>OX381577.1:10000-1249922 GCA_947458855.1 Monopis laevigella
ACCTAACCTAACCTAACCTAACCTAACCTAACCTAACCTAACCTAACCTAACCTAACCTAACCTAACCTAACCTAACCTAACCTAACCTAACCTAACCTAACCTAACCTAACCTAACCTAACCTAACCTAACCTAACCTAACCTAACCTAACCTAACCTAACCTAACCTAACCTAACCTAACCTAACCTAACCTAACCTAACCTAACCTAACCTAACCTAACCTAACCTAACCTAACCTAACCTAACCTAACCTAACCTAACCTAACCTAACCTAACCTAACCTAACCTAACCTAACCTAACCTAACCTAACCTAACCTAACCTAACCTAACCTAACCTAACCTAACCTAACCTAACCTAACCTAACCTAACCTAACCTAACCTAACCTAACCTAACCTAACCTAACCTAACCTAACCTAACCTAACCTAACCTAACCTAACCTAACCTAACCTAACCTAACCTAACCTAACCTAACCTAACCTAACCTAACCTAACCTAACCTAACCTAACCTAACCTAACCTAACCTAACCTAACCTAACCTAACCTAACCTAACCTAACCTAACCTAACCTAACCTAACCTAACCTAACCTAACCTAACCTAACCTAACCTAACCTTTTTTTTTTTTTTTTTTTTTTTTTTGTTTGCGGAGTGAGAATGCATTACGCATACCCCCGAGTGGGGGTTATGTGGGACTCTCCCCTCGTCTCAAGACCTCTCAGAGGAGAGGGAGGGAGGGGCATACCTACTAAACTCACTCCGGGGAACACCGTCCTGACTGATGGGATGTTGAGGGTCGTGTGATCGCTTATGCATTTCATCCACGGTCCCTCTCAGTTTGCTCCCTCTAATTTTGTAGTGCCCTCTTAGTGGTTGAAGTTGGAGGCGTATTGCCTCCGTCTTCTTCCCGTTCTTCTGCGACGCATTCGGTGGGCGTTCGCGCTTTCCTCTCTTGTCCTCTCTGCTTCCTCTTTGAGGCACATTATGTCCTCGCAGAATTTGCAGAATGCCTTCCAGTTATCCTCGCCTTGGAGTATCTTGGGTATGATACCCCTCAGCGAGAGATCTCCTCCAATTGTAGCTTGTAGCTCTGCTCGTTGGGCCGCCCAAGCTGGACATTGTTCCAAGGTGTGTTGGGCGGAGTCGTCATTTTCTCCGCACTCATGACATTCCATAGTCGGTTCCCGTCCGATTTTGTGCAGATAATGACCGAAGCATCCGTGCCCGGTCATTATCTGCGTTAGTCTATAAGACATGGACCCATGTCTTCTGTCCAACCAGCTGTCCAATGCTGGTAGGATTGCCTCTATGGTGCGGGTTCCATAGGGGGAATCCTCCAGCATCTCTTTCCATCTGCTTCTGAGCCTCTCCCCGGCGATCCTGTTCAGCCTTTCGGTCTCGACAGGATCAGGGCATACTCCCCTCGTTCTAGCGTCCATCTTGTATCTGTATCTTTCGGCCATCACCCGGGCGTCTAGTTCCCAGGGTGGTGTGCTGGCCAGAAGACACGATGCCGCGTGGGATATAGTCCTGTATGCCCTGACTATTCTTTGGGTGACCACTCTTTGTGGCCGCCGGAGGAGGGCTATATTTTTCTGCGCTAACTGGTCTGCCCAGATAGGGGCCCCATAAAGAGCCATGCTCCTGATTATGCCCGCGTACAGTCGGCGACAAGGCGTTCTTGGACCGCCCACATTGGGCAGTAAGCGCCCCAGCGCAGAGGCGGCACCAACTATACGAGGGCCAAGTCTCGCAAAGTGTTCCGTGTAGTCCCATTTTCGATCCAGAGTAAGTCCCAGATACTTAATGTGGGGCTTAATCTGGATCGATCCCCCTCCCGTCGCTATGGTCCGACCGCGTACAGGCCAATTCCTTCCTTGGAACACTATTGCTTCTGACTTGGCTATCGCGACCTCCAGGCCTAGTGCTTGGATACGATCCACCGTCATTTTTGTGGCAGCCGCGGCTCGTCTCATTGTCTCCCTCCATTTCTTACCCCGCACAGCCACCATAGTGTCGTCTGCGTAGCAGATTGTGACCATGCGGGGCAGCTGAACTCCTCGTAGTAGCCAGTCATAGCCGAGGTTCCACAGTAAGGGGCCAAGTACTGATCCCTGTGGAACCCCGCAAGTCATATTCTGTGACCGTAGATGGTGTCCCTGCTCTACGTAAAGGACTTTCCGCTCCGAGAGGTAGTGCTCCAGTACCTTGGATAAGTACCGGGGCACATTATGGAAACGGAAAGCCTCTTTTATGACTGGGTAGGGCAGGGTCCCGAACGCGTTGGCGATATCTAAAGATACCGCCACTACGCCCTCTCCTCGTCTAGAGGCATATTGAGAAAAGTCCCTGAGTGACATCAGCGCATCCATGGTGGACAATCCTGGCCGGAAGCCAAATTGTCTGTCACTGATATTTGGACCCGCGGTTTGGAGATGGTCGGTAATGCGGCCGGCCAGGATTCTCTCGTACATTTTGCATGTCTCATCTAGGAGTACCAGGGGGCGGTAGCCTGAGGGGGAGTCCGATGGACGACTCTCCTTCCTCACCAGGCACAGTCTTCCCTCCTTCCAGATGTTAGGGAAGGAACCCGCTCTGAGGCACGAGTCAAGAAGTTCCTTAAGCCTACTGCCCAGGTGGTTCAGCGCTATGGCTAACACCTTCCCCGGTACTCCGTCTGGTCCAGGTGCTTTTTTGCAGCTCTTCAGCCGGTTAATGGCTCGCTCCATTTCCGCCTCACTGATCGGTGGGATCATGTCGTCAGGGCCCTCTGGCTCCGTTGGAACGGTCCTGTTCGGAGGGTTGATGTCCAGCGCTATGGGGAACAGGCCGGTTACAATCCTGTTCAGGAGCTCTGGCGGCATAGATTCCGTTGGGGGGGCGTGCTTGAGTTTGCTGCGTACAAGTTTGTACGGCCTCCCCCAAGGATCTTTGTCTAGAGTCGCCAGAAACTCTTCCCTCGCTTTATTTTTCCTCCGAGCAATTTCCAGCGTCAGAGCCTGTTTGGCAGTTTGGAGGGCCCTGTAGAGCCGATCTTCCTCTTCAGCAGTGTGTCGTCGTCTACGTCGGCACCTAGTGTAGTCTCGGCGAGCACGGTTACATACATAACGGAGGGCCGCTATCTCCTCTGTCCACCAGTACACCTGTTTTTTGGTGGGTAACCGTCTCGCTCGGGGCATAGCCGCATCACACACTGCTGAGAGGGCTGTGCGGAACTGGGCCGCTTGTTCGTCAATGTCGGTGTTTTGGGATGGGGGGGCATTCCATGCTTCGACCATGGCTGCCTCGTCCGCCATCCCAGGGTCAAGTCCGGTTAATTTCCATCTGGGGAATAGGCTGCGCCTTCTTTGTTGGTTGCTAGAAGGCCTATTCCCCGATGCGAGTTCCATCCGTATGTATCGGTGATCGGAGAGGGTCTCCACGTCTTGGATCACTCGCCAATCATGGATACCCCTCGCGACAGCAGTGTTCGCAAGGGATATGTCTACGATCGATCCTCCTTGTCGTCTGACGCAAGTGTTGGTCCCTCCCCGATTTAGCACCTCCAGTCTCATCGTGGTGGCCCAGTTGTAGAGAGCTGTACCTTTGGGATCTGTGCTGGGGCATCCCCACGCTGCACTCTTGGCATTTAAGTCGCCCAAGACCAGTATCTGCGTGGGGGCAGCTCTTCTGACTACCACACTAATATCGTCTAGATATTTTTCGAAGGCCCGCAGCGGTCGATTAGGAGAGAAATACACCCCGAGAAGTGTTAATTTCCCCCTGCTCGCCATTGCGTAGCCTTCTCCTCTTATTATCCCCGTGAGCGGAATGTTGCTCGTTGTCGGTACCACCACGGCAACGCTTCCGTCGGTGGCCCCCACCCAGTTTGGTTGGGGAGGAACAAAGTACGGTTCAGCGATAATAGTCACATCTATTTTCCACTCTGCCATGACCTGCATGAGCATGTCTTGAGCACGGGCACAGTGGTTTCCGTTCGTTTGCAGAAGTTGTATTTGCATTAAGTGTCCATACTTTGTCCCTCCGAGGGCAGTTGTGCTGCTGTGCCATACCGCGGGGCAGGCTGATTGCCTGGGGCCTCCTTCCCTCTTATTGGTTGCGGGGTGCAGCGTGAGCTTCCCATTATATGATCGGCTGATCTTTTTGCCGAGTGGCACACTTCACAGAAGGCCTTCTTTTCTTTACATTCCGCAATGCGGTGGTCGGGCCGACTGCACCGGAAGCATAAGTCTCCTCGGTCTACCGGTGAGGGGCAGAGCGCTCTTGTGTGCCCAGTTCCCATGCACCGGTAACATCTAAGTTGGGCCGTCTTTGTGACCGTTACCCGTGCTGATGACCAGCCAACCAGGAGCCGTCCTGTCTTCAGGATTATGTTGGCTGCTGTGACTGGGCACTGCACTTGAGCACAGCCTGTTCCATCAGACAGTGTCCAGACTTTCCCCGTCTTTACTAGAGCCGGTTCACACCCTCCGGCAGTCGCGACAGCGGTTGTGATTGCCTCGGATGTGACCGACTCGTCGAGTCCAGACACCCTGATTTCGGCCTTTTTGACGGGCCTGTATACAGTGGCCACGTCACTGACGAGTTCCGCCATTCTTTTACATAGGCTGTCGGCAGCCCTGTCATTGCCTTCCCCCGGGATTTCAATAATCCGGGCTCCGGCCGCCGTCTTACGAACCCTCACGTGTTCAAGCCCCACCTCCGCCAGCTTGAGCGAGGATGTCGCCTTAGCCATGATGGAGGCATAGGTTGCCTCCGCCTCTGGTTTAAGGGCCACGACAATAGCGGCCGTTTGTGGGGCTTGGAGGACCTTAATGGGCGCCACTGGTTTTTTCCCCGGGGCCGTCTGGGGTGCAGTGGGCTTACTCGTCTTGGTGTTATTATTTACCTTTTTACCCCTTTTAACAACGTCTGTCCATGAGACTATAGTGGAGGTGGAAGGCACCATTTCCTTCTTCTTCACTATGGGTCCGGCGGGTGGTGTTCGCTTCTTTTCCGATGCGTTTTCCGCCTGAGTCTGCTTTGGCACCTGTCTTCCCTCAGATGGATCTCTGGCTGGTGTCAGTTCCCTCCTGCGGTCTGCAGCCAGGGTTGGACGCAGAGGGTGGCCGGCTGGTTGTTGTTCAGCTGGCGCCGTCCGGGCGCTGATCATGTTCCCGAGGGTGATCGTCAGGTCTCGTTTGAGCTCCTCCTTGAGATCCTTCAGGGCATCAGCCAGCGCGTCTGGAAGTGACCTTTCTAAGTCCAGGTTGGCCGTCTGGGTGGGATCTCCCCTTTTTCTCTCCGAGAACGCTACACGGAGGGACTTCGTCTCGGCTTGGGACTGAGCAAGCTGCTCGCGCATGCGCTTGTTGTCCGCACGTAGCCTGGTCAGTTCCGCACCCTCATCTTGGTCTCCTTCCATGATATCCATGGCCTGGGAGATATCCTGACAGGCACTTTTCATCCTGCTCCAAACCCGCCCATTTAGGTTGCCGGATTTGGCCATCTCCTCTCGCAGGATTTTTGTGGCACATCTAACCACATCGATCAGATTCTCAGATCCGTCGATGTCCCTTCTCACATCCTCCTCGTCCTCGTCCCACTCCTCCGGTACTCTGAGTTGGGCCTTGGCAGCCGCCACTCCTGAGTAATGGGAGATAGGTTTCCCTCTACGAGCCGAGTTTACTTTTAGGACCGGAGTAATCTCCTCGTCCTCCGTCTCCGTCAAAGGCCGGGCCCTCTTGCCCTTGGCCAATTTAGTAGCAGCAGCACACTCAGTTGAGATTTCAATCTCATTCTCTAAGTCTGTGGTGTCAGAGTCGTCAAGGATCACGTTCCTGACGCCTTTAGGCATGATGTTCGTCTAAAATCAGTCACTCTGGTTGGAACTAAGAATGTTTACGAGAAAACAGTAAGTAATCTGCAACTAGCTCCATGGGCTTAAGTTGTTTCCACTGTTATTGTACGTATTACGATGAGAATCACCGCAGTACATACTTTAGCATTCGCAATTATATGCAGAATAAAGAAATTTTTAAATATATATAGAAGAAACACCAAAAAAAAAAAAAAAAAACCAACAAATATCAACAAAAAACCAAATTTTTACAAGAAATTACACAGAATACAAAGGAAAGAACACAGAAAAAGTCAAACTAACACAGATACACACGAAAAAACAAATATAATACAAATTTACAGATAAAATAAAAGAAGAAATAGAAAAAAAAAAAACTAACAAAAATCAAGAAAAAACAACGAAAAATCAAAATTTTGTTAGAAAAAATAGTTAAAGGACAAACGAAAAGAGCGTAAATAAGTCACGCTCGCAAAGTTATACAAGAAAAACCAAACATAAGACTATTTAAAATAAGAAATAAAAAAAGAAATCGAAAAAAATTTTGAATAAACAAGAAATGTATTGAAAAAACAAGAAAAACAGTAATAAAATGAAAAATTCTGGATTAATCTCCGTCAAAACGCTTCTAAATGATAGTTCTCCGCAAGTTACACAAGTCTCATAGGTTAGTTCGGCACTAGATAACCTAACCTAACCTAACCTTTTTTTTTTTTTTTTTTTATACGTGGGGAATCCTCATGGATACCCAGCCATCGCGGGGGCGACAGCCAGGTTATGTCAGACTCTTACTGACTAAACCCCACGGTGTTCCTCCGGCCGCCGTAAAGGCAGGGCCACGGGTACGCTTGCGCATTCGTCCGCGACCCCGCCGGCGTGAGCCCGCTTGCGCGGACACCGTCTCGAGTGGAGGAGGGCCCTCGATATACCCCCCTCTCAACTCCCCCAGGAATAAAGACGCCCGGTAACACCACGGACGCCTTTCCTCACGTGACCCTCGACGCGACGAATGCCCCCGCATCCGCCGCCCCAGGCCCCACAGGGCGGGGGGAACGAGCACCATGTCCCCCGCCGCCCCGTTCCTCCTCGGCCACCGAATGAACGGCGGCCGGGGTTGTGGCCCCATCCCAACCAACTCCGCCTCCTCAGAGAAGTGCCGGGAGGGGCCCCACTTGGGACCGTTAGCTTCAGCGGAGGTGACCAGCCTCCGCCTACTAGAGCCCCCCCACCACGACAAGGTGGCCCCATGGGGGGGAACCTAACCTAACCTAACCTAACCTAACCTAACCTAACCTAACCTAACCTAACCTAACCTAACCTAACCTAACCTAACCTAACCTAACCTAACCTAACCCAGTCACGCGCAAGCTCCCGACCCGGAAGCACGCTCGAAAAGTTGTAAAAGGCTGCTCCGCGCTCGAATAAATCGCGAAAATTCATGAAAGTGGTTAAAAGTGAAGAAAAAATATAAGTGTCATATACCAAAAGTGTATAAAAGTGAGGCGCACACGCCAGTGAAAACCGCGTTCAAAAATAACAACTGTGAAAAAAGTTATTAACGGAAAACTGACAAAAATAAAAATAACCTCTAAATATTTTCGAAAAAATTGTGATAACTTCGGATTCGTCGCGGCGACATATCCTTTTTTATATATCAAAAAGGAGCGCCTCGGCGAGACCTACAAGCTGATATAACTTGCCGAACTTAGTGACAAAAACTCTGGGAGTTATAGCCTAAAAAAAAAAAAAAAAAAAAAAAAAAAAAAAAACCACGTGTGGCGTGGTCGGCGATCCGGGGCACCACCAGTGAAGCTGAGCACCGGAAGACGAAGAGCTCGCTGGCTGGGACACGCTGCAACTTCGGGATCTGGAAAAAGTTAAGCATTGACATTTTTATGGATTTTAAAAAAATTTTTGAAATTTCAATAATTTATAACTCCAAAAAGCGATCGGTACCGTACCTTTTTTATTTCACCTAAAATTAAATTGGCCGTATTATTATCAACATATAAAATTTCGCCAAATTCTACCGAGTAATTCTGGAGATATAAATTTTTGAAATTTTGGTGCAGCCACGTGGTCAGTGACAAATTGATAATAGAACAAGGGAAAATATATTAATAAATACTGCTAAGCTATTAGAAATATTTACCGAAAAAATTGGCTGTAAAAACTTTTTTAGACAATAGTAAAACAAAAATTTAGATAAAAAATATACGCTTTTTAGCGTTTAAAAATCAGGTTCGAACTAGATTGTAAGTTAGACTTAAGAATATTATTGTTAACACTGAGACCTACCGAACGAACCCAAACTCGGCCAAATTCCGTTAACGTGGGACAAAGTTAGCCAAAAAGCGGCCATATTGGCGGCCATCTTGGAAAAACTAAAACTGCAATAACTTCGCTCACAGTTGACCGATCGAGCTCAAAGTCTCCACTCCTATACGACCGTCACCCCGTTTTTCGGCTGAGTATCCTAGGTCTCTACATAGAGACTGAAAATTGCTCATTGTTTTTCCTAGTGTGGGTTACGCTCGGCAGAAGGAAAACACCTTTCCTGAAAGCCGCGTGTCGATGCGAGCAGAAATACCGGAGATACAGCTATTTAAAATATAGTTTTGACACTTGAGCCGCCATCTTTAAAATATTCAAACCTATATATTTTGGCTCAGGGTGGTCCGATCGGGACGCGGTTTCCACTGGAACTGTTATTATTACGAAGACTTTCTGACTCTACATAGAGTTACTATAATGTAGAGTCAAAAAAATTAAAATTTAATAAAAGCTCAAAAACATTAAGAGCTAACTCCTGATATATAAAATATAAGTACCTGACACAACAATCACAAAAAAAAAAATAGTACAAATTAATTAATTAATTGATTGTACAGTTCCAGTTTTGTATTGTCTTAGTTTTAGTGACATGGAGATCATCTCTACATAGGGACAAAATTACAAATATAGTAGACGCGATAATTAGTTAATAATATTGACAAATTGATTAGTCTCTTGACATCAATTTTAGCTTTAAGTTTTGACTGTGATATTTTATTTTATTCTATATTATCTTATACTATCAGTGTAACGTATTAAAATTATATGATTCTGACGTTTTGTACTGTCGGTAATTACTGTAGTTTTGCGGGCATTATCGTTTTGTTTTATTTTTATCACTGTACTCGTAGTATAGGGTAGTGTATATACATTTAATTCGTTACACAGCTCTCTTTCTCCCAGCATCTAACTCTCTCCCTGACGTTATTGAAGACATGTTCGTTAGAACACCGGTAAAAATGAACATGACGATGACACTGTCCCCACAAAGAGAGGATAATAAGACTGAGAGGGCAGGCCCCTCGACAGTGGACTTCCCTCCAATGCAACCGGTACGGCGGAGCATTGGAGATATTGAGGCAAGAATTAGGACACCGACGCCACCCCCCATTAAAAAGGCTAGTCAGACCAAGTCAAGGACAGCCGTAGTGGAAAAATCTCCAAGGACGGATCACCAATGCACGGATGGCCCACCCATACGGGAGAAAAGTAAATATATTGACAAAATGACTGAGGCCCGTGCATGTGTGGCGAAAGCTAAACTACACCTTGGGAATTCAAGAAATTTAAAAACCGAAATAAAAACAGAGGTTTTGCAGGCAGTTGACAGACTTTATCAGCTTCTTAAAGAGACCGATGCTATAAAAGGGCAAAGTAAAGAAAAATATAAGGAAGTGGAGTCAGAAAAAGTATCAGGAAAGAAACAATCAAAATTAAATGAAGGACCAAAGGATGATCTAATAAAGATAATTGAAAATCATGCAAAACTTTTACAAGAAAACAATGATAAAATGGTAAATTTGAAGGAAACTTTGAAAGGAACACGGAAATTTTAGAATCTAGAACGTACGCAGACATAGTAACATCCAACACCAGAAGACTGAATCTCGGACAGACTGCACTGCACTCGATGGCAGTCACCTCCAGTGACGAAAGAGAGACCGGAGAAGAAGTTCTCGACAAAATTAGGAAAGCAATAAATGCCAAAGTGGAGGGAGTGACGGTGGAAAGAATAAGGAAGGCGAAAGATAGGAAAATTATAGTCGGGTGTAAGACAGAAGAAGATAAAAATAAGATAAAGGACAGAATTAAAGCAGCTGGCGGTCATCTTAAAGTTGAGGATATAAAAAATAAGGACCCCCTAGTGATACTCAGAGATGTGATGCAGTATAATAATGACGAGGATATTATTATGGCTCTAAAAAACCAAAACAAGGATATATTTAGACAACTAGAAGAACAAGAAATTAAAACAGAAGTAGCATTCAGAAGACGTACAAGAAACCCATTAACATCACACATCATAATGAGAGTTTCCCCCACAATATGGCAGAGGCTAACAGCGGCAGGAACTGTTCACATAGATCTGCAACGAGTTAGGGTAATGGATCAGTCTCCGGTGATCCAATGCACGCTTTGCTTGGGCTATGGACATACTAAAAGTCTGTGTAAGGATACCCAAGAAAAATGCAGTCACTGCACGGGGCCTCACAAGAAAGAGAAATGTCCCGACTGGCTATCAGGGGGAAACCCAACATGTACCAACTGTAGACAGTCAAAGCTTGAAAAAACGGACCATAATGCGTTTAGTCAGGACTGCGCTATTAGAAAAAAATGGGAGATAATAGCTAGAAGTGCTATAGCTTATTGCTAAGGTGGTGATGGAAGTTAACTCGAGGCCATATTTAGTCGCTCAAGCCAACCTTCAAAGGAAGGAGCTGGCCACACAAGAACTAATGTTTGAAGCAGGCAGGAGGAGATTGGCTTTCGCACTGCTACAGGAACCGTATGTAGGTGGAGTGGGAAAAATGAAAGGCTACCAAGGAGCTAAAGTACTTCAGTTTGAAGAACAGGGAGAAAAATGCACAAAAGCAGCTATCACAGTATTTGATGCTGATCTGGACGTTATATTATGTATAGACCACACAACGCCAAATATAGCAGTAGCAAAAATAAGAACAAGTGCCTGGGAGATTGTGGCTATCTCATTTTACTTCGAACCAGATCAACCAATAGGGCCATATTTGGATCAGCTGGTAAGAATTGTGAGACATTTTGGACCAGGAGCGAATTACCTGATAGGTGGAGATGGAAACTCTAAAAATACATGGTGGGGGGGCCTAAAAGTAGATCATAGAGGAGAGGATTTGGCGGGAGTAATAGGAGAATTGGACCTGGAAATACTCAATGTTGGAGATACCCCAACTTTCCAAACTGTCAGGGGAGGTAAGGTATACTCAAGTTACATAGATGTGACGGCCTGCTCGCTGGGCCTTCTAAGCTTTATAGAGGATTGGAGAGTAGAAGAGGAATTGATAGGATCCGACCACAACGGAATAACTTTCAAAATCAGACTAACTAAAGCAAAAGGAATTAATATAAGTAGAACCACTAGATTGTATAATAGTAAAAAAGCTAATTGGGGTAGGTTTCATGAGAAACTGACTCAATTGCTTGAAGAAAGTAAAATTAATAACATCGAAATTAAAAGAATAAGAGAAAAATGTAAATTAGAACAGAAAATAGGGTTATTTATAACAACAGTCAGGAAAACGTGTGATAGTAGTATTCCAAAAAAGAAAGTTATATCAAAAATTAACATTCCGTGGTGGACCGAGGAGCTCACTAAACTAAAAAGGGAAACACTTACCAAAAAGCGAAGGATCCGATGCGCTGCAACCATCCGTCGGCCATTTGTAATCAAGGAGTACCTGAAAGCAAAAGAAACATATGAGAAGGAAGCAAAAATAGCTAAGATAGAGAGTTGGAAGGAATTCTGTGGAAAGCAGGATGGAGAGGGAATGTGGGAAGGTATATATCGGGTAATAAGAAGAACAACGAAAAGGCAAGAGGACGTGCTTTTGACCAAGGACGACAGAGTACTGAATCAAACAGAATCTGCCCGCTTGCTCGCGGAGACTTTCTATCCATATGATAGTACAGAAAATGACAACAATGTTCACAAGAAAACCAGGCAATTAGCGGAACAAGTAAACGAGTTGAAGCATGATGAACACCATGATCCACCGTTTACCTTAGAAGAACTGAAAATAGCCGTGAACAGTTTCAGTAATAAGAAGGCTCCGGGTGTAGACGGGCTGACATCAGATATATGCAAACAAGTCATCGAACATGATGCAGAACTGTTTCTTGAAATGCTTAACAAGTGTCTGGAGTTAGGCCACTTCCCCACTGTTTGGAAGGAGGCCGTGGTGATTGCACTGAGGAAACCAGGGAAGAAAAAATTACACTCATCCCAAGTCCTATCGACCAATAGGCCTCCTGCCTGTCTTTGGAAAGATATTGGAAAAAATTTTGATCAGGAGAATTAGATGGCACACTTTACCGGCAATGAGTGACCGACAATACGGTTTCACACCACAGAGAAGTACCGAGGACTCCCTCTACGTTATGATGCGGCATATTAAAAAAGAACTGAAGGCCAAAAAATTGATCACATTGGTGTCACTGGACATAGAGGGAGCCTTCGACAACGCTTGGTGGCCGGCCATTCGTTGTGGATTGGCAGAGATACCGTGCCCCATAAACTTAAGACGACTGGTAGACAGTTATCTTTCTGAGAGACAGGTCACGGTCAGATACGCTGGTGCTGAATGGAAGACAAAAACCACAAAGGGGTGTATTCAGGGCTCGATAGGGGGGCCAACCTTTTGGAATATATTGTTGGAACCCCTATTGAGGGAATTGGAGCAGCGGGGCGAGTACTGTCAAGCCTTCGCCGATGACATCGTGCTGATTTTCTCGGGAAATACAGCAGAGGAGGTCCAGAGGCAGGCCAATGAGACTCTCGAACATGTCCGAAGATGGGGAATCGTTAACAAGCTAAATTTTGCTCCTGAAAAAACAAAATCAATGGTCATTACGAACAAACTAAAGTACGACCATCCCCGTCTCGGCATGGGAGGGATCGCCATCGGAGTGTCGCAGGAAATTAAAATTCTGGGCCTTACGGTCGATAACAAATTAACTTTTAACAAACACATAGCTAACACATGCAAAAAAGTAATTAGCATCTATAAGCAGCTCGGCAGTGCAGCTAAAGTCACATGGGGATTGGAACCCGAGATAGTTAGGACGATGTACGTCGCCGTCATCGAGCCGATATTCCTGTATGCAGCAAGTGCTTGGGCTTCCGCAACAGATAAATTAAGTGTCCGCAGGCAACTCGATGCTGTTCAGCGAGGATTTGCCCAGAAAATTACCAAGGCGTACAGAACGGTCTCGTTAAATTCAGCACTAGTACTCGCCGGCCTGCTCCCTTTGGATGTCCGGATTAGAGAGGCCGCTTATCTTTATGAGACAAAGAAGGGCTTCTCCCGGCGAGTGCTAGGAGATCGGGAAATCGAAAGACCGATCAAATTCATAGATATGCCACATCCTGCCGAGCAGTTGGGTCTGGAATTCATATGCGTGGAGGACGGTGAGGCAATGAACCAACATGATATTGCCAGTTTAAATATATTCACAGATGGCAGTAAGATAGAAGGTAAAGTCGGCGCCGCTCTATCAATATGGAATAGAGACGCCGAAATAAGATATCAAAAGTTTAAACTGGATCATTGCTGCACTGTCTTCCAGGCTGAATTACTAGCCTTATCGGAAGCCTCGCAGCGGACTCTCGAAGAGGAATCGGACACTAGCAACATTTATTGCGACTCAAGATCGGCCCTGGAGGCAGTTACCAGGGGTCTCTCCCTCCACCCCCTGGCGGTCAAAACAAGACACAATATAAGTCAGGCTATGAAAGAAGGAAAAATAGTGAAACTATTTTGGACTAGAGCACATGTCGGAATACAGGGAAACGAAAGAGCGGATCAGCTGGCAAAGGAGGCCGCACTGAGGATCAAGACGAGGCCGCACTACGACGGATGTCCGGTTTCCTTCGCCAAGAGACAAATCCGAAAGGAGTCTCTTGTTGAATGGAACCGGCGATATGTCGATGGTAGTACGGCCTCCACAACTAAGGTGTTCTTCCCTGACACCGAATGTGCTTACCGTGTTTTAAGAAAAATTGCACTGGATGCTATACTCGTTCAAATGTTTACCGGTCATGGTGGATTCTCCGAGTACTTGAATCGATTCAGGCTCAAGGGGAGTCCAGCATGCCCCTGCGACCCCGCTATTAGCGAAAGTGCGTTGCATGTCATTGTGGACTGTCCAATATTTGAACGGGAGAGGTGTGATGCTGAAATTAAAATTGACGAAAATATTGAAATAGAAAATATACATGAAATAGTAAAAAGTGATAAGAGTAGAGATAGGTTTCTAGATTTTTGTAAAATTATCATTAAGAAAGTAATACAGAGGAATAAAACATAAAAAGAGAATGGAAAGAGAAAAAATATATATAACTAATTGTGATAATTGAAATATGTAATTAATGTGTATTGTGTATTGTCTATGACCGCTCACTGAGTCATATAGTATTGTTATTTATAATAAGCGTATATTTCCGCCTAATGATTATATATTGAATATTTTGTCCTTAATATGTGTACCATAATTTATGTTGTATTTGTATGTTTAAAATACTAATGATTGTTTGTGTTAATACTGTTGTAAGCGTCCAATGGTTCTCTTACTTGTGTTTATACTCAGTATAATCAGAGAAAAGAGAACTACCATATAATATTGTTTGTTGTAATGTCGCGTAGTTGTAAATTGAAACTTAATAGGTAATTTAAATAATTGTGTGTTACTTTAACAGTAAAAAGAAATAAGAAATTAATAATGTATCCTTTGGCTCTAAATTACACTATTGTTAAAAAGGACTCTGACCACCCACGTCAGAGGAATTCACGAAAAGGGGTGCGGTTTTTTTAGTGGGTACAATCCCACACTCTCCGGAGGAATTATGACTTGGGTAGCCAATGCATAACTCCTCCGGGGGTAAGTCTTTTGAAGATTTTCCCGCACCTCTACAAAAAAAAAAAAAAAAAAAAAAAAAAAAAACCTAACCTAACCTTTTTTTTTTTTTTTTTTTTTTTTTTTTTTTTTTTTAACATGGGGAAATCCGTCATGGATACCTCCCGGTGCCGGGGGGCACACAGGAGGTTATGTGAGACTCCTACTCACTAAAACCCCATGGAGTTCCTTCGAGCGCCTGAGTGGAAGGGCAACGGGTACACGCTAGTATTCTTCCGCGGCCCCACCGGCGATAGCCTTTTCGGGCTCCGACACTTAGAGGGGAAGGGACGAAGTTATTCCCACCCCTTTCTTCCTTTAGTTTTTATGTGAAGGTCGCTCAGGAACCCATGAGCGCCTTTCACCTTATAGGGCTCTTTGAAGCGTTCTTTGTATGAGACGGCGTATGCCCCCGCACTCACCGCCCCAGAAGAGAACAGAACCGCCAGTTTACACTATCACACTAGGGAAGACTGTGGCCACTCACGTGTCCATCAGCTCCTCCCTATCCCCGGTTGTAGCGGAGCGTCGGGCTATTATCGGCTTTGCCACAGATGTGACAACAGCCGTGCCCTGTTTTCTCTTCTTTTTTGAGGGGTAGCATGCTCGACCCCCCATCCTATGGTCACATTTGTTGCCGCTATCAGCACATATAGCACAATGCGGCATCGCCGTGCATGTCGCCGCTTTGTGCCCGGACTGGCCACATCGGTGACAAAGGCCACTACGATCGGCAGTTCCCGAGCACAGTTTGCCTACATGGCCGAGTTCCATGCAGCGGTAACACCGCATTGGCCTCGGCGCGAGCAACCTGACGCGGGCAGCAACCCAGCCCACTAGGAGCCGGCCGCTCCCGGCCACCTTCTTAGCTGCCTCCACTGGGCAACGCACCCAAATGGTGCCAGAGCCCCGGAAAGAGCGGCGGATTTCGCCCGTTTCAACACTAGTTGCGGGGCAGCCCGCAACCTTTGCCACTGCCGCAGCAACGTCACCCGCCTCGACTGACTCATCCAGGTCCGTGATCCGCATTTCTGCGCACTTCACTGGTCGGGTGATTTTAACGTCATCGGAGGACAGGTGCTCCAGTAACTTCTTAGCGAACGAATCCGCCTTTTTGTCGTGGTCTGGGCCAGGCACCTCTAGGATGCGGGCTCCGTTAGCCGCGACCTTAAAACTTAGTGAAGGTATCCCGAGAGAGCCAAGATTGATCTTGCTCTTGGCCTTCTCGAGTACTTTCACGAATGTAACGCCTCGTTCTGCCGCTCCTGGCTGGAGAGCTAGGGAAACCGCAGCGCTTCGAGGGACACGAATTCTCGGCGGCTTCTTGGCCGCTTTGGATTTCGGTGTAGCGGTAACCGATTTGTCCCCTCCTTTCGTTCCCCGCTTTGTCACGGTCGCGTAAGACTCGGCTTGTCGGGGTTCGGGCTTCTTATTCCTGGGCCTTTTCAAAGGAGACTTCTTATAGGCCACAGGTTCTTCAGCTGTCTTGGTTACAACTCCCTTCTTTTTCGCTGTTTTTCCGGACGCTTTAGCAGTCGGCTTAGCCACCGCCTTGATGGCCGGATAAACAGCGATTTGAGGGCCAGGCTCAGCTCTGCCCAAGGGTGGGCGAAGGAGCATGCCTTCCACTGATTTAAACCTCGCATCAATTAGGTCCCCGACTCGCTTTAAAATAGAGCGAGTAAAGACCTCCGACGGCGAGGTTTCTTCTATGTCGCGGACATTTGTTCGCGATTGTTCCTCCGATGTTGTGTTCTGGGGTGGTGGCTCCACAGAGTCATCTGCCATATCATCACAGGTCGCTTGGGAGATATTCTCGCGAAGGAACTCACACCCTTTTTCAAGAGCCGCACGCTCCTCGCAAAGAGCTGCACGATCCTCGCACCGCCTTCTAAATATCTCCTGCGAACCCTCCCTTAACTTCTGGACATCCAGGCTGAGATCATCCACCTTTTGCGACAGGCGGGCGTTCTCAGCCTGCAGTTTTCTAATCTCATCAGACGCAGTACGTTCGCTCAACGCCCCGACTGCGTCCTTGATGGTCGCTGCTGCTTCTTTAAGGGCCCTTTGAAAAGTGCCCTTAAGGTTGCCCGACTTAGTAGCGACATTTAATATGACGTCGACCGAGTCGAGCACATTTTGTCGTAGATCGGCGGCCAGCTGATCTTCTGCTGCCACCTCGCTCATTGTTTTAAGTTCGCGCGTAACTCGAGCTGTGCGGACATGTTTGACCTTGGCGGCCATGTCCTTCTCAGCGTTTACGCGCAACTCTTCTCTTTCCACTTCAAGTAGTTGGGCCTTGGCTTTCGCCAAGCCCACGTAATAGCCGGTGGTAGGAGGGCGTCCTCTCCCTCTTCTAGCCGGAATTTTGCTCGGCGAGTCCTCTCTAGCCGAGTCAGATCCCGAGCCAATATGATGGCGCTTAGCGCCTATTGAGTGTGTCCTCGGGCCTCTAGGCGCCTCGGAGGACGCCAGCGACGAGGCAGAAATCAGGCTATCATCTGAGTCCATACCCTCAGACCTAGCACCTGATTTCCCCTTTTTAACCAAGTTGCGAGATTGTCGCTTGCCGATTGGCGCCGATGACGCCGAAGACACCGTCACTAGACTGGCATCGGATAAATCCGATCCAGCCGCCTCTTGTCTTTTTTTTTTCCCTTCCATTGTGCATTCCGTTTCCGTTTTCGTAATTAATGTCAACTCCTCCCCCGTTAAAAAATTCATTGGGATTCCCACGAGTATGGCGGATATAACGGTCCATCCGAGTGGTGCCCCCTGCACCCGGATAAGCCTAGGGCTTTACTCGCCCAAGGGGTTCGGCAGATCCCCCCGGCGAGGCCGCACTAGAGACTGAACAACCCATCAGCCATGCATTTTCTCGCGGTGCGGCGCGCTTAAAATTCGGGGTATTTTTTTATAGAGGTTGTCATCCTCGCGATCCGGGCGACCAAGCCAAGACCATCGGCCCCTTAAGCCGCGAGACTTGTCCACGACACTTTTGGGGTTACGATTACAACACTGTCGACATTCGTCGACTTTACCTAGCCGCTGGATAGAACAGCGACCGGGCCCGTCGCCCATATTCTCCCCTCTTAATTAAGAGAGGTGATAGGGCACCTCAGGGTTTGGCTTCGACTGCGAAGACTCCACCAATTACCCCGCACCAGCCGCCCACTATGAGTCAGACGCTGGCGCCTCCGGCAGCCGCTCGCTCCGAGACAGACGCTGCCGGTTACCTACACGGGACCGTTTGTAAGCGGGTGCGGCAATGTGCACCCGCTGTAAGCCCCCCCCCCCACCACGTCAAGGTGGTCCCACGGGGGGGAACCTAACCTAACCTTTTTTTTTTTTTTTTTTTTTTTTTTTTCGTGGGGGGAATCCTCCGGGTGCGGTCCTGAAAAGGACGCTCAGGATACCTCCCGCACGCCGTCCCAACCGGAATACGGAAGAGGCGGCATACGAGAGGTTATGCCGGACTCCTACCGGCTAAACCCCCCACGTTGTTCCTACACTTGCCATAATGCCGAGGTCGCCAGAACGTTCGCACAATACTACGGTAACCCCGGCTGGTACAGTCCGGTTGTCGCAGACTCCATCTCGTGTGGTGCGGGGGAGGCTTAGTAGCTTCCCTCTCGCCAGACTCTGAAACAAAGGCGTTCGGGAACACGTCGAGCGCCTTCCCACCAAAGGTTCTTTATAAAACCTCACCTAATAATTGGAGAAATATAAAATTTAAATATAAATAAACAGTTGCTTTGCGCATGTGTTTTCATCACGGCGCCATCGACAGACGCCCACGCCGGCCGTTTACGGAGGGCGAAGGTCATTCCGCCGTCTTCGTGTGCGGCGGCGACGGGCGGCGGGGGCGTCTATGTCGATTTCTCGTGCCCTCTCCGCTTCCTCCTTCAGTATTAAAACTGCCTCGCTGAAGTCGAGAACAGCCTTCCACGACCTGTCATCATCGACCATCGCTTTGGCAATGGACGGCAACGAGAGGTCGTTCCCTACAACAGCCGACATCTCGGCGCGCTGAACAGCCCAGGCCGGGCACCGTTCCACGGTGTGGCTGGAGTCGTCTTCGTCACCACAGCAATGGTGACATCGCGGCGTCGATTCCCTCGCCGCGACATGGCACAGGTACTTCCCGAAGCATCCATGTCCGGAAAGCACCTGTGTCAGTCGATAGGTTAGGACGCCGCGTCTTCTGTCCATCCATTGCGCTAGGACTGGACGGAACGCCTCCACGGTGCGACAACCGGCCCTGGGGTTAGCCAGTCTCTCGTCCCACCTTTCAAGAAGAAAGAGATTCGCATCTCGATTCCGCTCTCGCTTCGTTCTCCCGTCTCCGCGCCGCCAGTAATTATCGGCCCAAACCAACGCCTCCAAATCCCACGGAGGTGACTTGGCCAGTAGGCATGCCGCTTCCCCAGAGATGGTGCGGTATCCACGTATGGCCCTGATGGCCATGGCTCGTTGCGGCTTGCGCAGCAAAACAAGGTTTTGCCGCGACAGTCCTTCGGCCCATATCGGGCATCCGTACATGGCCATTGACCGCACCACTCCGAGATAAAGGCGGCGGCAAGCGGCGTTCGGCCCACCGAGGTTCGGAAGCAGCCTGGAGAGAGCTCCGGCGGCACCCATGAGCTTCGGGCAGAGCTGCGCGAAGTGGGAGCGGAAGCTCCAACGACCGTCCAGGACGAGCCCCAGATATTTCATCGTGGGCCCGACCCGGACTCTAACCTCACCTATGCGAATGGAGGAGTCTGCAGGTGGCGCTCTCCGGGGTCCATGAAAAGAGAGAACTTCAGTTTTATGGAGCGCCACCTCCAAACCCAGCATTCGGATTCTTTGCACCACCAGGTTTACCCCGGCAGTGGCAAGACCGGCCACACTCTCAAAGTTCTCCCCCCGGGCCATGACGAGCGTGTCGTCGGCGTAGCAAGTCACGCTGAGACCCGGAGGAAGAGCACCCCGCAGTACCCAGTCGTACCCGATGTTCCACAGGAGAGGGCCGAGGACCGACCCCTGCGGGACACCGCACGACATTTGTTTCCGGACTACTCCGTCCCGCCCTTGAAACGCTACACATCTCTCACTGAGATAGGACCCGATGACGCCGCAAATATAGGGAGGCAACCCGTGAAAACGGAGGGCCCCCTTGACACAGCCCCAGGGCAAGGTGTTGAAGGCGTTGGCTATGTCTAAAGACACCGCAAGAGCAACACCTCCCCGAGCAACCGTCTCTCCCGAGAGGGATTTGACACGATGTATCGCATCAATGGTGCATCGACCCCCTCGGAATCCGAACTGCGTGTCGGCGACATCCGGCCCCACAGAGGTCAGATGATCAGTGATCCGGGCCGCTATAATACGCTCCAGAAGCTTCCCGATCTCACTAAGGAGCACGATAGGGCGGTAGGCGGAAGGTGAGTTCGCAGGGCGCCCGTCCTTTTTTATAAGGACCAGTAAACCGGTCCGCCACTGCCGGGGAAACTGTTCCCGGCTCAGACATCTGGTGAAGAAGGCACAGATTTGGTGAGTCATCGCGCCCAGTATACGCGCCAGAATTTGGCCAGGCACGCCATCCGGGCCTGGAGCCACTTTTTTCCTGCGCATCTTCTTCATCGATGCAGCCAGCTCTTCCGGTGAGACTTCCGATATCCTTATATCTGACGAAATAGAGGAACGAGGGACGAAAGGCAGGGAGCGATCTGCTCTCGTGGGAAAAAGGCCACTGACCACTCGGTCCAAGACGTCGGGCGGAAGAGATTGAGTCGCCGGGGGCGCCCACGGGCGGAGTTTCTCACGCACCATGAGATAAGGACGCCCCCAGGGGTCCCGGCTCAAGGTCTTCAAGAGTTCCTCTCTTGACTTTGTCTTGGCCTCGCGGATAGCGATACGTAGGGCCTTTTTCTTCTCTCGATAGCTGTCGTAAAGCTCCTCTTCGACAGCGAGATTGCGTCGTCGCCGTTGGCGGCATCGCGTGTACCGGCGCCGTGCCCTTATGCATTCGACGCGGAGCTCTGCGATTTCGCTCGACCACCAGTATACGCAGCGCCTGCGCCTTGGTAGTTTTGCGCGAGGCATGACCGCATCACAAACCCGCGTCAAAAGTCTCTGAAGCCAATCTGCTCCCTCCTCTATTCCGTCAGGTATCATATTACCGGCAGACCACAACTCAAAGTCGGCGGCCTCGCTCAAATATTGTTTATTGAGTTGTCTTGCAGCCCATCTCGGAAAGGTCTCATTCCAAATAGCGTTATTTCCGGTCGTCGACGAGGCGGAGATCTCAAACCTAATATATCGATGGTCCGACAACGTCTCCACCCCATCAAGGACTCGCCAGTTATGTGTGATCTGCGCAAATGTGGGAGACACGAAGGTTAGGTCCACAATTGAACCTCCGCGTTGCCGCACACAGGTATTTACTGACCCCTGGTTCAGAAGCACTAGGCCAGTAGTGATGACCCATTCCTCCAGAACGTCCCCTCGAACATCGGTCCTGGGGCATCCCCACGCCGTGGACTTGGCGTTGAGATCCCCCATTATGATGCAAGGGAACGAAGACGTCACAATGACGCGCCCTAGCTGTTCCAGAAACCTCTCGAATTCGGCGAGGGGTCCATTCGGAGAAAAGTAGACCCCCACTACCAGAATGTCCCCCCAAAGCGCTGCCGCGTACCCATCTCCCCGACACTTATGTACGAAGGGCAGAGAGGTCGCAGCCTCCGAGGAGACGACCGCCACCGAACCCGACAGGTCACCGAACCAGTTGCACCGATTGGGCACAGAGTATGGTTCCGCCGCGACAGCAATATCGATCAACCACTCGGCTGTGCTCTGGAGAAAGAGATCCTGAGCGCCAGCCGAGTGGTTGAGATTCGCTTGGAGGAGACAACGCATACTACACTTGCATTGTCTCCTCTCCGCCCGAATGCGACACAGCCTGCACGGGTGTTCCCGTAATCTGCGCCGTTGTTGTGGGTGCGCCTTTATCAGCGGCTCCACTCGCCTTCACCTTTTTCTTCTTAAGATAGGCGCACGATCTTGCACCTATCTTATGGTCTGCCTTCTTCCCATCCCTCGAGCAGAGATAGCAATTCGGGGGGGAGGTGCATGTTGCCGACAAGTGGCCCGGTACACCGCATCGGTAGCAGCAGTCACTGTGGTTGACCGCCGCATCGCAGCGGACTCCCACATGCCCCACTTCCAGACACCTATAACAGCGTAGGGGCTTGGCTTCCAGTCGGACGACCCTCGCTGATGTCCAGCCCACCCGGACTCGGCCGTTCGCCACCAATTTGTTGGCTGCTTGTACTGGGCAGCTCACCCAGATTGTGCCCGTCCCATTCTGGCCAAATCTGATATCGCCGGTCCTGATGGATTCGGCGGAGCAGCCGGTGTCTCTGACAACAGCCATAACCACCTCCTCTTTTTGGACCGACTCATCAAGCCCCACGAGGCGTAGATCAGCACGTTTAATGGGCCTATCCACCCGCACCTGGCCCTCCTGAAAGAGCCCCCTTAGCTTTTGGGCAAGGGCATCAGCCTTCTCTCCGCTGTCTGCTCCCGGCACCTCGAACAGACGAGCACCGGTGACCGTTGCCTTGCACTTCAGCGAGCCTTCTGTAATGCCAAGGCTTGGCAGGTCTATGCACCTTCTGGCCTCCGATATTAGCTTGCCATAAGAGGCTCCGGCCGCCTCACCCGGCGGCAGCAGTGTTACCACAACAGCCGTCGTGCGGGGCGGTCGGGGTTTTCCTGGCTTTTTGGTCTTTGTGGCCGGAGGTGGTCCGCGTCCCCTTGGAGCGGGAGCTGACGGTTCGGCTCCAGTATCTCTGCCACGCTTCTTTTTTCGCCTACGTGACACTTTATTCCAACCCTGTGGAACAGGCTGGACAGCCGGGACTGGAGCCTGATTATGCCGGGCAGGGAGAGGTGGTGCCGCAGACGCAGATACCGGGGTTGGATTTGGCCTCTGTATGTGACCGCGCACCCCCTCCGATGCAACCACTGCGTAGGACGTAGTTCCCGTGACAGATTTAGCCCGTGTCCTTTCCCTCTTCTTCTTTTCTGCCATATTTTGAGGTTGAGCGGAAGAAGGAGGGGCCGAATTTAAAGAAGGGCGTATGCGCTCCTCAGGAAGCAGCCTTCCCTCCATGGCCTCCATACGAGCATTAACCATGGTCCCAACAGAGACCATGATCGAGCGCTTTAGCTCTTCAATAACTTCCGCCAGGCCAGTGTGTTCCGAGGTACTGGGTGGAGAAGTCCTCTTTTCAACAGGATCGACCGGCTGGCGGACTACAGTCCTAGTCGGGCTAGGCAGGAGAGGAGGGTAGTCTTCCTCTGATAGCCGCGAGTGAATGACTGGGGCTGAAGATACCCTCAGCCGAGCCACCTCTTCCCGAAGAAGAGCCATATCGTCTCGGAGACTCTGAACTTCCGCTTTGAGCTTAACATTTTCATGGTTCAGTCTCCGGGTCTCCTCAGATGAAGTACGAGCACTTAAATCAGCTATAGTGCCCTCCAACGAGTCTGCAGCCTGCTTTGATTCTGATTTCTTCACTACGGCCCGTATGATCTCGGTCTCCTGAACCGCAATCTGTCGCAGGGCCTCGACCGAGCGCTCTTCATCCCCTTCTGCAGCAATTGCACGGCGGGTTGCCCGGGTAGTCCTGGCCTCAACCGCCATCCTTTGCATCTCCACTTCCTGATCCAGAAGGAATTCCTCCCTTCT
Organism: Monopis laevigella; assembly: GCA_947458855.1. Taxonomy (NCBI): domain Eukaryota; kingdom Metazoa; phylum Arthropoda; class Insecta; order Lepidoptera; family Tineidae; genus Monopis; species Monopis laevigella. The sequence continues at coordinate 33,561 of OX381577.1, forward strand.
GGTCTCAATAAGGGCCGCTTTGGCCTTCGCCAGCCCGATGTACTCCCCAGTGGTGGGGGGCCGGCCGCGACCACGTTTTGAGGTGCTTCTACTTCTGCTGTTTGAGAGCTCATCGTCGCTCGAGAAGATGCCTTTCCTCTTGGAGCCAGCCCAGAGACGCCCGGGGGCATCCGAGTCCGACCCGGATGAGGAAGTAGCCTTTTCTCTCGTACTCCCCGGTTTTGACCCTTGAGATGTTGTATTTATCTCGCCTGTGTTCGTGGTTGCCTGTCTATAATCATCAATCCTTGTCAATATGATTTTCGGTACCTTTTTCATAGCCTGGGTCGTTGTGATGTTGAGCAAGGAATCAGCCGTACCAGATAAGTGGCTGCATGTTGCGGCTTCCGTCTCTACTGATGCAGTAGTGGCTGAAGTCGCAACACAGAGGGATTCCCCTCCGGCGCGAAGCTCGGAGGGACCCTCCTGGTTATTTATATTCTTTTTCTTTGCTGCCATTGTTATTTTTTTTAACTCCGTATTCCTTCTTATTGGCAGTACGCCCGCCGGGATGTTGCCCTTTCACAGTAATGAGCTGGTGCGATGCAACAGCTCATTTCCATCCCGCCGACCGATACCTGGTGTTGGGCCCTTCATGTACGCCCAGGTCCTCCGGCCCCAACCCAGTACTGAGGGCACTGCTCCCTGCCCTCAGGAGTGTTTATAGGCTCTCCAGCCTTACTCATAAAATCGACGTCTAGGAAATCGACACTATTCGACACATTCATATTACATCCGAAACACTCTCTGATGAGCAGAGGGCGGGGATGTAATTGCAGTTTATCTGTCCCGCAAAGGACAGATAATAAATGACGCTGCTGTTGTGCGCGCCGGGTAAATATGTATATATATATATATATTTTTTCCCCATTCTATCCGAAAATCTGCGTGACATAGATTTCCGGAAGGACTCCCTATTTCGGGGACGCGCTGTAAGACAGCCGCCCAATATGGGTCAGACGCTGACCAGATAGCCGCTCGCTACGAGGCAGACGCTACCTGGGTTTACGGATTTTAATCACATTGGATGAGACCCGAAACTCTCTTCATCACATCAGCCGCCCACTGTGGGTCAGACGCTGACGGAACCGGGAGCCGCTCGCTCCGAGACAGACGCTGCCGATACCTCTTGGGACCGTTTGTTAAGTGGGTGCAAAGCACCCACCGTAAGCCCCCCCACCACGTCAAGGTGGTCCCTTGGGGGGGAACCTAACCTAACCTAACCTAACCTAACCTAACCTAACCTAACCTAACCTAACCTAACCTAACCTTTTTTTTTTTTTTTTTTTTTTTTTGTTGACGGAGTGTGAATGCATTACGCATACCCCCACTTGCAGGGGTTATGTGGGACTCTCCCCTCTCCGTCTCCTCGCTAAGGGGAGGGAGGGGCATACCCACTAAACACACTCCGGTTGATCCCTCTTGGCCGTTGAGTATTGGCGACGTCATAGGATCGCGCGAGCATTCTACCACGACGTCCCCCGGCTTATTAGTTTCGTCTCAGTTTGTGCCCTCTGGTGATGTTCAGTTCCTCTTCTTGAGGCATACTGCTCCCTTCTTCTTCCTCTTCTTATCCTCTGCGTCTTCGTTGCTTATCATGCAGCATTAGCGCAGAATTCGCGGAGGGCCCTCCGTTTGATACAGTTACCCAGCCAGGTTACCTCTTAGGAACCATGCTGGGCACTGTTCAGGTGTGTGATCCAGCTACCCAGCCAAGTTCCCCTCTTTGGAGCACTGGTCAGGTGTGTTTCTTCTCTCCAGTTCGCTTCCATGGGCGCGGGTGCATGGGTGCACCCCGCAGAAGTCACCGTCTTAGAGGCACCTATGTGTCCATCAGATCCTCCCTTTCCCCAGTTATAGCGGGGCGACGAGCTGTTATCGGCTGTGCTACGGGTATAGTAGCAGCCGTGTCCTTTTTCCTACTCTTTTTTGACGGGGGAGAGCAAGCTCGACCCCCCATTCTATGGTCGGCCTTTTTCCCGGCATCGGCACAAATGGCACAGTGCGGCTTGGCCGTACATGTTGCTGCTTTGTGCCCAGATAGCCCGCATCGATGACACAGGCCAGTACGGTCAATGGTTCCAACACACATTTTGCCCACATGGCCGACTCCCATGCAGCGGTAACACCGCATGAGTCTCTGCTGCAGAAGCTTTGCTCGGGCAGCGACCCAGCCCACAAGGAGCCGGCCGTTACCGGTAATCGTCTCCGCTGTCGCAATCGGGCATCGCACCCAAATAGTACCGCAGCCCCAGCGCGAGCGGCTTATTTCACCAGACTTAATACTGTCTGCTGGACAGTCTGTAGCATTCATTATGGCTGCCACCACATCGCCTGGCTCTATCGTATCATCCAGGCCTGAAATGCGTATTTCTGCGCACTTAATAGGCCGGGTTATTGTGACATCTTTAACAGAAAGGTGTTCCCTTAGCTTCTGTACCAGAGAATCCGCCTTTGTGTCATGTTCATCGTCCGATACCTCTAGGATACGGGACCCGGTTACACCGATTCTAATTTTTAGAGAGGCGATCCCAAGCGTTCCAAGGTTGATGTTATTCTTGGCTTGTGTGATCACCTTCAGATACGTGACTCCTCGCTCAGCTGCTCCTGGCTGCAGAGTAAGGACTACTGCAGAGGATTGAGGAGCACGGATTCGCTGTGGTTTCGATACCGGTTTTGGTGTTTTAACCTTGGCAGCTGGTTTCTTGCTGCCCTTCGCTCCTCGCTTTGCAACTGTCGCATAGGACTCGGTTTGACTAGGATCGGATTTCTTTTCCCTGGACTTCCTTGAAGATGGTTTATTGGAGTCCGGTGCTTCTGTTGTTACGGCATTCTTCTCTTTGTTTTTCGCCGCTGGTTTACCTGTCGCTTTAGCAAACGTCTTGGACGCCGCCTTAGCAGCCGGCTTAACCGACGCGTTAGCCTCCGGTTTAGAGGCGGACTTAGTTGCGGGCTCAATTCTACCCAAAGGTGGGCGGAGGAGCATGCCTTCTACAGCTTTAAACCTCGTGTCAATGATATTCCCGACTCGCTTCAAAATAGAGCGAGTGAGATACTCCGATGACGAGGTACCAGCGACGCTCTCAGTCGTGCAATGTTCTCCTTGGTCAGTTTCATGAGGGGTTACCCTCAGAATTTCGTCCGTCATTTCGGCACCTCTGGAGGGTGCCTCAGAGATGTATTCGCGGGGGGACGCTCGCTCTATTTCTAGGGACACGCGCTCCTCGCGAACTACCGCACGTTCTGCGCACTGTCTCCTGAAGATCTCTTGTGAGCCCTCCCTCAGCATTTTTACGTCAAGACTGAGCTCATCCACCTTTTTTATTAGGCGGGCGTTTTCAACCTGCAGCTTTGATATTTCATCTGAGGCGGTACGTTCGCACAGTACCCCTACTGCGTCCTTGATGGTCGCTGCTGCTTCTTTAAGGGCCCTTTGGAAAGTACCCTTAAGGTTGCCCGACCTGTAGGCAACTTTTAATATTACGTTGATCGAGTCGAGTACGTTTTGCTTCAGATTAGTAGTTAGGAGCTCTTCTGCTGCCATTTCGTTAGCAGTTGATTTCAGTTCACGCGCCAGCCTACCGGTGCGAGCATTTTGGGTCATGGCAGCCATGTCCTTCTCGGCGTTTAAACGCAACTCTTCGCGTTCCAGGTCCAGTAGCTTGGCCTTGGCTTGTGCCAAGCCAATGTAGTGACCAGTAGTGAGAGGGCGTCCTCTCCCTCTTCCTTTTCGATCCTCGTCATTGGAGGAGCCGTCCAAATCGTATGATGGAGACGAATTTTCATCTGCTTCCATTTTGGTTAGTGATAGAAATGCCACTCATAATATATTTAGTCCAAGGCACTGTAATCCAATGGTGCAAGGGTGCACGCACAAAGGCGCGGGTGCGAGTGCAGGCGCAAGGGTACAGGGGTGCGGGCGCAAGACTGTGGCTCGTTCTGTATTGAAGACTCGTAGGCAGTCAATATAGGGTGCACGGGAGCGCAGGTGCAAGAGCACCACCCCAGCCCTGGGTGCAGCCAGGTGCACAACCAATAGCAAATATTAAACTCAATGATGCACCGGGTGCAGGGTGCAGGTGGGAACACGACCAACCACAACAACACACACAACTTAAAAACAGACCGATTGATCGATCCATCCGAGGGTGCAACAGGGTGCAACCGGGTGCACAACCAGTAGCAGATCTGAAACTAAATGTTCAAGTGCACCGGGTGCAGGGTGCAGGTGCACTGATACGAACACAAACGCGACCTTACAACCGGGTGCAGGTGCAGGGTGCAAAAATCGCTACACGGAGCCGAGTGCACGTCCAACACGGTGGAAGCCCAGCGCGGAACTCAACCTTTTTTTTTTTTTTTTTTTTTCTCGTGGGGAAATCCATTATGGATACCCGACTATCACGGGGGTGACGGCCGGGTTATGTCGGACTCGAACCGACTAAAACCCCACAGTGTTTTCACCGGTCGCCATAGAGGGAGGGCAACGGGAACGCTTTTGCACTCGTCCGCGGCCCTCCGGCGCTAGCCCGCATACCACGCGGACTCCGGCTCCTTGAAGGGGGGAGGACAGAGCGTCTCCCCCTTTACCTCCGGCAAGATTGGCGCACGCAAACACGACGCGCGCCACCTCATGAGGCCTTTTTGTGGGATGTCTACCGCCCCCGCGGCAACATCCCGGGCCTGGGTCAGGTGGGTCGCAGGGAAATGCCGGAGGCTCTTCCCCTGCGCCTGGTTCTCCTTTGGCGGCACGCAGGAGCGTCTTCGCTGAGCTCCCGCTCGCGTTCCGCCGCCTCCTTCTGCGTCATAACGTCTTCACAGAAGGAGAGAACAGCCTGCCACGACCTCTGACTACCCACCATCGCCTTGACGACAGCGGGCAATGAGAGGTCATGCCCCACCTGAGCAACGAGGGCACGTCGCTGCACATCCCAAGCGGCGCACTCCGCCAGAGTATGCTTGGAAGTGTCCTCGTCGCAAACCCCACATGCGTGGCAACCCATTGTCAGCTCCCTTCCCGCAATCCGACACAGATATCTCCCGAAACAGCCATGTCCCGTGAGTATCTGCGTCAGGTGGAAAGTGAGAGCACCGTGCCGCCTGTTCAGCCATTGCTCCAGTACGGGCCGAACGGCCTCGACAGTCTTTAGTCCGGCGGTCGGAGAAGCCAAACGGTTCTCCCACTGCTGAAGAAGGAGCTGTCGAGAGTGGAACCTCCTCTCGCTAGGCGTCCTGGCGTCTGCTCTCTGCCAGTAATTGGCAGACCAGTTCCCCGCCTCCAGATCCCATGGCGGGGATCTAGCCAGGACGCACGCCGCCTCGTAAGCAACGGTGTGGTAGCCTCTTATCACCCTAACGGCCATGGCCCTCTGTGGTCTTCGTAGGAGGGCCGTGTTCTTCGCCGTCAGGGTGTCGGCCCATATCGGGGCCCCGTAAAGGGCCATGGACCGTACCACACCCAGGTACAGACGACGACTCCCCCCGTCTGGCCCTCGTAGATTAGGCATCAGCCTGGCCAACGCGGCCGCTGCGCCCATCAATCTCGGGGCCAGACGGGTAAAGTGCTCTCGGAAGTTCCACCGGCTATCGAGAACGAGTCCTAGGTACTTCATAGAAGACCCGACCTCAATTTGGTGCCCCTCCACTGGGATAGATGAGCTTGCAGGTGGCGCCCTTCTGGGCCCATGAAAGCAAAGGGCCTCAGTTTTGTTTAGCGCCACCTCCAATCCCAGCGTCCTTATTCTGCCGACAACGGTTGCCACGCCTGCTGTAGCAAGACGGGCAGCCACCTCGTAGCTGTCGCCTTGGGCCAAAACTAGCGTGTCGTCCGCATAACATGACACGCTTAGGCCCGGAGCAAGAGCGCCCCGCAGCACCCAGTCATAGCCGATGTTCCACAAGAGGGGCCCTAGAACCGACCCCTGTGGTACACCGCACGACATCTCCCTCCTTTGAATACCGCCGCACCGTCCCAGGTACGCCACGTACCTGTCACTGAGATACGACCCGACCAGCCGTCTCAGATAGGAAGGCACCTTGTGATATCTCAGCGCCTCCTTGATACAGCCCCAGGGCATGGTGTTGAACGCGTTGCTGATGTCCAAGGACACCGCCAACACAACTCCGCCCCGGGCGAGCGCGGAACTCAACCTAACCTAACCTAACCTAACCTAACCTTTTTTTTTTTTTTTTTTTTTTTTTTTTTTTTTACGTGGGGAATCCTCATGGATACCCAGCCATCGCGGGGGCGACAGCCAGGTTATGTCAGACTCTTACTGACTAAACCCCACGGTGTTCCTCCGGCCGCCGTAAAGGCAGGGCCACGGGTACGCTTACGCATTCGTCCGCGACCCCACCGGCGTGAACCCGCTTGCGCGAGCACCGTCTCGAGTGGAGGAGGGCCTTCGATATACCCCCCTCTCAACTCCCCCAGGAATAAAGACGCCCGGTAACACCACGGACGCCTTTCCTCACGTGGCCCTCGACGCGACGAATGCCCCCGCATCCGCCGCCCCAGGCCCCACAGGGCGGGGGGAACGAGCACCATGTCCCCCGCCGTCCCGTTCCTCCTCGGCCACCGAATGAACGGCGGCCGGGGTTGTGGCCCCATCCCAACCAACTCCGCCTCCACAGAGAAGTGCCGGGAGGGGCCCCACTTGGGACCGTTAGCTTCAGCGGAGGTGACCAGCCTCCGCCTACTAGAGCCCCCCCACCACGACAAGGTGGCCCCATGGGGGGGAACCTAACCTAACCTAACCTAACCTAACCTAACCTAACCTAACCTAACCTAACCTTTTTTTTTTTTTTTTTTTTTTTTTGTTAACGGAGTGAGAATGCGTTACGCATACCCCCATAGTGGGGGTTATGTGGGGCTCTCCCCTCGCCCTAACCCTCTCATGAGGAGAGGGAGGGAGGGGCCTACCCACTAAACTCACTCCGGTTATGTCTTCTTGACTAATTTTGAATGGGGGGGCCGTGTGTTCATCATAGACATTCTATCCACGATACCCCCCCTTAGTCGGTGTTCTACGGTAGCCTTTTTTTTTTTTTTTTTTGTTTTTAGGCTAGGGCAGCAAAGTGCCTCCGCCTTCTGTGGGCACGTCGGCGGCGCATCGGAAACGCATTGACGTCCTCTTCTCTCTCCCTTTCTGCAGCTTCCTTTGCTGTGAGCACGTCTTCGCAGAACGTGCTCAGGGACCTCCAGTTATTTTCGCCTTGGAGTATTGCATTTACAATACTCCTCAGCGAAAGGTCTCCTCCTGTAATATTTGCAAGGTCCGCCCTTTGCAGCCTCCATTTTGTGCACAGCGCCACCGTGTGCTGCGCCGTGTCATCCGGCGCGCCGCATTCCAGACAGGCTGGAGAGGGTTCTCTACCGATCTTATGCAAGTAATGGCCGAAGCATCCGTGTCCAGTCATTACTTGTGTAAGCCGGTAGGTCATCATTCCGTGCTCCCTATCGAGCCATCCATCTATTGCTGGTAGGATTGCCTCTATGACTCGAGTTCCATAGGGGGACTTCTTTGGCAGGTGGAGAAATGACATAGAGATGGAGTTGGGGACAGTTATAAGAAGTGACACGATAAGCGAAATAATGGCAAGCAAGGAAAGCAAATTTAGATTTTTAAGTTATTGTAAAGATATAGTTGTAAGGGTAAGAAATGGAAATAAGTAATAGATGAAAGAAAAGATTAGATACCTAATTAAGATAGTGAGCACTACGGCATATAAAATTATCAGTGAGATAAGAGATATGCCACTAGTGGACCTATTGTAAATGTATGTGTATGGGTATTTTATTAACAAAATTTGATATTTAAACTTTGATATTCTATATAATTGTGTATGTGAAAATAATTGTGTAAAGTTAATAAATTAAGGACTGAAAATAATAATCGAATTAATGTGTAAATGTAAAAAATTGTAATTGTTAAATTTAGGAAATTAGTTTTCAGTTAAGTATTAAGAGAAATGAAATAATGATATTAGCAGACAAAGTCTCTGAATTTTCTCACATCAGAGGACAAAATGAAAAGGGGTGCGGGTTTTTAGTGGGTAAAGTCCCACACTCTCCGGAGGAATTATGACTTGGGTAGCCAATGCATAACTCCTCCGGAGGTAAGTCTTTTGAAGATTTTCCCGCACCTCTACAAAAAAAAAAAAAAAAAAAAAAAAAAACCAGTCACGCGCAAGCAGTCCTAGCGGTTGCACACGCAGAAAGTTCCAAAAGGTCGCTCCGCGCTCGAATATATCGCGAAAAATCAAAAGTTGTGGAAAAAGTGCTCGGAAAACATAGTATTATACATCAAAAGAAGCGCAACAGTGAGGCGCATATGCCAGTGTGATTAGTTTTATTGTGAAATGGCTGAGTGAAATTTTATTTATAAAAAAGTGAAAAAACACATAATTATACCACTTCAGTTGCAAATTTCTCGAGATTAATCGCGACGACTTATACTTTTTTGTGCATTAAAAGTTGCGCCTCGACGAGCTCTACACGGAAATATAACTCTCATTAATTTCTGGTTAAAGCTCGCAAAAATACTGATTAAAAAACAACTTACCACGTGCCACGAGGTCGGTGATCCAGGGTACCCCCATTGAAGCTAACCATTGGGCAATGAAGAGCTCGATTCCTGGAGCTACACGCAAGTTTTGGATCTGAAAATAGTTTTAAATTGTCAGAGTTATGAATTTTTAAAAATTTCGGAATTTTCATGAATTTGTAACTACAGAAAACTATCGGTAACGTACCATTTTTATTTCATCTTAAATCAATTTTGCCATATATGAAAGTACGTAAAAAAATTTTACAAATTTCCATCCAATAATTCTGGAGATATAATTTTTTGAAATTTTGAAGCTGCCACGAGGTCAGTTATACATTAACACGAGAATCAAGTAAAACCTTTAAATAAATATTATAAAACTAGTATAAGTGTAGCACAAAGGAATTTTCCTGTTAACTTTGCTCAAAAATTTTTTAATCAAAATTTAGGTGAAAATTTTATGTTTTTTGGTTTCTAAAAATCAGGTTCGCAATATAATTTAAATTGGATATCAGGATATTACTCCTGGTGCCGAGGCCGACCGAACAAGCCCAAATTCGACCACTTTAGGCCGGCGTGGGACAGAGTTAGCTAAAAAGCCGCCATATTGGCCGCCATCTTGGAAATTTTCAAATATTGATAACTTTGCTCACGCTAGGCCGATCGTGCTGGAAATCTCGGTTGTCAGTTGTATGTCAGTTGTATGTCATCATTTTCTTTTTCGGCTGAGTACATTAGGTCTCTACATAGAGATCAATAATAACAGGGTGAAATTTCTAGCGGAGGTTGCGCTCGGATGAGTGACAACTATTTTTATTGAAACCGCGTCTCGATACGAGCGAAACTGCCGGAGCTGCAGCTGTTTTGGGTGACCGAATGACAGCTTTGCCGCCATCTTGGAAATCTTTGATCGGCTGTAGCTTGGCGTGGGATTTTCCGATTGAGGCGCGGTTTTCTTTGTAGACATTGCCTTCCGGAGCTCTTTTAATTTGGTGACATTGGAGCTCTATGTAGAGACAAAAAATTCTAAAATTGACAGTTAGGCTTATTTTTGCTGAAATTTGACTGCGTTTTATATACAAACCTCACAATTTGTTTGTGGGGAACTGACCTATTCGGTTCCAGACGTTGTCTCTACGTAGAGTCGTAATTTTTGTACTGTATTTATAATGTAATTGTCTGTTTTATTATTCTATGTTTGTAATAATGTATATTGATGTGTGAATTGTAACGTAACGGACATACTCTACATAGAGTTTTAAAGTGTTTTAGAGCTAACTGTAAAATTCATTATATTTTATATATTATATTTTATTATTATTTACCTAAACTACTGTGTAATTGACATTTAGCTTGGAAATATATTGCCATTGTATTATATTATATTATATTATATTATATTAATCATAAGAAAACTATCAAATTTATAAAACTGTATAGTGGTATAAAATAGAGTATAAAGACAAATAATTTATTCACATTGTACAAAACTCGCACTTGCTAGTTGAAATTAAATTTAATATTGACATTAATAACATTATTGACAAATTGATTAGTCTTTTGACGTCAATTTTAGCATTAAGTATTTTTATTTATTTATTTTCGTTTTTAATTGCCTTGACAAATTTAAACTACCTGTAATTCAAGAGTTTCTATATTGTTTATTGTTGTTTTAGTACTGTTATTATTGTTGTTTTTATTTATATTATTTAATTTACATAAATTTCTTAGACTTAAACTGACTGTGATATTGTACGGTTGAGAGTGCTCCTAAAATTGCACATCATCGCCGACCCACTCACTGACTCTCTCTCTCTCTCTCTGACGCAATGTTCGGGTACCGGACACCGATGAAGATGGTATCATCATCATCCTCAAAGGACTTAACACCCCCTCGGTGTGAAGAGGAAAATGCGACGGCGAGGGCAGGCCCCTCGACAGACGTCCCCTCGATCCAGCCAGTACTGCGAAGCATCGGGGAAATAGAGGCTAGGATCCGGACACCGACGCCGCCTCCAATTAAGGAAGCTGTCACTTGTGGCAAAGTAAAGCAGGCAAAAAGCAAGACTGCTGAAGCAAAAGTATGCCTTACTAAAATATTTATAAAACTAAAGGACGGGAAAAATATAAGAAAAGACATAAAGGACACTGTAGAAGATGAGACGAGGAAACTCTATAACCTCGTTAAGGATGCAGAAGAGGGAAAATCGGATGGGGAATTGAAGAGACAAGGACCCAAAGTAAGTAACCAAACTATAGAGAGTATACCAGAAGGGAAACATGAAAGAGATAATGAAATAATAAAGAAGGTAGAGGAACAAATAATAAAGAAGTTAGAGGAACATGGTAAGCTACTTAGAGATAACAACTTGGAAATGGAAAGATTACACAAAACAATTAAACATTTTCAAGAAATAGAGGAGGAAAATAGGAAGGAAGGAATGACATATGCAAGGGTAACAGCAGGTACATCCCAGAGTAGTGATAGGGCTATGCATTCTATAGTCATCACATCAAGGGACGAAATGGAAACTGGCGACCAGGTCATACAAAGGATAGCGACAACAATTAATGCAAAAGAAGAGGGTCTAATGATAGACAGAATGCGTAAAGCCAAAGATAGGAAAATTATATTAGGGTGTAGGACCAGGGAAGAGATTGAAAAAATTAAAAACAAAATAGAGAAAGCTGGAGATCAGCTAAAAGTTGAAAATATAAAAAATAAAGACCCTCTGGTAATTATGTATGGAGTCCTCCAGGTAAACAAAGATGAAGACATACTGAAGGCCGTCAGGAGTCAAAACAAACACCTGTTTTCTGATGTTACCGATGAAAATTACAGGCTGTCAGTGAGATTCAGGAAAAAAACAAGAAATCCACTCACGGCTCATGTGGTACTCCAGGTATCGCCTCAAATATGGACCCGGCTGATCGAAGCGGGCGCATTACACATCGACCTACAGAAGGTCAAGGTGGCGGACCAGTCCCCACTCAGTCAGTGCTCGCAATGCCTGGGGTATGGCCACGGCAAACGCTTCTGCCCGGAAGCGACTGGCGGTACGGAAGTATGTAGTCACTGCGGTGGCCCGCACGTAAAATCTGTTTGTGGAAAGTGGCTTGATGGGTCTCCACCTAGCTGTATAAACTGCGTAAAAGCAAAAATAGGGAAAAGCGACCACAACGCATTCCACACAGAATGTCCAATAAAGAAGAAGTGGGACGCATTGGCAAGATCCGCAGTTGCATATTGCTAAAGTGGTCACTAGGGTAAGAGGTCCGGACCTGTTCTCTGCCGGCAGCATGGAGTATACCGTGGTCCAAGCAAATCTCCAGAGGAGTGAGCTGGCGACCGCGGAGCTCATGATGGCGGCTGTGAGGGGGAAATGGGCCTTTGCCTTGTTACAGGAACCGTATATTGGGCGTACGGGCCGTGTGAAAAGTTACCCTGGGGTGAGAATAGTGCAATGTATCGGAACTTCAAACTCAGTTAATAAATCAGCCATCGCACTATTCGACAACCGAATCGATATCACACCGGATCCAGTATTGACGACTCCTAACTTCGCTGTAGCGAAACTTAGGAGTAGTTCATGGGAGATCGGTGTGATATCGGTATATCTTGAGGGTGACAAACCACTTGACCCGTACACCGAATGGATGACCAAGATAGTTGAGGAGATCCGGACCCGTAACCTGATTTTGGGTGGTGATGTAAACGCATGGAACATGTGGTGGGGAAGCAGGAAAGTGGACAAGAGAGGTGAAACGATAGCAGGAGTCCTGGATGAACTCGAACTCCAAATACTAAACCGTGGATCTGAGCCAACATTCGACACCATCAGAGGAGGCAAACGCTATACCAGCTGCGTAGATCTTACAGCATGTTCCGTAACCATGCTCGGGCGCATAGAAAATTGGAGAGTAGACAGCGAAGTCACCAGCTCGGATCACAGGGCAATCCTGTTCGAACTAAATTTAGAAAAAGGTAAAGGGACAGATATTAAAAAAACTACTAGAATTTACAATACAAGGAAAGCGAATTGGTGCCAATTTCGGCAGAAATTGTCACAAATTTGGGAAGAAAAGAATATTAATAAAAACGAAATAGTCAAAATTCAAAACGAAAAACAATTGGAAGAAGTAATCTTAGATATTACGAAATCAATTGAAATCACTTGCAACGAAACGATACCCAAGATTAGAAATAAGAATAGAGCGGGGTTGCCCTGGTGGACCGACGAGTTGACAGCACTTAAAAAGGACTTACTCATAAAAAAGCGGAGAATAGCATGTGCCGCACCGTTGCGCCGGAGATGGGTTGTGGAACAATATCTCGAAGCGAAAACTGCGTACCAGACGAGTGTGAGGAGAGCTCAATCCACGAGTTGGAAAAAATTCTGCGAGAAACAGGACAAGGAAAGCATGTGGGACGGTATCTATAGGGTAATCGGTCGTACATCTACAAGAGAAGAAGATCTACCTCTAATAAAAGATGGCAAGATATTGACGGCTGCGGAATCGGCCTCTTTATTGGCTGAAACCTTCTATCCACGGGATGAAGCTGAAAGCGATAACACAGACCACAAAAAAGTCAGAGAGGTAGCCAACAAAGTGAATGAATGGACACATGGTGATCTATGTGATCCACCATTCACGGCGGAGGAATTGAAGTGGGTTACGCTCAGCTTTAACCCAAAAAAGGCGCCAGGCCCGGACGGTTTCACAGCCGATATTTGTGCGGCGGCCATCGCCCTGGATGCAGATGTCTTTCTGCAGCTATTTAATAAATGCCTGGAGCTCTCCTGCTTTCCCACTATATGGAAGGAAGCAATTGTGATCGTCCTCCGCAAACCAGCAAAGGAAAACTACACCCAGGCCAAATCGTATAGACCAATTGGACTATTATCAGTCTTAGGTAAAATCCTGGAAAAGTTGCTCGTGAGAAGGATTAATTGGCATACACTACCATACTTGAGTCAGCGGCAATTTGGTTTCGTGCCTCAGAAAAGCACCGAGGACTCCCTCTACACTTTAACACAGCACATCAGGGGTGAACTCAAGGCCCGAAAACTAATAGTGCTGGTTTCCCTGGACATAGAGGGAGCATTCGATAGCGCCTGGTGGCCTGCCATTAAGTGCGGGCTAGCCGAGACCAAATGCCCAATTAACATGAGGAGACTCGTAGACAGCTATTTTATGAAAAGAAAGGTAAAGATCAGATATGCTGGGCAGGAGTGTGTCAGAGGGACTACTCAGGGGTGTGTGCAGGGTTCAGTGGGTGGTCCAACATTCTGGAATATAATGCTGGATCCCCTATTGAAAGAACTAGAAGGTAGCGGAGATTACTGTCAGGCATTTGCCGACGACGTGGTCCTGATTTTCTCGGGAAATATCGCTACCGAGATCCAGGGACGGGCCAACGCCTGCCTCGAGCGTGTCCGGAGATGGGGAGTCAGAAATAAACTGAAATTTGCGCCACACAAAACACAGGCAATGGTCATTACGAACAAGATCAAGTATGACTCTCCGCATCTGGTCATGGGCGGGGTGGACGTTGGATTGTCTCACGAAATCAAGATTCTAGGCCTCACAATTGACAACAAGATGACCTTCAACTCTCATGCAGCCAACGTTTGCAAAAAGGTAATAAACCTTTATAAGCAATTAAGCAAAGCCGCTAAGGTCCAGTGGGGCCTGGATCCCGAGATAATCAGGACCATATATACGGCAGTAGTGGAGCCTACAGTACTGTATGCCGCAAGCGCTTGGGCACCAGCAAGCACAAAGCTGGGTGTGCGCAAAATGCTGAATGAAATACAAAGGGGCTTTGCGCAAAAAATTATAAAAGGCTATCGGACAATCTCTCTGAACTCGGCCTTAATACTCGCCGGACTGCTCCCTTTGGATGTGAGAATCAGGGAGGCAGCGCTTCTCTACGAGATAAAGAAGGGCCACTGCCGGCGAGTAGTAGGAGACCGGGAGATAGAGACGCCAGTCCCCAGCGTGAGCATGCCGCACCCAGCAGAACGATTAGGACTGGAGTTCTTATGCGTGGGGGACGGTGAGGCGATGATTCAACACGGTAACTGCGGAAGAAAAATTTTTACTGACGGCAGTAAAATCGAGGGCGGGGTCGGGGCGGCGATATCCGTGTGGGATGACGACGCCGAGACCGCTTCTCAAAAATTCAGGTTGGATCATCGTTGCACAGTCTACCAGGCGGAACTACTAGCTTTGTCCAAAGCCACGGAACGTGTCTTGAAGGACGATAAACCCATCTGTAGCATTTACTGTGATTCCAGGTCGGCGTTGGAAACTGTAGTCCGGGGCGTTTCTCTTCATCCTCTGGTGGTCACTATCCGAAGAAATATTAAAAACGCAAAAGACCAGCAAAAAGAGGTTAATCTCTTCTGGATAAAAGCTCACGCGGGGATGGAGGGAAACGAGAGGGCGGATGAGCTTGCGAGGGAGGCAGCGCTCAAAATTAAAACGAGGCCTAACTATGACGAGTTACCGATCTCATTCGTAAAGCGACAAATCCGAAAGGATTCGCTGAGCGAATGGAATCGAAGATACCTGGAGGGCAGTACGGCCTCGACTACAAAAGCATTCCTCCCTGACGCAATCTCAGCCTACCCCGTAATCAGAAAATTAGACCTGGACGCAGTGATGGTGCAGGTGATGACGGGGCATGGCGGTTTTTCCGAGTACTTGAATAGATTCAAGTGCAAGGGAAGCCCGGCGTGTCCCTGTGATGATCGGACCCCGGAGAGTTCATTGCACTGTGTAATGGACTGTCCAATACACTGTAGAGAGAGATATGAGGCAGAGATGGAGATGGGTGTGATTATTCGGATGGACACATTGTTTACTTTAATCCGAAGCAATGAAACTAGGAGCACTTTCATAAACTTTTGTAAATATATATGTGGTAGGGTATGTAAAAGAAATAAATAGAAGAGAAGGATCCACTACAGTGTATAATATTGTATAATATATAAGGGTATACGCCACTAGTGGACCTGAAGTGAAAATATCGTGAACCCTGTCATAATATATAAATGTAAATATAATATTTTAATTAAGGAATATGTAAATAGTAATGGAAACGATAATTGATGGTTTAATAATATAGTATAGAGCAATATGTAATATATACAAATATTCTCTAGTGATAAATTGTAAAAGATTGAAAAGTCTCTGACTTTTCCACGTCAGAGGAACATACGAAAAGGGGTGCGGGTTTTTAGTGGGTCAAATCCCACACTCTCCGGAGGAATTATGACTTGGATAGCCAATGCATAACTCCTCCGGGGGTTAGTCTTTTTGAAGATTTTCCCGCACCTCTACAAAAAAAAAAAAAAAAAAAAAAAAAACCTAACCTAACCTAACCTAACCTAACCTAACCTAACCAGTAACCACTGGTCATAACCAAAAAGCTGAAATTTGACATCCCAATAGCTAAAATGAATACCGTCGAAATTAAAATTGTAGACAATTTTAAACTCCTCGGGCTAATAATTGATAATAAATTAACATTTTTACCGCACGTGAGTCAAATTAGAAAAAAATGCAGCACACTATACAAACAGATAGCATGCGCTGCAAAAGTCACGTGGGGCCTCTCGCCCGAGATAATAAAAACTTTATACAAAGCAGTCATTGAACCTATAGTACTATACGCAGCTAGTGCCTGGGGAAAAGCCGCAACAAAACTGTGCGTTAAAAAACTCTTAAACTCCATACAGAGGGGCTTCGCCCAGAAGATCTGCAAGTCGTACCGTACGGTTTCTTTACACGCTGCATTGATAATATCCGGCGTTCTGCCACTGGACATGAGGATACTAGAGGCCTCAGACATTTATAGAGCAAAAAAGATAAGCTCCATGCCCAGCGAGCTGTGCGACCGCACATTGGAGCGATTTGCGGATGTTGCGGATGCGCCTCACCCCGGGAGTTTTGTAAAAATAAAGTACGGTCTTCTTGAGGAGCTTGGATCGAACATAGAGCAGGAGTTAGGGATCAAAGGTCCTCAAATTTACACAGATGGTAGTAAGAGTTCCGGGGGTGTAGGCGCGTCGGTAACATTTTGGGAGAATGGTAAGGAAATTCGTTACCAGACTCTCAAATTAGAACCGTACTGCACTGTGTTCCAAGCGGAACTGTACGCTTTATACCGGGCAACAGAAATGGCATCAAAACATAAGGTACCTCAAATAAACATCTTTAGTGATTCCAGGTCCTCCCTTGACCTGCTGGCTGGAGCTAATACACGAAACCATCTAGCCATGCAAATAAATAACATTGTGAGAAGAATCACTGACGAAGGCAGAGTCTTGCGGTTCTTTTGGGTGAAGGCCCACGTTGGTACCCCAGGTAATGAACGAGCCGATGAGTTGGCAAAAAAGGCTGCATTAAAAAATACTGCAAGCGACTATAGTGAAGTGCCTCTATCGCATGTAAAAACACTTCTTAGGAAACATACAATCGCAAGGTGGCAGGAGAGATACTCCGCCGACCCAACGGCAAAAATAACAAAAATGTTTTTTCCCCGTGTAGAGAGCGCTTTTAGGATTATGAAGGGTGTCAAAATTACCAGCGAACTTACCCAAGTATTCACGGGGCATGGTGGATACGCACAGTACCTCCACAGATTTAAATTAAAGGAACATTATGACTGCATATGCGAACCGAATGTACCGGAGAGTATTATGCATGTCCTTGTAGAGTGCCCGGCATTCTGCAAAGAGAGATATGATTTAGAGCATATAATAGATAAAGTATTGAACAGAAATAATGTAGCTATAATAATGTCAGATGAAAGCACACGAGAGGAATTCTTAAAATATTGTTTGAAAATTAACGTAAGATGTAAAAATCGAAATAAGTAAAGGGAAATAGGACAACCAGGAATAATAGATTGCAGAGTAATCACTAAAAAAGAGCCATGCGGAAAAGGTCTCTAATTATGTTAGAGGGGTAGGTGGAATGAGGGGTGTGGGTTTTTTAGTGGGTCAAATCCCACACTCTCCGGAGGAGTTATGACTTGGATAGCCAATGCATAACTCCTCCGGGGGTTAGTCTTTTTGAAGATTTTCCCGCACCTCTACAAAAAAAAAAAAAAAAAAAAAAAAAAAAAAAAACCTAACCAGTCACGCGCGTGACTCCAGGAAGACAAACCGTGGCAGAAAGCCTGCAACAAATCGCCGCGTCCACTATAGAGTACAAGGTAGCGCAAGCAAACCTTCAGAGGAGTAAGCTTGCGACTGCTGAGCTCGTGATGGAGGCGATAAATAGGAAGTGGGCATTTGCCATGGTCCAAGAACCATACATTGGAGGTACGGGTCGAATGAAAGGTTACCCAGGGGTCAGAATAGTGCAATGTAACGGAAATCCCGACAACCCTATTAAGTCAGCCATTGTACTATTCGATGATCAGATTGACATCACTCCGAATCCAGCACTAACTACGCCTAACTTCGCTGTCGCAAAACTTAGAACTGGTGCATGGGAGATTGGAGTGGTGTCAGTCTACCTGGAAGGTGACCAACCACTTGGCCCGTACCTAGAATGGATGGAAAAGATAAGGAAAGAAATAGGAACCGGGAATTTTTTAATGGGGGGTGACTTTAATGCCTGGAATATATGGTGGGGAAGTAGGAGTGTTGACAGTCGAGGAGAACAAATCGCAGGAGTGTTGGGAGAAATGGAACTACAAATTCTCAACCAGGGGTCTGAGCCAACCTTTGACACCGTGAGAGGAGGCCAAAGATACACGAGCTGTGTGGACCTGACGGTATGCTCGGCGGATTTGCTCGGACATATAGACAACTGGAGAGTCGACGGGAATATCACCAGCTCGGACCACAAGGCAATCCTCTTCGATCTAAATTTAAGTAAAAGTAAAGGAATAGACATTAAAAGAACTACCCGGAAATACAATACTAGGAAAGCAAATTGGTGTCAATTTCTAACGAAATTGTCACAAATTTGGGAAGAGGAAGAAATTACTACCAAAAAAGTGGGAGAAATTAAAAATAAAACAGAATTGGAAAGAATGATTTTAGGAATCACAAATTCAATCGAAAAGTCATGCAAAGAAAATATACCAAAAATTTGTCATAAGAAAAGAGCAGGGTTGCCTTGGTGGACTGAAGAGTTGACAATACTGAAGAAAAACGTCAACACCAAAAAGCGCCGAATAGCATGCGCCGCATCTGTACGTCGAGCATGGGTCATCGATCAGTATTTACAGGCTAAAGAAGCTTATCAAATGGAGGCGAGGAAGGCTCAGACCACCAGCTGGAAAAATTTCTGCGAAAGACAGGATGGAGAAGGAATGTGGGACGGGATATACAGGGTGATCGGCCGAACATCGACTAGAGAGGAGGAGATGCCTCTTATAAAAAACGGCAAATTGTTGGGGGCCGGGGACTCGGCCAGCTTCCTGGCGGATACCTTTTATCCCTTAGATGAAGCTCAATACGACAATGCAGACCACACAAAAACGAGAGAAGTAGCTAACAAGGTGAATGATAGGATGCATGTTGAATCATGTGATCCTCCATTCACAGCGGAGGAACTAAAGTGGGCTGCATCTAGCTTCAATCCCAAGAAGGCGCCAGGATTGGACGGATTTACGGCTGACATCTGTGTGGCAGCTATTACCCAGGGTGCAGATTTGTTTTTACGTCTTTTTAATAGATGTTTGGAACTCTCCTGCTTTCCCGCCATGTGGAAGGAAGCTGTGGTTGTGGTGCTGCGTAAACCAGGAAAATCAGATTACTCGCACCCTAAGTCATACAGACCCATAGGCCTATTGCCCATAATGGGTAAAATACTAGAGAAGATGCTAGTTAAGAGGATCAACTGGCACACTCTGAACGATATGAGCCAGCTCCAGTTCGGGTTTGTACCACAGAAAAGCACCGAGGACTCCCTCTACGTCATGACGCAGCGCATCAGAAGCGAGCTCAAGGCTCGAAAACTGATAGTTCTCGTATCACTCGACATAGAGGGAGCCTTCGATAGTGCATGGTGGCCCGCAATTAGGTGCAGATTAGCCGAATCAAGTTGTCCGATTAACCTGCGAAGGCTTGTAGATAGTTACCTGACAGAAAGAACTGTCAAAGTCAGATACGCCGGAGCGGAATGTAAACGAGGAACCACACAGGGATGTGTTCAGGGCTCGATAGGGGGTCCAACTTTCTGGAATCTTCTGTTGGATCCTCTTTTGAAAGAACTGGAACAGCGTGGGGACTATTGCCAAGCTTTTGCCGATGACATCGTTCTGATTTTCTCGGGGGAAACAGCCATCGAAGTACAGAGGCGGGCCAATGTCTGCCTCGAACATGTCAGGGAGTGGGGAGTCAAAAATAAACTTAAATTTGCACCGCAGAAAACTAAAGCAATGGTCATAACAAATAAGATAAAATTTGACTCCCCAATTCTGAGGATGGGAGGGGTGGACATTGGTCTTTCTCGGGAAATCAAGATCCTGGGCCTTACCGTCGATAATAAACTCACCTTTAATACCCACGCAGCCAACGTTTGCAAAAAAGCAATTAATATATACAAGCAACTTAGTAGAGCTGCAAAGGTCCAGTGGGGTCTGAGTCCCGAGATAGTCAGGACGATGTACAGAGCGGTAATTGAGCCAACAATAATGTACGCGTCAAGCGCATGGGCGCCCGCCAGCTCAAAATTAGGAGTTCGCAAAATGCTGAACGCTGTACAAAGAGGGTTTGCCCAAAAAATGATAAAGGCATATAGGACGGTTTCCTTGAATTCTGCCCTAGTACTTGCCGGACTACTTCCCCTAAATATTAGGATCCGGGAGGCGGCCCTCCTTTACGAGGTAAAGAGGGGCCACACCCGGCAAGTTGTAGGAGATCGCGAGGTCGAGAAACCGGTACCGATAACTCAAATGCCACATCCAGCGGAGCGTATGGGGCTAGAGTTTGTATGCGTGTCGGACGGTGAGGCAATGATCCAACACGATAACCACGGCCGTAAAATATTTACTGATGGCAGTAAAATTGAGGGTCGGGTCGGCGCGGCGTTATCCGTATGGGACGACGCCGCGGAGACCACGACTCGAAAATTTAGTTTGGATCATTGCTGCACCGTCTATCAGGCGGAACTCCTGGCCCTATCCAGGGCAACCCAGCAGGCCCTGGAAGGCAATGCATCAAGCTGCAATATCTACAGCGATTCAAGATCCGCATTGGAGGCAGTGGTGCGGAACGTTTCTCTCCATCCCCTAGCCGTCACCACCCGAGCAAACATTAAAGAAGCTAAACATCAAAACAAGGTCATCAATTTGTTTTGGATTAAGGCTCACGTGGGGTTGGAGGGAAATGAGCGAGCAGATGAACTTGCAAAGGAAGCGGCTCTTAAATTAAAAACCAGGCCGAATTACGATAAGTGCCCGATTTCATTCGTGAAGCGAGAAATCCGAAAGGAGTCGCTCGGCGAATGGAATCGGCGCTACATCGAAGGCGAAACTGCATCGACCACAAGGATATTCTTTCCCGACGTGATCTCCGCATACGCCATAATAAGACATATAACACTGGACGCAGCGCTGGTACAAGTGATGACAGGACACGGCGGGTTTTCCGAATACTTGAACCGGTTCAAGTGCAAGGACAGCCCGGCGTGCCCATGCGATCCACAAGTCCCTGAAAGCGCGCTGCATGTTATAGCCCAATGTCCAATATATGGAAAAGAGAGATATGAGGCTGAAGTAAGAATGGGAGATTCAATAAATATAGAATCAATAAGTGGATTAATTTCAAATAAGAAATCAAGGAATATATTTTTGGATTATTGTAAGGTAGTAACAGTTAAGGTAAAAGAGAAAAATAAAAGATAATTATGTATAGCTGGTGAACACTACGGCGTATAAAAATTATCATAGATAAGAGATATGCCACTAGTGAACCTAAATGGGGCACAGTGAGGGTGTTGGTGTGTGTACGCGCGTGGGTGTGTATGTGTATGGTCAACGTATATTGTAAAATGAAAATTTAAAAATTATTAAATGTATTTTATTTTTAATTTAAAATTTAGATATAATGTGAATTTTTATAAAGGAATAAAGTAGGCACAGACTCTGACCTCCAATATCAGAGGAAAATGGAAAAGGGGTGCGGGTTTTTAGTGGGTCAAATCCCACACTCTCCGGAGGAATTATGACTTGGGTAGCCAATGCATAACTCCCCCGGGGGTAAGTCTTTTGAAGATTTTCCCGCACCTCTACAATAAAAAAAAAAAAAAAAAAAAAAAAAACCAGTCACGCGCAAGCAGTCCTAGCGGTTGCACACGCAGAAAGTTTAAAAAGGTCGCTCCGCGCTCGAATAAACCGCGAAAAATCAAAAGTTGTGAAAAAAGTGAGCGTAAATCACAGTGCTATACACCAAAATACGGGAAAAAGTGAGGCGCACCTGCCTATGCTATTTGTTTTTATGTGAAATAAATATTTTTAAAATTATAAGTTAAAAAGTGAAAAAGCACAAATTTTTAAACTTTAATTAATAATTACTCGCGATTCATCGCGGTGACGTGGTGTTTTTTATACACTAAAACGTGGGCCCCGTTTTTCTCTACGCGCAGAGAAATAACGAAAAAAGCAAAAACCACGTGGCCACGAGGTCGGTGATCCAGCGACGCCCCTCTAATTCAGACAACGGAATCGGAAGCGGGACGTCGAGGCGAGCCGGACCCCATCTTCAGAATACCAATAAGATAAGTTTAGGCTAAGTTATGATATTTAATATAAATGTCACATCTTTAAAAATTTATAACTCTTAAAAACGATCGATAACATATGTATTTTTTGTACTCACAATATAGATCTTAATTATCTGTACAACCATAAAATTTTTAAAAAAATTTTATCCAGCCGTTTAGGAGAAAAATATTTTTTAAGTTATTTTGTCGCCACGTGGTACCTTAATAACCACTCCCAGAGCGGTGAAATAATTAAGGAAAAATAGAAGAGGCCATCGTAAATCATATTAAAAACTATTTTAAAAATTTTTTGCCCGTTTTGACTATATAAAATAAAAATTTGTTAAATTTTTTATGTTTTTGGCTGATATTAAATCGGGGAACGGGTACCCGAAGTAGGTAATGATCGCAATAGACAGAGCTCAAAAAACTCTAAAAACTGAGTCCAAACTCGGCTGGAATCGGACGAGCGGTTCCAAAGTTACACCACAAGGCCGCCATATTGGCAGCCATCTTGAAAATACAAAATCGCCCGTAGATTCCGACTGGGTGGACCGATTGACACGTGGTTTTCGGTGCCGGCTTAGGCGACACCCCCTCTGTAGAGCTGCCGCAAAAAATCTCTAGGTAGAGAAAATTTTTCCTGTGCCTATTTTTGCAGCCAAAAGGTCAGCCGTGGGACGGCATCGATAACCTTTAAATCCGCACCTCTCTGCGAGCTAAATTACCGGAGATACATTGTCTCGAAGTGGCAGTATGACAGTTCGTCCGCCATATTGAAAATTTTTGAAACGCTGTATCTCCGCACAGGGGTGTCCGATCGGGACGAGGTTTGCGTTGAACAGTAACGCAGCCGGAGATCTTTAAGGTGACAGTCGTCGATTCTCTATGTAGAGACAAAAATCTTTAAATAGACGATACTCGCAATTTTGACCTGATTTTGACCGGGTTTTTTGTATACCCGCACCAACTGTCACTTTTACTACTACTGTTGACTTTATATGTGATGATAACTAAGCCACATTATTAATTCATACTGTTTGTTTTAATTATTTTATCTTATTAATCGTATTATTGTAAAATTGACTTGATTTTTCCCTGGATTTAATGTGAACAAAATTTTGTATTACTAACTATTATCTCAATCACTGTACAATTAGCAAAATTAATTAGCGAATGTCCTTAATGTCGTTAAATTACTTGAATGAATGGTCGACCGGTGCCTGACATCTCTGTTCTTAAGACAGCGCTTGACACCATATTCTTCCCACGCAGGGAAACCGCGACAAGCGTCTAGATAGGTAGAGACCAACTTGTACATAGACGTAACCTCTTATTATTATTAATTAGATTCAATATTTTATTAGTGTTTGTTTTATAAATTGAACAGTCTATTATTATTATTATTATTAATTAGATTCAATATTTTATTAGTGTTTGTCTTATAAATTGAACAGTCTATTGACATCAATTTTAGCTTTAAGTTAGTCTAGTCGTTAGAAAATTTGTACTCGTCCCATTTTTGCTGGAACGAACAAAAACCACTACCTAAAAAATGTTTGGACATCGGACACCAGTAAAGAAACCAAACTCCGAGCTGGAGAAAAAGACAACCTCTCAAAGAGAGGCTACAGAGTCCCCGACTGAGAGGGCAGGCCCCTCGCATGAATCGACTTTATTGATAAGACCAGTCCGGCGTAGTATCGGCGAAATAGAGGCACGAATAAAGCCTCTAAAAGAAATAAATGGAGAAAATAAGACTAGCACACAGACAATGATCGATGTGAACGACGAATCTCCAATAGCGAAAACAGAAGCAAAATACAAAAGCCGCACTTCAGAGGCTAAAGCACTCCTTATGAAGGCAAAGAATCGTATAAATAGCAGCAACAATATAGCAAAGAAGATAAAGGAAGATGCCATAGCGGCAGTGGAAAGGCTGTATAGACTAGTGAAAGACGCGGAAGAGGAAAAAGCCTCTCTACAAAAAATAGTAGATGAACAAGGAAAACAGAATAGTGGAGAAGGAATACCGATAAATGTAAAAAGAACCGAGGAACAATTAAAGACTGATGATACAGGAAGAATGATACAAGAGAAAGAATTAATAAAGAAAATGGAAGAACATGGAGAACTGCTTAGGGAAAATAGGAAAGAGATGGAAAGCCTGAAAGTTCTGTTAAATAAGCAGCAAGAAATACAAAGTGAAGAGAGAACCTATGCGAGGGTGACGGCGGGAAATCTCAAAGAGCAGCCAAACCCGACCATGCACTCAATTGCAATAACGTCAAAAGATGAAAATGAGACAGGAGACCAAGTTTATGAAAGGATTAGAGCTGCAGTGGACGCAAAGGAGGAAGGTGTTAAAATAGATAGGATCAGAAAAGCAAAAGACAGGAAAGTGATAATCGGGTGTAGAACAAAAGAAGAGGTGGGAAAAATAAAGAGTAAATTAGAGAAGACAGCAGAAACATTAAAGATCGAAGAAATAAAAAACAAAGACCCGCTAGTAATTCTAAAAGATGTGCTGCAATATAATAGCGATGAAGACATTATAAAAGCCCTTAAAAACCAAAACGGTAAAATTTTTAAAGATCTAGAAAGTACAGAAATAAGAATGGAAATACGATACAGGAAGAAAACCAGAAATCCGCTCATGAGTCATATTGTCATGCGGGTTTCCCCCCAGATATGGCAACGGATGACCGCGGACATCTCCATACACATAGACCTACAGAGAATAAAGGTCGCAGATCAGACCCCACTGATCCAATGTTCGATGTGCCTTGGCTACGGGCATAGCCGACGCTTTTGCACGGAGACGCTGGAAAAATGTAGTCACTGCGGGGGTCCTCACATGAAGGCGGACTGCGCTGCAAGCCTCGCTGGTGAAAACCCCTCCTGCTGCAACTGTAGCAATGCGAAAATGGAGTCAACAAAACACAACGCATTTAGCACAGTCTGCCCAATTCGCAGGAAATGGGATGCACTAGCGAGAGCTACTACAGCGTATTGCTAAAGTGGTCCCGGGAGTCAATGTGAATTCACCCACTAAAAAACCCTACTTCGTTGCTCAAGCAAACTTACAGAGAAAAGACCTCGCTACACAAGAACTTATGCTAGAGGCAGGTGAAAAGAAAATGGCATTCGCATTGATCCAGGAACCATATGTTGGCGCCATAGGTAGAATGAGAGAGTACAGAGGAGTTAAAATCTTCCAATGCACAAATCGAGGCGATGAAATAGTGAAAGCAGCGATCGCTGTTTTCGATAACGACCTGGACGTCGCCTTATGTCCTGATTACACTACACCCAACATCGTAGTAGTAAAAATCAGGACAACAGCCTGGGAGATCACCGCTGTGTCCTTCTACTTCGAACCGAAAACACCTATAGAGCCCTACTTGAAGCAGCTACGCAGAATATCGACGAAGTATGGACCGGGTAACCTGCTCTTGGGAGGAGACGGTAACGCAAAAAGCACTTGGTGGGGCAGCACAAAAGTGGAAACCAGGGGAAACGAATTAGCGGGCACCTTGGGAGAGATGGGCGTGGAGGTCCTAAACGAGGGAGACACCCCAACTTTCTATGTAGTGAGGGGGGGGGAGGGTTTACTCCAGTCACGTGGATATAACCGCCTGCTCACCTGATTTACTGAATCTAGTAGAAGAATGGAAAGTGGAAGATGGTGTAACAAGCTCTGACCACAACACAATAACATTTAAAATTAGAATAACAAGGGCAAAAGGTATAAATATAGAACGTACAACTAGAATATATAATAGTAGAAAAGCCAATTGGAGTCAGTTTCGTGAGAAACTGACCGAATTGCTGGAAGTAAATAAAATAGATAAAGTAGAAATTAAAAAAATTAATAATAGGGAAGAACTAGAAAATAAAATCAATACATATATTAACACAATCATAAAAACATGTAATGACACTATTCCAAAGAAGAAAATAAACAATAAAATTAACATACCGTGGTGGTCAGAAAGTCTCGCAAACCTGAAAAAAGAAACACCAAAAAGCGAAGAATTCGATGCGCAGCGCCGATCCGCAGACAAAAAGTTGTAGAAGAGTACCTGAAAGCAAAAGAAACATATGAACAAAACGCGAAAAAAGCAAAGATCGAGAGCTGGAAAGAGTTTTGTGGAAGGCAGGATGGGGAAGGAATGTGGGAAGGTATATATCGGGTCATAGGAAGAACTTCAAAAAGGCACGAGGACCTGCCCTTGACCAAGGAGGGCAGAGCATTAGACCAAACTGAATCCGCACAATTGCTCGCCGAGACATTCTACCCGGAAGACCTGGAAGAAAATGACAACCTAGAACACCAACGCATCAGAAAAATAGCGAATCAAGTAAACGAGTGGAGTCATGATGAACACCATGACCCACCGTTTACACTCGAAGAGCTAAAAACCGCGGTGTACAGTTTTAGTCACAAAAAGGCCCCAGGAGCAGACGGATTAACAGCCGATATATGCAAAAACGCCATAGATCACGACCCACAACTCTTTCTACAACTAATAAATAAATGCCTGGAGTTGAGCCATTTTCCCAATGCGTGGAAGGAGGCGGTTGTGGTGGTGCTGAGAAAGCCCGGAAAGGATGACTACACGCATCCCAAATCTTACAGACCAATTGGCCTCCTACCAGTACTGGGGAAAATATTTGAAAAAGTGCTGGTGGGACGGATAAGATGGCACACCCTGCCGAACATGAGCAGTCGACAATTTGGCTTCATGCCGCAGCGAAGTACCGAAGGCTCCCTCTATTCAATGATGAAGTTCATCAAGTCGGAGCTCAAAGCTAAAAAACGAATCACACTTATATCACTTGACATAGAGGGAGCATTCGATAACGCATGGTGGCCTGCTATTAGATATAGGTTAGCTGAAACACCGTGTCCAAAAAATCTTAGACGACTAGTGGACAGCTACCTATCCGATAGGGGAGTAAGGATTAGATACGCTGGAGCGGAGTGGGCCAGACGGACTACGAAAGGATGTGTGCAAGGCTCAATAGGGGGTCCAACTTTTTGGAACATTCTGCTGGACCCGCTATTGAAGGAGCTGGAAGAGAGAGGCGACCAGTGTCAAGCTTTCGCCGATGATATTGTCCTGATTTTCTCGGGAGAGACGGCTGCAGACGTCCAGAGACGGGCCAACGCCTCCCTTGAGCATGTCCGGAGTTGGGGAGTCAAAAATAAGCTAAAATTTGCACCGCATAAAACTAAAGCTATGATTATTACGAACAAAATCAAATATGACTCCCCACTCCTAAGCATGGGCGGGGTAGGCGTTGAGCTGTCTAAGGAAATTAAAATTTTGGGCCTTACAGTCGACCAAAAGCTAACCTTCGGTCAGCACGTAGCCAACGTATGTCGCAAAGCCCTCAATATATACAAACAACTAGGCAGAGCGGCTAAAGTGACATGGGGACTGGAACCCGAGATAATCAGGACAATGTATACTGCGGTTATCGAGCCAATCATCATGTACGCTGCGAGCGCGTGGGCGCCGGCAACCGAAAAACTTGGAGTCCAAAAACAGCTGAACGTGGTACAACGGGGTTTTGCACAAAAAATAATTAAGGCCTATAAGACGGTCTCACTGAACTCGGCCCTGGTACTCGCCGGGTTACTTCCTTTGGACATAAGGGTTAGGGAAGCAGCCTACCTTTATGAGACAAAATATGGGGGATCCCGGCGAGTGTTAGGAGACCGGGAGATAGAGAGACCAGTAAACTTCATAGACACGCCACACCCCGCAGAGCAGATAGGACTGGAATTCATATGCGTGGGGGACGGTGAAGCAATGAACCAACACGTAAACGTCAGTAAAAAGATCTTCACTGACGGAAGTAAAATTGAGGGTAAGGTTGGCGCGGCATTATCCATATGGGATAATGAAGTGGAAACCAAAACCCAAAAATTTAAGTTGGATCATGGCTGCACCGTCTACCAGGCGGAATTGCTAGCCCTATCAGAAGCCTCACAGCGGGCCCTCGAAGGATCATCGGAAAGCTGCAACATATATAGTGACTCCAGGTCTGCCTTAGAGACAGTGACCAGAGGCCTGTCTCTACATCCCTTGGCTGTCAAGATAAGGGAAAACATCAAAAAGGCTAGGTTGCAAGGAAGAAGAATAGACTTATTCTGGATAAAGGCCCACGCAGGCTTGCAGGGTAATGAGAGGGCAGATCAGCTGGCCAAGGACGCAGCCTTAACCAGCAAGACAAAAGCAGTCTACGATAGCTGCCCGGTCTCCTTCGCCAAGCGACAGATCCGAAAGGACTCGCTTGACGAGTGGAACCGGCGCTACCAAGATGGTACTACGGCCTCCACCACAAAAGCGTTCTTACCAAATGTAATAGAGGCCTACCACCTAATAAAAAAGATCCCCCTCGACCCCATACTGGTGCAGTTGATGACGGGACATGGTGGGTTCTCCGAATACCTAAACCGGTTCGGGTGCAAGGGGAGCCCAGCATGTATCTGCGAACCAGAAGCTGTCGAAAACGTACTGCATCTGATAATAGATTGTCCCGTTTATGGTAGAGAGCGCTTCGAGGCAGAGATGGAAATGGACACAGAAATAGACATCACGACTATTCAGGACATTATGAAGGATAATGAAAAAAGAAGTATGTTTTTAAAATTTTGCAAATATATAATAAACAGTGTAGTCAAAAGAAATAAATAAATAAGTTTGAGGCCCACTATGCAATCTGTTTTGATTAATATAGTTATTCATTGTGTGTGTTACCGTTTTTGTACCAATGGCGCACTTGCCTGTGACTATACTTTTATAGTCAGGGATAAGGGCGCCATATGTCCTATATAATTAATGTAAAAATTGTAAATGTAGTTGTAATTGTGATTGTAATTGTAGTTGTAATTGTAACTGTATTTGAAATTGTAATTTAAATCATAATAATTCCGGAAATGTAATATATTAATATTAATAATCTTATCTAAATTGTATGTTAATTGTATATGGGGTATCTCAATCATTCTATTATGTGTTAAATTGAAAAATAAAAATCTTGTAAAAAATGTTAGTAAGAGAAATAGTAGAAAAATAGGAACATAATGTAAAAAAGATCTCTAATTATGTTAGAGGAAACAGGGAAAAGGGGTTGCGGGTTTTAGTGGGTTGAAGTCCCACACTCCGCACTGGAAACTATGACTCGGACAGCTGATGCATAGATTCCAGTGCGGGTTAGTCTGTTGAGATTTCCCGCAACCTCTATAAAAAAAAAAAAAAAAAAAAAAAAAAAAAAAAAAAAAAAAACCTAACCTAACCTAACCTAACCTAACCTAACCACTAGCTGGAAAGACTTCTGTGAAAGACAAGACTGTGAAAGTATGTGGGATGGTATATACCGAGTGATAGGCCGTACAACCACCAGAGAAGAGGACTTACCACTGATGCACAATGGAAATTTACTAGGAGCAAAAGAGTCATCAGGGCTATTGGCACATACCTTTTATCCCATCGTAGTTATCTTGAGGAAACCTGGAAAAAAGGACTACACTCACCCTAAATCTTTTAGGCCCGTCGGTCTTCTACCAGTTTTGGGGAAAATCCTCGAAAAAATGTTATTTAAGAGAATTAGATGGCACATATTACCGAATATGAGTTCACTGCAGTTCGGATTTACTCCACAGCGAAGTACCGAGGACGCCCTCTATGTTATGATCCAGAAAATTAAGAAAAAACTAAAAGCCAAAAAAAATTATAACGCTTGTATCATTGGACATAGAAGGGGCCTTTGATGGTGCATGGTGGCCGGCAGTACGTTGTAGATTGGCAGAAACGGGATGTCCAAGAAATCTACGACGAATCATTGATGATTACTTGTGCGACAGGGAAGTTAGAGTCAGATACGCCGGGGCAGAATATATTAAACTGACATCAAAAGGTTGTGTGCAGGGTTCTGTGGGGGGACCAATCCTCTGGAATGTCCTGCTGGATCCTCTTTTAAAGGAAATGGAGAGTAGGGGCGACTACTGTCAGGCTTTTGCGGATGATGTGGTCCTGATTTTCTCGGGTGATACAGCAAACGAAATCCAGAGACAGGCCAATGCCTCACTCGAGCACATTCGGAGGTGGGGAGTCATGAACAAGCTAAAATTTGCACCGCAAAAAACGCAGGCTATGGTTATAACAAATAAACTTAAATATGACTCTCCGATTCTGAGTATGGGCGGTGTGGGCATTGAACTGTCTCAAGAGATAAAGATCTTAGGGCTTACTATAGACCATAAACTGACTTTTAAGAGCCACATAACTAACGTATGTAAAAAGGCACTAATACTGTACAAACACCTAAGCAGGGCAGCGAAAATTAAATGGGGTCTAAACTCCGAGATTATCAGAACCATATACACGGCAGTGGTCGAACCTATTATACTATATGCATCAAGTGCTTGGGCACCTGCTACAGTAAAACTGGGGGTGCGCAAAATACTAAATGAAGTACAAAGAGGTTTCGCACAAAAGATAATTAAGGCATACAGGACGGTTTCTTTAAACTCCGCCCTAGTACTCGCCGGGCTGCTTCCTCTGGACATTAGGATCAGGGAAGCAGCACTTCTCTACGAAGTTAGGAAGGGTCACTCCCGGCGGGTGGTGGGAGATCGGGGGGTAGAGATGTCGAGCCCGTGTACTAAAATGCCGCATCCAGCAGAGAGGGTGGCACTGAGGTTTATATGCGTGGAAGACGGTGAAGCATTGATCCAACATGATAACCACGGTAGAATTTTTTTTACCGATGGCAGTAAAATAGAAGGAGAGGTAGGCGCGGCGTTTTCCGTATGGGATGACGATACAGAGATCGCTACCAAAAAATTTAAGTTGGATCGATGCTGCACCGTCTACCAGGCGGAATTGCTGGCCCTATCCAAAGCCACGCAGTATGCACTGGAGGGCGAGGTAGCAAATTGTAATATATACTGCGACTCCAGATCAGCATTGGAAACGCTTGTCCGCGACGATTCCCTCCACCCCCTTGCAGTCATTACCAGAAATAACATCACACAAGCACAAAAGAAAAAGACGATAATAAATCTATACTGGATCAAGGCTCACGAGGGGATGGAGGGAAACGAGAGGGCAGATGCGCTGGCAAAGGAAGCTGCACTCAAAATGAAGACGAAGCCGTGTTATGACAGATGTCCGGTTTCATTCGCGAAGCGGCAAATCCGAATGGAGTCGCTTGGCGAATGGAATCTGCGCTACCTGGAGGGCAACACGGCTTCCACTACAAAGGTGTTCTTCCCAGACGCTATCTCGGCGCACGCAATAGTGAAAAAAATGGGTCTGGACCCAGTGCTGGTGCAAGCGATGACGGGGCACGGTGGGTTTTCTGAGTACTTGAACCGGTTCAAGTGCAAAGATAGCCCGGCGTGCCCCTGCGACAACCTAACCAGTGAGAGTGCCTTGCATGCACTCATTGACTGTCCCATTTTCGGCAGAGAGAGGAACGATGTAGAGATTGAGATGGGAATAGTAATCAATATTGGAACTATAAGCAAATTGTTGGACATGAAGGATACTAGAGATGTATTTATTGAGTACTGCAGAAAAATTACAAAAAGGGTAGGACTACGAAACAAAAAAGACATGTCCACTACGACATATAGAATTATGAATAATAAGAGTATATGTTACTAGTGGACCCGAATATTGACGGGCTTTGTATTTATATCCGTATCTGTGTTGAATAATGTTTTTAAATAATATATATATAGTAATAATTGTGAATTATATTTAAAATGAATAAATTTAAACCAAGGAATAATGTAAATGTTATAGCATTATTAGCAATTAAGAAATTATTGAAATAATGACATTATGTTTCCAAGGTCTCTGAATTTTCACACGTCAGAGGACCCAACGAAAAGGGGTGCGGGTTTTTAGTGGGTCAAATCCCACACTCTCCGGAGGAATTATGACTTGGATAGCCAATGCATAACTCCTCCGGGGGTTAGTCTTTTTGAAGATTTTCCCGCACCTCTACAAAAAAAAAAAAAAAAAAAAAAAAAAAACCTAACCTAACCTAACCTAACCTTTTTTTTTTTTTTTTTTTTTTTTTTTGTTTTCGGAGTGGGGAATGCCTTTACGCATACCTCCCAGGCTAAGGGACTCACCCCTCGTCTACACCTCATATAGTATGAGGGAGGGAAGGGAATACCCACTAAACCCCACTCCGGGTTGTCCATCCGAACTAATATAGGGAGGGCCATGAGATCGTCATAGACATTTCATCCACGGCGCCTCCCCTTAGTATATTTCTTTTCTTCCGGGGGCCTTTACCGTGGAGCGAAGGCGGAGGATACGTATTGCCTCCGCCTCCGCTGGGGTCTTCTTCTCCTCATTAGAGGAGCGTCTTCGTCTTCTTCTCTAGCCCTTTCAGCTATCTCTTTTTCTGAGAGCACCTTCTCACAGAAGGCGCTCATGGTGTTCCAGTTGTCTTCGCTGAGCAGCATCTTGGGCACAAGGCTGCTCAGCGTCAGGTTTCCTCCGAACTTGGTTGTAATGTCCAACCTTTCCTGGTCCCATCGCGGACACTCTTCCAGTGTGTGCTGGGCCGTGTCGTCTGGGAAACCACACTCCGCACACACTGGTGACGGTTCCCTTCCTATTTTTTGCAGATAGTGGCCGAAACACCCATGTCCGGTCATTACCTGCGTGAGCCTATACGTCATTAGCCCATGCCCCCTGTCCAACCATCCGTTGATTGTTGGTAGGATTCCCTCTATGGTTCGGGTTCCATAGGGGGAGTTCTCCAGCAATTCCCGCCATCTCTCCCTGAGCATCTCTCCAGCCAGCCTGTCTAGTCGTCTCAGTTCGTCCGGGTCAGGGCGTACTCCGCGTGTTCTATAATCGATTTTGATCTGGTACCTCCCCGCCAATACGCACGCCTCAATTTCCCACGGGGGGGTGCGTGCAAGGAGGCACGATGCGGAGTGTGCTGTAGTTTTGTACGCCCTGACAATCCTCTGGGCAACCACTCGTTGCGGCCGGCGGAGAAAAGGTTTATTTTTTGTGTTGAGGCAGGGGGCCCAGACCGGAGCACCGTAAAGGGCCATACTTCGAATTACCCCCGCGTACAGCCGTCGGCACGTCGATCCTGGTCCGTCCACATTAGGCAGCAGGCGGCCCAGGGCCGAGGCAGCCCCGACTATTCGGGGGGCAAGCCTACGAAAATGTTCTATAAAATTCCATTTTCGATCCAGAGTAAGTCCCAGATATTTTATGTGGGACTTAATCTGGATCGGTCCCTCCGAGGTACTAATAACTTTGTTTCTGGTGGGCCATCTGCTGCCACCAAATACTATGGCCTCAAATTTTGCCGAGGCTGCTTTTAGGCCGAGCAGCTTGATGCGGCTCATCGTTAGTTCAGTGGCAACCTCGGCTCTCCTGAACGTTTCTCTGTAGTCTTTTCCCCGTACCGCCACCATAGTGTCGTCCGCGTAACATATGGTGGTCATACGGGGAAGTTGGGCTCCTCTTAACAACCAATCAAACCCGAGATTCCACAGGATGGGCCCGAGCACAGAGCCCTGTGGTACTCCACAGGCCATGGCTCGGTGCCTCATCCTGTTCCCGGTTTCTACATAGAGGACCTTCCGCTCCGTGAGGTAGCTCTCCAGGATTCTGGTGAGATACCCCGGAAAGTTGTGAAAGCGGAAGGCCTCTTTTATAATCGGATAAGGGAGGGTGCCGAAGGCGTTGGCAATGTCGAGTGATACTGCCACGACACTCTCCCCTCGTTCGGCGGCGTGTTTTATGAAACTCCCTAAGGAGGTGAGCGCATCCATGGTTGATAACCCTGGCCGGAACCCGAATTGGTTGTCATTAATGTTTGGACCAGACGTGCATAGGTGGTCAGTGATGCGGCAGGCCAGGATTCTCTCCAACATTTTTCCGACCTCGTCAAGGAGTACCAGGGGTCTGTAGCCAGCGGGGGAGTCAGCAGGGCGACTCTCTTTCCTTAGAAGGCAGAGCCGTCCTTCCTTCCATAATTGCGGGAAGGTCCCCGTTCTGAGGCAGTCGTTGAAGAGATCCATCAAACAACTGCCCAGGTGGTCCAGCGCGATGGCTACAGCTCTCCCTGGTATCCCATCAGGTCCAGGCGCCTTTTTGGTACCTTTAATTTTGTTGGTTGCATGTTGCATCTCCGTTTCCGTTATGAGAGGAATCGGTTCCTCTGGGCTCCCCGTGTCCAACAGCACCACAGTGCCGCCCGGAGGGATGATTTCCTGCTCAGGAGGGAATAGGCCCCTGACTACTCTTTCCAGGAGGTTTGGATTCATGGACTCCGTTGGGGGAGCATGTTTAAGCTTGTTGCGTACAAGTTTGTATGGTCTCCCCCACGGATTTCTATCCAGAGTCGCCAGGAACTCTTCCCTCGCTTCATCCTTTCCCCGAGCAATTTCTTTTGAGAGGCTCTGTTTTGCCGTCCGGAGGGCCTCATGGAGCTGCTCTTCTTTTTCAGCGGTGTGCCTTCGACGCCGGCATCTCGTATAGGCTCGGCGAGCGCGGTTGCAGGCATAGCGGAGGACCGCTATCTCCTCCGTCCACCAATAAACCTGTTTCCTAGGGGGCAGCCGTCTCGCACGAGGCATCGCTGCGTCGCACACCGCAGTGAGAGCTGTTCGGAAGTGAGCAGCTCGCAGCTCGATATCTATGTTTGGGGATGAAGGGGTCTGCCATGACTGTATTATGGCAGCCTCTTCTGCCAAGTCTTCGTCCAAGCCGGTGAGTCTCCATCTGGGGAACATATTGCGGTTCCCTCGACGGTGGTTTGAGGATCCGTTCCACAAAGAGAGACTCATGACGATATATTTGTGGTCGGAGAGGGTCTCGGTGTGTTCAAGGACTCGCCATCCGTGGACTCGCAACGCAGTGGTGGGGTCTGCAAACGAAATGTCCACGATTGACCCTCCCTGTCTTCTGACACACGTGTTAACACCTCCCCGATTCAGCACACTTAATTCGTACCGTATTAACCAGTCGTTCAGGGCTGCGCCCCTGGGGTCAGTCCCGGGACAGCCCCACGCCACGCTTTTGGCGTTCAGGTCGCCCAGGACAAGTAACTTCGAGGGCGCAGTCCTTCTAATTATTTCACCAATCTCGTCCAGGTATTGTTCAAAGGCCCGTAGTGGCTGATTGGGAGAGAAGTATCCTCCAAGGATAGTGACATCCCCCAATCTGGCCACTGCGTAGCCCGGCCCTTTGCTTATTTCCACCAGCGGGTTGTTGCTTTGAGTTGGCACCACTACGGCCACACTCCCATCTGTAGCCCCTATCCAGTTAGACTGGGGAGGGACAAAGTAGGGCTCCGCCACCACCACCACGTCGATGTGCCATTCTGCCATAGCTTGCATGAGCAGGTCTTGTGCCCGGGCAGAATGGTTTCCGTTACTTTGGAGAAGTTTAAGCTGTGGTTGTACTGACATCTACGTGTCCATACTTTGTCCCGTCGGAGCATGTTGTGCACCTGTAGCGGTGGCAGTTCCACGTTGCTGCACCTTCCCTCGTGATGTCGGGGGGCAACAATGTTGTCCTCCCATGTTGTGTGCAGCAGGCTTCTTGGCTGCGTGACATACTGCACAGAATGGTTCTTTTTCTGTGCAGTCGGCCCTGCGATGTCCCGGTTGGCTGCATCGGAGACACAGTTCGTTCCTGTCCACCGGAGAGGGGCAGAGAGCACTGGTGTGACCGGTGCCGTAGCATCGGTAGCATCTTAGGGGTCCTTCTCTCCCAATGACTCGGGCAGCCGACCAGCCCACCAAGAGGCGCCCTTCCTTGAGCAAAACATTAGCAGATGTAACTGGACAGCGTACTATGGTCGAGTACGTTCCATTATACAGGGATTCTCCGATCCTCCCAGCTTTGACCTGGGAGGCCTCGCAGCCGGCAGCAGTTATGATCGCGGCCTCTACTGCTTCCGGGGTGACAGATTCGTCCAGTCCAACGATCCTCAGCTCAGCCATCTTGATGGGCCTATATACATTGGCCACATCGCCCACCAGATCAGACATTCTTTTCTGAAGCATGTCAGCTGCTCTTGCGTTGTTCGCACCTGGGATCTCGATCATTCGAGCTCCCGTTGCGGTTTTGCGCACCTTGACGTGCTCCAGCCCTACTTCGGCTAGCTTTAGGCTGGTGGTCGCCTTTGCCATAATTGAGGCATAGGTAGCCTCGGCCTCGGGTTTCAGCGCTACCACAATGGCGGCGGTTTGAGGGGCCTGTAGCATTTTAGGTGGTGCTGGCTTTTTCGACGGTGGTGTAGACGGGGTAGCTTTTATGACCTTCTTCTTCTTCCTGACCACTTCAGCCCATGATGAAGTAGCTGGATCGGTTGAGGTGGAAGGTCTTGGTTCCTTCTCGTTGTTTTCCGGTTTGGCAGCAGCTCGAGGTGGCCGCTCAGCAGCAGCGGTGGTCTTCGCCGGGGACACGGTGGACAACGCCTCCCTCCGGCGGTCTGCCGCTAGAGTTGGGCGCCGGGGTTCTTCGACTGGCGGTAAACCAGCCTGCGCAATACGCGCATCTACCATGTTCCCCACAGTTATAGTCAATTCCTTCCTTAGACCGTCCCCCAGTTCTTTTAGGGCAACAGCCAGCACATCAGGGAGATTAGACATTTCGGAGCGAGTAGCCTTCTCCTCCTTCTTTCTCTCTGAGAAGGCTACTCGTAGGGCTTTCATTTCTGTTCAACAATGTGCGAGCTCCTCCCGCATGCGCTTGTTGTCGGCCTTAAGTCTTTTAATAGTCTTACTTTCGCCGATGTCCTCCATGGCGCACTCAATTTCCGCACAGGCCTTATTCATGGATGAACGAACTCGGCCATTTAGGTTGGAGGACTTGGATATGTCCTCCGTGAGGTTTTGTATCGCCTTCTTCACTATTTCTATAGCGCTTTCAGCACCATCGTCGTTCTTTTCGTCTTCCTCCTGTTGTTCTTCCCACTCCTCTGGCAATCTTAGTTGCGCTTTCGCTCCTGATATGCCCGTATGATGCAGGGCCTTCCTGCCTCTGCGGGCCGTATTAATCTTTTGACTAGGGGCGGGCTCCTCATCCTCGTCCGTTTCCGGGATAGGATGCGGCCTTTTTCCCTTGGTCATAATCTCCGGGGAGTTTGCCATCGATTCCTCGACTTCAACCTCAATATCGACGTCGGAATGGTCCGAGTCCTCCGAAAACAGTATGGCTTTCTCCATTAGCTTAAAAGCCTTCTCCATTGTTTAGGGGCCAAAAATATACAGAAATACTGTAAAATTTTCGGCTTTTACCCCCATGGGTGTCACTTACACGTGGCTTCTATACCTTATTGGTTTGCTACTAAGCGCGGTATATTCCGCGATAGTCACACAATACTTAACAGCCAAACAGAATTAACAAAATTTAAAGAAAACTACATAACTACAATAAATCAACAAAATTTGTAAGAAAAACACACAAGAATTTAAAAGATATATAATACAAAGCTATACAACTATACACAATTTAGAAGCCCTCGCCGGGGCATACAAAATAAGTAAGAATGTACCACCTACAAGTGGTTTTTACAAAGATATACACGATTTTAGAAGAGAAATTACGAAAAATATCCGAAAATTTACAAAAAACAACGAAAAAGCACAAATTTATATAGAAAAGAAGTCGAGTCTACAGCAAGACGCACTTAATTTGTTAGCCCTCGGCGAGAGACACCAAATAAATACGAACACCCTTAGGCAACTTTAGAAAGAAATAAACACAAAAAATTGACGAAAAAACACAAAAATTACAAAAAACAAGGAAAAACAGCAATAACTTTAAAATTTCTCAATGGATATCCGTGGAGATGGTCTCGAAAGATGCGCCTCCGTGGGTTTAATGAGATTGAATCGCCAGCGATCACTTAGGTACTCAGATGCGTGTCGAAACAACCTCAACCTAAACTAACCTAACCTAACCTAACCTTTTTTTTTTTTTTTTTTTACGTGGGGAATCCTCATGGATACCCAGCCATCGCGGGGGCGACAGCCAGGTTATGTCAGACTCTTACTGACTAAACCCCACGGTGTTCCTCCGGCCGCCACAAAGGCAGGGCCACGGGTACGCTTGCGCATTCGTCCGCGACCCCGCCGGCGTGAGCCCGCTTGCGCGAGCACCGTCTCGAGTGGAGGAGGAGATGGTCAATTATATATTATATATTATAACCTAACCTAACCTAACCTAACCTAACCTGGAAAAATGTAGTCACTGCGGGGGTCCTCACATGAAGGCGGACTGCGCTGCAAGCCTCGCTGGTGAAAACCCCTCCTACTGCAACTGTAGCAATGCGAAAATGGAGTCAACAAAACACAACGCATTTAGCACAGTCTGCCCAATTCGCAGGAAATGGGATGCACAAGCGAGAGCTACTACAGCGTATTGCTAAAGTGGTCCCGGGAGTCAATGTGAATTCACCCACTAAAAAACCCTACTTCGTTGCTCAAGCAAACTTACAGAGAAAAGACCTCGCTACACAAGAACTTATGCTAGAGGCAGGTGAAAAGAAAATGGCATTCGCATTGATCCAGGAACCATATGTTGGCGCCATAGGTAGAATGAGAGAGTACAGAGGAGTTAAAATCTTCCAATGCACAAATCGAGGCGATGAAATAGTGAAAGCAGCGATCGCTGTTTTCGATAACGACCTGGACGTCGCCTTATGTCCTGACTACACTACACCCAACATCGTAGTAGCAAAAATCAGGACAACAGCTAGGAGATCACCGCTGTGTCCTTCTACTTCGAACCGAACACACCTATAGAGCCCTACTTGAAGCAGCTACGCAGAATATCGACGAAGTATGAACCGGGTAACCTGCTCTTGGGAGGAGACGGTAACGCAAAAAGCACTTGGTGGGGCAGCACAAAAGTGGAAACCAGGGGAAACGAATTAGCGGGCACCTTGGGAGAGATGGGCGTGGAGGTCCTAAACGAGGGAGACACCCCAACTTTCTATGTAGTGAGGGGGGGGAGGGTTTACTCCAGTCACGTGGATATAACCGCCTGCTCACCTGATTTACTGAATCTAGTAGAAGAATGGAAAGTGGAAGATGGTGTAACAAGCTCTGACCACAACACAATAACATTTAAAATTAGAATAACAAGGGCAAAAGGTATAAATATAGAACGTACAACTAGAATATATAGTAGTAGAAAAGCCAATTGGAGTCAGTTTCGTGAGAAACTGACCGAATTGCTGGAAGTAAATAAAATAGATAAAGTAGAAATTAAAAAAATTAATAATAGGGAAGAACTAGAAAATAAAATCAATACATATATTAACACAATCATAAAAACATGTAATGACACTATTCCAAAGAAGAAAATAAACAATAAAATTAACATACCGTGGTGGTCAGAAAGTCTCGCAAACCTGAAAAAAGAAACACTTACCAAAAAGCGAAGAATTCGATGCGCAGCGCCGATCCGCAGACAAAAAGTTGTAGAAGAGTACCTGAAAGCAAAAGAAACATATGAACATATGCGAAAAAAGCAAAGATCAAGAGCTGGAAAGAGTTTTGTGGAAGGCAGGATGGGGAAGGAATGTGGGAAGGTATATATCGGGTCATAGGAAGAACTTCAAAAAGGCACGAGGACCTGCCCTTGACCAAGGAGGGCAGAGCATTAGACCAAATTGAATCCGCACAATTGCTCGCCGAGACATTCTACGCAGAAGGGACCTGGAAGGAAATGACAACCTAGAACACCAACGCATCAGAAAAATAGCGAATCAAGTAAACGAGTGGAGTCATGATGAACACCATGACCCACCGTTTACACTCGAAGAGCTAAAAACCGCGGTGTACAGTTTTAGTCACAAAAAGGCCCCAGGAGCAGACGGATTAACAGCCGATATATGCAAAAACGCCATAGATCACGACCCACAACTCTTTCTACAACTAATAAATAAATGCCTGGAGTTTCCAGCCAGGAGAGCCATTTTCCCAATGCGTGGAAGGAGGCGGTTGTTGTGGTGCTGAGAAAGCCCGGAAAGGATGACTACACGCATCCCAAATCTTACAGACCAATTGGCCTCCTACCAGTACTGGGGAAAATATTTGAAAAAGTGCTGGTGGGACGGATAAGATGGCACACCCTGCCGAACATGAGCAGTCGACAATTTGGCTTCATGCCGCAGCGAAGTACCGAAGGCTCCCTCTATTCAATGATGAAGTTCATCAAGTCGGAGCTCAAAGCTAAAAAACTAATCACACTTATATCACTTGACATAGAGGGAGCATTCGATAACGCATGGTGGCCTGCTATTAGATATAGGTTAGCTGAAACACCGTGTCCAAAAAATCTTAGACGACTAGTGGACAGCTACCTATACGATAGGGGAGTAAGGATTAGATACGCTGGAGCGGAGTGGGCCAGACGGACTACGAAAGGATGTGTGCAAGGCTCAATAGGGGGTCAGGTAGTGAAGGAATCCCGAGAGAGCCAAGGTTGATCTTACTCTTGGCCTTCTCGAGTACCTTCACAAATGTAACTCCTCGTTCCGCCGCTCCTGGCTGTAGAGCAAGAGAAACCGCGGCGGTTCGAGGGGCGTGTATTGTTTCTCACGAGTATGGCGGATATATCGGTCCATCCGAGTGGTGCCCCCTGCACCCGGATAAGCCTAGGGCTTTACTCGCCCAGGGGGTTCGGCAGATCCCCCCGGCGAGGCCGCACTAGAGACTGAACAACCCATCAGCCATGCATTTTCTCGCGGTGCGGCGCGCTTAAAATTCGGGGTATTTTTTTATAGAGGTTGTCATCCTCGCGATCCGGGCGACCAAGCCAAGACCATCGGCCCCTCAAGCCGCGAGACTTGACCACGACACTTTTGGGGTTACGATTACGACGCTGTCGACGACATTCGCCGACTTTACCTAGCCGCTGGACAGAACAGCGACCGGGCCCGTCGCCCTTATTCCCCCCTCTTAATTAAGAGAAGTGATAGGGCACCTCAGGGTTTGGCTTCGACCGTGAAGACTCCACCAATTACCCCGCGCAAGCCGCTTACTATGAGTCAGACGCTGTCGCCCTCGGCAGCCGCTCGCTCCGAGACAGACGCTGCCGGTTACCTTCTCGGGACCGTTTGTAAGCGGGTGCGGTAATGTGCACCCGCTGTAAGCCCCCCCACCACGTCAAGGTGGTCCCACGGGGGGGAACCTTTTTTTTTTTTTTTTTTTTTTTTTTTTACGTGGGGAAATCCTCAATGGATACCCAGCCATCGCGGGGGCGACAGCCGGGTTATGTCGGACTTGAACCGACTAAAACCCCACGGTGTTTTCACCGGTCGCCATAAAGAGGGGCAACGGGAACGCTTTTGCACTCGTCCGCGGCCCTCCGGCGCTAGCCCGCATACCACGCGGGCTCCGGCTCCTTGAAGGGGGAGGACAGAGCGTCTCCCCCTTCTACCTCCGGCAAGATTGGCGCACGCAAACACGACGCGCGCCACCTCATGAGGCCTTTCCGTGGGATGTCTACCGCCCCCGCGGCATCGTCCCGGGCCTGGGTCAGGTGGGTCGCAGGGAAATGCCGGAGGCTCTTTCCCTGCGCCTTGTTCTCCTTTGGCGGCACGCAGGAGCGTCTTCGCTAAGCTCCCGCTCGCGTTCTGCCGCCTCCTTCTGCGTCATGACGTCTTCACAGAAGGAGAGAACCGCCTGCCACGACCTCTGACTACCCACCATCGCCTTAACG
This sequence comes from Monopis laevigella, assembly GCA_947458855.1. Taxonomy (NCBI): domain Eukaryota; kingdom Metazoa; phylum Arthropoda; class Insecta; order Lepidoptera; family Tineidae; genus Monopis; species Monopis laevigella. Next base: position 75,631 of record OX381577.1, read on the forward strand.
ACAGCGGGCAGTGAGAGGTCATGCCCCACCTGAGCAACGAGGGCACGTCGCTGCACATGCCAAGCGGCGCACTCCGCCAGAGTGTGCTGGGCAGTGTCCTCGTCGCAAACCCCACATGCGTGGCAACTCATTGTCGGCTTCCTTTTCCGCAAACCCCACATGCGTGGCAACTCATTGTCGGCTTCCTTTCCCGCAAACGGGGGGGAACCTTGTGATAGCCGCCCCCGCGGCTATCACCCGGGCCCGGGTCAGGTGGGATGCAGGGGGAGGCCGGAAGCTCTCCCCCTACGCCTGGTTCTCCGGCGGCGGTATGAAGGGGCGTTTACGTCTAGCTCCCTCTCTCGCTCCGCCGACTCCTTCTGCGATATGACGTCTTCGCAGAAGGAGACAACCGCCTGCCACGACCTCATACTGTCCACCATCGCTTTGACGACAGCGGGCAGCGAGAGGTCGTGTCCCAACGTTGCGACGAGGTCCCGACGCTGCCCATCCCAGGCGGCGCATTCCTCCAGGGTGTGCTGCGCCGTATCCTCGGCGCTGACCCCACACTCATGGCAACCGGTCGTCGCCTCTCTTCCTGCTATTAGGCAGAGATACCTCCCGAAGCAACCATGTCCCGAGAGAATCTGCGTCAGACGGAAGGTGAGAGCTCCGTGCCGTCTGGTTAGCCACTGTTCTAAAACAAGGCGAACAGCCTCGACAGTCCTGCATCCAGCCCTGGGAGAAGCTAAGCGGTTCTCCCACTGTTGAAGGAGAAGCTGTTGAGACTGGAATTCCCGCTCGCGAGGCGTCCTAGCGTCTGCTCTACGCCAGTAGTTGGCGGACCATATTCCCGCCTCTAGATCCCACGGCGGGGATCTTGCAAGGACGCACGCCGCCTCGTACGAGATGGTGCGGTACCCTCTGATCACCCTGACAGCCATGGTACGTTGCGGTTTACGCAAGTGGACCATGTATCTCTCCGTTAGGGTATCAGCCCATATCGGGGCCCCATACAGGGCCATGGACCGCACCACACCTAGGTACAGGCGACGACTCGAGGCATCCGGTCCCCTCAAGTTGGGCATCAGCCTCGCCAAAGCGGCGGCTGCACCCATCAGTCTGGGGGCCAGGCGCTTTAAATGCTCGCGGAAATTTCAACGGCTGTCCAGGACGAGTCCCAAGTACTTCATAGTGGACTCGACCCGGACTGGAAGCTCTCCGACTAGGATGGTCGAGTTCAGGGGTGGCGCTCGTCTAGGTCTGTGAAAACAGACGACCTCCGTCTTTTGGAGCGCCACTTCCAACCCAAGCATCCTTATCCTCGCGACGACCGTTGCCACACCTCCAGTGGCAAGACGGGCAGTCTCCTCAAAACTGTTCCCCCTGGCCATGACCAGCGTGTCGTCCGCATAGCAGACGTCCGCATTGCCTGCGCCTTGGCCTTGCTGATGGCCAGCTGTAGAGCCTTCTTCTTCTCTCTGTAGGCATCATACAGCCGGACCTCCGTGACAACATCGCGGGTTCGCCGCCTTCTTTGCCTTGTGTACTGGCGTCGAGCAACACTGCACTCGGCGCGGAGTGCGCCGATTAGCTCAGACCACCAGTACATTTGCCTTTTCGGGGTATGGGGCTTTGCCCGGGGCATCGACGCGTCGCAAATCTGCGTTAATGCATCTCGGAACCACACGGCCCCTTCTACGGCCTCGGCAAACCCGTCGCTAGGGCAAACCCATGCCTGAACCACAGAGGCTTCCATCAGCAGTTCCACATTCTGGAACATGGTCGCCCACCTCGGGAAGGTGGGGGTGAACCTGTTTGGGCACTGCGTGTCCGGGACCGAGAGATAGGCTGAGACTTCACACCTAATATATCGGTGGTCCGACAGTGTCTCTACCTCTTCCAATACCCTCCAGTCCCGGACAAGGCGCGCCACAGACGGGGTAGCTAGCGTTAGGTCCACTATAGATCCGCCCTGCTGTCGCACGCACGTGTTTACCGACCCCCTGTTTAGGATTACGAGGCCGGACACAAGCGCCCACTCCTCCAACACCTCGCCGCGCACGTCGGTAGCGGGAGATCCCCATGCAATGGATTTCGCATTGAGATCTCCAGCGACTAAGACATTACTGGACGATATCAGCCTGATAACACGACCGACCTCGTCCAGAAATGCCTCAAAATCCGCGAGGTTTCTATTGGGAGAGAAGTACACCCCCACCACAACAATTTCCCCAAATTGAGCGACCGTATATCCGGGACCTCTTGCTTTGGGTACTAGAGGTGGCCGGCTGGTGGCTCCCGACGAAATTAGTACTACCGAGCCCGTGGTGTCCCCCAACCAGTTGTCGTTGTTAGAGGGAACAAAATAGGGCTCGGCAGCTACTGCAAGGTCGATATACCACTGCGCCATGCTCTGAGCTAGGAGGTCCTGAGCCCTGGCGCAGTGGTTTAGGTTCGCTTGGAGCAGGCAATGGGGACCTATCCTGAAACCGTTTCCATTGCCTCCCCTGCTGCACCGGCTAGTGGTGGAGCCGGAGGAGCATTTCGTACAGCAGCAGTTATATCTGCTGCCTTCGACCTGCCTTTTCTTTTATTTTTGGCGGCGCAGGATTTTGCGCCCACCCTATGCTCCGCCTTTTTCCCCTCAGCTGCGCATACTGAGCAGTGAGGAGAGGAGGTACAAGCCGCCGCTATATGGCCGGTGACACCGCAGCGGAAGCACTCGCCGCTGCGGTCCACTAACGAAGTGCACCGTACACCGGTGTGCCCCACCTCGAGGCACCGCACTCTTCTCCGCGGTCGTTTTTTTCTTTTTTCCACGCCGAACTACCGTTGACCACGGAGCATCCATGGTCACTGGTGCAAGTGGAAGTGGGTGGGGAGCGGCCGGTGGGGTAGCTTCGCCTTTCCTCTTCTTCTTGTTCTTCTTCTCAGGGGTTTGGAGAGAAGAAGAAGGTAGCGGTGCGCTTGCTTTGCCGGCGGCAAGCGTCACGGCGGACGCGGCAGGCGCCTTAACGCCCAGTGGAGGCCTTATTATCTTAGCCGGGAGAAGGCGCTCCTCCAAACTTTCTAGTCTGGCGTTCAGCATCGTGCCAACCGAGATCATTATAGCCCGATGGAAGTCCTCCATCGGGGATTCGGTCGGCGAGATGGTAGGCCGTGATATAGGCGGGGTGCTTTGGCGGTTTTCCCCCTGCACCTCTTGTCGGATTGTGGCGAACTCCTTGCGGAGTTCGTCCACCTCCCGACGCAAGCGGTCATTCTCCGCCTTCACCTTCCTCACCTCCTCCGTGAAGGTACGCCGGCTCAGCAGCTTGGCGATCTTCTTGAATGAAGTCGCAGCAACCTTAAGGTCCCTTCGCAGGTCACCCTTAATGTTGCTGGACTTAATGGCGATAGATCTGACCGCCTCAGCTGCCTCCGTGGCCTCTTTGAGCAGGGTATCGGAAGTTCTTTCGTCTTCAGACGAAGAATCTCCCTCTAGCCCGCTCCTCCCGCTGTCCAGCTCAGGCTGCTCTTCCGAGTTGAGCAATAAAAACTCTTCCCGTCTTGGCTGCGCCGCCTTGGCGGGTGCCCGCCTTGTTGTTGGGGAACCCCGTCCACGCTTGGAACCGCAGCTTCTGCTCCTTGCAGGGCTTTCGTCGCTGGATTCGCCGCGATCCTCAACCGTGCGCTTGCGCTGTGCCCAGAGTTGCCCCACCAAGCCTTTCGTAGCGGAACGCGTCCGCCTTGCGAGGGGCTCCTCCGGGGTATCCGCTTCGGACTCCCCCTCCTGGGCTTTTGTGTTCTCGTCCTCTGTATGGTGTTGATTATCGGTATCCATATTTATCTCGCTTGTGTTCGTGGTTGCCTGTCTATAATCATCAATCCTCGTCAATATGATTTTCGGTACCTTTTTCTTAGCCTGGGTCGTGGTAATGTTGAGCAAGGAATCAGCCGTACCAGATAAGTGGCTGCATGTTGCGGCTTCCGTCTCTACTAATGCAGTAGTGGCTGAAGTCGCAACACAGAGGGATTCCCCTCCGGCGTGAAGCTCGGAAGGACCCTCCTGGTTATTTATATTCTTTTTCATTGCTGCCATGGTTATTTTTTAACTCCGTAATCCTTCTTATTGGCAGTACGCCCGCCGAGATGTTGCCCTTTCACAGTAATGAGCTGGTGCGATGCAACAGCTCATTTCCATTCCGCCGACCGATACCTGGTGTTGGGCCCTTCATGTACGCCCAGGTCCTCCGGCCCCAACCCAGTACTGAGGGCACTGCTCCCTGTCCTCAGGAGTGTTTATAGGCTCTCCAGCCTTACTCATAAATCGACGTCAAGGAAATCGACACATTAATATTACATCCGAAACACTCTCTGATGAGCAGAGGGCGGGGATGTAATTGCAGTTTATCTGTCCCGCAAAGGACAGATAATAAATCACGCTGCTATTGTGCGCGCCGGGTAAATATGTATATATATTTTTTCCCCATTCTATCCGGAAATCTGCATGACATAGATTTCCGGAAGGACTCCCTATTTCGGGGACGCGCTATAAGACAGCCGCCCAATATGGGTCAGACGCTGACCAGATAGCCGCTCGCTACGAGGCAGACGCTACCAGGGTTTTCGGATTTTGATCACATCGGATGTGACCCGAAACTCACTCCATCTTATCAGCCGCCCACTGTGGGTCAGACGCTGACGTAACCGGCAGCCGCTCGCTCCGAGACAGACGCTGCCGATACCTCTTGGGACCATTTGTTAAGTGGGTGCAATGCATCCACCGTAAGCCCCCCCCCCACCACGTCAAGGTGGTCCCACGGGGGGGAAACGAACCTAACCTAACCTTTTTTTTTTTTTTTTACGTGGGGAATCCTCATGGATACCCAGCCATCGCGGGGGCGACAGCCAGGTTATGTCAGACTCTTACTGACTAAACCCCACGGTGTTCCTCCGGCCGCCATAAAGGCAGGGCCACGGGTACGCTTGCGCATTCGTCCGCGACCCCGCCGGCGTGAGCCCGCTTGCGCGAGCACCGTCTCGAGTGGAGGAGGGCCCTCGATATACCCCCCTCTCAACTCCCCCAGGAATAAAGACGCCCGGTAACACCACGGACGCCTTTCCTCACGTGGCCCTCGACGCGACGAATGCCCCTGCATCCGCCGCCCCAGGCCCCACAGTGTCACGCCTATCTATGTTTAGGTTATAAATAAGACGCGAACAAATAAGTTTTATATTACAATTTATTACACTAAACCTAACATAAAAAATATATAAAAGAAAACTGTACAACTATAGCTAACTTAATCTAGAAACGGATCTAGAATTCCCAATTTGGAGTTGATCTAGATATCCTAATTTGGAATTGCTAGGAATCTTAATTTAGTAAAGAATCTAGAAATTCTAATTTATTAAATAGTATCTCAGGGAGTGAGTACAATAAAAATCAGTTGATTTTCAGTATGCAATACGATACCAGAATCCTTTAGATACCCGATCTGGGGGTATGTAGAAGGGTTATGACGTCACGACGACAGCCTCGACGTACTATGCATAGCCGTAGTTCTAATTGTAGACGTAGATCCGATCATAAAACCCTGGAATGATGGACACTTTAGAAATTGTCCAATTTTGCAACTGGACTGCAACATGAACATTATGGTATAAGCAAAAGTTTAGCAATTTGTCTAACTAGCAATCTAAGGTATTGCAGCTGATACATATAAGATGATAAGCAGAAGGATTTTACAATATTTTAATAAAAACACAATTTTAATTACATATTATAAGTATTGAAGTTTTATGTATTTTAATAAAAATACATACCTAATATTATATAATTAACCAAGTAGCAATGAAAAAAATAACACTAGTCTTAACACATTTATTCTAATATCATATAAAATATCTAATTATAATATTAAGCATGATTTGCAGTTATTGAATTGCAAAGCACATTTTAATTTTAATGTTTTATTATTTATCTAGCAAATAAAACATATTTACATAACTTACCCAATTTCTGGGGTTAAACACACACTTATTTACCTATTTATATTTAAGAAACAGAGATATAAAATAATTTAAAAAGATTTATAAACAACAGACCAGCCTTTAGTGTCTGCTTTTTGAGGTTAGATTGTATAACTACTTGCTAACTACTATTTAGTGCAGTAAGCGCCTTAGAAAATAAAATAGCTATAGATACACTTTTGATCTATTGTAGTTAGTAATTTAGTTTACAATGTTACAGTACCCCCTCTCCTAATCAAGGATTTGACCTATGAACAAAATCCGTACTGACAACCTGCTACCCAATAAAGTTAAAATTAATAATAAATAGGTTTAATTATTGAGCACCGTTTAATTTTAAATCTTTAATATGCCATGCACCAAGATCGCGGCCTGACATATCTTCCAAATTATAGACCAACGGTGATCTTTTGCCAGTAATTTTACATTTTTGAAATTTAGGTGCTAGCTTTTTACTAAAATGAGTATCTTTGTCACTCTGAAAATAACATTTTTTCCAAACAAAATCTCCAATATTAAATTCTACTGGCTTCCGTCTTAAATTATAGTGCTTAGTATTTTTCTCGTGGGCTTGCCAAAGAGAAAATTGAACCTTATCAAAGACTTCTGATAGATTGCCTAGATTTTTAGCGTAGACGTCGCGCGGAATGAAAACTAGCTCGCTTAGGTTGTCATTTTCGATATAATGAGAACCACACGTTACTAGCTCCCGACCGTGTACCAAGAAAGATGGGGTATAACCTGTACTTTCATTAACAGAATTATTAATAGCGAATTGAATTTTCGGTAGGTTTATGTCCCAGGATCTATGATCATTAGCAACAAATGTTGAAATGGCTGTAACTATAGTTTTGTTATACCTTTCAACAGTGTTAATCTGGGGAGTATATTTAGGGGTAAAGTGAATATTCGGAACTTTGTATTTCTGAAAAAAAGTGTCCAGTTCACGGCTAATGAATTGGCTTCCATTATCCATAATAACAACCTGGGGAACACCATGGATCAGAAACATGCCATCTTCAAGACATTTAACAATAGCACCAGCAGTAGCATTACGAAGGGGAAAGAGTAGGCAATACTTAGAGAAGCAACACGTCACAACGAAAATATGAGTATGTTGCTTTCTACTGTTAGGTAGTGGACCAACTAGATCCATAGATATAGCCTGAAATGGACGAGAACAATTTTTGGGTCTACCCATGGTTCCCAGTGTACCATGAGTAGGTAACTTATAAGCTAGACACACATCACAACTATTTACAAATTTTACAACATCACTATACATGCCCGGCCAAAAGTAGTGTAAAGCCAGACGTTTATACGTTTTAAAGATACCGAAGTGTGCACAAGTTGGTTCTGAATGGTTTTTGACTAAAATGTCGTTACGCATTTCTAGGGTTACAACTTGTTTCCAACTAAACTCTTCGGTAAGTACGTTTTTATTTTTCATAAAGCGATAAAGTATTGATTTTTCGACACGGTAATTAGGATAACTAGTTGGTGACTTTAAACATCCATTATAGTTTTTAAGATACCAATTATCCTGTGTAGAGGGAGTAGAATTAGTCATATTAGTAATACTAGAAGTGTTAGTAATTTCTGCTAAAGGCACCGATCGTGAAAGTGCATCTGGAATTATATTGTCTTTTCCACGACGGTGTTTAATTTCAAAGTGAAACGAAGACAGACGGACACCCCATCTAGCAAGGCGACCGGAAGGATTAGAAAGGGAAAGGAACCATTTTAGCGCAGAATGGTCAGTGTAGACAGAAAATGTTTGACCATTTTCCAAATAACAACGCCAATGCTCTAGCGCAATCAGTACAGCCAGCGCTTCCCGTTCAGTCACACTGTAGTTGCGTTCAGGACCAGTGAGTGATCGGCTCATATAGGCTACTGGATGTTCAATGTCATCTACTGTCTGGGAAAGCATAGCACCTATTCCAAAACTACTAGCGTCTGTGTGAACATCGAAAGGGATAGAAAAATTAGGACAGGTAAGTACAGGGGCTTGGACTAATAGGGTTTTTAGTTCCAAGAAAGCCTTATCGGCTTCAGCAGTCCACTGGAATGGGGGAGCATTCTTTTTGCTCGAAGTAAGACGATTTAAAGGTCCGGCTACGGTACTGAATTGAGGTATGAAACGCCTATACCACGAGGCAGTTCCCAAAAAGCGTTTAACCTCCTTTCGGTTTGTAGGTGTAGGATAATGTAGGATTGCCTCAACCTTTTCTGGATCTGTACGTAATCCATTGGAATCAACTAAATAACCTAAATATTTTAACTTGTCACGAAACAAATTACATTTTTCTAAATTTATTGTTAAATTTGCTTGTTTAATTTTATTTAAAACACGTGATAGAATATTTACGTGCTCTTGAAAGGTACTACTGACGACTATAATGTCATCAAGATAAGCGAATACTTTTAATTCGAAGTCGCTAAACAACATATCTACCAACCGCTGTTGGGTAGCTGGAGCATTAGTTAGTCCAAAAGCGGTAGTTTTAAATTGTAAAGTACCTCGACCGGGTACATAAAAAGCAGTTTTGTGGCGATCTGGCTCAGAAATTGGTATTTGCCAAAACGCTTTTGAAAGGTCAATACTTGACAAGAATTTTGCGTCACGAAGATTGTCGAGAATTTCTGAAATATACGGTAAGCTGTAGGCATCTTTTACAGTGACCGAATTTAATTTTCGACTATCAAGACAAAAGCGTGAATTGCCGTCTTTCTTACCAACTAGTAATACAGGTGATGACCACGGGCTTTCACATGGTTCGACCACATCAAGTGCAAGCATCTCATCCACTTGTTCGGTAACAGTCTTTAACTTCTCTGGAGACATACGGTAGTATCGCTGTCTTATAGGAAGAGCGTCACCAGTATTAATACGATGTGTTATTAAATGTGTTCTACCTAGACCCTTCAGTTTAAAAGATATTTGTTCAAATTGCTTAATTAAATTATCAGCAACAGACATTTGGTATTTAGTTAGGTTATTATAAGAAAGAAGATGTATATTAGAATCAGACGATAGTTCAGCTAGTTTTGTATCTTTATTAGAAATATAATTAATAGATTTTACAAATTTAGGGAAAAGTTGAAAGTTTTGCCAAAAATCGATACCTAGAATAAGATTTGTTTCGACTTCAGGTATAATATGAGCTTTAATTACTCGAACGTTACCTTCGAACACAAGAGGTAATAAAAGGTAGCCTTGTGATCGTATTTTTTGACCTCCAGCAGCAATGATAGTAATTATGTCATCAATAAAAATAGAAAAACCATAACTTATTAGGTTTTCATGAGACTTATTACCTAGTACAGTTACCATTGAACCAGAGTCCAATAAACCATACATATACAATGAATCATAATTATGAATTTTTACTTTAATAAAAGGTCTAGGATCATTGGGCTTAAGATTTGAGACTGTAGTAACCTTATGGGGCTTGAAACATTTGGTAATATAATGTAGCCATTCTTGCCATTCCCATTGGTTATAATGTGATGTGGTAATGTTACTACAGTCTTTATTTAGTTTTTTGATAATGTATGATTGGGATAATTTAAAGGTCTTATACAATCAGGACAGTTAGGGTAAGTTACGTTAAATTTTCCATATTTAAAACACACAGGAACCCTTGGTTTCTTGCACTGTTTTAATGTATGGTCGTTTGTTCGACATCTTGGACAGCTTATATACATAACAGGAGTTGTATCCTGTGTAACTACACTATTAAGATTAGAATTAAAATTATTATTAGAATTAATAGTATTAGTATTACAGCTATTATTAGTATAATTATTGTTAGTACAATTTTCACTACTGTTAATAGGATACACAGGTTTAGAGTTAAAATTAGAATTAGAATTTCGTGGTGTATAATTATATTTAGAGTTGTAGTATGAATTTTTAGATATATTAGCACTTTGAGAGGTACCGGGAGTTTGCTGGTTGTAAGCGAACTCGGGAGCGAGAGTACTAGGTGTCACTTTAGGTGGTTCACGAAAAAATGCAAGCCGCGATTGAAAGTGTTCGTACTTGCGACACTGATTTCGCAAAAACTCGATGGTAGTTATGTTAGAACAAGAAGCGAGAGTACTGGCATAACAAGGTCTGATTTTATGGAGTAATACTTCTAATTGTTCATTTTCAGGTACTATTTTAGATAACCTAGAGAACATACCATGCATTATTGCAAAATATATAGTTATGGATTCGTTCTCGCCCTGCGTACGAGAACGAATTTCAGACATAAGACGGTAGTCATAATCGTAAAAATCAAAATCTTGCCTTAAAAGTATTGCCAATTCAGACCAGGACTGTACTAAATGCTTGATGCTACGATACCAGTGAATAGCATCATCAATAAATATCTCTGTAGAATAGGATAATATTTTGTCAGGATTAATACCACGAGCTGTAATGAATTCATTCACGCGTTGAATAAAACTACGTACACAAGTTTTACCGTTATATTTTAGTTTTGATAAATCAGAAGAAAGGCCACGATCACAAGTAACGGCAATATTTGTAGAAGCAATATCAGAAGCCTTTTCAGGTAAGTTGGTCGGTGCAGAAACATTAGTCTTAATATTAAGGCGATTAAGTTCATTATATTGTGTCATATAACACTTGTTTGTAGCCTTAAGAGCATCTTTAATATCGACATTTGTAGAATTTATTCGATTTAGGCGATGGAAAATATGGTGTAACAAATTTTCAGTACGTAAAAATAAATTATTATCAAATTTGGAATTAAGGGCTATAAGATTGGATTGTGATTTTATGAGACTTTCTTTAACTGCTCTTAAATCATCGGTAGCATCAAGGTGTGATTCTAGTATATCCTCCGAAGGTAACGACTGTGACAGTTTTACTATTTGTTTCCTTAATTCCGAAACATTATCAGCTGGAGTACCTCCACGGACAGCAATCTCATACTCCAACTCAAATTTTTGTAGGGATAGAAATTTAATATTATGACTCATTTTGATAATAAGCAGGTAAGTTATGTATATATAAAAGCAAGTAAAAGCAACTACAATAATATAACCTAGTTAAATATTAAAATAATAATAAAATTCTACAAACTACTACCTACAAACTAAAAATAACTAAATAAAGCATAATATCCATTCTGTTACAAAGCATATAAAAGCATACAGATTATGTTTAAACAAATAAAGTGCTGAAGTTCCATGTGCAGATAGGTTAAAAAAAAAATTAGGTATAGTTAAAAAAAAATCATCATACACACAAAAAAGTTTAAACACAAGAAGTTTTACAAAAGCTACCAACACCAAAAGATGGCTAATAAGAATAAAACTAAACTAGAAAATAACTGATCTTTATTGACTTTAATAGTTGGGCGCCATTGTCACGCCTATCTATGTTTAGGTTATAAATAAGACGCGAACAAATAAGTTTTATATTACAATTTATTACACTAAACCTAAAATAAAAAATATATAAAAGAAAACTGTACAACTATAGCTAACTTAATCTAGAAACGGATCTAGAATTCCCAATTTGGAGTTGATCTAGATATCCTAATTTGGAATTGCTAGGAATCTTAATTTAGTAAAGAATCTAGAAATTCTAATTTATTAAATAGTATCTCAGGGAGTGAGTACAATAAAAATCAGTTGATTTTCAGTATGCAATACGATACCAGAATCCTTTAGATACCCGATCTGGGGATATGTAGAAGGGTTATGACGTCACGACGACAGCCTCGACGTACTATGCATAGCCGTAGTTCTAATTGTAGACGTAGATCCGATCATAAAACCCTGGAATGATGGACACTTTAGAAATTGTCCAATTTTGCAACTGGACTGCAACATGAACATTATGGTATAAGCAAAAGTTTAGCAATTTGTCTAACTAGCAATCTAAGGTATTGCAGCTGATACATATAAGATGATAAGCAGAAGGATTTTACAATATTTTAATAAAAACACAATTTTAATTACATACTATAAGTATTGAAGTTTTATGTATTTTAATAAAAATACATACCTAATATTATATAATTAACCAAGTAGCAATGAAAAAAATAACACTAGTCTTAACACATTTATTCTAATATCATATAAAATATCTAATTATAATATTAAGCATGATTTGCAGTTATTGAATTGCAAAGCACATTTTAATTTTAATGTTTTATTATTTATCTAGCAAATAAAACATATTTACATAACTTACCCAATTTCTGGGGTTAAACACACACTTATTTACCTATTTATATTTTAGAAACAGAGATATAAAATAATTTAAAAAGATTTATAAACAACAGACCAGCCTTTAGTGTCTGCTTTTTGAGGTTAGATTGTATAACTACTTGCTAACTACTATTTAGTGCAGTAAGCGCCTTAGAAAATAAAATAGCTATAGATACACTTTTGATCTATTGTAGTTAGTAATTTAGTTTACAATGTTACAACAGGGCGGGGGGAACGAGCACCATGTCCCCCGCCGCCCCGTTCCTCCTCGGCCACCGAATGAACGGCGGCCGGGGTTGTGGCCCCATCCCAACCAACTCCGCCTCCACAGAGAAGTGCCGGGAGGGGCCCCACTTGGGACCGTTAGCTTCAGCGGAGGTGACCAGCCTCCGCCTACTAGAGCCCCCCCACCACGACAAGGTGGCCCCATGGGGGGGACCTAACCTTTTTTTTTTTTTTTTACGTGGGGAAATCCTCAATGGATACCCAGCCATCGCGGGGGCGACAGCCGGGTTATGTCGGACTTGAACCGACTAAAACCCCACGGTGTTTTCACCGGTCGCCATAGAGGGGGACAACGGGAACGCTTTCGCACTCGTCCGCGGCCCCCCGGCGCTAGCCCGCTAACCTGCGCGGGCTCCGGCTCCTTGAAGGGGGAGGAGAGAGCGTCCCCCCCTTCTTTCCTCTGGCAAGCTGGCGTACGCAAACACTACGCGCGCCGCCTCATGAGGCCTTTTAAGGGATGTCTACCGCCCCCGCGGCGACACCCCAGGCCTGGGTCAGGTTGGTAGTAGGGGAAAGCCGGAGGCTCTCCCCCTACGTCTGGTCCTTCGCCGGCGACATGCGGGAGCGTCGACGTCCAGCTCCCGCTCGCGTTCCGCTGCCTCCTTCTGCGTCATGACATTTTCGCAAAAGGAGAGAACCGCTTGCCACGACCTCCGACTATCCACCATCGCCTTGACGACGGCGGACAATGAGAGGTCATGCCCAACCTGAGCAACGAGGGCACGTCAGCCATCATCGTTAAGCCATTGCTCCAGTACGGGCCGAACGGCCTCGACAGTCCTTAGTCCGGCGGTCGGAGAAGCCAGCCGGTTCTCCCACTGCTGGAGAAGAAGCTGTCGAGAGTGGAACCTCCTCTCGCTGGGCGTCCTGGCGTCTGCCCTTTGCCAGTAATTGGCAGACCAATTCCCCGCCTCCAGATGGACCTAACCTTTTTTTTTTTTTTTTTTTTTTTTGTCGCGGGGAAATCCTCATGGATACCCAGCCATCGCGGGGGCGACAGCCGGGTTATGCCGGACTCTTACCGGCTAAAACCCCGCGGTAGACTTCAGCAGGGTGATTATGCGTCATAAGTTCGCTAGCATGCCAATCGTTATGACGTCATTCTGATGTAGATCAAGCTTGGCTTCTTAACAATGGCTCCAAAAATTCTTAGAAAATTACGTCATAACGATTGGCGTGCGAGCGAACTTAAGACGCGTAATAACCCTGCATGTCGCTAAACGGGGAGGAAACGGGTACGCTTTCGCATTCATCCGCGTCCCTCCCAGCGCTAGCCCGGTGCTCCAGCTCACTTAAACTTTCTTTCCTTCTCTGCACGTTATGCACGCATACATTGCGAGCGCTACCTCATAAGGCCTACCTATAGAAGGTTAGTGGAGTGAAAATCGCCCCCGCGGTAGTCACCCCAAGCCCGGTTGCAGGGGGAAGCCAGACGTTCTTCCCCTGCGCCTAGTTCTCTTTCGTCGGATCGCAGGAGCGTCTTCGTCTAGCTCTCTCATTCGTTCCGCCGACTCCTTCTGTATCATGACGTTTTCGCAGAAGCAAAGAACCGCTTGCCAAGAGCTCCTACTGTCCACCATTGCCAGGACGACGGCAGACAGCGAAAGATCATGTCCTACTTGCGCGATCAGGTCGCGGCGTTGCGCCTCCCAGGCTGTGCATACCTCCAAGGTGTGCTGCGCCGTATCTTCGTCACATACTCCACATTCGTGACAACCGGTTGTCGCCTCTCGTCCAGCTATTCGACACAGATACCTCCCGAAACATCCGTGTCCCGAGAGGATCTGCGTTAGCCGGAAGGTTAAAGCACCATGCCGCCTGTTTAACCACTGTTCTAGCACAGGGCGAATTGCCTCAACAGTTTTGTGTCCGGCTTTGGGAGATGCAAGGCGGTTCTCCCATTGCTGAAGCAGAAGCTGTTGAGACTGTAGCCTCCGCTCTCTGGGTGTCCTAGAGTCAGCTCTTCGCCAAAAATTGGCAGACCAGCTTTCCGCCTCCAGATCCCATGGAGGAGACCTTGCTAGGATGCACGCCGCCTCGAATGAGATAGTGTGGTAACCACGGATTACTCTAACAGCTATGGCCCTCTGCGGTTTTCTGAGGAGTGCCGCGGTTTTCGCTGTTAGAGTGTCGGCCCATATTGGAGACCCGTACAGGGCCATGGATCGTATTACACCAAGGTATAGGCGGCGACTTGCTCCATCTGGTCCCCTTAGATTAGGCATCAGCCTCGCCAGCGCGGCAGCTGCGCTCATCAACCTGGGAGTCAGGCGGGTGAAATGCTTCCGGAAGTTCCAGCGGCTGTCCAGGACGAGGCCCAGGTATTTCATAGATGACTCGACCCCGACTTGGTGCCCGCCTACTAAGATGGTGGAGTTAGCGGGGGGCGCTCTTCTTGGACCATGAAAACAAAGGGCCTCGGTTTTATTGAGCGCCACCCCCAAACCCAGTACACAAACCACACCTACCCGCAAAAAGAAGAAAAATAAAATATTTTCTTTTCAAAAATTGAACTACCCGCAACAAGCATATGGGAGGATCACTGGGCCAGTATATCTGAAAACCTGAGCGAGGCAACATTGAAAAGGAAAAATATATATATATACCGCAAGTGTGAGAATGCCGAAAAAAGCGAAAAACGTCTGCTGTGGGTACAGGAGAAGGTTCCACTTCATGAGAAAGCAGCTGAGAGAGGCCAGGAGGAGAAATATGCTGCTGGAGGGGACCGTGGGGGAGCAGACGAGGACAATCAATAAAATGGCTGACACGTTGAGGTCCCTGGTGTCACCGATGAGTGCTCCGAGCGGGGGGGCAATACATCATACCATGGCCACCCCTGACCAAAACACACTCGACGCAGCTGTGGAGCTGATGACCGGAGGGAATGAACCACAATTGCCTAGAGCCTCGTCCGGGCAGGCGTGGGCGGTCACCTCGCCTTCCTCGACATCGTCGTCATCGTCGTCCTCGTCCTCCTCATCGTCCTCATCATCTCAATCGACCTCGTCATCCCCGTCGTCCTCGTCGTCCTCGTCGCCGCGGCCGGCGGCTTGGACGAGTGAGCCCTCGGAGGCGCCTTTACCGACGCCGCAAAACCCGCCGCCGCAGAGCCCGCTGCCGCCGAGTCCGCCGCCGCCAAATCCGCTGCCGCCGAACCCGCCGCCGCCGAACCCGCCGCCGCCGAACCGAGTGGAGGACCGTATTTTCTACCAGTGCGTATTGTGTGGGGTGGGTAACCTAACCTAACCTAAACTGGGCGGCTATAAACAAGAAAACGGCCTCTAACTATGACAGGTTTCCGGTCTCCTATGCGAAGAGGCTGGTCCGCAGGGACACTGTGTGGGAGTGGCAAAGGAGATATGAGACCTCAGACACTGGTTCAGTGACGAGGGCGTTCTTACCGGACGTAATTGCCGCACACAGATTAACCCAAGGGACCAAAATCACGCCGAGAATGGTCCAGGTGCTTACGGATCATGGTGGATTTGCTGCATATTTGCATAGATTCAAGATCAGAGACAGTCCAGCTTGCGTGTGCGACCCAGAAATCGAGGAGACCGTATGGCATGTTCTCTTTGACTGTCCCAGGTTTGGCCGCGAGCGTTACGACCTGGAGTTCACCATGAACCTAAGAATGAAAAAGGAGAATGTGCAGCTCATAATGAGCGGTGAACAAACACGAGGGATGTTCCTCGCTTTCGCGGAGCGTGCGGCGGAGATTGCCGCAAGAAGAAACAAATAAATAATCATGTTCCCGTTCCCTTTATTTTCCCGTTCCTTTACGCTTCGGTTCCCGTCGCATGTTGCTGTTCCAATCTGTTCCCTGTTCCTGTCCCTTCCTTTTAGGTTCCTGTTCCCATGGCTTTTTTTTCTGTTCTTTCACTGTTCCGGTTCCTATCGCTGGTTCCTGTTCCTCTTGTTCCCGTTCCGTATTTGTTGTTGTTGTTCCTGTTCATGCAGTGTTCCTTCCTTGTTCCAGTTCCCATCGCATGTTCCTGTTCCTCTTGTTCCTGTTTAAATTCAAAATATACATAAATAAATAGTTTTTACTATAATTGTTCCAAACATCTGTTCCCGACGTTTCCAGCTCTGGTTCCCGTTCCTATACAATAATTATACTCTTTATGTTCTTGTCCCCAACATCTGTTCCCAACGTTCCGATCGCTTGTTCCAGTTCCCATACAATGTTTACCAAGAAAACGAAAACAACAAACCACACCTACCCGCAAAAAGAAGAAAAATAAAATATTTTCTTTTCAAAAATTGAACTACCCGCAACAAGCATATGGGAGGATCACTGGGCCAGTATATCTGAAAACCTGAGCGAGGCAACATTGAAAAGGAAAAAAATATATATATACCGCAAGTGTGAGAATGCCGAAAAAAGCGAAAAACGTCTGCTGTGGGTACAGGAGAAGGTTCCACTTCATGAGAAAGCAGCTGAGAGAGGCCAGGAGGAGAAATATGCTGCTGGAGGGGACCGTGGGGGAGCAGACGAGGACAATCAATAAAATGGCTGACACGTTGAGGTCCCTAGTGTCACCGATGAGTGCTCCGAGCGGGGGGGCAATACATCATACCATGGCCACCCCTGACCAAAACACACTCGACGCAGCTGTGGAGCTGATGACCGGAGGGAATGAACCACAACTGCCTAGAGCCTCGTCCGGGCAGGCGTGGGCGGTCACCTCGCCTTCCTCGACATCGTCGTCATCGTCGTCCTCGTCCTCCTCATCGTCCTCATCATCTCAATCGACCTCGTCATCCCCGTCGTCCTCGTCGTCCTCGTCGCCGCGGCCGGCGGCTTGGACGAGTGAGCCCTCGGAGGCGCCTTTACCGACGCCGCAGAACCCGCCGCCGCAGAGCCCGCTGCCGCCGAGTCCGCCGCCGCCAAATCCGCTGCCGCCGAACCCGCCGCCGCCGAACCCGCCGCCGCCGAACCGAGTGGAGGACCGTATTTTCTACCAGTGCGTATTGTGTGGGGTGGGTAACCTAACCTAACCTAAACTGGGCGGCTATAAACAAGAAAACGGCCTCTAACTATGACAGGTTTCCGGTCTCCTATGCGAAGAGGCTGGTCCGCAGGGACACTGTGTGGGAGTGGCAAAGGAGATATGAGACCTCAGACACTGGTTAGTGACGAGGGCGTTCTTACCGGACGTAATTGCCGCACACAGATTAACCCAAAGGACCAAAATCACGCCGAGAATGGTCCAGGTGCTTACGGATCATGGTGGATTTGCTGCATATTTGCATAGATTCAAGATCAGAGACAGTCCAGCTTGCGTGTGCGACCCAGAAATCGAGGAGACCGTATGGCATGTTCTCTTTGACTGTCCCAGGTTTGGCCGCGAGCGTTACGACCTGGAGTTCACCATGAACCTAAGAATGAAAAAGGAGAATGTGCAGCTCATAATGAGCGGTGAACAAACACGAGGGATGTTCCTCGCTTTCGCGGAGCGTGCGGCGGAGATTGCCGCAAGAAGAAACAAATAAATAATCATGTTCCCGTTCCCTTTATTTTCCCGTTCCTTTACGCTTCGGTTCCCGTCGCATGTTGCTGTTCCAATCTGTTCCCTGTACCTGTCCCTTCCTTTTAGGTTCCTGTTCCCATGGCTTTTTTTTCTGTTCTTTCACTGTTCCGGTTCCTATCGCTTGTTCCTGTTCCTCTTGTTCCCGTTCCGTATTTGTTGTTGTTGTTCCTGTTCATGCAGTGTTCCTTCCTTGTTCCAGTTCCCATCGCATGTTCCTGTTCCTCTTGTTCCTGTTTAAATTCAAAATATACATAAATAAATAGTTTTTACTATAATTGTTCCAAACATCTGTTCCCGACGTTTCCAGCTCTGGTTCCCGTTCCTATACAATGATTGTACTCTGTGTTTCCAATATCTGTTCCCAACGTTCCCATCACTTTTTTCCTGTTCCTCTTGTTCCCGGTTCAATAAAAATATACAAAAATAAATAGTATTTCACTATAATTGTTCCAAACATCTGTTCCCGACGTTTCCAGCTCTGGTTCCGGTTCCTATACAATAATTATACTCTTTATGTTCTTGTCCCCAACATCTGTTCCCAACGTTCCGATCGCTTGTTCCAGTTCCCATACAATGTTTACCAAGAAAACGAAAACAACAAACCACACCTACCCGCAAAAAGAAGAAAAATAAAATATTTTCTTTTCAAAAATTGAACTACCCGCAACTAGCATATGGGAGGATCACTGGGCCAGTATATCTGAAAACCTGAGCGAGGCAACATTGAAAAGGAAAAAAATATATATATACCGCAAGTGTGAGAATGCCGAAAAAAGCGAAAAACGTCTGCTGTGGGTACAGGAGAAGGTTCCACTTCATGAGAAAGCAGCTAAGAGAGGCCAGGAGGAGAAATATGCTGCTGGAGGAGACCGTGGGGGAGCAGACGAGGACAATCAATAAAATGGCTGACACTTTGAGGTCCCTGGTGTCACCGATGAGTGCTCCGAGCGGGGGGGCAATACATCATACCATGGCCACCCCTGACCAAAACACACTCGACGCAGCTGTGGAGCTGATGACCGGAGGGAATGAACCACAACTGCCTAGAGCCTCGTCCGGGCAGGCGTGGGCGGTCACCTCGCCTTCCTCGACATCGTCGTCATCGTCGTCCTTGTCCTCCTCATCGTCTTTTCCGTATTTTCTACCAGTGCGTATTGTGTGGGGTGGTGATAAGAAATTGGAACATGCGGCGTCACTACCGCCGCCACCGGGGATATAGAGGGGATCGGTTCAAGACGGATGATCATTACAATAATAATAATAAACTTAAATTATAAATTATAAAATCTAGAATTGTGTATTATGGTGGTATTATGTGAGGACGGCGCATGGACTGGAGAAATGTCCAGAGTCGAACCGGCCGCCACTCCGGGACCTGGAGGGCGTGGCGGGGGTGAACGCGGATTTTTTAGGGGGATGATGGGGAAATTATTGGCTTTCCTGGTTCCCGTCCCTTCCGTTCCCGTTCCCGTTCCCCTCCGTTCCCTCCCTTTCCTACACGTTCCTCGTTCCCTTATTTGTTATTTGTTAAATTATGTGTTTGTGTGTGCTTATGTAAATATGTGTGTGTATATGCCGAAATATATATATATAAAAAAAAAAAAAAAATCCTACGCTTTTCATAAAGAGCTATAATAAAAAAATAAAAAAAAAAAATGGTGTTGTTATGTTGTGTCCATACGTGTGATATATGTATATTGTTAATTGTCTGTTTCATGGTGTGATAATGTAGGTAATTGTAATATTGTAACGTTGTTTACAACTATAGCCTCTACCTCAAATTTAAATACTTTAATTAATACACATTTTAAATAAATAAAATAATTATGTAAATAACATAGGGAATTGTTTATCGAAGCTTCAAGTGACATTTGATGTTTTTTTCTTTTGTTTGGCTTTTGTATTATCTGTGGTAACCCTGATAACAAAACTTAATAAATAAATCAGGCATTTTACCTTATATATCCTTTTTAAAGACACTTCCATACAATAAATTAATTTTGGAAAGCAATTTAATCGAGTTGATTGTTTTTTTTTAACTCGATTGGCTGGATAACCAATCGAGGCACACTAAAACATCCCTCTCAGGATGACAGCTCGCCCCTCATTAATATAGTTTTATGAAGCTGAATTTTTTGTACCAAAGCCTAGCAGTAAAGCAAAATAGAAAACAACACCGCCAACATTAATGATCTGTGCTTTTGCTAGTATTCTGTTGAAACATTAAAAAAAAGAACTATTCAAATCTACCGACAGGTTTATTTAAATTTGAGAGAAAACTTTACTTTTAAATAAAATTAAAACAAAGTTAAATCCATTCGAATCTAATAATTATATTCAGTTTTCGCCCATTATTATCTGCCAGGAATATCAGGTATAGTTTTGTGGTCAAATTGTATTTAATATTATTAAATAGATTTCTATAAGTTTTGTTAATTTCCATCAGCAGCGTGGATGAATTTGGGCTGAGATAGCCGTTGAATCGCGCTATTAGCTCTCGTCGCTTTTTGTGCAACCGAGGACCTGATAGTTCTGCAAGGGGAGCAGGTTTTCTCGATACAAAAATTAAGGTATGACGCTTCAGATATTTATCACGATTTGGTTCGACTTCTACATCATTGTTTTATTATTAACCTCTAGAGTTTCGAATACTCTACGGGCTGCTAGTGCCGAGGACGAAGTCTGCGCGAGGATATTGTTCTGGGAGTGACCGCCTGATGGTAAATTACACGGCCACAATGCGTGATTCCGAACTGGAATCAGTGTCCCGTCTCCGCCGAGTCCGTTGAAGAAAGTCTAGCCGTAGAGATTATTCTTTTAGGTCCCTCTGACTAATATTTCAATTTAGTTAATTTGTCTGTTTATCTCCCTTTAATCTAATTGCTACACTATTCATATTTAGATTCCATAACTTGGTCGGTGATATAGTGTGCAATTATTCCATTTACATGTAGGTTAATTAATTTAAATCCTATCAAGAGGAGCGTGTATGCCTCAGCATTTTATCTTTTGCATTGAATTACTTGGGAGGGATTCCTGGCCATGTGAGGGTGTTGCTGGTTAATAACTAGCCAACCTAACGCATTCCAGTGTGTGGAGTTGGTGGAGGCTGTGGAGTTGGTGGAGGCTGTGGAGTTGGTGGAGGCCGTCGAGTTGGTGAGGGCTGTGTGTGGAGCCTTGGTTAGCGGCCGCCGCCCCAGTCGCCTGCTCAGCTCGACGCTGTCCTTACCTGCCGAGACCCGACCTCCCATACAAAGTAATATCTACACCTTTTAGTTCCTAGTATTTATGTTGCGGGCCTACGGTCTAGAAATATCATTTAATATACGAGAAGTTGGGAGTGAAGATGCCCCGCTGCATGCGAAACCAAACTTAAATAATTATCTTTTTTTGATGTAATACTAGTTGCCAACCCAGACCATCCCAGGGACCCAAATTTAGAACTTAAATATCAAGTTTAGGTATGGATTAATTGCATTCCAATACCTTGATGTTATAGTTAATACCAAATCAATTATATTGAACAATTTAATTAGCAACATTTGTTAAAACTGTTACATTCTGATAACATCTTACTGGGGTTTTGTATGTTGTGAAGGAGATTATTGTATTTAGAAAAAACAAATTACTGTTATTAATAAAACTTGTAAATAAAATGATAGTGTTGTTTCATTCCACCACACCCCCCCAGAGTAGACGGTTACAATAAATGTGTGTAAATGTATATAAATTGACAATATTGGGAAATTAACTAGTGAAATTGACTAGTGCTGTCTAGTCCTAACTAATAAAATATATATATAATAATAATAATAGTAATAATAAAATTTGATAATAATAATAGTAATATTCATACTATAAATAATGATAATGATGCTTCATGGTGTTGTTGTTTTGCTGTGTCCATGTATGTAAGATAGCTCGTAGTGTTATATGTGTGTATATGTATATATGCAACCAGCAAAGACTCATCTTGGTAACTCGAGAAACATGAAAGGTGAAATTAAGGCTGAGGTTTTGCATGCACTAGACAGACTCTACCAGCTGGTAAAGGAGACGGAAGAGGAGAGAGTTAATAAAAACACTGGGGAACAGATGCTCGCCCAAAGCCCAAAAATGGAAATGAATACAAACAAAAGGAGGAAAAACTGATGCAAAAGATGATAGAACATGGTGACCTTATTAAAAGAAATAGTGAAGAAATGGAAAAGTTAAAGCTAGCTCTTAAGAATCACCAAGAAATTCAAGAAAAAATTACCTATGCAAGCGCAGTGGCGGGGAGGACAGAAAAACAGACGTCTCAAAGGCCTACTGCCCTGCATTCAGTACTTGTCACATCTAAAGATGAACAAGAAACAGGAGAAGAAATCCTAAGCATAATAAGAAAGGCTGTGAACGCAAAAGAAGGTGGAATCACAGTGGATAAGATAAGGAAAGCAAAAGACAGGAAAGTCATAATTGCTGCACCGTTTACCAGGCGGAATTATTGGCTCTATCTGAAGCGTCACAGCGAGCCCTTGAAGGAAGAGCGGAGACAAGCTACCTGTACAGCGACTCTTGATCGGCACTAGAGACTGTGACTGGTGGCCTCTCTCTGCATCCTTTAGCAGTTAAAACTAGGCGGAACATCGCAAAGGCAAAATTGCAGGGCAGAAATA
The DNA here is from genome assembly GCA_947458855.1 of Monopis laevigella. Lineage (NCBI taxonomy): Eukaryota > Metazoa > Arthropoda > Insecta > Lepidoptera > Tineidae > Monopis > Monopis laevigella. The sequence continues at coordinate 98,342 of OX381577.1, forward strand.
TTCAGCTGCACTGGATTAAAGCGCACGCGGGATTAGCGGGCAATGAGAGGGCAGACGAGCTTGCCAAAGAAGCCGTTTTAAAAAACAAGACAAGGCCTTGTTATGATAGATGCCCGGTTTCATTCGCCAAGAGACAAATCCGTAAGGAGTCGCTTGACGAATGGAACCGGAGATACCTGGAAGCCAGCACGGCCTCAACGACCAAAGTCTTCTTACCAGATGCTTTAATGGCATACTCTCTTATTAAAAAGATAGACATGAACCCGACAGTGGTGCAGATATTGACGGGACATGGAGGGTTCTCCGAGTACCTCTATCGATTCAGGTGCAAGGAGAGCCCATCTTGCGTCTGTGATCCCCAGAAACAGGAAAGTATCCTACATATCATAATAGAATGCCCAGTGTTTGGGAGAGTTAGGAACGACGCCGAAGTGGAGATGGGCGTAGAAATACAAAGGGATGCTATAAGTAAAATTCTACAGAACACAAAGACCCGAACGGTGTTTCTGGAATACTGTACAAAAATAGCAATCAGTGTCATAAAAAGAAACAAGTAGGATTATGTATTTTCCGCCTAATGATTATATATTGAATATTTTGTCCTTAATATGTGTACCATAATTTATGTTGTATTTGTATGTTTAAAATACTAATGATTGTTTGTGTTAATACTGTTGTAAGCGTCTAATGGTTCTTTTACTTGTGTTTATACTCAGTATAATCAGAGAAAAGAGAACTACCATATAATATTGTTTGTTGTAATGTCGCGTAGTTGTAAATTGAAACTTAATAGGTAATTTAAATAATTGTGTGTTACTTTAACAGTAAAAAAAAAAAGAAATTAATAATGTAACCTTTGGCTCTAAATTACACTATTGTAAAAAAGGACTCTGACCACCCACGTCAGAGGAATTCACGAAAAGGGGTGCGGTTTTTTAGTGGGTACAATCCCACACTCTCCGGAGGAATTATGACTTGGGTAGCCAATGCATAACTCCTCCGGGGGTAAGTCTTTTGAAGATTTTCCCGCACCTCTACAAAAAAAAAAAAAAACCTGGCTGCTCCGCGCTCGAATAAATCGCGAAAATTCATGAAAGTGGTTAAAAGTGAAGAAAAATATAAGTGTCATATACCAAAAGGTGTATAAAAGTGAGGCACACACGCCAGTGAAAACCGCGTTCAAAAATAACAACTGTGAAAAAAGTTATTAACGGAAAACTGACAAAAATAACCTCGAAATATTTTCGAAAAAATCGTGATAACTTCGGATTCGTCGCGGTGACATATCCTTTTTTATATATCAAAAGGCGAGACCTACAAGCTGATATAACTTGCCGAATTTAGTGACAAAAACTCTGGGAGTTATAGCCAAAAAAACAAAAAACCACGTGTGGCGTGGTCGGCGATCCGGGGCACCACCAGTGAAGCTGAGCATCGGAAGACGAAGAGCTCGCTGGCTGGGACACGCTGCAACTTCGGGATCTGGAAAAAGTGAAGCATTGACATTTTTATGGATTTTCAAAAATTTTAGAAATTTCAATAATTTATAACTCCAAAAAGCGATCGGTACCGTACCTTTTTTATTTCACCTAAAATTAAATTGGCCGTATTATTATCAACATAAGTATAAAATTTCGCCAAATTCCACCGAGTAATTCTGGAGATATAAATTTTTGAAATTTTGGTGCAGCCGTGTGGTCAGTGACAAATTGATTATAGAACAAGGGAAAATATATCAAAATATACACTGGAACTGTTATCATTACGAAGACTTTCTGACTCTACATAGAGTTACTATAATGTAGAGTCAAAAAATTAAAATTAAATTAAATGCTCAAAAACATAAAGAGCTAACTCCTTATAAATTTTTTGACAAACTGCCTGTCTATTGACGCCAGTTTTAGTATATCTTGGACAAATTGATAAGTCTGTTGACATCAATTTTAGTTTTAAGTTTTTATATATTTTTTTCGACGGTGACATAAATATTGAATTTTATTTTTTATTACTTTTATAATTGTACAACAATTTTAGTATTAGGTATTTTATTTATTAATTATATTGTAAATGTTTAGTGACCACCGTACCTGACTCTCTGTTTCGGACAGCATAGCGCCCCCTCAGGGCTCGTAGTGTCTACAAAGAGACTTAATCTTATATAGAGACTAGGATCTCATAATTTGACACACCGCGCACGACGCTTTCGAAGTGTCCGGGCGCAATCTGAAACAGAAAATTGTTTGATTAATTTATAAAATATTCATATTCAGAAACCTTATTGATTTTTTATTGATTATTTTAGTTGTTAGATTAAGTAAGTTATTGGTTTTTCGTTCACCCGCTCAATCTTACGCTCTCGGTGTCGTTTCGCTCTTCTTAACGTTTTAATCATATACTTTTTATTGAACGATTCCTCTTATATTCTAAGAAATGTTTGGTCACCGAACTCCGCTTAAAAAAGGACAGTCCACTACTGAGGTGGATATGACTGAGACGGCAGGATCGTCTCGAAACGAGACGAGCGGGGCAAAAACCTCACATGTTAGACGTAGCATAGGAGAGTGGGAGGGTAATTTTGATACCGAGTCAAAATCCCCTACCACAAAGACAACGTCCACAGCGGGCATAGTTGGGACTGGACCCAAGTTTTCGCTTCACCAGGAAAATAAAACAGGCACGCGCCGTACTTCGGCGGATGAAAGTCCACCAATGCCTATTAAGTATAAAAACCGGATGACCGAAGCGAAGGCGCACCTACAGCAGTAGCAGCTAGTAGAAAGCAAAGACTCATATTGGTAACTCAAGAAACATGAAAGGTGAAATTAAGGCTGAGGTTTTGCATGCACTAGACAGACTCTACCAGCTGGTAAAGGAGACGGAAGAGGAGAGAGTTAATAAAAACACTGGGGAACAGATGCTCGCCCAAAGCCCAAAAATGGAAATGAATACAAACAAAAGGAGGAAAAACTGATGCAAAAGATGATAGAACATGGTGACCTTATTAAAAGAAATAGTGAAGAAATGGAAAAGTTAAAGCTAGCTCTTAAGAATCACCAAGAAATTCAAGAAAAAATTACCTATGCAAGCGCAGTGGCGGGGAGGACAGAAAAACAGACGTCTCAAAGGCCTACTGCCCTGCATTCAGTACTTGTCACATCTAAAGATGAACAAGAAACAGGAGAAGAAATCCTAAGCATAATAAGAAAGGCTGTGAACGCAAAAGAAGGTGGAATCACAGTGGATAAGATAAGGAAAGCAAAAGACAGGAAAGTCATAATAGGATGTAGAACGGAAGAAGAAAGACAGAAAGTGAAGGAAAGGCTTAGAAGTGTAGAAGGGCATCTTAACATAGAAGAAATGAAAAATAAGGATCCTTTAGTAATCCTTAGAGATGTGTTGCAATGCAACAGTGACGAGGATGTCGTAAATGCCCTAAAGAAACAAAACGAGTCTCTCTTCAAAGATCTTGAAGATGAAGAGACAAGGACAGAGATTCGTTACAGGAAAAGAACAAGAAACCCTCACACAAACCATATTGTAATGAGAGTTTCTACAAAGTTATGGCAACGACTAACCGAGGTCGGTTCAATACATATAGACCTACAGAGAATAAGAGTAGCAGACCAATCTCCTCTGGTCCAGTGTTCACTGTGTCTGGGCTATGGTCACAATCGACGATTCTGCAAGGAAACGGTAGCAAAATGCAGTCACTGTGGGGGACCCCACATCAAAACTGATGCGCTGTCGAAAGCCTCAATAGCTTATTGCTAAGGTGGTAAATAATGGGAAAAAGGCAGCAAAGAAAATAGAAGAAAAAAATGACAGGACTAGACCATATCTGATAGCCCAGGCAAATTTGCAGAGAAGCGAACTGGCTACACAGGAATTACTAATAGAGGCAAACGATAAGAAAATTGCGCTCGCACTGCTGCAGGAGCCGTACGTAGGAGGTATAGGTAGAATGAGGGACTATCAAGGGGTAAGAGTGTTCCAGTGCACAAATCAGATTGATACAAACATTAAAGCAGCTGTCGCTATCTTTGATAATGACTTGGATGTTGCTCAATGCCCAGATTATACTACACCAAATATAGCAGTGGTAAAGATTAGGACAAGCGCATGGAATCTAGTAGTAGTCTCCTTCTACTTTGAGCCAAATCAACCCATAGAACCGTACCTGGAGCAGCTGATGAGAATAGTGGAAGACCTCGGACCAAGAAGCATAATTGTGGGGGGTGATGCAAATGCTAAAAGCTTATGGTGGGGAAGCCTGAAAATGGACCACCGAGAGAGGCGATGGCGGGAATTTTGGGACAAATGGGATTGGAAATTCTGAACGAGGGGGATACGCCAACTTTTTATACCATCAGAGGGAATAAGTTGTACAATAGTCATGTGGACGTAACGGCCTGCTCTACGGACATGCTGAGCTTAATTGACGAATGGAAAGTGGAAGAGGAAATGACTGGATCTGACCATAACGCAATTACGTTTAAAATTGGACTTAAAAAATCAAAAGGAACTAGCATTAGTCGAACTACTAGAATATATCATAGCAAAAAAGCCAATTGGATTCAGTTTCATGAGAAACTGGCTCAATTGCTAGAAGAAAATAATATTAACGTCACGGAAATAAATAATAGCACAGACAGAATAGATTTAGAACATAAAATAAAAAGATACATAGAATCAATAGTAGAGTCCTGTAACAGTAACATACCGAAAAAGAAAACAAACCGTAATTTTAACTTACCATGGTGGTCGGAGAAACTCGGTATTCTGAAAAAAGAAACACTTACCAAAAAGCGTAGAGACCGATGCGCAGCGCCGATCCGTAGACAAAAAGTCGTCAACGAGTACCTGAAATCAAAAGAAAATCACGAACGGGAAGCTAAAAAAGCAAAAATCGATAGTTGGAAGGAGTTCTGTGGGAAACAGGACGGAGAAGGAATGTGGGAAGGCATATATAGAGTTATTGGGAGAACCACAAAAAGGCATGAGGACCTACCCTTGACCAAGGAGGGTAGAGTACTAAACGAAATAGAGTCGGCAAAACTGCTCGCGGAGACTTTTTACCCTGAAGACCTGGAGAATGAAGATAACTCAGATCACCAGCGTGTTAGAACTCAAGCGGATCAAGTAAATGTACCGAATCATGATGACTACCATGATCCACCATTTACTCTGAAAGAGCTAAAAACCGCGGTGAATAGCTTTAACCATAAAAAGGCTCCGGGATTGGACGGACTAACGGCAGATATATGCAAACACACCATCGACCGGAACCCGGAACTCTTTCTGCTATTAGCAAATAAATGCTTGGAGCTCAGCTATTTCCCAACTATCTGGAAGGAGGCCGTTGTGTTAGTATTGAGAAAACCGGAAAAGGATAATTACGCGCACCCCAAATCATACCGACCCATAGGACTGTTGCCAGTATTGGGAAAAATACTGGAAAAAATGATGATCAGAAGAATCCAGTGGCACATTCGGCCCAACATTTGGCTTCACGACACAGAAAAGCACCGAGGACTCCCTCTACGAAATGATGGAACATATAAAGGAAGAACTAAAGGCTAAAAAACTAATAACGTTAATATCACTTGACATAGAGGGAGCCTTCGACGGCGCCTGGTGGCCTGCCATTCGTCACGGGTTAGCTAAAACGCAGTGCCCGAAGAACTTGAGGCGATTGGTAGACAGCTACTTATCAGATAGGAAGGTGACGGTCAGGTACGCCGGCGCAGAGTATTCAAGGCACACGACAAAGGGATAAAATTTTAGGCCTCACCGTCGACCACAAACTTACTTTTAACAAACACGTGGCAGACGTGTGCCGCAAAGCTTTAAATATATACAAGCAGTTAGGTAGAGCGGCCAAAATCACATGGGGACTGGAACCCGAGATAGTCCGGACGATGTATACTGCGGTGATTGAGCCGATCATAATGTATGCTGCGAGCGCGTGGGCGCCAGCAACTAAAAAACTTTGCGTCCGAAAGCAGCTTGACGCTGTTCAACGGGGATTCGCTCAAAAAATAGTAAAATCGTATAGAACAGTCTCTTTAAACTCGGCCTTGATTCTATCCGGGCTCCTCCCCTTGGACATTAGGGTCAGAGAATCTGCCTGCCTTTATGAAACAAGGAAGGGCTTTTCTCGGCGTGTAATTGGGGACCGAGAGATCGAGAGGCCGATCGCATACACAGAAACGGAACATCCAGCAGAAAAGATGGAGCTGGAATTCATATGCGTGGGGGACGGTGAAGCAATGAACCAACATGCAAACGTCATGCAAAAAATTTTTACAGACGGTAGCAAAATCGAGGGTAAAGTCGGCGCAGCTCTATCTTTATGGGATGGAGACGCGGAGATCAGAGCTCAAAAATTTAAGTTGGACCATTGCTGCACCGTTTACCAGGCGGAATTATTGGCTCTATCTGAAGCGTCACAGCGAGCCCTTGAAGGAAGAGCGGAGACAAGCTACCTGTATAGCGACTCTTGATCGGCACTAGAGACTGTGACTGGTGGCCTCTCTCTGCATCCTTTAGCAGTTAAAACTAGGCGGAACATCGCAAAGGCAAAATTGCAGGGCAGAAATATTCAGCTGCACTGGATCAAAGCGCACGCGGGATTAGCGGGCAATGAGAGGGCAGACGAGCTTGCGAAAGAAGCCGCTTTAAAAAGCAAGACAAGGCCTTGTTATGTTAGATGCCCAGTTTCATTCGCCAAGAGACAAATCCGTAAGGAGTCGCTTGACGAATGGAACCGGAGATACCTGGAAGGCAGCACGGCCTCAACGACCAAAGTCTTCTTACCAGATGCTTTAATGGCATACTCTCTTATTAAAAAGATAGAGATGAACCCGACAGTGGTGCAGATATTGACGGGACATGGAGGGTTCTCCGAGTACCTCTATCGATTCAGGTGCAAGGAGAGCCCATCTTGCGTCTGTGATCCCCAGAAACAGGAAAGTATCCTACATATCATAATAGAATGCCCAGTGTTTGGGAGAATTAGGAACGACGCCGAAGTGGAGATGGGCGTAGAAATACAAAGGGATGCTATAAGTAAAATTCTACAGAACACAAAGACCCGAACGTTGTTTCTGGAATACTGTACAAAAATAGCAGTCAGTGTCATAAAAAGAAACAAGTAGGATTATGTATTTTCCGCCTAATGATTATATATTGAATATTTTGTCCTTAATATGTGTACCATAATTTATGTTGTATTTGTATGTTTAAAATACTAATGATTGTTTGTGTTAATACTGTTGTAAGCGTCTAATGGTTCTTTTACTTGTGTTTATACTCAGTATAATCAGAGAAAAGAGAACTACCATATAATATTGTTTGTTGTAATGTCGCGTAGTTGTAAATTGAAACTTAATAGGTAATTTAAATAATTGTGTGTTACTTTAACAGTAAAAAAAAAGAAGAAATTAATAATGTATCCTTTGGCTCTAAATTACACTATTGTAAAAAAGGACTCTGACCACCCACGTCAGAGGAATTTACGAAAAGGGGTGCGGTTTTTTAGTGGGTACAATCCCACACTCTCCGGAGGAATTATGACTTGGGTAGCCAATGCATAACTCCTCCGGGGGTAAGTCTTTTAAAGATTTTTCCGCACCTCTACCAAAAAAAAAAAAAAAAAAAAATTGTCTCGTAGTTACGACCCTTTCTTATACTATCATATGCATATACCGCCCATCTTCCTAAAGAAACCCGGAGAAATTTATCTCCTCACTTGATAGTTATCTTAAATTACTAAACACTAATAATAATATTATCTTAACAGACGACATTAATATAAATATTATGGAAGACTGTTGCGATAACCACGCGGAGTCACACCTTGATATGTTAGCATCACACGGTCTCCTACCTGGCCACCGCCTGGACACGAGAAACGAGAGTTGCCTTGACCATATTTTTTCAAACTTAAATCAAAACTCCTTAAACCCGATTATTGCTGTTCTCAACACTACCATTACTGACCATAAAATGGTAACCATTTTTAACTACACTAATAAAACAATATGTAAACCACCAAAATTCAAAATAATAACAAACTTTAATAACGCTTTAAGCTCATTACAAAATAACAATGTATCCGAACTAATGACAATAGATGACCCTACTATATTAACAGAAAAATTAATGTTTAAAATAACTGACTGTCTATATACAAATACTAAAACAATAAAAATTCCAAACAATAAAAGAATAATAAAACCTTGGATGACCCCAGGAGTCTTAAAATGTATAAAAAATAGAAACAAACTACAATTACAACTAAAAAAAAAAAAAAAATATGAACATAATGAAATACTAAAAATAACATATCGTAGATATAGAAATTATTGCAACAACCTAATTAAAAAGCTAAACAATATGAAATTGACTTATTAGATAAGTCAAAAAATAATAACAAAATTCTATGGAAAAGTATAAAAACAATTATAAATTTAAACAAACAGCCTCAAGGTAACGCTGAATTACTTAACACTTGTAAAAGTCCTACTGTCTCTGCGGATCGGCTCAATACTCATTTAATTAATGTTGGTAAGACACTAGCACAGCAGATAATAAAAGACTCTAGTGGAACCTCAGCATACTTGTCATCATTACCCACTCAACTAAATTCTATCGGAGTTATAGAACCCGATCCATCGGAAATAGAAATAATAATAAATAAACTAAAAACTGAATCAGCCCCTGGATTGAATAATATACCTACAAAATTTATAAAACTTGCAAGAAAAGAACTCATACCTGTATTAACCCATCTTAGTATTCTCTGTTTTCGACTAGGAATCTTTCCTAACAAACTTAAAAGCTCCATAGTTATTCCTATTTACAAAAGTGGTGACAAAAATGACTTTAATAATTACAGACCAATTTCGATTTTACCAGTCATACCCAAAATAATTGAAAAATTAATTAATAACAGACTGATTGAATTTCTAAATAACACTAACTTCCTATCCAAAAGACAATACGGCTTTAGAGAGGGAATAAGTACTGAGGACGCTATTGTTGACTTGACAAATAACATCACTAATCACATTGACAATAAACAAAATGCATTTTGTATATTTCTTGACCTGAAGAAGGCATTTGACACAGTCTCTGTTCCCATGCTTCTTTCAAAAGTAGAAAAAGCCGGGATCAGAGGAAACTTTTTGACCTTACTGACTGACTATCTCCAAAATCGGACACAACGAGTTAAATTAGACAATAACTTCTATAGCAATGACGAGTACATAACTGACTATGGTATCCCACAAGGTAGCGTCCTCGGTCCAACCTTATTCCTGATCTATATAAATGACTTGACAGACCTTTTATTACAAAATGGCCAGGCCTTTTCATATGCGGACGACACTGCCCTCCTTTTTCATGGCGATAACTGGCTAACAGTTTATAACTCAGCTGACGCAGGACTTCAAAGAGTTATTAATTGGCTAAAACTTAATCTGCTTACCTTAAATCAAACGAAAACCTACTATGTCCCCTTTTCTATTTATGACTCTAAAAAACCTAATCCCGACTTATATTTGACTGCACATATATGTAATAATAAATTACCTGATTCTTGCACATGCACTCCAATCAATAAAGTTGACTCGATTTGGGTATAAAAAATTATAAAAATCCGTCCTGGTATCCACAATTGGAATCAGTTGCATCTCGAGCTAGAAAACTGATTTGCATCTTCAAAAAACTACGTAGCTTAAAAGATCAAAAATGATTGACTTACATATATAAAACACTCTTTCAATCGGTCTTACTCTATTGCATCGTTGTTTGGGGAGGTACATACAAATCCAAATTCATAGGCATAGAACGCTTACAAAGACGAATCCTAAAAATAATGCTATGGAGGAGGAAACGATATTGTACTACCACACTGTACAACGAGGCAGAGGTGTTATCTGTGCGAAAACTATATATCCTTCAATGTATCCTAAGGATACATAAAACACAAACAATAGACCCTAGCAAACTCAGAAAACGCAATAGAGTACTAATAATAATAATAGAGCAATAAGTAATAATTGGTATGAAAAGTGTTCGAACAAATGGCAAAAAATCAGTTTTCTAATAAATCTGCAGATTTATATAATAAATAAAATAAAATATTGAATATCCAATGAATTATTTTGAATGTAAAACAAACTTATCAATATGGCTAAAAACACAAAATTACAATGAAATCGAAAATATTATTAAACAAAGTTTATGACTTAAATATTTTAGGTATACAAATCATACCGGAACTTATATTGTCATGTTGTATGACAATATATTCACTCATACTCTCTCACACTAATTCATACACACATTTATTTAATACTTACATAGTTTGAAAAATGTATTGCAATTGCTGTCTGTAGGTACATTACATTATTTTATAGATTAATTATAGGTTATAAGTAGGTACATTATATTTTAATGCTCAACCCCTATTTTAGATAAAAACATGTTTCTATAATTGCTGTTCTAAATATATATGTAATACATAATTCCTCCAATTACCCACTTATCTATTTGTATAACTTAATACTTAATTCGTAGAACTTATACCCGTAAGTTCTACGAATTAAGTATTAGAATAAATTGTAACTAATTATAAGTACTACTACTGGGGAGACGGGCTGCTCCTAATACAGGTTATTATAACTTACAAGGAGCAGCCCAGCTGTACAGTAACATTGAGTAAAAAAATTTGGTTAATGAATAAACTTATTATTATTATTATTATTAATTTATTTTACATATTATTTATAATATATTTTATATATTATGATTCTATTTGCTTATAAGTTTGAATAGCTAAGATTTTACACAATGGTGATTCATTATTTTTTTAAACACAAATTATTAGTTAATTCAATAATTATATTAACATTGCCTACCACATTAGATGCTATTAACTTACACATTATTCACTATCATTTCATAACTATAATATTAATTAAATTTACACATACAATTCCCATTAATACTTATTAATTAAAATTTACCTACCTACTGATTAGATGCTACTAATGATAAAAACATTATTAAATTATATATCAATTACACATTATACCTATATAAGGGGGAATTCGTATATGTGACGTCATCAACTTCTGTCAGATTTCAATAAAAAATGTTTGAGATTAGTTCTTCAATTTATTCTAACTGTGGACAGTTGAGCCCAAAAGTCACTCTGTTAAAATTTTATTGCATGGAGTATGAGTAAGCCCAGTCACATGGGTTTATTGTTTTAGATATCTACTTTTAAAAGCTTACTATTTTATTTAAAGTAATGTTTTGTCGAAATAGTCATTTAATATGCGAGGATTTGATGTTTTAATAAAATTGATGTATTACTATAATTTCTAGACATGCATATAAAATGTGATATAACCGCTACATTTTATATATATATATATATATATATATATATTAATCTTAACAATTTAAGTGTATTGTAAGGCATTGATAACAGTAACTATTACATGCCTCCGTAATAAACTAAGAATTTATTTTAAAGACATCTTTTTTTTTTATTTTGGACTAATTTAGCCAGTCTAAGTATTTATTTTAAAAGATGCTGTCATATGAATGATAAGGATTTGGGTCTGGGTCACTTTATTCTATTTACCTATCTATCTACACTAAAAATATTCCGGAGTTACCTAATTGGAATAATTTTATGTAAAATATTATAAATAAATTGTTTTAGTAAGTAAAATAATTTAGATAGACATACAAATTAAAATTTATATATAACTTCTAGACGGCCTCACGGTACCCAGACTCATAGTATTCAAAGCAATCATAATCTCTACATTATATACATATAGTCTGGCCATCAATACTGTTACAATTAAAAATTAAATAAATATTACATTTGAATTTGGAATCTGTAATTTTTATACGTTAGTTCATTGTGTTTTATCATTTTGGCGCCAATACATTGTACAATATTTTGCGATATTAAAATGGAATGGGGTGATAAAGAGAACCGAATCGCTGTGATTGTATTACACAAAGTAGGTGGAGGCGCCGCTCTGTATACGACCTATAACTTGATCGCAGATCAAAATAAGAGAAAAAAAGAAAATTAGGAAAGGACTCACCTTCACAGACAATACTGAGATCCCTCTTATTTTTTACTTTATATTCTCCAAATCCCGATTTAACAATCGTCACAGCAGGACGTCTCCTCAGCACCCAGCGGGCATGCCTCACACAGCTTCCCAGATCTCCGAGAACGCACTTTCACCCAACACATGGCTACGACGCGCGACACAACGTACTTCTCCGATCGATCTCTCACGAGTGCTTGCGTTCAAGGTCACTCATCAATCATATGTGATTCGTAGCGCGGGCGCACGGATGGAGGGGATGCGAACATTTAGGTATAACATATAATGTCGCATTGTGTGGTCCATGAATAAGGATGATTTTAATGAAGTTTATAGTAGCTTTCCAGCTGACCCTAACAAGTAGCGAAGGATTATGCTCGAAAGGGATATCGCTATTCTGCAGTCTAGCTTCATTGCGTAACAGGCACTCGATTAACATCGGTTGCAATTTCTGTACAGCAAATGAAAAGGTGTTTTCCAAACTAATACGCTTCTACAAAGTCTGAAAAGTATATAGACTGCAGGCTCACTATAGAGTGTTTAGCATATTCTAAGTCGGCGCCAATAATAACGTCTTTTAATTTAAGATATCGCGAAATCGTAGAACCCTTTTTAAGAAGGGACATAAGAATATTGACCAGAATAAAAACAATTTTAATATTTGATTTAGTAAAGGTTCAGATACATTTGACGTAACAATCAGAGCAACAGTTTTTATAATGCTAAATTCTACATAATCGTCAGCCAGAAACGGCTGAACCGGCTAACTTAGACAACCTAACTGGGCCCATAAAGGGTCGTGCCACCATTACTGGTAGTAGAGCAAAAGTTGAGCAGGAGCGAACCCTGTGACCCGATACAGTCACTTGGCTCTTTTTTACCAGAAGCACAAATATGGATTCTTGGTGAAGATTATATTGTACTTGTGCAACGTGGTTTGTAACAAATACCTTCCAACGATATAGACTGGAGTGAATCCAGTTGAGGACTATAGTGAAGTCCAATTTAAATGCATAATTATTCACCATACTACATCTATAAAATATATTATCTAAGACTATACAAACTAAAGTAGACATTAAGAACGAGCCACTAAGCTCTAAATTAGCCTACCTTGTGTTTATACACACTAGTGTCTGACACTATTCGTAGCTTAGAAGTCACCTTTTTATTATGTATGACACCGTGACGCGGTATGGTATAGCCCTCGTCACAAATGTCTTTGCTAAAAGGTGATAAGTAAGATTGCTTAACATAGTTTTTGACTATATCGTTATACTCAAACTTTACAGTAGAAGCTTTACATACGTGATCCAGTGCAAAAGACTTCTTTTGTGCCATGCTCAGTGAACTGACTATTAACAGAAGGAGTTACTGTGGACGGTAACCCAACCGAATAATCAATCGCACTATCGCAAATGATATTAGTTGTGACATTTTTACAAGATGAACTTCATTAGGAGCCATGGAAGAGCTCGTCGGTCAACATAACCACCGAAACAAGGTTAGTTGCAGCCACAGAAAGAGGCGCATTACCCATTAAAATAAACCCTAAGATAGTTTGAATGGCGTCCGGAAAACCTGGTGGACCATTAACACGGCCAGGTAACAGAAGTCTGGAAAACAGCTCTGCACCTAACACCATATCTATTTCACCCGGACTATAGTACGTGTCATCTGCGAGCGGAACGCTGTCTAAATAGCTTAACCCAGAAATATCAATGGGTGCAGCAGAAATATTACACGTAGTTATATTTTCTACCACCAAATGAAAACAACTACTGAAGCGGTACGCAAAGGGAGGTCACAGAAAAATGTTGCTTACGAATGAGATTTTTTTTACAATTGAGCAACATTTTAACAAACAAAATGACCATATTTATGCTCAAAGCTCTAAGGAAGCTTCCCAAATAGTCGACAGAGTGCAACGTGGGCATTATCCAACTTCAATGATGGTTAGGTTGGGTGATAGCTATGCAGGAGTGTCTGAGCCATATTTTTATGGAAAAGGTATCAAAACATCGGCACAAGTGTATCAAGACACCATTCTTGAGAAGGTAGTTAAGCTCCTTAACAACACTATGTTCAATAACCAAGTATGGTCCTTCCAGTAATACTTGGAGCCCGGTCATAAAGCTCGGTCCACGGAGTCTTGGTTGGAAGCGAACGTTTCGGACTTCATCAGAGCTGAAGACTGGCCGTCGTCTAGTCCCGATCTTAATCCGCTGGATTATGATTTATGGTCAGTTTTAGAGAATAGGACTTGCTCTAAACGCTAGAATAATTTGGAGTCCTTAAAACAATCTATACGATTGGCAGTGAATAATTTTCCCATGGAAAGAGTGCGTGCTTCTATTGATAACTGGCCTCATCGTTTAAAGGACTGTATTGCAGCCAATGGAGAACACTTCGAATAAGCTTGTTATATTTTTAATTATTTTATGTTTATGTATTAAACTAACATACTGTAGAAATAATAAATGTTATTTGCAATAGTTTTTTTTTTCTTTCTTACAATATTTATAGCAAGACTTGACAAATATGACAAATTATCCCATGGAAAGAGTACGTGCTTCTATTGATAACTGGCCTAAACGTTTAAAGGACTGTATTGCAGCCAATGGTATTAATGGTAATTGCACTTCGAATAAGCTTTCTAAATTTTAAATTATTTTATATTTATATATTAAACTAACACACTGTAAAGGTAATAAATGTTATTTGGAATAGATTTTTTTTTTCTTTGTTACAATATTTATGGCAAGACTAGGTATATCTATTATCTGTCGGTTTGTTTTGAACTTGTCTCTAATTAACACTAATAAGACTTAAATATAAAAAAAAATACATAGGAAAATATAAAACAAAAATTGACATTTAAAATGTGCATGAACTAAATTATAAAGTATCACATTCTTTCATTTTACAAAATATCTTTTGTTGACCGGTTTTGTCCATTCTCAATAATTAATCTATCGTTTTTTGACATAACGTAATATATTATCATAAATTTGACTTTACTGTTACACCATAGCCTACACAAATACACACATCATACATTACACACACACAACCCACACAGACGTGCACTACCCATATTACTATCAATAATTCTTATAAACTTTAATAACTTATCTACCTGTTAGGAATATGTATTATAACCTCATAGTCTCTCCTCGACGATGGAAGTTCACAATGTAGTATCGATTCGATGCTAGCGGCGTCACATAAGTTTTAAGTAAATTAAAAAGCAATAAAGGTTTTGGAACGCATCCTCCACTGTCGCTCTGCACTCCCGCGCATTGAAGTGTCATTCGTTTCTTATGTCAAGTTGGCGTCGCATCTTACAAAAAATATTTTATTTTTTTCTAGTTGATTTAGTTATTTTAAGTTGTGTTTCAGCATTAAAAATGGGAAAAAGAAAATATGAGAATAGTTTCAAATACAAGAAAATAAAAAATTAAGGAAACTCTTTAAAAAGGTGAAGAAATGGTTCGCTCAAAGCGATCATGAAACCAAAGGTGAGTTTCTATTCGTCTTATTAAAATCCTATCGAAAATACATAACGCTCAACTATTATTGTAATCAACTTTGTGCTGTTGAGAAATACATATTGTTACCTGTGACACTCATTGGGAATGTATATGGTTTGATATCTCGCTATTGCTATAGAATGTTATATATCATTGAAAGAAAAGAAAGAAAGAAAAACTTTATTTCATTGCGATACTAAATCAGAGTATTGAATGATTTTTGCAACCTGGGACATTCTTTGGGAATGTATATGGTTAGATATATCGCCATTGCTTTACTGTTAAGAGTTAAGAATGGTTTTTACATTAAAAGTTTATTTTTATATATCATTGCGATACTGAATCAGAGTATTGAGTGACTTTTGTAACCTGGGACATTCTTTGGGAATGTATAAGGTTAGATATTTCGCCATTGCTTCACTGTTAAGAGGTAAGAATAAATTTCACATTAAAAGTTCATTTTTATATATCATTGCGATACTGAATCAGAGTATTGAATGACTTCTGTAACGAGTCTAGTACTGTAAGACTCATACCATCGGCTATGACAAGTTGGGAATAAAAAACCCTCCGCTGAGTACCGTCTAGGCGGTCTCGGGCGCCGTAAAACACCCGTAATGCTATGTAAGTATCTTCATGATCAATTGAGTCCAAGATATTTTGCAACACAGTCAGAATTTTATATAGCTAAATATGTTCAAAATAATAATAACAATTTCATTGCAATACTGTTGAGAGTATTGAATGGCTTTTATAATCAGTCTGGTGCTGTAAATTATAAAAAATAAATAAATGTAGGTAAGTAATTCATAAAAACAATTTTATGTAATTGATAAAAACAATTTATACCTGCATCTTCAGGATCAATTAAGTCCAAGAATATTTTACAACAAATAATTTTATATAGCAGAATTTGTGAAAAATACATTCTCATTGCAATACTGTTAAGAGTATTGAATGACAATGATTTATAATAAACCTAGTAGTGTAATTCAGAATACCTACAAATTCATAAAAAATATTGTATGTAATTGATAAAAACAATTTATACCTGCATCTTCAGGATCAATTATGTAAAAGAATCTTTTACAATACAAAATTTTATATAGCAGAATTTGTGAAAAATACAATCTCATTGCTATACTGTTAAGAGTATTAAATGATAATGATTTATAATAAACCTAGTAGTGTAATTCAGAATACCTACTAAATTTTTATTCATTTTCAATTTTAAATGAACCAAAAAATATTTTACAATACAATCAGAATTTTATATAGCAGGTTCCGTGAAAACTTAAGTCTTTACTAGAAACTCATATACATGAGAATACACATACTTTAACCCAAAAAGATGTAGAATATTTGCTGTACTGGGGCCAACTAAAAAGGACCAGCAGACATCCTTTGTACATTCCCCTGTACAAAGTAGTAATATAAGACCAGCAAAGTAGCACTAAGTAAGGTCCTACATTTTCACTTGCAAAAGAAAATAAATAATATATATTCATTTAATAAATTACAATGTAGTTATTAAATGTCTTCATGAGGCAGTCAAACTGCTGTGCAATATTCTAAGAGGTTTTTTGATATCTGCTCTAATAAAAACTTGAATGTCTTCACGGAAATCAAATAGAACAGAATTTAGAAATAATAAAAACAGCTAGGACTGTTTAAAGATCCAGCCAGGAGCTGTGTACTACCAACCAAAAATGGACAAATAACCAAACTAAATCTCCCTGAGACCCCTCAATCATCCAACTTTAAACTGGTGGGCCCCTCCTTGCTTTAACAGGAATGCATAGGGCAGACAGAATCGAGAAAACTTTAAAAAATTTAAACCTTCAATATATTTAAACATTATATAATGTAGGAGCCATAAAACCTGTCCAATAAATTCAAATTATTGTTGCTCCCCGATTTCAATAATAATATGAATACTAGTCATTTTAAATTAGATACTACCTTACTGTATGTAAGTTAATAAATAGTAATGGGGTTTTTTGGCTACTAATCCTAATATGCCAATTTATGTGATAAAAATATCATGGTAGAATTTGAATCCTTTTTAGATTTTACAAACTAACAGTTTTTCTGTTTTATTCTTATAAACTATAAGGTTTTCCTTTGTGTGCACAATATATTTTTTTTAAATTATTGAATCTAATAATGACTAAGCTTTCAATGCTGTTCAATGTCTAGATGACTGCCTTATAATTAAGTGATTCTTATTACGGCTCTATATAATGCATAAAATATATAAATATAGCTGTTATTTAATAGATATCTCATACTCATACTCGTTTATATATAATGCTCAAAAAGGAAATATTAATTCCTTATGGAGATACACACACATGTGCTTCAAGGCTAGGTTGGGGCGCAACTTGTGGTACAAATAGGGCCGTCCGGCTCATGGACCAATAAACACGGATTACTTACTTATAAAAACACTAGAACATTAAGACAACCTGTTGGTTTGCACTGCTTTGCTAAAAATAAGTGTAACTGTAAGACACTTTTACATATTAACAATACATCAGCCATTTTACAATTGATTAGGGGTTCAATCCCCTCCTACACAGAATAGCAAAGGATATTTGGCAAAGGTGTGAAAGCCATAACATTTACATTATTTGCATTATTCATTAATACCAAAGAAAACATTACCTATTAATGACCAAAAAAAAAAAAAAGAAGAATAATAATAATATCAAGAAATTATTACAAATTTTAGACAACCAGAGATATACCTGTTTGTTCAAGAATTACTACCAATGGTAAAAAAAAAAAAAAAAACCCATTATATGATTTTACCTAACCCTTGAAATGATACAGTCAGTACAAATAGAATAGTTCTTGTACTATATTGATAGACTCAACCTTGGGATCCATTATTTACGAAACCTGGTTTTTATCACCGTCAATAATTCTCCCGGATACAAAATTTCTTACCTTGTGCATTTCCAGATAACCGCACCTATCCCTGTTAGTCAGCTTGGTTGGTAGCCAGGAATAAATATATATAAATAGGGGTTTGAATGCCAAGGCAGTTAATATTAGGTAAAGGTCTTTGTCAGATAATATTTTATAGTAATATTTTCCAAATATTGCGGTGTATATAAATAAGAAATATAATGCTGAAATAAGCAATATAATTAATATAATTACTTATTTAACAGAAAAATACCAACCAAGGTATATCTCTATTCTAGATTTATCAATACCAGATCTGTTTTTTCATTGTATGTAGGACCCAAAGTGGGTGTTTACAATAAAATCAAATAATTAAGGGTTTCTTCCAACTATGATTTAGGGGTAAAATATGAATATACTCGCGTGGGATTTGTCAATAGTTGTTGACAATTAAAAAAAAAAAAGAAAAGAAATAGTTATACAGACCTGAATAATCTTAAAAAATGTTCTAAGAAAACTTACTGGATAAAAGGGCTTAATTTTGGGGTTAATAAATATTAATTAATGACATTAAAATTTATCGGAGTATTAATATCTAATAATTAACTCATCTGGGCCTAAATAGGCGTCTGCCTTTTATAACTCTGTCTTGCTTTAATTCTAGACCTAATGTATGTAGGTACTGCTCAGGTGTAATCAATTATTAAAAATGTAGCAAAAAGTTTAAGAAAGTAAGACAAACTAATTAAATTGAACAACCTCACATGTTGTAACTCTCAGTACAATCAGCTAAAAATAATAATAATAATAAAAATCGTAGAAGATAATGGCATCAACATTACTAAATTTACAGACCATTGCACCAGACATGCTGCCACATCAGCAGTTTTGAGGAGTTGAGCAACTAAACTAATCATAAAATAAGAAGAACGGCTGGTTGGACTGGCCAGTTCAACATGTTCTTGGTGGTTTAGTAGCCCAATTCTTACATTCGTTATAACTCTTTTAGCTTTGTGGAATCAGTTTTTTCTTAAGCAGTAATTTTAATAATACCTAAATAGTTTTTTCTTAAGACTTTTCACATTTTTGTAAAACTTTAGTCTAGTGTACGAGTATATAGAATAATACTTGTTAATTAGTAAAACAAAGACTGATTCTACAACTTGACTTTGAACATCTACATTGTGAACTTCCATCGTCGAGGAGAGACTATGAGGTTATAATTTAATAATCAAACGAACTTACCTGTAAGTGAAGTTCGATTGAAATTATACCTCGTAGTCTCTCCGAAGACGATGGAACCCACCCTCCCTTAATCATTTTCTTTACCCCATAAGCGTTGTAGAATCTGGAGCAGCATCCGAAACGAATGCCACTTCAATGCGCGGGAGTGCAGAGCGACAGTGGAGGATGCGTTCCAAAACCTTTATTGCTTTTTAATTTACTTAAAACTTATGTGACGCCGTGATCGAATCGATACTACATTGTGAACTTCCATCGTCTTCGGAGAGACTACGAGGTATAATTTCAATCGAACTTCACTTACAGGTAAGTTCGTTTGATTATTAAATAATAAATAAATATATAAAATGTTTTCAGCGTTTGAAATTTGTTTTTTTATTTATATATCGTAAAAATGCAATATTATTTTATAAATGCACTATAAAAAAATATATATATAAATATTGGTTACTATAATAGTATTGGGCACGAGCCCTCCCGAGGTCGCACCAATAAATAAATGAAAAATGTTTATTTTCATTCACAGACAATAATCATATAAACTATCCGTACTTTAGTAGTTACCATGGTTACAATCGGTCAAAAAATATAGAGAACGGACGCTAGTCATGTTTTGGATCAGATGTGGGTTTTTTTTTATTATTGAGGCGGTAGTCTCTCTTTATGGAGCAGTTATAAAACGCAGTAGCAGTTAATTTGTTGAAAACTCAGAGACCTGGCATTCCACCAATCATTTGGAATGTTAATAAATATTTTCTAGCGTACAATAATTTAAACAATGTTCTAGAAATTGCCCACCGCCAGTTTCTAAAACATTTTTGAATTATTCTACGCTAGAAAATATTTATTATTATCTCGTATTGTTCTTCTTTATCGCCGCCCATTTGGTAACAGTGTCATTTGGCCGGCATAGTAAATCGGTCTAATACTATTGAAATCACATCATATTAGTCCCTATTCATAAACATTGTACGTTTGCCATAACATGCTGTAATAAAAAAATAAAAAAACTTTGATTTGTAAAAATATTAAAGATGATAAAATAAGACAATACATTATTGTGTTATTTTATCATCTTTAATGATAAAATAACACAATAATGAATGCTTTGCTTTGGACATATAAAAAAAACTGAATTAAAAAAAAATACGAAAAAAAAGAAAAAGGTGTTTATTTAAAAATTGTAAAATAATGTGCGCCCGACTATACATTTTATTAAAGATTTAAAAGCGACCAAAATAAATAGCCGTTGTGTACTTTTAGTTACATCGGACAGTCTGTCTTTTTTTTTTGTAAGGTTATATTGACCGTGACAGTTGGTGATATAAATTGCATATTTATTTTAGCTGAATCTGTAGTTAATCGTGTTAAAAGGTGTAAAAACATAGAATATAATCAAAATAAATATGTACTTGTCTTATAAAATTCCCAACAGTGAATATTTGGTGTTCCGATAGTGCAATAGAAAAAAGCGACGCGGAGCCACCTTTCACAGACGGGATCGCCCGCACAATGACGGCCTGTCATGGATTTTGTATGAAGATTTCTGTCTGGCAAGTTTTTGTAATTATTTAATTAATATTTTTTTATTAAATTTGCAATAATCTCTCTATACTTTTTTAGAATACATAATAAACTATTGATATCTATTTTTTTACCACTATAAATTGTTGTAGTTTTGTCGCTTGCAGAGATGTTAAAAAGTGCAAAATTTTCATGTTTTGGAAAATATAAATACATTTTTTATTGAAATAATATATGGGAGACTATATTAATCTCGTCATACATTTCAAGTTAAAGAGTTACTATTTGGATAATAATAGTTGTCTGTGAGTGTTCAGCTACTTTTGTGTTAATATTTAACAATTTAGTAGGTAGATATATATTTTAATGTCTTATTGTGAGCTAGGTTGAAAAATGCACAACCATTAAAACAAAAGTTTGAAACTGAAGGAGAATTTTATTATCTACATATTACTCCTGCTGCCCATTTTCTACAGTGAGTATCGAGTAAATTTCTTTAACAAACATTTTTAGTTTTGTAGTTCTAGATTTTCAGAATACAGCTTTAAGTAGTTAATTATAAAATTACATATAAGTGTAAACCGGTACAAAACAAAGCAAAATACAAGCACTCTTTCAAGTTCCAAAACACACCTGGAGTTTTTTTTTAAACGAAACGAGGGAGTCGCTAAAAATATCTATGGTATGGTCGCTTTGGAATACCTGGTTATAAGACTTCATTATTCGGTTAAGTGCAGCATTACTGCCAATGTGGGTTCGCGAAGGTGGCACGTGAAAAATGTTTCTAGTATGAAGCCTAGCGCTACTCCTAGGGACTGAGAGAAATACTCTCGAAAGAAGGTCCGGGGAGTCGATGTAACCATTAATTAGTTTATATAGAACCACTAGATCTGCAACGCGTCTACGAGACTCCAAGCTGGATATACCAAAATGAGAAAGTCGACCGGAGTAGTCACAACGACACGTTTTGTCCTTGAAAGCTAGAAATTTAGTAAAACGTCGTTGGACTTTTTCCAGTCGACCTTTGTGATTCTGATAGCCAGGGTTCCAAACTACTGACGAATACTCGACGTTACTGCGAATAAAGGAATTAAATAAGGTGATCAAAGAGTCGATGGAATGGAATTCCCTGCAAGAACGTTTAACAAAACCACACATTTTGTCCCATGCCTTCGATACTATGCCGTCGATGTGTTAGACATATGACAACCTAGCATCAATACATACGCCTAAATCACGCAGAGAACCAACCTCCGGCAGGATGCAGTTAGATATGTTATAGGCTGATGGCACAATATTGATTTTATTTTTGGTAAGTTTCTTATATGTACATTTACTTGGGTTTAAAATCATATTGTTTCTTTTGCACCAAGCACTCACTGCATTGAGGTCTTCTTGTAACAGTTTTACGTCAAATGGACAATCAATGCGTTTGAAAATTTTAAGATCGTCGGCAAAAAGTGCATATGTACTGTGCCGAAGTACGCCCGTGATATCGTTAATGAACACATTAAAAAGACAAGGACCCAAAATTTAACCTTGTGGGACTCCAGAGTCGGATAAATAGAAAGAGGTAGACTTATAACCACTTGCGACGACGCTATGTGTTCTACCTCTAAGATATGACCAAAACCAAGATAACAAATTACTATAATGTAAAAGACTATTTACGATTTATGATATAATTATTATGACTAAAGGCTTACTATAATGTAAAAGACTATTTTAACGATAAAGACGTCTGGAACTGTCCTGATATGCAATTGAGGTCTCGCAAATAGTTAACAAATTGCTTATTACTTACATATGTAGAATGTATCCTTGTTTAGTATATTGATACTGTAATAATTTAATATTACATAATTTATTTTCATTACATTATGTAAATTTTGTCTTTGGATAAGGTAATTGATGATTACTTACCTATTTATACTTAATTTATACTACATTATACTGTGTAACACTGTACATTGGTACAGTAATACATATTCTGTCATAGGGTGTTTTACGCATGCTGATCAGTGGGGGCACCTTGAGTATGCTAATATATATATATATATATATATATATATTAGTTTGTGTGAAGCACTAGAGTTTTTTACTTGCTGGTTTCTTTTTCTCCGGGGGGGTCTCTGAGGGGATCGACTTTACAGTTAATGTTTACGCCCTTAAACATACCGATCCTTATACCTTTACTTATATGTGATTGGTTACTTACCTTTTATTTACAATAAACATTTAAGGCGTGGATATGGTCGGTGAAGTTGGTCGCCTTGGTGGCTCTCTTGTATGGCAGATAATGATTGACAGGTCAATGGAATCAGCTAACCACCTAGTCTTACACAAGTTGGTTATATAGTATGTGTTCGGTTCGGTAGAATTTTTCATATTAAAATTTCCATTCGCGTTTAAGTTCTAAATCTGATATCGAGGTATAATAAATATTTGTCGTTCTTTTGTTAATGAATGCTGCCTAACCAATCGCACCCTAAGACCTCATTGTTAAACGTTTTTCTTTTTTTGACTATTCATAAATATCTGTAAAGATTTACATGAAATAAATGATTTTGACTTTGACTTTAACTTCTCTGCTCCGCTAGAGGGTTTCACTCCATCCGCTGCCCCTTCTGTTCACTCAGTCGGGTGCGCGGAGGGGGTACTCCGTAAGACAACAACCCAAAGCGTTTGCTGTAACGCCGTTTACAAGCTGCTGTTCCACCGTAACGGCGGAACAGCAGCTTGGCTTGTCGCCCATCCACTGCCCTCTCTTAAGAAAGAGATCCCTCTTTCTTAAGAGAGGAGGGCAACGCGTCGGCCGCCCACTCTGGGTCAGACGCCGACACCTGACCGGCAGCCGCTCGATACGAGACAGACGCTGCCGGTTACTTCTCGAGACCGTTGGTAAGCGGATGCGGTTATGTGCACCCACCGAAGCCCCCTCACCACGCCAAGGTGGTCCCACGGGGGGGGAACCTTTTTTTTTTCCCGGAGGAAAATCCATCATGGATACCCAACTATCACGGGGGTGACGGCCGGGTTATGTCGGACTCGAATCGACTAAAACCCCACGTTGTTTTCACCGGTCGCCATAAAGAGGGGCAACGAGAACGCTTTCGCACTCGTCCGCGGCCCCCCGGCGCTAGCCTGCATACAACGCGCGGGCTCCAGCTCCTTGAAGGGGGAGGAGAGAGCGTCTCCCCCTTCTTTCCTCCGGCAAGATTGGCGCACGCAAACGCGACGCACGCCACCACATGAGGCCTTTCGAGCGGTGTCTACCGCCCCCGCGGCGACACCCCAGGCCTGGGTCAGGTGGGTAGTAGGGGAAAGCCGGAGGCTCTCCCCCTACGCCTGGTTCTCCGTCGGCGGCATGCGGGAGCATCGACACAATCATTAAAGTAAGATCCGAACACACACTACATAACCAACTAGTGTTAGACTAGGTGGTTAGCTGATTCCATTGACCTGTCAATCATTATCTGCCATACAAGAGAGCCACCAAGGCGACCAACTTCACCGACCATTTCTTCGGCTAGTTTTCGCATGTTTGCAATTGTGGACGGGATATCTAATTCACCGCCATTACAGTAATTAAAGACACCTTCAATACGTAATGACAGTGAATTAGATATCGTTTCATTGTATTTTAGCAAGGCCCCGATGTATTTAAAAGATTTATTATTGATTTGGCTAATTTGGCTATCAAACACTTCGAGGCCTCGCAAAATATAGCTTGTGACCACCGGAGGCTTCACCGCAGATTTTATAATATGTCCGGTGGGGTCATAACATTGCAGGTGGGTCAGCATGGTGTTACCGTTGACCACACCTGACGTATGCCCCACATCATACAGCAAAAAATTGCGGTAAAGAGTCGCAGTGGAACACAATTTTTTCACTTAAGCCAAATTTGCTAAAATAAATTGGTCGTTTTCCGGAGTTACAGTTACTGCAACGTGTGTTTGCAGTAACTGCATCTGGCGAAAATCGACCAATTGCTTTAGCATTAAAAGAAACCTCTGTGGCTCACACATTAAACCATGCCCAGCTCTATAATAAAAGACATCGTACGCATTCAGAAGCACATTAAGAGTGTCACTTAATGCGCTTCTGAATACGTACGGCTCATACACACAGACTTTCTAGTGTCTGAAGTCCACGCGCTCTCCGTTGTGCAGCTTGGTCTTTCCGCCCGAACTTAGCTGCGAATAAGCTTCGTCCAGGGCGGCGTCGACGAGATGCTCCAACGAAAATCTGGACACATTCTAGAAAAATAACAAATTTAATTAATGTTTATAACGATCTTTTGATTAAAAAAAATGTACATGTATGTTATATTTACCTTCGGATGTAAAATCACCATATAAACAGAGTCTGGCCCGTAATTATACAAGGTAAACTCTGTAATTCGTTTTTTTTTGGCATTTACCACGGTAGATCTGCAATACACAAGTATTAAAGTAAGACGGCGGCGGACAAATAGCTGAGAGTGAAAGAGGAGCGGGCACCGGAGGAAGGAGCGCCGAGCCGGTTAAAGTTGTCGGTACGTCACTCACTCCAGCTGCTTGGGAATGCGAGACGTCGTCGTTGTCGGCCGCGTCATTGTTGTTCCCAAAATGCAACAGTGAATGGTGTCTACCTCGACACAGACGGCATGTGTATGTGGATGTGCATTTTGCGGTTTTGTGACGAATACTTAGGCAATTAATACAATAGTTGTGATCCTTTATAAAATTATAGCGGTCATGTGTACTTTTATTGTGAAAAGCGGGGCACTTATACAAGTTATCGTGCGTGTTATTATCACACAAGCAATAATCGTAGCGTTCGTAGTGTTAACGTATGCCTGAATGTTTGGCGGTGTCGGCGATTGGGTTTTTGTATGCGAACGAGTTCCTACTACGTCACCACTTCGTTGTAGTATCTTACATTGTTCTCAAATAAAAACAATTAAGCTATTTAATGAGGGTATCTCGTTGCTACGTTCAGACATCTCGAACGCGCGTACTGTTTCATTATTCAACTTACTTAAGGCTATAAACAATAATATAAACTCTGACAAGTTATTTAGTTTTAAAGTCAGCTATTAAGATATTTTAATATCAACAAATTATTACACGATCGTCAATATGGGTTTACAAAAGGTAGAAATACAACAGATGCTGGTACTGGATTGATTGAGGAAATATTTAGTTTTTGGGAAAAGTCTCTGGATCTCATTGGTGTCTTTTGCGATCTCTCTAAAGCATTTGATTGTGTAGATCATCAAACGGCAAAAGGGTAAGCTGGAATTCTATGGAGTTCGCGGAGTAGCGTTTAACCTTGTGGAGTCCTATCTATCTAATAGAACGCAATGTGTTAACATTAATGGTAGTCTATCTAAAGCATCTCTTGTGAATATGGGAGTCCCCTAGGGATCAATTTTAGGGCCTTTCCTGTTTCTGGTATATATCAATGACCTTCCGCATATGGTACAAGAAACAGCGCAGATAGTGCTGTTTGCTGATGACACGTCCCTGTTGTTTAAAGTTGATAGAAAAGACAACATATTGTCAGCAGCAAACAATACTCTGTCTATGGTCTCTGAATGGTTCACAGCAAATAATTTGGTTTTAAATACTAAGAAGACCAAGTGCCTGAAATTTTCTTTGCCAAACGTCCGGGTAATTAACTGTTCACTGAAGTTAGGCGATACTGAACTGGAATTTGTTAACTCCACTGTATTTTTGGGAATCACAGTCGACTCCAAACTGCAATGGAGAGCTCATATAAACGCGTTATCTAATAGATTGAGCTCAGCAGCATATGCAGTCAGAAAGATCAGACTAGTAACTGATGTGGCAACAGCCAGGTTAGTGTACTTTGCCTATTTCCATAGTATTATGACTTATAGTCTTATTATCTGGGGCTCAGCGGCAGACATAGAAACCATATTTATCTTGCAGAAAAGAGCTATTAGAGCAATTTACGGCATGAAGACAATCTTTGTATGTGTCGATTCCGCTTTTTTAATCTGTATATTCTTAAGTAGTCTGTAAAAAAAATGGCTCCTGGAGTTTGTGAAGAGTGCTAAGTAAATTAAATAAAAGAAGTACATTAAATATAGTAGTTTATTATTGCTGTGCTCCACACCTGCGAACCCCTTGAAGATCCAAATATAATTATCAATAGGGTTATGGGCCCAGAGACACGTTAAGAAAAATTCAGTAAGTTTTTGAGGTTGTAAAAAAAAATGTCACATGCGGAAATACGCATCGCCCCATTTTCGGGAGAAGGATTCCACGCTTGGTCATTTAGAATAAAAAGCATTCTAAATGAAAATGCCGTACTAGAATATATACAAAACAATGAGTTATCCGCCGTCAAAGGAAACGAGCGCAACGAGGCACGTGCACAGGCTATCCTCATAGGAGCGGTGGCGGATAGCCATTTAGAATATTTAAAAAATAAAAAAAATGCATTTGAAATGTATAAGAATTTAGAAGAAATTTTTTTAAAGAAAAGCGTTAGGAACAAATTATTTTTAAGAAGAAATTTATCTGACCTGAAGTACAAGGAAAACGAACCCCTTATAAAACATTTAGTTAAAATGGAAGAGATCTTTAATCAGCTAAAAGAGTCTGAAAGTGAACTGAAATCCGAGGAGAAAATAAATTATATTTTGCTGTCTATGCCAAGGTCTTATGATGCTGTGGTGACTGCATTAGAAACGATTGAGGAACTTAAACTGGATTTTGTCAAAGAGCGGTTATTAGGGGAAGAAGAAAAGCGGAAGAAAAATATAATAAGCGAAGAAAATATTACCAGTGTTTTACTATGCTATACTTGCGGAAGGCCCGGACATAAAAAGATTAATTGTTTCAATAATAATAAAGGAAATTATAGGGGGCAAAGTTATTTTCACGGACAAGGACATTTTCGAGGAAAAGGACAGTACAATCAAAGATATTTTCACGGACGAAGACAATCAACTGGTCGAGGGCAGTATAATCAAGGACAAGGAAATCACTATCAAGGACAAGGAAATCACTATCAAGGACAAAGACATTACAGAGGACATCATCAGGGTCAAGGTCAAGAACAGTACAGAGGTCAGAATCGGGGTCAAGGATTTTCAAGGAGAGAAGGACATGGGCAGGATCGCACTACATACATGGCAGATACAGAGGTACAACAAGAGAGTGAAATGGTTAGTACAGTGTTTCAGGTTTATGGTGATAATAGTTATAGTGAATTAAAATGGTGCATTGACTCAGGTTGTTCTGACCATTTAATTAATAATAAAAAGTATTTTTGTGACTACATAGAACTAAAAAACCCTAAAATTATATGTGCAGCTAAAAATAATATAACTTTAAAAGCCATAGGAGTAGGTATTATAAAAGCAAAGTGTATTATAAATAATAGGGAGAAATTGCATGTTATTAATGATGTTTATTATGTACCAGAGCTAAGAGAAAACTTATTATCAGTGTCTAAAATGGAGAATAATAACTTAAAGCTAATTTTTTATAATAACCATCTTAAAGTGTATAATGAATATCAAGAGTTGGTAATGAGTACATATAAAACTGGGTCATTGTACATTGTGAGTATGACAATAGAAAATATACTGAGTAATTTTACTTCAAAAATTAATAATGTAGTTGAGTTGTGGCATAAACGTTTTGCTCATTTGGGATTAAATAATTTAAAATTGTTGGTACAAAACCAAATGGTTGATGGTTTGAATGATATAAAAAAATTAAAAATTGATAATTACTTATGTGAACCATGCTTACTAGGAAAGATTACCAGGCGTCCATTTAACAAAAAGGGTTATCGGGCTACCAAGGCTCTCGAGCTAGTCCATAGTGATGTCTGTGGACCGTTCCAAGATTCCACCTGGGATGGTAACAGGTATTTTGTTACCTTCATTGATGACTTTACTCATTTTGCTGTTATTTATTTAATTAAACAAAAATCTGATGTTTTTGATAAATTTAAACAATATTTTTATTATTCAACTAATCACTTTAATACTAATTTGCTTAAGTTAAGAACGGACAATGGTCGTGAATATGTTTCAACAGAATTTAATAGTTTTTGTATTAATAAAGGTGCACACTGCAATACACTATAGCTTATAATCCGGAAATGAATGGAGTTGCAGAGCGCATGAATCGTACATTAATTGACAGGAGCCGTACTGTTTTGTTAAAATCAAAGTTGCCGAAAGATCTGTGGGGAGAGGCACTTCTTTTCTCTGTCTATGTTACAAATAGGAGTCCTACCGCATTAAAAAACAAAACACCAAGTGAACTGTGGTACGGGCATAAGCCTAATGTTTCTAACCTTAGAGTATTTGGTTGCACTGCTTATAGTCATGTACCTAAAGTATTAAGGAATAAGCTAGAACCTAAAGGTAAAAAATTAATAATGGTTGGTTATTGTAGTGGGGGTTACAAATTATGGGATATGGAAAATAAAAAAATGATAGCATCAAGAAGTGTAGTGTTTGATGAAAACAATTATTATAATCAGGAGCATGTGAGTGAGTTGGAGCCAGTTAGTGTGACAGATAGGGAAAATAGGTATATTTTAAATATGGAAAATAAAGTGGAGGAAAGTGAATGTGTGGAAAGTGCAAGGCCAAGAAGGAATAAAAATATGCCTGCATGGAGACAACAATATGTTACAGACTTTAGTGATGATGAAGCGTTGTTTGCTTTTCAAGCTGGCCAAATGGCTGATATACCAATTAGATACAGCGATATTAGTACAAGAGAGGATAGAGTTTTATGGGAAAATGCAATTAAGGAAGAAATTAGTGTGTTAAAAGAAAGTGAGACATGGGATATTATTATGAAGCCAGAAAATG
Source organism: Monopis laevigella (assembly GCA_947458855.1). NCBI lineage: Eukaryota > Metazoa > Arthropoda > Insecta > Lepidoptera > Tineidae > Monopis > Monopis laevigella. The sequence goes on from OX381577.1 coordinate 128,557, forward strand.
TTAAGTTATTAGATACAAAGTGGGTATTTTCAAAGAAGGAAGTAAGTCAGAAATGTATATACAAAGCTAGATTGGTTGTTAGGGGGTTTCAGCAGGAAGAGGATTTTGAGAGTGTATATTCACCGGTTTTAAAGTTGCAAACATTACGAATATTATTGGCAATAGCATGTGAGAATGATTATCAAATTCATCAAATGGATGTTAAAGGAGCTTTTTTGTATGGCAGAATAGATGAGGATGTGTTTTTAAAAACACCAGAAGGTTTAAGTGTAAAAGAAGGTTATGTATTAAAACTTAAAAAATCATTGTATGGGTTGAAAAAATCACCTATGTACTGGTATGAACATTTTAATAAAATTATTACAAGTTTTGGGTTTATAAGGTCAGAGAATGATTACTGCTTGTATAAGAAGGGGGAGTTGTATATTTTATTGTTTGTTGATGATTTATTGATTTTATGTAACAATAAGAATGAGATTGAAAGTGTAAAAGAGTTTTTATCAACAAAGTTTAGAATGAAGTATTTGGGGTTTAACAATTTATTATATTTGGGAATATCAATTTATAAAGAAAATGATAAAATAATTTTAGATCAGTCTAGGTATTTAAAGGATGTACTAAAGAAATATAATATGCAAAACTGTAATATTAGTGATACACCTATGGAGGTGAATTTTAAGTTTGATGATGAATGTGTTATAGACTATTCATATGATTTAAAATGTAGGTCTTTAATAGGGTCACTTATGTATGCCACTGTTGGCACAAGACCGGATTTAGCAACTTCTGTTTATTATTTAAGTAGGTATCAGTCAAGACCTTGTGAGTTTTTGTGGAAGGCACTAAAGCGCATTCTAAGGTATGTTAAGGGAACACTTCATTTAGGGTTGCATTATAGGAAAAGTTATGATAAGATTCCATTGGTAGGATTTGCTGATGCCGACTGGGCTAGAGACAATGACAGAAAGTCAACAACGGGGTACTTATTTAAAATTTATAATAATTTAACTATTTGGAAGTCAAAGAAACAAACTACTGTTGCCTTAAGCACAACCGAAGCAGAGCTGGTGGCTTTGTGTGAAGCCACAGCCGAGGCATGTTGGGTTAGGAAAATTTTATTAGATTTGAATGTAAATGTAAATTGTATAACTATGTATGAAGACAATCAGAATACTATTAAGTGTTTAAAAAATTATGATCAGAAACGCCTTAAGCACATGGATATAAAGTTTAATTTTGTAAAACAAAAGGTTGAAGAGGGTATTATTAATGTTGAGTATTTGTGTTCTCAGAAACAGTTGGCTGATGTATTCACCAAGCCATTATGTAGAATTGTGTTTAAAGGGTTTGTAAATGATTTAGGTATGGCAAATAAAAATCCTGATATTGAGGAGGGGTGTTGAAATCCAATATCAGTATCTTTGTATGTGTCTATTCCGCTTTTCTAATCTGTATATTCTTAAGTAGTCTGTAAAAAAAAATGGCTCCTGGAGTTTTTGAAGAGTGCTAAGTAAATTAAATAAAAGAAGTACATTAAATATAGTAGTTTATTATTGCTGTGCTCCACACCTGCGAACCCCTTGAAGATCCAAATATAATTATCAATATTGCCGATGCCCTAAGTCGCATCGAAAGTATTTTTTGCCCATCTATGCTAGATTTCGTGCAAATAGCACATAAGCAAGAAAGAGACAGAACCATACAAGAGCTGGCACAACGAAGCAATATAACTTTGAAGAAAGTAACACTGCCGCAATCAGCAACACAAATTTACTGCGAAACATCATCGTCCAATTTTCGACCATATCTACCAGAATCATTCAGACGAACAACTTTCGACGCCGTGCATAATATCAGTCATGTAGGAGTCAGATCAAGTCGAAAGCTAATTTCACAGAAATATTTCTGGCCTTCAATGAACATTGACGTTGGAAATTGGGCTAAACAATGTGTTCGATGTCAAGAATGCAAGATACAGCGTCACACGAGGAGCTCCCTAATGTCATTCACACCTGCTGATCGATTTCAACACATTCACATCGATATCGTCGGGCCACTTCCTACATCATCTCAAGGTCATCGTTACTTGATTACAATCATCGATTGACTAACAAGGTGGCCAGAAGCGATACCTACCGAAGATATCACAGCCGAAACCGTCGCAAAAGTTGTATATGAAAATTGGATCACTCGTTTCGGTTGCCCAGAAACGCTGACTAGTGATCAAGGTCGTCAATTCGAAAGTGAACTATTTGCCAAACTAATAAACACCATGGAGATCAACAAGACTCTATATGCTATCTATTTCTTCGCTATACAACAACCTGAACAAGATATGGACCACAATTACGTCAGTCAATTACGGAACATCATAAACGCACTCAAACCATCTCAGGCACAAACACAATCACACGAGAACAATCTGCCAATATTTGTGCACCCAGCCTTACATACATGTGAACAAGTATTTATAAGAAACGATGCTGTAAAAAAACCATTGCAACAACCCTATGAAGGCCCGTACGCAGTGATCAAACGGAATGACAAAACTTTCATTCTGCAATTACCCACACGCAAAGCAACTATTTCTATCGACCGTCTCAAACCTGCGTACATCGTCAACGACTACCAGTCTGCATCCAGCAGCAGCGCTCACTCTTCAAGCAACATCAATCATTCTTCAATTAACAACACAGACAGAACAAGCAGACCAACGAATCCAGCATCTATCTTAAAATCAAGTACCACGGTTACCAGATCTGGACGCATAAGCAAACTGCCGGTACGCTTCGCTTGAGGGGGAGCACTGTAGCAGCAAAACTGACAAAGTGAAAGAAACAAGTGAACGTCCTGAAAAGGACGAGTTCTGCAACAGTAAAGAAATAATTGAACGTCCTGAAAAGGACGGTTATTCGTAAATGTTCTCAAAAGAACATACAATTATTGTGTGGGTAGTTCATAATTTTCTCTCGCAAAGAAGATCCATCTCGTGACTGATGTGGTAGCGCCGTGCACCAAGTTGAGGATTCAGCGTCGCCGTGTCGTTTTGAGACCGCTCGATCGCCCCGACAGCCGCCGATTCACCCGCAGCGTAGTTGGCGTTCACAGCTACACACAGCATCACATGGCTCCTCTCGTCTCGACGGCCGCTCGGTAAAAGAGCGCGCGCACACGCCGTGCTCGACTATATGCGACACCCGCGCCATCGAGTACTGCGGAGGGGAGGCTACGTCATCGGCATTAAGGCAGGGACGTTTCTTATTGGAAAACTATTTTAAATTATTATGTTTTGTTTACATTTGTTTTTAATAATTTCATTTTATAAAATCATATATAAATACGGAAAATAAATAAGTAAATTTATTCAGTCACTACCAACCAAGAGTTTCACTTCTAAACCTACAAGTACACCATATCCCTAAAGAAGGATCCACTACAGTGTATAACATATAAGGGTATACGCCACTAGTGGACCTGAAGTGAAGATATCTTGAACCCTGTCATAATATATAGGTGTAAATATAATATTTTAATTAAGGAATATGTAAATAGTAATGGAAACGATAATTGATGGAATAATAGTATAGTGTAGAGCAATATGTAATATATACAAATATTTATGTTATAAATTCTCTCGTGATAAATTATAAAAGATTTAAAAGTCTCTGACTTTTCCACGTCAGAGGAATATACGAAAAGGGGTGCGGGTTTTTAGTGGGTCAAATCCCAAACTCCTCGGAGGAATTATGACTTGGATAGTAAATGCAATGCCTCCGGGGGAATTTTTTTGAACATTTTCCCGCACTTCTACAAAAAAAAAACAAAAAAACCTAACTTAACCTAACAGCGCAGTCGGTACTTCCACCACTTGATGGCACTCCAGGTTATTTCGTGCCTTTTGCCGATAGACGAGCCTAATCTGTGGCGGGGCGCCTAGGTCCACAAATAAATGAGGGTTCTGAGCTGTCAGGGTCTCGAGCAACTCCGAGTCACTATGGTATTTAAGGACATTTCTTATTTTTATTAGAGGGTTCTTGTTTTTTGTTCTTCCACTTTAAGGCCCTCGTTACTGCCTTTTATGTTCCTTAAAATCCTCTGGCTCAGGTTTTCTCCCCTGCAACTAAGTATAACTTTTTGATTTTTTATTTTTCTAAGGTTATCTATCTGAATCCCAGTTTTCCTTACATCCAGCGCTTCCCTCGGTGATTCTATCACCTGGTCACTGGTTTTGTTAGGGTTTCCCGATGATACAATAAGAGAGCGCCTGGTATTTTGCTCTTGCTCCCCCGCTTTGGCCAGCAAGGCCGATTCAGTACGGCTGTTTCTTGACGTGGACAGTTTTTATTTTTATTGGTATATAATGTAGAATTATTTTTTTTGGCAAAAAAAGTAAAGTGTCTTATTAGTATAAAACATGTAGCTTTTTTTGCAATTTTTTAATTTATAGTATTTTATTTTTTAACTAAGAGAATAACTTTAGAGTAAAAGTGTAAAAGAGTTTTTGGTTACCCACAAACAAACTAACACACGTGTAAAGTACTTCAACGCTCAAAGTTCCTTTGCAAAATAATTTAAAATGGTAGAAAGTGTGGCAATATCAATGTCTTATACATAAAAATACGCGCCACAATAAAAATTTTCTCGTCCGTAATCATTTACTAACTTTGGCAGTAAAAAGTGTTTTTTTGACGTTATATTTTACTATACCTATTATAAGTTAAATATAAGACTTTTTTAAACACGATCTTATTTATTCCGCCCCGACATCCCTCCCCTCCACGCATGCGCGTGTCCCCCTCCCTCCCGTACCGCTGACCGCCAGTCTGTCGCGCGCCTCGAGTGGTGCGGTCGTGCGTGGTAGTGTTCCGCGAGTGCTGCGCTCTGTCTGTACTGACTTCAGCGATGGCGCCGGTGAGTGACTCAGGGTTTGCGTTAGGATCTGTTGGCGCCTCACCACAGACCGCATCATTGTGTGCGGGTAAGCCTGGCGTACTGTAGACTGAGGAAGTACACACGCGCCAGGGATTACAGACCTCTTTTCTAGTTTTTTCAATAAGTGTGTAGTTGTTCTTCCCTCCCTCCGCAGCGGCCCCGTATGTAAGATGCACTAAACAACCAATAACAATGAGACGTGTTCCAATACAAATCGGGTATAAAAGTAGTATTAGACCATCATTGCAACAGAGCGGCTTATAAAATAGTAAAAAAAATAAAGTTTCACACGCCCGAGGAGGTTCCGAATATATACAGGGTGAATTTGAAAGGTTGCACTTTGGGCTAATAAGGCACTACTGATCAAATCAAACAAAAAACTTTGGCATCCCCATACAAAAAAAAGTTCAGCCATTCAAACTCACCCTGTATATACAGGGTGAATTTTTCAAGTGTGGCTTTCAAGACCAAATCCTAAAATACGAAAAATGCTCAAAGGAGTCTCGGGGCCGATTTTGATAAAAACTAAAACTGCATCATTAGATTATTGAAAAAAATATTCTCCAGCCGGGAATCGAACCGAACTTTTCAAAAAAAAAAAATCAACCTTTATTATTGCACCAGCTGATAGTGTCGCTTATAAGGATATATATACAGGATGGAAAAATAAACAACTTATCCTAATAATAGTGATGACATATTTTACCGAAAGGATTTTTTATAGTTTACCGTATCCCGTAACGGGAATCAAACCGAACCAACTACATCTCAAAAACCAGTTAATTATTTTAAAAATAAACGAAATTAGTTTCTTATTATATAATAGGCTATATTTTCGAAATAAAAAATAAAATTAACTACTGCGTGGACAGAGCTTAATGACCCGGCGCCGTCTTGCTGGATGAACCATACTTGGTTATCGAACATGGTGTTGTTAAAGAGCTTAACTAGTATTTTGATACACTTGTGCCTACTGTAACCTATATTTATACAAATAAAAGTTTTGAGTTTGATGTTTTGATACCTTTTTCACAAAAATATGGCTCAGTCACTCCTTCATAGCTAACACTCCGCCAAACCATCACTGAAGTCGGATAATGCCCACATTGCACTCTGCCGACTAATTGGGAAGCGTCCTTAGAGCTTTGATCATAAATACAGTCATTTTGTTTGTTAAAATGTTGCTCAATTGTGAAACTTTTCTCATCCGTAAACAATTTTTTTCTGTGACCTCCCTTTGCGTACAGCTTCAGTAGTTGTTTCGATTTTACCACACTATTCTTTTTTAAATGATCAGTTAAGAAATGACCAGTGCATCTCTTATAGGCTGCAAGTCCTAAGTCGTCTTTTAAAATACGCGACATGGTTCTAGGTGCTATCTTCATCTCCCGTAATAAAATCTTTTGCTTTCGGACAGGATTTCTTCGAATTCTTTCCCTTACTGCTTTGACCACCTTTTTCGTACGAACACAATGTGGACGGCCAGATCTTTTTCTGTCACCTCCTCCGTTTGGTCTCATTGTACCTATTAATAGGTACACAAATGACTAATATCAAGTGTATGGAGAGTTTTAAAAATTGCATTTGCATTGCTCCATACCTACTTTGTGTAATGCAATCACAGCGATTCGGTTCTCTTTATCACCATACTTCATTTCAATATCGCAAAATATTGTACAATGTATGAACAATCGTGGTATGAATCCAATAAAACTACAATAATAAGATAATTCTGAGCAACTTGGTTTATTTGACAAATTATAAATCTATTTTTCCTCGGAGATACGTTTGACAACTACATTTCAAAATACTTTCTTTTTAATAATATAATCATTTTCTACAAATCGTATGAAAATTACAGATTCCAAATTCAAATGTAATCCTTTATTTATTTTTAATTGTAAAAATGTTTATGGCCAGACTATGTAGCCCTACACATTAACTTTATTATTAATGTTATTATTAATAGATAAATCTGTTAGAACTTTAATTTCAATTAAAATGCTAAATTATAATATTTTAATTGCTAAAATTTGTTATACCTACCTCTGAACTGATTTAAGTGGAATTTAAATTTGCAGTGCCCTTGCAGGGTCACATTGTATTATTTATAGTTTACTACTTGTACTATTATGTGTTCTGTGATTTTACTAACTACCTACCAACTACTATTTATATCTTGTATTGATTTCCATTTGTCTTGTATATCTACTATAATTGTATATATTTGTATGGCGAAAGGCGGAAAATAGCGAACTGTAATTAACGATAACAACTACTTTATGTATACAACTACCTTTGTTCACAAATAACAATTATTTCATTTCATTATACATATATGGAGACCTGCTTAAAGTAAAAGAACCAAAGCCTTATGGGAATAATAGGTTAAATAGATCTATAGTTCTCTAGAGATCTACAGTTTTCTCCGATGGAGGTCGCTAGAGGGAACAAATCTTGAGAAAGAAAAGATAATAGTTTTCCATTGTGCAAATAGCTGGAGTGTCTATAGCCAGGAGATCCACAGCTCTAAAGCCTTGAGAACACACAATATAGTTTTCCATTGTGCGAATAGCTGGAACGAGTTGGAGATGGATTTGGAACACTCTAAAAAACAAAACGATAATCAATTTACTCATATTTAAATTTTGGAAGCCAAAATTGACTGCCTCGAGATAAATACTTGTACACAATTAAAATACGGAATCTCCCGAAACCTCAAAACGAAACCAAAGAAGATCTGGCAAAAGCCATTAAATATGGAAATCCAAACCTTCGAAATTAAAAACATATATCGAGGTTTCTCAAAGCTTAGCACCTCTAAACCTGTCCTTAGAATTTAGATCCACTTTGCTGAAGGAAAAAATAATAAAATCGGTTAAATATTTAAAAAGGTGACAAAGACAGATATCTGTATTTAGTTAAATACCTCTTCATTACATTTTGGAGGACCATCGAAGGCAAGAGGTTATATAAATTTGCTATGGGAAAATATAGTTAAGGAAGAACTTTGGTTTGCCACAAATACGTGTTGATGAGGAATCAGTCCGACTCAAGTTAAAAGACTCAACAGATTGACTTATAATCTCTTCTCCGGCAATTATAGTTCATTATATTTTTCCATCCCTTTTTACTTATATTCAAACTTTTTGTTTTGATTGTGATTGATGTAGGTTTTGCTGCTCCTATATTTTTAATCCTATTGCCTGTTAAAGTAAAAACTGCAGGCTTAGATAATGAATGTATCAAAAACATTGAAATCATTATCACAATTACCTTTACTTTTAATATTTATATTAATTTATTTAATATATTGTACAATATTAGGCATTATCACAATGCTTAATTAATACTGATAATAAATATAAAATTCAATTGAAGTTTCTATACCGTTTGCATATAGGTAGGTTTACAGTATATTCTGATATGAGGTGCCAGTCATGGTTGGTGTAGGTATCAGTCATTAATGATGTAGATGTCAGTCATTGATGGTGTAGGTGCCAGTCATTATTAGTGTAGGTATCAGTCATTGCTGGTGTAGGTGCCAGACATGGTTGGTGTAGGTATCAGTCATTGTTGCGTCATATCATGCAGGTGCGGAGGGCAAAGCTCCAGCCACATAAATTTTGGGAATTCCAGTAATACGTCTCCTGTCTACCTTAGATTTTTTGATAGTAAATTATCAAAAACCATGTAAGGAAAAAACGTCTTTATACTCACATCTGGCAAAATGATAGGAAATTAGAAGGGACTTACCAACATTTTATATTATAGTTCTTCTACAATCATCAATTTATTAATTTAATTGTTTTTCTTGATTTGATCGCATAGATCTAGAATTTATAGTTTTTATAATAATAATTGTGCAAAACACACTTGGCTTGGAAGGCGGCCATATGATTTTTTTTTATTAGGCAGGTAGTAGTAAAAAATTAATAACAATTTTGCATTTTTCAAACATTTGGAGGGCGAATCGAATTTTAAGTGTAGGAAAACAAACTTGGAAAGGAAACATTGACGGATTGTTGTGAGAATCCAACAGTCATTGATGATGTAGATTTCAGTCATTGATGGTGTAGGTGTCAGTCATTGTTGGTGTAGGTGTCAGTCATTGTTGGTGTAGGTATTTGTAATTGATGGTGAAGATGTCATTAATTGCTGGCGTAGGTGGCATTTATTGCTGGTGTAGGTGTCAGTCATTGCTAGTGTAGGTGTCAGTCTTGATGGTGTAGGTGTCAGTCATTGTTGGTGTAGATATCAGTCATTGGTGGTGTAGATGTCAGTCATAGCTAGTGTAAGTGTCACCCATTGCTGGTGTAGGTGTCAGTCATTGCTGGTGTAGATGTCAGTCACTGCTGGTGTAGGTATCAGTCATTGTTGGTATAGGTATCAGTAATTGATGGTGTAGATGGCAGTATAAAAATAATAAAAATATCCGCAGCCGTTATTCATGCCCGCCCCAACATCTATTTAATCGCTTCCTAGCCCCCTACCTATACACGAAAATCAATAAAATTATTAATATTAAAAACCTTACTAAAAGGATATGCAAAAAAACTGTGTCAAACTGGCGTTCTGACTATGATTACAACAAGACTGAGGAACTACTGACAATCATGACGTGACTGGATCACATTATTCTAAATATATATTAGAATTATAAACTCATTTATTTATTTATATTTATGCAATGACAATATCTAATTATATTATTATCACACATGCATATTTACATACCATTTTATACCTTTATTATTCTACTACACTAGCACACTGAGCTATTACTTACTTATATACCTTAGTTGGAGAACAGGCTACCCATAGTACAGAGGATTCTAGTTTGGGAGCCAGGAACCTCTAAGTCACAAACTTATCCGATGAAACACTTATAGACTCAAATGTTAGCAAAATTGTTATAAAATCACACACACGCATATACACATACACACACTACCTACTTTTACAAAGACATTTTTTATTTTTTTGTAAACTATTGATTAATTAAGCCTTTTGTATTTCTTTATAAAAATATAAATAAAAAAAAACAGTCCGTGTTGTGTCACCAGGCTGGACACATGCGGGAAACTGCTCCGACCTCATTTATACATATATATATATCATCACGATGCAATCTCGGGCGCCGTAAGGCACCCAAAACCGCGTTGTTTTTAAGCTAAACAAGAGAAACTTTTCTTTTTGTCAGACTTTTTATGGCTTTCCTACTTAATTTCACATTTAAATAGACAAAGTCTTTATCGCCGCCTATCGGCGTAGCCTCATCATTTAACCGGCATAGTGGGAGATATTGATCGGCTCCCTTTGGTCACAATCGCGGAATTTTAGCTCTTCTTACTGTCAGGTAGATACATAGTCACACCGTGCTCCTATAAAAAATATATAAAAACACTGTCTCTTACTCCGTCGTACTATTCCACGACGCACTCGGGACTGCGTGGTAGGTACTACCAAGTGCTACGCGGGACTACGTGGTGCTACGCGGGTTCTTATGTAGTATGCGGGACTATGTACTACGCGGGACTACGATGTGCTACGCGGGACTACGTGGTGCTACGCGGGTTCTTGTGTATAGGCGGGGCTATGTGCTACGCTGGGACTATGATGTGCTACGCGGGACTACGTGGTGCTAAGCAAGTTCTTGTGTAGTAGGCATAGCTATGTGCTACGCGGGATTGATGTGCTTTTGGTGTTTGTTGCAGATGCCGCCGGTACCGCGATGAGTGTTGCGGTCTCGCTCGCATACCCCCTTTCCCCGCTCTCTCTGTCTCGCTGTGGCCTTCCTCTCCGCCATGCCGCGTCTCGTGCTCGTGCTGGCCAGCCTACTCCTCCTCCCAGGTAACGTACCGTGGTACGTGCGCGACACGTACGTTATAAATATATATCGCATAAATTAAGCATGGTAATATTTATTTACAGTAAGCGAACAAAGAAAGCTATAAGTATATAACGAAAATGGAACTCTGCCAATATTATTGAGTATGTATTTCATTCATTAGTCATTTGTTTTACGATTTGGCGGCAAATTAAAAATTGTCTATGTCACGTCAGCATGAATTTCACGCGAGAAAATTTTCGTGCAATGATTTTTTATGACTTTCAATGTCAGCGCCGTCTCGTGCCACTGTTTACAACTGGTTTAATGAGTTTAAACGTGGTCGCACTAATCTCACCGATAGTCTGCGTGAGGGACGGCCTTCTACTGCGACAACTGAAGATAACATCAGTGTTGTGCGGCTTATGGTAGAGACTGACAATAGAGTGACCTATCAGCAGATTCGGACAAGCTTAGGCATCGATATGAGTCAAGTGCACAAAATCCTCCTTGAACATTTAGCGGTCAGGAAGCTTTGTTAATCAATCAATCAAATTATTTATTTGTGAACAAAAGGTACAATAGAGATGTTACAATAGTATGTTTTACTTTTCAGTATACAAATATTATAATGAGAAGCCGGGAAACAAAACTCGTCCAGGCTTCTAACACGGATGCGTTGCGCACCGCAAATGAAGTTTAAAAATTAAACTTACCGAATGGCTTGTCATGGTTTGCTTCTGGACGGGATCCCTGGGTACCCAAGGGATGCAATATCTTCGTTCTTCTTTCAAAACCACTAACAGCCATGTAAATACGACGTTGGAACAAACAAATCTGAATCACTTGTAGGCGCCTGTAACGTTCGCCCTCGCACCCCCTGAGCCTCTGCATCACTCAATACTACCCCTGTACACCTGTACTACCCTTACTTCTTACTATATACTACGAACTACGTCGTAGATATGAGATAATCATAGAACCTTATATCTAATAATATTTCAGCCATGTAATCGTCTAGTGTAACCCTTTTACGTTGTGTATTTTTTTTCAGTTTCAGTAACCCTTAGTTCATTTAGAGGTAGAATTGATATTACGATTGGTAAAGTTATAGTTAATGAGTCAAACATACTCGTAGTACAGTTAATCGTATCAAATATAGTAGAGTTCAATGTTCCATATATAGTAGAGTTTAATGTTTTAAATATAAGTAGTAATTTATCTTCCCCAATATATTTATTTATATGGGAGCGAAAAAGGGGGAAGAGGGAAATAGGCCCCATCCAAACGCCCTTTCCTGTGAGAACCCACACATCTTAGATGTTCCCTCCGTAGCTCTTCCTCTTTTTTCTTTATTTTTTATTATTATTTTATTTTAATTATTACTGTTTAATAAACAACAAATAAATTCATTTAAGAATATATATACTTTATTTTGTAATTTGTATATATTTAATTGTTCATACATTGAATGTATATTACATAAAATTTATGTATTGATTATAATTTCTCATAACCCAAAGGCTAAATTTATCATTTATAAAATCATTTATTCACATAAAATATACTTAAGTATATACATCAGTAAGCATTGTTTTCATAATATTATTAAATGCTACATCACTGTGTATCACTAGAAATAGGTATATTGAATAATATAGAATGTGATTAATAAAGATAAATAAGGTAATGTAGTTATTCATTAAATTATATATTAATAATATATAAGGTGAAGTTTATTAAATCCATCATAAAGCGAGAACTAGAAAACCAATGCCAAAAGATCCAAGTAAAATGTATTAAACATTAATAATCACATTAGATACCAATAAAGTAAACATGGAATCGATGGTATTTTATAGTAGATATGACTTGTTAACTGTTAAATTAAATCGATGAGGTATGTAGGTATTCAGGATAGTTATGCACTTGCTAGTATAAAAAATATATAATTAGAACATCAAAAGGCGATTACTACTTCTGTACATAAAGTATTCAATATAGTGTAGGCAGTATAGAGTACAAGAATGTAGAATCCAAAATGGCCAGATGTCTAAAATAACAGCCGATACTAGTCAAGGCCACCAGTCCGTGAATCCTTAACTTTGTAGAACATAAAATAACTAGTCAACTCGTCAGATAATCAATTAATGATTTATTATAATAAAAGTCATAATTAAATGACAACCATCTCAATCCTATAAAAGAGTAGGCAAATTGGTGATATAAAATTAACGTAGCAATTGATTGGTGAATCTTATCATATGGCAATATTATTGGTAAATTCTCTAGAAGGATAATAATAATATAGTAGGGTTTAAATTTCAATAACAAAGAGTTACATAAAATTGTTGACAAACGTCAAATAAATTCTGTAATAAGTAATATGCCAATAATATAGCAATACTGTATTGAGATAATTTAATAAATGACTAGTTATAAAGTCATTAATTTCAGTAGTAGAATAATATGTAATAGTATACCCATATTAAAGTAAGTAGTCTGGTATTCAGGAATAATGTGTGATTGCTAGAGTAAAAGGCTCATAGGTGAAAGCGATGATTGACGATGAAAGCAATTTCTGTACAACACAGTACGAATATTAGTACAATCAAAAGGTATCAGAAAAGCATAAAATCCCAAAGGATAAAATAAAGTTCAACAGCCAAGTCTAGCCTAACTCACACCTTCATAATCCAGATATTTAAAGGTTTTAATAATATTATTTATAGGAAGAATCACAAGAATAACAATAATCAACCAGTTATTCTATAATAGATTGATCAATTAGACAATTGTCATATATGTATTTTATTTTAACACCTTCAAAGGTGAATTATGTTAAGATAAATAAGTAGAAGTAAGTATTAGATAATTCATAGCATGTTAAGTAGTTATTGGTAAACATTTAACGGCGAGTTACAAAAATGTAATTATAAGTGAATATTATTAAGTTAATTTTAGTTGTTTTAATAAAGTATCCATGTATGAGAAATATTCCCTATAATATTAAGTTGCTTAAGAAAATAAATGTGCCTATTTTTCAAACTTAGGAAATCTTACTCTATTAAAATATTGATACCTACAATAACGATAGTCTGTAAGAAGAGCCATATTAAAACATTTAACCTGGAAACTTAATAAATAATACCTAGCAACATAAGTATAATATAGGAGAAGTTTAAATAAAAGCATAATAAAACCTACCTTTGCACGATGACCTAAAACACGTTAAACACACAATAAAACAGGAGATACAATCAATTTCAAAATCTACAATATGTTATAAAATAAATAGTGAAGAAATAAATGTATAATATAAAACGTAAAATCATCACGCCGCGTGTACAAAACTTAGTTATATCAATGTTAAACTAAAATCACTCACCCAAGTCTAACAGCGACCACTAAATTTACAGCTTCCACTGAATTTACAATAATCAATCATTAATTCCTCTAGCTAGTAGTGTACTCATTGAATTTTAATATGCAAGTCCCTAATTTGTCGCCCGCTTTAGTTTTAATACCTGCCTCTGCGCTTGTATCCGCCCTTCTCCCCTAAACGCCCCAAGAAATACGAAAAGTTCCGATTGTTCCCGAAGCCCGGCGAAGTCCTTCCTAACTAATCCGATCTCTTTTCCCTCTTTCGCTACATACTTCTTGAAATAAATTTTATATAGAAAAGTTTCATTAATAAAAATACGAGGGGTATGTGGACGAACCGTTACACGCCTAATATATGGCGAACGAAACACTACACATTTCAATGGTATATCTAATAATAAAGAAGGCCGCACAAATCACATTACGGAACAAAAAATCTTCTGTTTAACTTATTTTTATACTTTTTTATAAATTTTAAAAGCTTAATGTATTTCCTATTACTAAAATAACCACCATTGATTGAAATCACATTATTCACTTTTAAGTTTTTGTCTACCAACACATCATATAAACATAATGTTTGTTCACATTGGCACCTCTCCTTCTCCTCTTCAAACTTTTAATAGTCCTAAGAGCTTCATTGAGCTGCAACTCCAAATGCCTGATCTGATCCAATGCCTGCACATAGTAGTCACTGTACAGGCCAACAGCGCAGAGTTGCTCATGTACCTGGTCCCGTTCACTACATACATCCATATACTGGGTGTGGAGTTCACTCAGCTCGTTTTTCAACTCCTTAATTTTGCCATTAATGTTCAACAACTCAGCTCACCATCATCTCGCTCTATCAAAAGTTGGTCACATAGTAACTTTGATTTTTTTAGTTCAACCAGAGCAGTTTTTACTTTTTGTTCTAATTCTACCACAGTAGAATTAGAACTCTTCTTGTGGTAGGAGGCATGACTAATTCTGAAAACAAAATTCACACCCAGTAACTGATCCTCACAAAACACATACCTACAAGTACCTATTACTACAAGTGATAATTTTGAACTAGTACTTAATAATTTAATAAAATTCTAGTGATGATGATACACTACATAAAAGAAAACCTAAACAGTTTAACCGTGCTCTTCAGGGTATTTTACTTAATTATCATTTATTATCTTCCATGTAGCCTTAGATTTATTAGTAGCAGTATTTATATAATAGTTATTTTGACATTTTTTTGTTAAATTTATAATTTTTCTCAACAGGTTTAAGTATGTTGTATATTTATTTTTATTATCTAAACTAGGGTGTAATCTGTATTGCCATAACAAACGTCTTATATTTTTACTACATATTTTTATTCCATTGGAAATCCACCTAGGTTTTTTTTGATTCGATTTTGATTGATATTTTGAAGTTTTGTTTTGACAATTGGGAAACACAGATCATATAGGAATTTAAACTGCCCATGAAATTTATTAAAGCTATCATTTGTTTCATAAAGTTGTGAGGCTTGGATAACAATACATTGGCAGTAATAGACAAAAAAGCCATAAGGCGTTGGTATAATAGATTTAATCCATCTAAAATAAAATCATGGATCTCATTGATTGCCCTCCTAATCCTGTCAGCTTTGTATTCTATATCTATAATGGAATTGAGCTTACCTTTTTTGTTTCCAAGTTCTTTCGATCTTTAGATGACTGTAGTAATTTTTCCAGTCGGTGTTCCTAGGATTTCTTCTCTGTACGGTTACAATGTATGTTGTATGTTGCATCATGTGCCTAAAGCATATAAATCTGTGATCAAAAAGAGATATTTCATTAGACACATGCCAGTTATGTATGTTAGAAAAGGTATTCCTTGAAGTCATTGTAATAGTCTCCCCTATTGAGTTGTTGTCCGTGCTTCCCCAGACAACATGATGAGCGTTTGCATCACATCCCATAATGAGGTGCTAATTGCTGCTAGAGCCGTCTTTGCCTCTGCTCCCCAGTTCTAGGTGTAACGGGCTCCTTATCTTTATATGGAAGGTAGGCTGAAGCTACTAATGTTTCCTGCCTGCCCTCTCCTGATATGATTGTTATTGTAGTAAGATCCCTGTGACAGAAATTAGTTAGTGTCGTTGCATTTATGCCATGTCTGACATAAATGCAGGTACTAATATTCCCATCATTAGCTTGATGTAAATTACCACCTATATTATTCAAGTCTTTAATTATTCCTTTATAAAGGTATGTGTTGGATATGAATCTTGGCTTAATATCTTTTCCTTTGCTTATGCCATAAAGACAGATAATTGTTTTGACATATTATGATTACATGATTGAATACAAAATAAATAACTACATTTTACAATTGTTATTTTTAATGCTAAAACATAATAATTGGCGACGAGGATAATGGACCCAGCTCAATACATTATAACAGACATTATGTCATTCTTCATCTAAGGAAATCACATTGAAAACTTTCAATGATGATATCCAAAATTTTGAAATTTTTACTAAATGATTAGAAAAAAAATTTAGTATAAAGGACATTATAAATACAATAGTTACTGACAATGCTCCTACATTTTCATCAGTAGATTTTCAAAAATTTCTGACAAGCAATGGTATTCAACATAAGCTATCTGCACCATATCATCCACAAACTAAAGGGCAAGCTGAGAGATATGTACAAACATTTAATATATATATATCATCACGGGTGCCTTACGGCGCCCGAGACCGCCTAGACGGCCCCAGGGTACCCAGCGGAGGGGTTTTAATCCCACCTCGTTGTAGCCGATGGTATGAGTCTACACCGAACAAGTGGCTAGCTCGTCGCGATGTTTTGGATAGACTCAATAACCCATCTATAAACAGTTTCACAAGTTGGTATAGTGAAACCGGGACCGACAGCTTAACGTGCTCTCCGAGGCACTATAGTGGTGTTGTCAAACAAATGTACATAATTTTTTAAATTAAAAACTCATTGGTACACACCGGGATTCGAACCAGGGACCTAAGCGTTTTTAAGTCCAAGGTCTAACCAACTAGGCCACCACGTATAAACATTTAAGAAAGCTTTAAATAAAGTACTAAATAGAAATATTAATTTAAAATGAAATAGATTCCTCCTTCCGAAAACACCGAATGCTACTACAGGGGTATCGCCTTGCATGATGCTACAAAATAGAGATATACGAGCAAAAATAATGAAAAAATAGTAAATAATGAAAAAGATCAACTACCGAGTACTTCTTCATGTAGAATGTTTAATGATGGCGTATTTGTTTTGGCGCGATCATATACTAATAACTGTAATTGGAAGTTAGGTAAAACTATTAAAAGAGATGGAGATTGCATTATCACATTTTAATTGGGGACAAATTATGGAGACGCCATATATATATATATATATATATAGATATAAGTAAACTTTACTTAGACCAAATAATGAAGATACATCACCTGGATTATATTGTTATATTCAACCAAAAGAAAATTTTACACATTTCATGGAGAAACTAATAATGATGATGAATTGGAACATGAAGTTAGTAATTCTATACATGATAGTGATGAAGAACCAGAAATAAGAGATGAATGCTGAGCCTAATTCTACTACCATTCCTATAACATCAAATCCAACAGAACAGATGTTACGTCATTACACGCGATTTAGTAGACCACCTGAAAGATTACAGCTCTGAATTTATTAGGGTGGAAGACTGTCGGATATGCATCTTAGCTTAATATCTTTTCCTTTGCTTTTGTCATAAAGACAGATAATTGTTTTGACTTATTATCGTTACATGATTGAATACAAAATAAATAACTACATTTTACAATTGTTATATTTAATACTAAAACATAATAGTATGGTTCCTGTATTAAAGCTAAGCCATAAGTGCTCGTGCCAATAGGGCAGTCGCCGATTTACAGTGGTGTAAATTAATTTGTACAAAATTTTGGTACCTTTTATTTGAGTCCATCTTTCTTGATGATCCCTTGTAATTGTGTGTGTTTGTTTAATGTTAGTTTTATGTGTTAATAATGTGCGATTGAGTTGTAAATATGTAATTCAAGTGTGTGTGTATATAGTTTACTTTATGTGTGTTTGTGTCTGGGTCTTTGTATGTGTTTAGGGATTTTTGGGACCTCCATAGGGCCATCCTCTGCTCCTGACATCTCCAACTGCTCCCCCTGTTTGCTCAGTTCCAGGTCGACCAATCCCTCCTGTAATTCTGCTGTTTTCACAGATGTGGTAGGCGATATAGGGTCTTCCACCATTCCAGGAGCTTGCTTTTCGCGGATCACCTCAGCGTAGTCGTGGTACATAAGGACGATTCGTCTCACGTTGAGGCACTCCACGATTGTATCAACCACTCTCCAAAGATGGGTGTTCAAGGCTGGGTTGAGTTTTTGAGTTAACTTGAGTATGCTCTCCAACTCAACCTTACCCCTGTACACCGATCTCCAGGCTATTTTGGCCATCACCGGTTTTGGCAGGTCCTTTGCCTCTATTACCTTGAGGGTAATCTGTCCCAACTTTCTGCCGTTCAAGGAATAAAACCATTTGATTGAGGACTGGTCTAGGCATAGAATGTAAGCCACACCTACAGCTAGCCCTTCCATTCATGTTATGTCAGTACAGGGCTCCGCTTCTAGAATTAATCCATGAAGTAGCTCCCTTATCCTGATATAGTTCTCCTGCTTAAGCATAGTCTTTGGGTAAGAATCCGTGGTGATAGCCATTTTAGTACCCGTCAGTGCCTCTTTATATGACCCCTGCGTCTTTTCCCTTTTGGGGTCACCAGCTGGATTCTTCTTCTCGTCGCTTACTTTGTGAGGCATTTTGGACTGCCCTGCTCGGAACGATTCTTTGTCCTGCTCCTGCTGCTTCTGAAGCCTCTGAAAGCGTCGCTTGGCAGAACCATTTTTTTTTCCCGAGTGTGAAGGACCTTGCTGCGGATGCGGTTTCCTTGAGCACTTTTCATTGCCGGTCTCGCAATTTTCCTTCCGGCTTTGCCAGTTACGCTATCTTTAGCACCTTCTATGTTCATAATTGGTCTGTTTGTAACGTTGTCTTTTGCCCGGGGCTCACAGACCATGAAACAACTCAGGGCAACTGACAAGGAACAACAAAGAAAAGAGAGAAAGGTTAACACAATATATTTACAATAGAAGAACAGAGAACCACAAATAAAATTTAAAATTATACTTATACTAAGGAGCCTTAACTAACAAATATAAAAATAAAAAAATTACTCCCCGGGGACTGTGACAGCTCCTCAAGGGAACCCCGTCAGATCAAGCCTGTCCTGCACAGCCACCGTAACGCACCACCAGTGCTGGGAGTAAGCAGCGTCCGCTCCAGATACAATTACTGACCTGTTAGACAACAATATTTAGGCTTCTATCTAGGAAACAATTTCAATACTATTCTGCTGTTCCACAAAAGCTAAGCTCACAATTTAGATGCCGGGACGCTGACACTTTTATTTTATTTATATTTCAAACAATACAATGTCGTGTTAGCCTCTTCGGTTTGGAAAGGAAATGTGAGCGATCACCCCGAGCCTGGTAATTTATAGACTCGGTCCCTAAACTCAAAATGAGGTAGATTAAATTTAGTTATACAATTTTCAGGTAGCGATCGAACACATTTCCCTTCAATAGAGGTTACCTTTTTGACGTTGACAGTCATCCTCGGTGTTGCCAAATTAAGATTTTTAATTTGCAATACTCCGATAACTGTCACATTCAGCGCTAGATGGCGCTATTTCGTTACATGTTGGCAACAGAATTAGTAACACTGGCGCCCTGGCCTCTGGATGGACCTTTGTTTTCTCTACCAGTTGCAATAGCTGTGCAGTCTAGTCCGCCCGAGGACTGACCCTTATTCACAATATTGGGTTTAATGGCCCTTTCCTTGTGCCCACCATGACGCACTTCATTGCTACTCGTAGAGGCCACGGTGGCCCCATCCTTCAGCTTACAGTCTGACAGACCTGTGCTTCCGTTTCCGATAGCGGTGGCCTGTCCCTTTGGTTGAGTGCTTTCTACAGCCTTTGTGCTATGCTCTTTTGCCTCCTCCACAGAGGAAACCTCAGCCTCAGGGGCTGACTTGTATTTTTTTAAAGAAAAAAAAAACCATGGGTATATAGATTTCATCCCATTAACTCCCCACCCTCCATGGAGCCCTTAACGTCGGGGATGCTTATGAAAGCACCAGGGCTACTAACGAAATATAGTCCCCCAATGTATATTTTTCGCGAGACTAAACAGTGCATGAAACCAAAGACATGCACTGCCGCCTGTAAACCCCATACACCAGGGGGCTCACCTGGCGGCCGTCCGACGGACACGCAGCCAATTGATCGCAGTTGGCTATTCTGCGACCGCCCGTGTTGGAAGAAATCTGACAAAGTGGTGTGTTGCAGTCAAGAAACAACCTCCACATGCCTCCTTTCCACTCAACCACCAGGACTCCTTCATCCTTCCTTACGGGTCCCCGCGCACGGCACAAACACGCGGTTGGCATTGTATGTACATATATATATATATATATATATATATATATATATATATATATGTACATACAATGCCCACCCGCGTATATATATATATATATATATTGTTAGGTGAAAAGAATGGGTATGATAATGAAAATGAGATGAGAAATGCAATTAACTTTCACTAACCTTTCGAAAACAGCCTCACCGTCGAAGACGTAGGGGCCCCTCGATGCTCTTAGAGCTGGTGCTGATCCGTGACTTTGTTTATATTGTTAATTCTTTTCGAAAATACGTAAAAACTTTGGTGAACTTAAAAATCAGCTCAGCTGTTCGTTTTGTTTCAAAAGTTTAAGAAGAAGTGACAGCTCACGGCTGCGTTCGTGCAGCAGTCCGGATTGAGGTACGTTCGTCGGCGTTGCAAAAAGCGTCATGCATTTATATAAAAAAAGCCAAAGCAGTTAAAATAAAATAAATGAAATAATGAAGCAAACAAACGAATTATGTGACTATTGAACATGCCGCCGACCTAAAATAACTTGATTATTTTAAGGATATTAAGAAACGATATAAAACTAAAGCAAATGTAATAAGACAAGGAAAGGAAAGGAAGGATGAAGAAATTATAATAATAAATAAAATGCAAGATTATTGAATAGGTAGTGGACACACCATAACGATGGGTCGTTTTGAAAAGCTATTGCCTATCTGGACTGTTACTACACGTAAGATACCGTCAGCACCAGGATGCAAAGCATGTATACGACCAAAACGCCATTGAAGAGGTGGTAAATTATCGTCCTTAATGACTACCACCGTCCCCTCGGAAATGTTATATGGTTTGGAATCGCGGTGCCATTTGCCGCGTTGTTGGAGCTGGTTGAGGTATTCATTACTCCAACGTTTCCAAAAATGTTGTACTGCTTGTTGTAGCAGGTACCATCTTTCCAAATGATTGGGAGGCGTATCCGTTAGATCAGCCTCAGGAAGAGCTGTTAATGGTGCACCGATAAAGAAATGAGAAGGCGTAAGAGGTAATGGATCTCTAGAATCATTACTTAATATGCAAAGCGGTCTAGAGTTCAAAACGGCTTCTATACGAATAAGCAAAGTATTAAGTTCGTCATAAGACAATATTTGTACACCAACGACGCGAAGAAAGTGAGTTTTGAAACTTTTAACGCCCGCTTCCCAAATGCCTCCAAAATGGCTAGCATATGGAGGGTTAAAATGCCAGATTATTCCCGAAGTGGAGCAAAAAATATTAATCTGACTTTTAGTAGCCTCATCATTAAGAAAAGTTTGAAGTTCTTGAAGGTACTTGTTACACCCCACGAAATTACGTCCACAATCAAAGTAAATATCCGAACACAATCCAGCGTGGATAAGTCTGGAACTAATTCTAGATGAACTGCCTTAGTAGACATGCACACGAAAATACAAACGTAAGCTTTTGTAATTTTAGAATTACGAAATTTGGTAACGCGTGTTTGTATACTACCAGTAAAATCAACCCCGACGTGAAGAAAGGGTCGCAAGGAACGAACGCGGACCGCTGGAAGAGGAGCCATCGAAGGTTGAGGTGCACTAGGACGCGTCCGGAAACATCGAACGCA
Source organism: Monopis laevigella (assembly GCA_947458855.1). Taxonomy (NCBI): domain Eukaryota; kingdom Metazoa; phylum Arthropoda; class Insecta; order Lepidoptera; family Tineidae; genus Monopis; species Monopis laevigella. Next base: position 150,815 of record OX381577.1, read on the forward strand.
ACCATGAATACGCGAACAAATAACGTGGCGAGCGGAAATAATCCAATACCGTTGCAAAATAATATATTGCAAAGTTTGGGGACCTACATGAAGATGCACAATGTGATTATGCTCAATTATAAGGTTGGTGAAGTGATGACTCTTTGGAAGTATTATTTGATGTTTAGCATCAAAATGTAAGTTTGAATTTTGAGTCCTGCCGCCGACCCTGAGACAACCAGATTCATCAAAAAAAGGACGCAACCTTTGAAGACGATTAGAACAGTTACGTGATAGCTTTATATTTAGAATATCATCTGAAAACTCATTATGCTGAATTAAACGAATTAATAAACCTTCTGTGTACTTTAATTCGGAAACAGTAATGTACTCGTCTAATCGTTGATTACATTTACGGCATACATTTATAAATATGAGAACATACGATAACACCCTTAATAACTTGTACAATGTAGAAAACTTCGAAATAAAGCCCAAGTCATAAGGTTCACTTTTAGATACGGTCATCGTATGGACTCGTCTCTCTTCATCAGTAACAAAATCTATGGACGAAATAGGCCAGTGGATCTCGCATGTCTGTAGCCACGAAGGGCCATTAAACCAAAGTCTTAGGTCCAGTTCTGAAGGTAATGACCCTCTGGAAGCTGGATCAGCTGGGTTATCTGCCGAACGAACGTGTCGCCATCTATCGGCCGACACTCTATTTGTAATCTCTGTAATACGATTAGAGACAAAAACACGCCACTCATGCGAACATGAACGTAGCCAGGCCAAGACTATAGAAGAATCTGACCAGGCGTAAACATTGTCATTCGAAAGAAATGCATTATAAACTGCAGATACCTTTTCGATTAGTTTAGCTAGTAAGAGTGCACCACACAACTCCAGCCTAGGCAGATATTCTTTTTAATGGTGCAACTTTAGTTTTTGCTGCCAGTAAATTTGTAGAAACACCATCGTTATGATGAATTCGAAGGTAGACACAAGCTGCGTAGGTTTTCTCAGAAGCATCAGAGAAACCATGCAGTTGTATGGACTTGTGGTCCCATATAACAAGTCTTGGTAAGTTTATAGATTTTAGAATTGTAAGTTCTGAAACAAATTTATTCCAAGAATCTTGAATAGATTGGGATGGCCTTTCGTCCCAGCCAACCTCTGAGAGCCACAGTAATTGTAATAGATGTTTTGCAAACAATGTAATGGGGGAGAGAAATCCTAATGGATCATAGATTCGGGCTATATCACCAAGCATGTTACGTTTGGTGCATTCACGAGGTGAATGATAAGAAGATAATTTTTCGTATGATGTTCTCATACGAAAAATTATCTTTCATTGGTTTCCACTTTAAACCCAACACCTTTACTGAAACGTCCCCCATCAGTATTAGATGAAGACTGATCAGACAATACTGATTGTAGAAGAGATGGATGGTTACTTGTCCACTTTCGTAATTCGAAAGTAGCTGATTTGCATATAGCGATAAGCTCGCGTTGTAATGAAAGGGCTTCTTCAATTGAATTTTCTCCCGTAACCACATTATCCACAAATACATCGTGAAGAAGTACTTGAGAGGCACGAGGAAACTGACCAAGCCTCGTCAAGGGCAAGTTGGCGTAATGTGCGTAATGCCAAAAATGGGGCAGAGCTAACACCGAAAGTGACGGTACACAGGCGATACTCGCGTACAGGCTCTGTTGGGTGGGAACGCCACAAAATCCGCTGATAATCTCGGTCTTCTGTACGGACCTTAATAATACGGTACATCATTTTGATGTCAGCGGTGAAGACTACTTTATGCATTCTGAATTTAAGCAAAACTTGAAAAATATCTTGATGTAATTTCTGACCAGTTAAAAGATTATCATTCAAGGACGACCACTACTTGTCTTACAAGATGCGTCGAATACACACCTAAGTTTGGTAGTGGTACTACTAGACTTCACCACGCAATGGTGAGGAATGTAGTAAGGAATATTTTTTTCAGATGATGCCTCAGTAACTAACTCCATATGGCCAAGAGTAATGTACTCGTTAAGACACTTGTTGTAATCCTCTCGTAGAGCAGGATCACGTTCAAGACGCTTCTCGAGTTTATAAAAACGTGAAAGAGCTATGTCACGTGACTCACCAAGTAATGGTGCATCAGGTTTGAAAGGTAGCGATACAGTATATTGACCATTACTATCTCTAGTATGAGTGTCCATAAAAATATTCTCACACAGAATTTCTTCCGCTGTAAGCGGCCTTGCATCTGGAACTGATTCCAAATCCCAAAACTTTTCAACATGTAATGTATTAATGCGATGGTGTTGGTTTAAAGTTTTTGAAAGCCTTCCATTCAAGAGGTAACCAAAAATGCTGTTAATGGCAACCGGGGTGCCCGTAGGGCCAATGACATTGTCATGCAAAAGTATGGAATCTGTATAATCGGAGCCTAACAACAATTCAAAGGGACGTGCAGAACGTAGTTCTGGGCCCGCAAGTGGTAGGTCTCGCAAATGTCCCGATTGAGTTTGTTACATTTGGTAAATAATTGGTAATTTTTGGAAGAATATAAGCCTCAATAAAAATGTTTGGTACCGCTTTATTATGTGGTGATATTGTAAATGACACCATACCACGAGTAGTTTGAGTTTGATTAGCAATGCCAGTTATGGAGATATTATTTTTAAGCAATAGCGGTGTAGACTAAGTCTTTGAACACATGTTTCACTAATAAAAGTTGACTGTGAACCTTGGTCAATCAATGCTCGTACTGGAGTAGATGGTTCAGTGCTAGAAGGATGTAACTCTACTAGCGCCGTGCTAAGAAGGACCGTGAAAGACTCTGTAGATATTGTAGATGTCAGACAGTGTTCATTGCTAGCTGCTGAAGTTCTAGGTTGTTCAACACAAATGAGGGACTCATGTGTGTTAACAACTTCACTAGGTTCATGTAAAGTAGTGTGATGACGGAGTGAACAATGTTGGCAAGAATATTTTGAAATGCAAGTATCCACTTTATGACCTACACTTAAACAGTTTGGGCAAATTTTGTTCAAACTAATATATTGTTTACGCTCTGTAAGAGGTAAATTCGAAAATGCATCGCATTGTCTAATAACATGAAGATGTGACTTGCAATACGGGCATTTAATTTTCTTTTGTGACTCATTCTTGTGATCAATAGATGCATGCATACTAGAAGTGGATGGACGTGTTATAGACATTGGTCGTGAGCTGCTGGTAGCAGGCCGAGTATTATTGGTGAAACGAGGTCCAGGTGCAGTTAGCCGTGGAGGAAGGTAACGAGGAACAGAATCTGTGAATGTGCGTGGGTACGCACTATTCCTGACCCCAACAGCTAATAGCTCCTTTTCCAGAAATGAAATAAGTACATCCACACTTGGTATCTCAGTAGAAGAAGAAAGAGAAAGTTCAAACCTTTTCCTGATACTTGGAGTTACCTTACGTAGTAATATGTTAAGCAAAATAAAGCTCCAACTATCAATAGGTTGGCCTAGCATTTTTAATGCAGTAATATTTTCTGTAAAATTATTAATAAATATTCTAAGCGAACGCTCTTGGTACCTATCATTAACACACTCTAAATCCAAAATTTTATCTAAGTGCTTGGTTGCTATCATTCTGGAATTATCATAGCGATGAATTAGAATGTCGAATGCACACATATAATTTTGGGAAGTAATAGGTAAAGTTTTAATTAAATTGTAAGGTTCATCCTTAAGAGACAATAACAAATACCTAAACTTTTCAATTTCAGACAATGTATCATTATCATGTATAAGCGACCTAAACAGATCATAAAATGCGTTCCACTCTGTGAGTTGCCCGCGAAATTCAGGTGGTAATTATACTTTATCCGCAGCAGCTTGAATTTCATAATAATTAGTATCATAAGTTTCTCTAATATTAAACTGTTCTATTTGTTTGTCATGGTCAAAGCATGGTCACCAGCTTTAGCATATAGCCGTTCAATTTTTATTTGAATCTTGAAAAATTCTTTCTTATTTTGATTCAAGTCTCCTAACCTATACTTAAATTGAACGGAATCATTTCGGGAACAATCTGCCATTTTCTGTAAATCATTTAATATGATGTTTCTTTCAAATAGACACTGTTCTATATCCATTTTTAAAATTCGATACAAAAATAATTAATTGAAAAAAAAGTAAGTAGGTATTAAAAAAATATATATATATATTTTTAAATCTAAAATATTATGTTATTAAATAATATAGTAAGATCCAACGTAAGTATGTCCACTGCCTAATATATATGTATAAAGCAAGGAATATATGGAAAATGTAAAATAATACCTCGAAGAGGGTAAGTAAGAAATGTAAAGGAATTCGTGGAATTTTTACCAAAAGTTGGAGAATTAATCAACAACAAATCAAAGTCAGCATAATCCGGCTCGAAGGACCAATATGTTAGGTGAAAAGAATGGGTATGATAATGAAAATGAGATGATAAATGAGAAATGCAATCAACTTTCACTAACCTTTCGAAAACAGCCTCACCGTCGAAGACGTAGGGGCCCCTCGATGCTCTTGGATCTGGTGCTGATCCGTGACTTTGGTGAACTTGAAAATCAGCTCAGCTGTTCGTTTTGTTTCAAAAGTTTAAGAAGAAGTGACAGCTCACGGCTGCGTTCGTGCAGCAGTCCGGATTGAGGTGCGTTCGTCGGCGTTGCAAAAAGCGTCATGCATTTATATAAAAAAAGCCAAAGCAGTTAAAATAAAATAAATGAAATAATGAAGCAAACAAACGGATTATGTGACTATTGAACATATATATTTACTATAGATAAGCGCCCACTACTCGTCTACAGCGGAGTGTACGGTATATATATATAAGGAGTGATTGTGAGGAGTTGCGGGTAAGGTATATTATTATATACTATTATATAAAAATGTGAAAAGTGTAATATAATAAAGGGTGGCCAGCAGGAATTTTTCAACTTTAAAATTTCATATAAAAAAAACTACGTAGATTTTATTTATTTTTATTAAAACAAAAGGTACAACATTAGTGCAGATTTAATTTCTTAAACACTATATCATTTTAATGATGACCGTTTGTTTGTACGCACTCCGGTAGTCGGACCCTTACATTTGCAATTACACGACGGCAAAGCTCTGGAGTAATGCTTTGAACTTCAATATTGAATATTGGCCTGCATGGCTTGAATTGTCCGGGGATTGGATTTTCTTCTCATAAACCTTCGATTTAAGGTAACCCCATAAAAAAAAATCACCATTAATGTGGAAATGTGCTTCGTCACTAAACAAATTGTTTCCCAACGTGGTAGGTGTTCGAAAGCGTTCCAGCATTGTTCTTGCGAAGGTTTCTCGCAAAGGATAGTCACTTTCGTTGAGACCCTGAACTATTTGCATTTTGTATGGATGGAGTATTAATTTCTTCTTCAAAATAACATGCACTGTTGACTTTTTGATTCCTGTGGAGGCTGCAATTTTCCTAATCGACTTGCGTGGATTTCTAATGATTTCATGTCGAACTTCAGACACACGTTCGGGCGTTGCTGCTGATGGTCCTGAAGGAGTTCTATTGAGCGTTGTCCCTTCTTGCCTAAATCTTTGTACCCACGACCAGATAAGTTGCGTGCTCGGCCCATCACTTAAACGCCGAACATACCAAAAATACCTAATTTTACATTTAAATATGTCACAGATGAGGATATTCTTAAACACTTTAAAATGTTTAATAAGAAGCAAACTGAAGATTTATGGGGGTTGTCGGTCAAAGCTATAGAACCAATCATTAATACTATAGGACCGGTACTTGCTGATATTTATAATGGGTGTGTTAGTAATTAGTAATTGGTTAAGCTGGCTACAAAAAAGTATCCAGCATAACCATTTACTATTTGAGTGATGTTTTTTAATTGAATGATCAATTACATCCATGTTTTTGACTATTCGAATATCAACTTTCGAATAGATCAAGCATTCGAATGATGGATTTTGATAATTTAAATAGTGAAATCTTCTGCTCACTCGAATAATGATTATGAATTTATTCAGTATTCGAATGATGATTTGTGATCATTTTAATAGTCGATGATTTCTAAATTATTCTTCATTATATTTATATTGAAATAATAGTTCTAGCAATTAAATGATAGAGTATTTATATGTATAGAGAATATATTAAGCTGGCTACAGAAAAGTATCCAGCATAACCTATTGAATTGAATGAGCATTTACATACATGTTTTTGACTATTCGAATATCAACTTTCGAATAGATCAAGCATTCGAATGATGGATTTTGATAATTTGAATAGTGAAATCTTCTGCTCACTCGAATAATGATTATGAATTTATTCAGTATTCGAATGATGGTTTGTGATAATTTTAATAGTCGATGATTTCTAAATTATTCTTCATTATATTTATATTGATATAGTAGTTCTAGCAATTAAATGATAGAGTATTTATATGTATAGAGAATATATTAAGCTGGCTACAGAAAAGTATCCAGCTTAACCATTTACTATTTGAGTGATGTTTTTTGAATTGAATGAGCATTTACATACATGTTTTTGACTACCTATTCGAATATCAACTTTCGAATAGATCAAGCATTCGAATGATGGATTTTGATAATTTGAATAGTGAAATCTTCTGCTCACTCGAATAATGATTATGAATTTATTCAGTATTCGAACGATGGTTTGTGATAATTTTAATAGTCGATGATTTCTAAATTATTCTTCATTATATTTATATTGAAATAATAGTTCTAGTAATTGAATGGTAGAGTATTTATATGTATAGAGAATATATTAAGGTAATTCAGAATATATATTCACACTATCGAATACCTCTTTAGAATTTAACTTTATATTAAAGAATAAGTATGTCACTCGTTGAGCCACGCTTTAAATATATATATATATATATATATTATAAACTTAAAATAATCATTCTTTTAAATGAACATAATGAATAATATAATTGAACTTATCGTATAGGTTAGCTATCAATTTCGGTGTTTTACCACCAGGAGGAATAAATTTCTCAACCGCAAACGGTAAATCACTGTGAGCATTATGTAAATAATCAGGGTACATCAGATCAACCTCTAAAATGTATCCATAATCTGCGTCATCAGAAATATTTAGAATATCGATACTATTAATTTCACTACTGGATAAAAATCTGAAACCGGAAATGGGCATTTTCTTTGTTAAACAATGTCCATACAAATTACTTGCATCTAGATCAATTAAATATGTAGACGGTTTAGATTGTTCAAAATTTGGTAAATATTTATTATTAGCTTTTGCATGTCTAAGCGAGCTTTGTGCTAGACCACCACGTATACCGCTTTCTAATAACTCATATATTTCAATATCATTAATTAAATCCAATTTTACATTTGTAAATAACAATATTGCATCCCAGCTTAAACCAGGAGTTGTAACATAATATGCTGGATCGAGTTTATAGTATTTTATACTAGTGTTTCTAAAATTTTCGAATACATCGCATAACAATAAACGTCAGATTTTAAATATAGATCGGTATACTCTCTGATATTCTGAATTTTAAACATTTTCCATTTATTTTTCGCTCTTGCAAAATCTTCGTTAGATATATGTGAAAAAGTTAGGCTATTATAAAATGATTGTTTTGGTGGAAGTTTATTTTCACTGTATTTACTCCACGAATCCATATAATCGTATGGATAAACTCCTTTCAGTCGTATTAAATCAAATTTTTCTCTTTGATTAAACTCTTTAGATAAATGATAAAAATCATTTTCAGATAAAAATGATTTTTATTTGCTCAAAACTTCTAAGCTTGAGCTGAGGAACTGAAAATAATCTATAAATTTAATTTTCATATAATGCATTTTATTATCTATTTTATATGGAACGAATTCGGTTAAAGATATATATTTTTCTTTACTTTCGGAATTATTTCTATATTTCCTTCATATTTAGATAATTCTTTAATAAACAAATGTTGATCATAATTCGATAGATTATGAAAAATAATAGGTACAAACTGACATACTCTAAACATCAGATTGCAATGTGAGTGTGCAGCTCCTCGATACATTGAAGTTATATGATCATGGTCTGCAACTTTATTATTGAAAAGCAAATGTTAGAGTGGCAGATGTGACATATTGTAGCATGTCGATAAGCATTTTTTTGTTCTAAAGTTAATGAAGTCATTGGTAATTTATTATTCAAGATTTCATAAATTTTTGTTACATCTTGTATTAAGTATTTAACAAAAACTTGTACACAATCAGACCCTCTATACGTTACAAATTTATTATCTTTCGAATTATGCGTACAGCACACATAATATGCGAAACATGAAGGTTTATGCATTTTATATCTTCTAGTTTTTTCTGATATGTTTTCTGAAATATTAAGTAATAAGCTTTCGAAATCTGCACGTACGAGTATTACAAAGTTTATTTTTTGTTGTCTCTCATAATTTTTAAAACACGGCGAACTATTTTTATTATGTAATGATGTCTTTATTTTAGAGCAGGTGTGCATTTTCTTCTTTGTATGGCTTACAAAGAATTGTAAACAGTTCTCACAAAAATACATTGTACCACGATGGCTAGTTACTTGTTTTTTTACTAGTTTTAAAATATTTTTTATTAAACAATAATGTCCTTTATTATTTTTCTCAATATATACAGTGATTAATTTTTCGTGATTTTGTATGATACAAGGGTCCTGTTACCTTATACTTCTTGTCTAAACCATAAACATTAATACTTATGGTAGGATTAAGTTTCTCAAATAACTTTATATCGTTCGAATTAGGTGGAAAGGTCATACCTTTAATATTGAATACAGATAAGTAATGTGGATAAGAACTCATTTTACAAACATTGGTGCGGGATGGAAACAAATCGGCGACCATACACCACAATACACCATAGTAAACAATGATTATCGTTATTCTGTATATTTAAACAACTTTTTGTATTTCTAATAATTTTAAGAAGTTCTATATACGTGCCACCCCTCATTGGTCAATATTTATTTCCAAGTGACTTGTAGATAGAAAAGACCAACCAGATTGACAATGTTGAAACTCGGTTAACTTTTTTAAGAAATTATTACTCACATTAGAATATAAATCTATTAAATTGGTGTTGTTAAATATTTTATAATTTTCAGTATAAATGAAATAGGCGAACAATTCGAAATTAATTTTTAAGCATATATGCTGTTTTAAGGAAATTTTGATAAGATTTAAAGTATCATCTTTAGTATTAGACAGGAACTCCTCAGGAGTGATGCCTTCTACTTTACAGGTAGGGTTTATTTGATATGTAACTATTCTATTTTTAAAAGCAGTAGCAATAATATCAATATTTTTGAATTCAGTTCGTAAGAGACAATTTGATTTATGTATATTTGTTCTTAAATGGTATTTGTATTCAGTTTTTTTCAATTCATTGTTACATTTACGGCATGTGATGAGTGTTCTATCATTATTCGGATCCCGGGAGTGAGGTGCTACTGTAAACAATATTCAATCATTCAATATAAATTTACAAAAACAATGCAAATACATATTTCTTTATTCAATAAAACGTTACAAAAATTTTATTAACTTTATTATAATTTTAATAGTAAACATTTCATTTTTTTTTAGCAAATACATAATATTAAGCTATTGGATTAAGAAAATGATTGCGGCATAAAAGTTGAGGAACAATTCCCGAACTCGAGTTTAGCCTCTTTTACATAATGCGACAGATATTTCCATGATTCTGAGTCTTTTTCAGTTCGACTCTAATAAAAAACGAGGTTTTTTCATTGACTGACACTTTTATTTTTAATCTACATAGGCCAAGAAAACAATTTTTTATTATCCGAGTAACAATTTTATAAGTTGCTAATGCCATTTTAATAAAATCTAACACTCCCACTTATTAAAATGATAGTATATAGCACTATTACTTACAAATATTCAACTTTTACTATAAGAGTTGTTGACCAAATACCTAATATTAAATTTTACTTCCTTGTTTGTACAAGTATTACAACATTTACAACAAGCACACAATACCAAGCTGTTTCATGAAATTATTATGTTTTACTGAATTAAGACTTTTTGTTAACAAATCAGCTGGCATATTACATGACTCCAAATACATAATTTTAACAAAATTATTGGATACAGCTTCTCTAACAAAATGATGTCGAACATCAATGTGCTTTGTTCTCTTATGAAAAACAGAATTATGAGTTAATTTCATAGCACTTTAATTATCATTGTACAGTATGATAGGTGAATGAACTCTACTTACTAACTCAAACATTAAATTTTTAAGATAAATTGCCTCTTTACTGGCATCACAGATGGCCATGTACTCAGCCTCTGTGCTTGACAAGGCCACAGTTTGCTGCTTTTTACATTCATGGGACACAACGCTTCCTGACAAAACAAAACTATATCCAGTATAGGATCGCCTGTCCACTGAATCCGATGCCCAATCTGCATCTACAAAACCTACAATATCCAACTTATTCTTGACATACATCAAGCCATAAGATTTTGTACATTTTAGATATTTTAAAACTCGTTTAGCATGCTTCCAATGTGTCTCATTAAAGCATTTATTAAATTGACTTAAGTAGCTAATACTAAAAGATATATCTGGTCTGGTTAGGACAGATAAATACATTAGACTGCCAATCAGTTGTTGATATGGATACTGTGGACATATACTATTCGCCTTTTCAATATTTAAACTCACCTCCATGGGTGTACCTATACTTTTAGAATCAGACAAATTAAACTTATTCAATAAGTGATCTATAAATTGTTCCTGGTCTACAGTTATTCTATTTTTCTGTATACTGACACGCATACCTAAACACTGCTTCAACTGACCTAGGTCTTTTAATTTAAATTTAGCTTTTAAGTTAGTTTTTAAGTTATTTGTTTCATCATTAGAATTTGAAAATACAAAAAAGTCATCAACAAATAAAGCAACTATTGTTTTATAATTATTAACTGACTTCATAAATAAACAGGGCTCATATGCAGATTTTTTATAACCAAGTTGCAATAAACACTCATCAACTCGTTTATACCAAGCCCTAGCCGATTGCTTAAGGCCATAGATTGCCCTTTTTAATTTTAAGACTTTATTTTTACTATCACATTTAAGATTAGGCGGTATTTCCATATAGACAGTTTCATCTAGATAACCATTTAAAAATGCAGTGGTTATATTAAGGTGTGTTATATCTAAATCTAATTTTGCACTTAAAGCAAATAATAGTCTTAGTGTTGAATACTTAAGCACTGGTGAAAAGGTCTCTTTATAGTCTATACCTGCTTTTTGTGTGAAACCTTTAGCCACCAGTCTCGCCCTATATCTTATTTCATTATTGCTGTCACATTTTTTTTTAAACACCCACTTGCACTGAACCACTGTACCACAACCCTTTAAGTCCACTAGTTCCCAAGCATCATTTTCATGGAATGACTGAAGCTCCTCATCTATGGCATTGCTCCATTCATTACGCTCAGGTCCATTCATGGCCTCCTCAAGAGTAAGATCATCTACATACAAATCAACAAAATTCTCCATACACATATTGCCATAATATACCTTTGCGGTTTTTGAACTGCACGCTTCTCTAATTCTGGCATATCTGTTTGAAGAATTGACTCACCTGTCAGTGTATCACTAAATTCTTCGGCAGAACTATATGATGTACTAGCTTCGTCGCTGACATATGTACAATCATTGTACATGATTGTCCCCTGTGATTCATTTCAGCTATTAGAATGACATTCCCCCACTAAATCTGAATTTACCTCACTAACATCTACTACAGCTTTCATCATCTCTGAGTCTTTAGCTGCCTCCATGATGATTACATCCCTGCTTGTAGTAATACTGTTTGACTCATAGTTATACAACCTGTACCCTTTTGTATTAGCTGCATACCCAACAAGTATAAACTTAACTGACTTCTTGTCCCAGTTACAGAACAACGGTCAGAAAATTTAATAAGCATATTTAAAAATTTATGTGAAACCCTAAAAGTGTCTCTGAGTGACAATGATGTGAGGTCGGTTCGTAGAGTCGCCAAGATGAACCCTTCCTCTGATAGACCTCGCAATATTGTAGTTACTTTGCCATCTGAAAGGGCACGTGACCTAATGCTATCAGCTTATAAGAGGTACAACAAGGTCAACAAATCTACACAACTAAGCACTACAGACCTGAAGATCCCGGGGGACCGTAAAAATATTTATCTGTCTGAGCACTTGTCACCGGGGTGCAAGGAGTTGCATGCAGCGGTTAGGAAGGCAGCTAAGACTCATAACTTTAAATTTGTGTGGGTGAGGTATGGTAGAGTATATGTGAGAAAGGATGAGAACTCATCTGCACTTTTAATTAAGGACATTTCCCATTTAAGTAAAATTGTGTAGGTTCTTAATTGTATTTTTTTAGTTAATTATTAATATTTTTATTTTATTACTGTGTGATTGCTGATTTATATTATAAATTTATTATAAACTTTTTAATGAAAATTTATTATCAGAATGTAAATAGAATAAGATCAAGAACAAATGAGATATTTTTGAGTATATTGAGTCAGAATTATGATTGTATATTTTTTACTGAAACCAACCTTAACTCAAGTTTTAATGACTCTGAACTATTTGATGATAGATATTTGGTGTTCCGAAGAGATCGTGAAAGTACTTCCAGCAGAAAGGTACAGGGTGGGGGGGTACTCTTAGCAATTAAAAAACAGTATACTGTAACACGCCGAATTTCTTGGGAGACTGATATTGAGGACCTATGGGTTACCTTGGTGAGCCATGTACCGCATTCTAGGCCTATAAACTTATGTGTGGTATACATTCCACCTGATATTCAGACTGATAAACTGATTTCTTTTTATAAGGGTATCCAAAATATTCAAACTGATAATGAGGATCAACTATTTGTAATTGTTGGTGATTTCAACACCCCTACAATTACCTGGTCACAATCACCTCATTCTCCTTTGATGATCCCAAGTAGGGTGACCATGGATTTGAAGTCTCAGCTTCTTTTAGACATGCTTGCATTTTGTGATTTCAGTCAATATAATTCTATTTCAAACTATAATGGCCGTCATTTGGATCTTGTATTATCCAATTATAAAAATATTAATGTCTTTGGTGAAACCCCAGTGATTCGAGAAGATCAACATCACCCTGCTATTGTTATATCTATTTGTTCAGTCGGGCATAAAATACAGGGTATGAAAGTAAAACCTGATAAGCTAAATTTTAGGAAATGCAACTTTGTAGGAATGAAAGCTGAACTAAATGAGATTGACTGGTGTCAGTTAATTGGCGTGGGTGACGATTTAGATGTAATGACTTCAAAGTTTTATAATGTCTTCCTTAGAATAATAAATGATTATACTCCTCGGACGTCCAATAGGTCCCAAAGATTCCCTGTATGGTTTAGTCAGTCTCTGATAAGATGCATTCGTGAAAAGAACAAGTTTCATAAAAAGTTTAAAACCTATAACAATCCCAGGGATTATGACACCTTTACAATGTTACGTGCTAGAAGTAAAAAACTTATAAAACAATGTTATAATAATTATATTGCCTCAACTGAGGAAACAATTCCAACAAACATAAAATCATTCTGGAATTATGTTAAAAGTAAAAGGAGTAATAACGACTTACCACAAACTATGTACCTTCGAAACTGCTCCACCACTGAGGCGGAGACTGCGTGTGAAATGTTATCAGAATACTTCGGGTCTGTCTTTGACAATACAACATCTGTGCAGTGCCCCGTGATGGATTGTCTTAGGAACATTGGTTCTCTCTCAGTTATTGTACTAAATGAAAAAGTTGTCTTAGAAAAATTAAAGCAGCTAGATCAACACAAAGGAGCGGGCCCTGATGGCATTCCACCTATTGTCCTTAGATCGTGTGCTGATGAACTTTGTATCCCTCTACTATTACTTTTTAATCATTCCCTACGACTAGGCTATGTACCAACCTGTTGGAAATCAGCTCACATCGTCCCAATATATAAGTCTGGGGACAGGTCTAATTGTGAAAATTATAGGCCAATAAGTATCTTATCAGCAATACCTAAACTATTTGAGTCTATGATCTATGAATTTATATATAATCATGTGCAACCCGTTCTTTCACAGGAACAACACGGTTTTATTAGGGGTAAGTCAACTGTTACCAATTTGCTATTGTATAAGGATTTTCTTTGTCGAGTGTTTGGCCATGGTGGTCAGGTGGATTCCGTTTACACTGACTTCCGAAAAGCCTTTGACAAGGTTAATCATTCGTTGCTCTGTCACAAACTTACATGGTATGGTATACACGGAAATCTACTTCGCTGGATTAAATCGTATCTCGATAATCGAAGTCAGTTGGTTACTTTGAAAGGCATAATTTCGTCGCCTATCTCCATTGGTTCGGGAGTCCCGCAGGGCTCCCATTTGGGGCCCTTATTGTTTCTGCTATTTATTAATGACCTTGCTGAGGAATTATCATGTTGCAGATTGCTATACGCTGATGATCTTAAGGTATTCACCAGAGTCGAAAGTATAAGTGACTGCGCTACACTTCAAGGAGATTTGCTCAAAATCCAAGATTGGTGCAATCGTAATTGTATGTATCTCAACGTAGATAAATGTTTTGTAGTTACTTTCACGAAAAAACGCCAAAAAATATCATATCCTTACCATCTAGAAGGTCATATACTTGAACGTAAGTCATCTGCCAAAGATTTGGGAATACTTTTTGATGATAAGTTAACGTTCCGGGAACACTATGACTATGTTGTTGGTAAGGCCTATCAAATGTTCGGTTTTATAACCAGAATTACTAAAGGATTTAAAAAACCATACTCTGTTGTATGTCTTTATAACAGCTTGGTCAGAAGTGTCCTGGAATATGCTTCTGTAATATGGTCCCCCTCCTATGCGGTTCATTCTGCCAGAATAGAAGCCATACAAAAGAAGTTCGTTAAAACAATATGTTATCGTTACAGTAGTGGCAGAGTATTTCCATCATATGATGCCAGGCTCTCGGCTCTCAGAATGACGCCGCTGCATGTCAGACGTAATGAGCAGGATTTAGTGTATCTTTATAAAATCCTCCACTCTATCTTGGACTCCTCTGACCTTCTTGCAGCGATCGGTCTCAATACTAGACGCAAGCTCCGACATCACACTGACACGTTTGTCGTTAGAACATATACAAACAATACGTCCTTTTATAACCCCTTGGTGAGAATGTGTCGCTTGTACAACGAGTTATCACGAGATAACGTGCTTTTGGACGTGTTTACGCCAAAGTTAAATGCCTTTAAGAGGCAGGTCCGTGAGGTCCTCAATATCGGTCCGAGTCGGAATAATATTATTTAAAGAATCTCATTATATGTGTAATATTAATTTAACAATGATGCCGAGTACCTATATATTAAAGATAATGCTAATAATATAATAAATGTCAGCAATTAAAATTTCATTTTATATCTATTTTTGTTCTTCTCTTTATTGTATTAGGGTAAGCAGTTAATTTATATCTGTGTAATTATTATATATTAAATATGTGCAAATAGCGTAATTCATGGTGTATACGGGCTTCTGGGTATCAGCCTAGTACAGTACCTATGTAAAAAATATATATATATTGTGCATTATATAGCTTTTGTTGATACCCGTTTGTATACCTATTGTAAATAAATAAATAAATAAATAAATAAATTTTGACCTTTTCTGTTTGGGTACATGGGTCATAACTTGGCTTCCGAATATACGTAAGTGACTGACATCTGGCTTGCTGCCTGTCCAAAGCTCATAAGGTGTCCTTTGGTTCAATCCTGAAGCTATTGACCGGTTTTTCAGGTACACGGCAGTGGTAACTGCTTCTCCCCAAAACTTTTTATCCAACTTGGCGTCAAATAATAAGCACCTTGCTTTCTCCACTACGGTCCGGTTTAATCTCTCACAGAGACCATTCTGCTCTGGGGTATACGGGTTAGTTGTCTGATGTATAATACCATTTTCCTTCAAATAGTCTGTGAATTGAGTAGAACAAAACTCCCCTCCATTGTCTGTCCTAAGGATTTTTATCTTATACTCTGTTTGATTTTCCACTAATGATTTAAATTCTTTAAAATACTTGAATACTTCATTTTTCATTTTTAACAGATAAATGAATGACATTCTACTGTAATCATCTACAAACACAAATAGATTTTTGCTCCATCGGCCCACATACATCTGCATGAACCAATCCTAACAGAAACCCGCTTCGGTTTCCCTGATGGGCAAAGGGTAATCTGTTTTGTTTGCCTTCACAGCATATTGTAAAATTTGCCTTGCTCAAATTAACTTTATCACTGTACAATAATCCTATTACAGCACCATCTCTCATAGCATTCATGTCATTTGCATTGATGTGGCCCAATCTTCTGTGCCACACAGAGCCTGAGATTACTTTGGCAGAAGCCGCCATAACAGATTTTTGCATAATATTTAACCTATACACCCCATTCACCAACTTAGCTATGCCCACTAGCTCATTCTGTTGATTATGGATACAACACTCGCCTTTCTTGAATGTAATTCTGTTCCCATTTTCTATCAACTTGCTAACTGACAGTAAGTTAGTTGTCAGTGTTGGTATGTATAAAACATTCTGTATTGTAATATCATGCATGCTATTGTTTACAATTGTTGTAATATTTACATCCCCTGAGCATAATACTGGCACACGCTCTTGGTTTGCTACCACAATTTCCTTTATACTAGGGTTCTGCGACACATTAGTCATTTGATCTCTATTTGCAATCATGTGAGCACTCGCTCCGGAGTCAATATACCATTCATTTGCTGAGAATGCTCCGTTAATAAATACAGCACTAAAAACATTTGGTGTTTTGGAAATAGGACATTGATTTTTATAGTGGCCTGCTTGTTTACATTTGTAGCACTTTATTTGCTTAGGTTTTTTCTTCAAAAAATTAACTTTGTTATATTTCTTTGATAAAAATGCACTATTTTCTGGCTCACTAGTGTTATATTCGCCTCCTATTTCCAATAACTTGGTTTTAATTGCATCTGTACCAATTTGTAGTCCAGAATGCTCAATTGCCATTATCATTGGAGAATAATTTAATGGTAATCCTGCCAACAATAAGGAACCAATCCACTGGTCATTAATATCAAAACCAGTCCCTTTTAATTTATGTGCTGTGTCCACAACCTGGCTGACATAAATTAACATAGACTCACAATTTTCAAGGCGTATAGAAATCAAATTTCTAAGTAAACTAATTTTGCGTGTAAACCCTGAATCATCAAAAAGCGATTTCAACTTTTTCCAAACATCATGAACTGATTTTTCAGTTTTTATATGGACGTATAATGATGAATCAACCGTCATTATTAATTTTGCTTTGGCCTTTTGATCCATATTTCCTTCATCTTCAGCTTTGGTGATGTCGATGCCCTCCAGCACAAGAAAATTTTCTGCGGCAAAAGCCCACTCATCGTAATTTTCGCGTCCTTTTAATTTTGGAATATTTACTATATAACTTCCAGCCATTATACACTTTTTAGCGTGATTTACTAAGTATTTACTGGGCCCATAACCTAATAAAAAACGAGGTTTTTTCATTGACTGACACTTTTATTTTTAATCTACATAGGCCAAGAAAACAAGTTTTTATAATCCGAGTAACAATTTTATAAGTTGCTAATGCCATTTTAATAAAATCTAACAGACTCTTTATGCATAAGACGGCCTGACGCCATCTATTAACTGGTGATACTTTTTCTATGTCTTCATAAACATATACTTTTAAATCTATAAAGTATTTCCCCGTTTTATGTGTGAAACTGCTTACTATACCCATTAGCTACACGTCGATTCATATAAGATGGTATTTCAATCTGTTTACCCGAAGACATAGGACTTTCGTCATCGGAGTCACTACCAAAAAGCTGCTTGGCCGTAAGATTGGATGTGTTGCGGGATTTCTTCTGCGTAGGTTCCTCGCTGGTAATCGAAGAGGGTTGCTTATCATATTTTTCCATCGATGCTCTTTGGGCTTTTCCTTCAACATCTTTAAATCTGTAATAATAAAATCAGTTAATATTTTTTATAAATATGTATTATTAATTTTATCATTCAGTAAAAGAAATAAGTGGATCGATATTTAGTTTGATTTTTCACAATTTTAATCTGATTTTTATTATTAAATAAATTATCTCGGTAATTTAAATAGAAAAGTGGTGTGTGTGTATTAGTCCTGAAAATGATTACAATTGAAATAAATATTAAATAAAATATAATACTTACAAATTCTTAGTTTTCTTGTGAACTGTTGCATCGGTAGTCGGTCGTGTCGCATGCTTTTTCTGAATGCTCCTGTCATCAGGTGCCGCACCGTCATCGTTCCACTCATTATGATCTACACATTTCGATCTGAAATTAGATATACATAATTAACCCAATTAAAATAGTTGTCAACTATTAATAAAATAAAACTAGGTATATTAGTTTTATCATTCAGTAATAGGAACTAGTGGATCAATATTTAGTTCTATTATTATAATTTTAATTTGACACATTTTTAGAAAAATATATGATTTCAATAATATAGGTTTGTCGTGTAGAAGAAGTGCAGGCCGGATATCTCGCCATGCCAACATAAATAAAATTATAAAATGTGCGTTGGCTTCGGCGGATATTCCTAGTCTTCTGGAACCCTCCGGCATTAACCGCGATGACGGTAAAAGGCCGGACGGAATGACAATAGTGCCGTGGCACAGAGGTCGTGCTCTCGTTTGGGATGCCACCTGTACGGACACACTGGCATCATCTAATATACACGTCACCTCTATGTCCTCCGGTGCCGCAGCTCTTAAAGCAGAAAATTAAAAAAAAACAAATACAGTTCAATTGTTCAAAATTTTAATTTTATAGCTTTTGCAGTAGAAACTCTTGGACCGTGGTCTCCCGACTCTAAAAAATTTACTTTTAACTTAGGAAAACTTTTAATAGATAAGGGAGACCATCGAGCCAGGGCGTTTTTTGTTCAAAAAATTTCTTTAGAAATTCAGCGCGGCAATGCCGCTAGTATATTAGGAACATGTGATTCGTCGGCATCGGAGAGGTTTGATGAAATTTTTAATTTAATTTAATTAGGTAGGTTTTATTATATATATTTTTAGTTTTTATACTTAAGATGTTTAATATAATAATAATAAATTTAATTATTTTTACTAAATTATACTTTAATAATATAGATATTAAAATTATAAAAAATAAAATATAACACTTACGAAATTGGTTTTTTTGTGAGCTATTGCATCGGTGCTCGGTCGTGGTGCATGCTTTTTCTGAATCCTGTTATCAGGTACCGCACCGTTATCATCTGACTCATAATGATCTTCACATTTCGATCTGAAATTAAAAATAATTAATGAAATAATAAAAATATATATAATAGACAATTACTATTAATAAATTATATTTTTTTAAATCCTTACGTTTTACGCGATGTATAGTTTCGTTTCTGCTGTTTCTGAATTCTACTTGATTGATTCGGCTGCGGTGATGGCATTACGTCTTCGTCGGACAGAAATAAATCTTCTAAAACTGATGACCTGTATTATAAAAAAGCGTTTGGTTATTTTTTATATTCATAATGTAATGCAGTAAATATAATGCACTATTATTTGAGTACAAGGGGTACTTACATGATGGAACTAAAAGTGTTAACGGTTACTTCTTCTCTTCAAATTGTCGCTGACGAATGAGCTCGAACTTAAATAAATTATCTTTAAATATAGTTTAGTGTAAATGTGTGAGGGTATAATATAATCATACAACATTCCTTACCGCCGTGAAAAGGTTTCTGATGGTCGGATTAATAGTCGTTGCTAAGCAATTGCTAATGCTTAGCCGATGCTTAGAACTGTCAAATTGCATATGAAAAAACTAAATTTTGACAGTTCCGAGCAATGGCTCAGGCTAAGCAACGACTATTAATCCGAACATTAGACTCCCAAACATGGAGGGCAATTGTAAACATACATAGTTTACCGCAATAGAGACTTTAAATTAATGATAAATAAAATCAAAACAGTTTAATCAATTATGACTTCGATTTATAATGTGGTAAACACAGACAGATCATATAGCATCCAGGTGCCAATCTTTTTATATGTGTAAGTGCGGCCTGCCCTATTTGGTGCGTTAAAAAATTCCAATAATTGAGTCACCACATTATGTAAAAATAAATTTATTTGCTAATAAATTTGATGAATATGCAGTTTATACTGTCATAAGTCTAATATTAAATTTCCTTTTAACCTTTATTCATCTACCCCACTAACTGAACGGACTTAGCGAACAGTTAAGCAATATTAACATATTTTTTACGTTAACGTTAACGAGTAACTATAACTTATAAGTGATAACTTGGCAAAATAAATGGTTAACACAAAAATCGGATTACGTTCCCGAGATTGTTCAATATACAAACTTAATATAGTAAATTAGGTGGAAATATTATGACTTACATTTATAATATTGTAGTTAAAAACTAAAGAATTAATTTAAGTTTATAATATATATATTTAAAGCGTGGCTCAACGAGTGACATACTTATTCTTTAATATAAAGTTAAATTCTAACTAGGTATTCGATAGTGTGAATATATATTCTGAATTACCTTAATATATTCTCTATACATATAAATACTCTATCATTCAATTACTAGAACTATTATTTCAATATAAATATAATGAAGAATAATTTAGAAATCATCGACTATTAAAATTATCACAAACCATCATTCGAATACTGAATAAATTCATAATCATTATTCGAGTGAGCAGAAGATATCACTATTCAAACTATCAAAATCCATCATTCGAATGCTTGATCTATTCGAAAGTTGATATTCGAATAGTCAAAAACATGTATGTAAATGCTCATTCAATTCAAAAAACATCACTCAAATAGTAAATGGTTATGCTGGATACTTTTCTGTAGCCAGCTTAATATATTCTCTATACATATAAATACTCTATCATTCAATTACTAGAACTATTATTTCAATATAAATATAATGAAGAATAATTTAGAAATCATCGACTATTAAAATGATCACAAATCATCATTCGAATACTGAATAAATTCATAATCATTATTCGAGTGAGCAGAAGATTTCACTATTCAAATTATCAAAATCCATCATTCGGATGCTTGATCTATTCGAAAGTTGATATTCGAATAGTCAAAAACATGTATGTAATTGGTCATTCAATTCAAAAAACATCACTCAAATAGTAAATGGTTATGCTGGATACTTTTCTGTAGCCAGCTTAACCAATTACTAACTACTTGTGTTAATGAAGGAACTTTTCCCGACCTTATGAAACACAGTAAAATAGTTCCGATATTCAAGTTCAGTAAGACAGACCCAAATAATTATCGTCCTGTTTCTGTCCTACCATCCTTAAGTAAAATTTTCGAAAAAATCATTCTCGGTCAACTGTTAAGTCATTTTATACAAATAAATTGTTGCATGATCAATAATGCGGGTTGTAGCGGGGGGGTTTTTTAAAGTGTTTAAAAATGAAAGATTAAGTTGGTTAATACAAGTTTATTTTAAAATTGGTATATTTACAAGTAAAGTTGGTTTTGAGTACAGTAATATGGTATATAAGAGACCTACCTAATAAATGTTGGCCCTGCCTACAATGGAGATGCCTATTATAAACTAAAACTCTGACCGTATAGTATGGGAAGAATGGAGGGACTGACGAGGGGCAGGCTCGAGGACTGGCACGTCGACTGGCACGCAGACTGGTACGTAGACAGGCGACGACAGCAGATGTAGGCAGGCAAGCAGGAAGGCGGCGGCACGATGGCAGCAGCAGCAAGCACGCACGACTGTAGCAGCCGCACACGATGAGGCGAGGCCTCGTCTCTCAGGCTGATGCCTGAGACGAGGACTCAGATGGCCTCGACTCTGAAGGCTCCAGGCCTGAGGTGAGGTCCGTGAAGCAGTGGCTTGCGGCACGATGACGGCAGCAAGGGGAAGGCGGCGGCACGACGGCAGCACGCAGACGGCGGGCGGCACGGCTGTAGAGGCAGCCGTACACGAAGAGGTGAATTCCCGTCTCTCAGGCCAATGCCTGAGACGAGAAGTCAGATGGCCTCGTCACTCAAGGCTCGAAGCCCGAGGCGAGGTCCTGCAGCACAAGGAGGTTCTCCAACCCTCAGAGCAGACGTCCGAGCGAAGTGGAGTCTAGGCAAATCCCGGAGGCCGCAACTCCAGGATCCGGAGTCTTCAAGGAAGTGTGACAGGATCGGGCCTGGTTCTCGACGTAGCAGGTTCAAGGTTTCAAGGATGAGAACCAGTCGATCACTGCCACTGTAGCTAGACTTCTTCTTCTTTCTTAAGCTTCCTCGAGACTGACGAAAAATCGCCGGTCCGAGATATTTAAAGACGATTTTAGAGCTCTATGATTAAAATTCATATTTAGTTTTAATTTATAGAGTGCCAGTATTATTTTGGGTTTGTATGGGAACTTTTGAAGCTACCTAGCGGTCAGAGGAGGCGCTAAGATTTGGTGTTTTAAGTGTCTAAAAATGTGAAAATACCTAAAGAATATGTTTTAATTTACAATATCACCTATGTATTAGTTTATATAATAAAAATTTAAATTTAAAATGTTAGGAATCTGATTTCATAACCAAAGCCTAACTTTTCGTGAAAACTAAATGAAAAATTTGGAACGTTCACAGAAGGGAAATTTCTAGCTGTCAAAATTCTGGAGTATTACATACAAATATTAACCAATTTAACCACGTTTTTACTACCTGGAATTTTCCCTGAAAATGGTGTATTATGATACATTTGGTGGTCATTTTAAAAAAATGTATGAAATGATATGAAGACAAATAAAATAAAATACTTAAATATAATATGGAGCGGTTGTAACGTGACAGGGTTTACAAAAGGAAGAAACACAACTAATGCCGGTACAAGTTTGATTGCGGAAATAATCGATGCTTGGGAAATTTCTCAGGACCTCGTTGGTGTTTTCTGTGATCTATCTAAGGCTTGATTGTGTTGATCATCAAATTTTGTTAGATAAGTTAGAATTTTATGGTATTCGCTTTTGGTAACAGGATTGAATAAAGCGATCCTATTGGTTGTTGCTCACGTACACGTAAATGAATACGTTACGTTTCTATAATGCGAAAACCCATGGTAGAGCCTCTGGTTGCATAGAGGGATGCTCCGCATGAAAGGAGTAGTTATAACAATAAATGCATATATAATATAAAGCGTTTTCCTACGGCCAGGCTGTGCAGTGCTCCCGATACACTCTGCAATATCGGTGTTATAAGGTGGATGATATCTGCACGAAGCTCACTGGCTGACAACATTGCCCAGGGGGTGACTCGCATAAGGCAGGTTCACCACCAAGCAGTCCCGTATATATACGAAGTAACAACAATATATATATAAAGTTTATATTTTATTCCATAAAAAATAACTTATAAAATATGAGTATAGAACTATATAAGTGTATTTGCAGGTCCTCTTCACACCGCCGGTCCCAGCCTCCGGGGGCCGCGCGCAGGGAACCCCTTCTTGCCACCCCCGCGCCACCTGGCGGAGGACGGCGGGGACGACCATCTGTACCCCGTCACCCCAACGCTACACCGCGACAGCACCGAGGTAACCGCATCGGACCACCGACACCCTCCGCGACAGCGCCGATTGACCTGTCAATCATCATCTGCCATACAAGGGAGCCACCAAGGCGACCTACTTCACCGATCATGTCCACGCCATAAATATTTATTCTAAATAAAAGGTAAGTAACCAATCACATATAAGTAAAGGTATAAGAATCGGTATTTTTAAGGGCGTAAATAATAACTGTTCGATTTTGATAATACTCTATGGTCATGACATGACTGTCGGTTTGTTTGTAGGAACAAGATGAATTTATTCCTGAGTTAATTTATTTTTGATTGTAATATAATTTGTGAAATAGAGGTGTTTTGTTCCGTAATGTAATTTTTGTGCGGCCTTCTAGATTATTAGATAATAAATTGAATTGTGTAGTGTTTCGTTCGCCATGTATTAGGCGCCTACAAATGATTGTCAGATTTGTCGCGTTGTGTTGTTGATAGTTATTACGAGTATATTGTTCCGACGTCGTATTTGCGTGGTATGTTAGTGGTTGAAGACATCGAAGTTATTGCTTCCCTTGGGTACCCAGGGATCTCGTCGCTGAATCACCACAACAAGCCAAAGGTAAGTCCCTTTCAGACTTAATTGCGGTGCGTAATGCACCCGTGTGAAATGCTTGGACTGAATAGGTTTGTTTCCCGGCTTTTCGCACATTTCTTGTTTCTTAAAACTTGTTTTAACAACAAAACTTGTAAATTTATTTTGATTTGTTGCAAACTTAAACTTTATTTTGTGTTTATTTGTAAGCTAGTTTTTTTGAAGATGGGCCTTCGCCAGTTGGTTCTTCTTCCGGGCTTTTGAGCAGGTTGCCTACCATTGACCTCCCACCATTTAACGGAAGACTTGATGCCTAAACCTGTTTGATAGTCTTGTGCACGGGCGGGGGGACCTCACCTCCAGCCAGAATATGGCATATTTGTTGGCCTCATTGAGAGGAGAGGCTCGTGGCATCATCCAACACCTACCCGTGACAGACGAAAATTATATGATTGCGCGTGACCAAGCGGTATCAAAATATTAGGTTGGTTATATCATATATATGTGGTTGACACTCATGTCAACCAAATATTAGGGTTGTTTCTTGTTGGTAAGGCACATTATTTGCGCAGGGACCTCTTGAACCCGTTGATGACTGCAGTGTCTTAACCTACCAAGATTTGTTGACCACCAAATGGTCCGGCCCCCTGTTCAACCACCTGGTCAAACTGGCCAGCATCCCAAAAATCGGTTTGCTGTGGCCGCTGTTGAAACACAGAATTATTTGTATTATAGTGACCCTGGACATTTGGTGCCGCATTGCCCACAATTTTGTTGCAAATGTCCAGGGTGTCCGACGTGCAATGGCCCGACAGAGACAATGGTGTTATGTGTTTGCTGGGGCAAGCACCACCAAAGGGAATGCAGTGAATCTAGGCCATTTTTGCAGTGTAGTGGCCGCCATCATCTTGTTTTGTGTGCCAATTTAAATATGCCGCCAACCTGTTGAACCCCAGGGTGCTATTGAGGTACGATCGTCGAGGTTTTATGATTCCTCACGTACTGAGGACCGGCGCCCTATACCCCCCATGTTTCCCCCCCCCCATGTTCGGAGTTCACCCCCCTATGTTTGGAATTTACCCCCCCCCCCCCCCCCTGTTTTGAGTTCAACCCCAATGTTCAGAGTTCACCCCCAAAAATGGTGGCCGCACCCCCCTCATGGGCGGGGTAATGCTTCGCCCCCTCGCTTTGCTCCCATGGGTCGTAACCGGTGTGCAGCGCAGCTAGCTGCTGTAAGGGAACACATCCTCATGTTGTCAAGCCAATGCCGAAGTCCCATTAAGTGATCGGTTCCATGATGGGACCGATCACATGAGATCCACAATTACCAGTAGATCACGAACCCGAATGTTCCTGTACCAGCAAACACCTATTCCTCATGAACCTGCAGGGTTCATTTCCCCTGGAACATGTCTCCAGACCAACGGAGCATCAGAAGCCTGAATCTGAGAGACGCGATTGGCTACAAAGACTTCGAGTGTATGCACTCAGCCACGAGAAAACAATCTGGCTGTCAGTCCAGGCAAACACGTCACCAATATCAACAGTGCGTCTCAACGTTACGAAAACGTGATTCAATAATAGCGTAGGAAGAGCAGCCCCACACAATTCTTACTCCGGAATCGTATGTCGATTCCGAAGGGGGGGGGGGGCAACCTAGCTCTTAGCTAAGACCAAATTCACTGGCGCTACACTTCCAGTAGGACACACAGTACGCAAATAGACTACGGCCGCATATCCTCGCTCTGAAGCGTCACAGAACCCATGGAGGCTCGCCGTGTACTTCCCAGCTGGAAGGAAAGGTCTGAGTAAAAAAACTTCATTGATTTCTGGAAGTGAAGTAACAAACGAAACCCAGTCCTTTAACAAGGTGTCAGTGAGTTGGTCGTCCCAACCAACTCCAGCAGTCCAAAGTTTCTGGAGAAAATATTTAGTCAAAAATATTACTGGGCTAATCCAACCGCTTGGATCAAAGGTTCTGGCTACAGTGGACAGGACCAAGCGCTTAGTCCAAATCCTGGGCAAAGAAAGATCCACCCGATAGGTGGAATATTATCAATATTTTCGAAAAGGAGGCGATCCTGTTGGTGTTCCAATGGCAAGTCAGCCAGGAGAGTGTGGGAGTTCGATAGCCACTTTCTTAATTCATAGCCTTCATTATCCCAATCAATTCATTCCTCAAGATCAAAGATGCCTAAGGCATTAAGTTCGCCTATGTACAATTTTATTTTGTAATTTTGTGCAATAAAGTATTTTAAATAAATAAATCAAAGCCTCTTTCTCACTGGAGGCACCCGTGCATACATCATCAACATACAAATGATTTTCCAAGATGGTGGAAGCTCGAGAAGCTCGCTTGGCCAGCTCCAACAATGAACGAATAGCCACGAACAGGTTAGACTGAAAACCATATGTGTTGGTATTCAGTTCATAAACAAGCATGGGATCAGAGGGTTTCTCCTGCCATAAAATAAGTTGGTAGCACCTGTCACCGTCGTGGATGAGTGTCTGTCGAAACATCATGCGGATGTCGGCCACAAAGACAATCTGATGGCGGCGAAAGTACACGAGAATATCCGAAATATCCCGGAGAAGCTTCGGGCCAGTATGCAAGCACTGGTTCAATGATACACCCGAAGACATGGGGGCAGAGCCATCAAACACCACTCTTATCTTCTCACTATGAGGCTTGCAGACTGCCTGATGGGGAATGAAATAATATTCCACTAAACGCCAGTCCAAGTTTGAGACCGTCATGTGTTCCAAATCCTCATACTCCCGCATGAACTCAATGTCCTTCTTGCGGAAGACAGGATCACGCCTTATGCGATTCTTCATGGACACCAACCTTTTCTCAGCAAGACTCCTTGATGCACCCAATGGAAGTCGTGAGGGGAGAAAAGGAAGTCTGGTGTAAAAACGACCAGAAGCTAATCAACCAGTATTATTCTGGAAGAACAATTCACATTCATGATTAACAGGATTGACCTTCGTAGCAGCCGGGGGCTCGTCCACTTCCCAAAATCTCTGAACCGCCTCAGAAAGAGAAAGACAAATGTCAACAAAACGGTTATCAACAACAGGTGGGGGAGAAACATGGGTCGAGCCCATTATAACAGATCCCAAGATTGTGGGGATCGCTACGAGGCCACCTGTACCTAGGACCTTCACATTACCTAGGAGCAACTTTGCCAAAACATCGGCATCAAGCAACAAATCAATTGGTCCCGGAATGTCGAAGGTGGGGTTAGCCAAACACAAACCCCTTGTCAGGGTCACCACAGCTGGGGACAACTTAACCTGGGGGTGTTGACCCAATATATTTTCTAAAACTATTGCCGAAGCAGTGATGCTCGGACAGGAAACCGAGAACATTTTAACATTACCAACTCCCCCAACAGAAATCCGGTGAGCATTCAAAGCTAGGCACAGGCCACTCGCTAACCAAGCCGAAACAATACAACCCTGGGCACCTGAATCTAAAAGGGCACAATTATATTTTTGAAAAGCTAAACTAAGTTCTAGATCTTTGCCATGCAGCCCCTGCACATTTTGGTGCCCGATAATTAAAGCGTTTTTACAAATATTATTATTTACATTTTTGCGATATACCATGTCTACCTTTTTATTAAAAGGTTCGGGTCGAGAGCAAAATCCAAATGCTGGTGAAGTTGAGATTTAGTATGGTTCTTACAAAAAGTTTCTATGAAATACTTGATTATATCCTGGTACTGCTCTCGCCCTATTTTGTAATAGTTTAAGCTACATATATTTAATTTATTATTTATTTATTATTATATAAAGCTAGATTACTTAATTTGGAATTCATTTTATAGATTTCAGTGTTGAATTGTTCGCTGCTTTTCCTTTCTTCGTGCAATATATTAGGTAATAACAATTCGACGTCTTTATTACCAATCCTGTTTATCAGTTGGTGTATTTGATGTATTCCTTGACTTCAGAATGATATATTCTTTCTAAGAGCACAATTAATATGATATTATCACCATTTCTCATAATATTCTGTGCAGATATGAATATGGTGTGCAGATGCAGGCCAAGTTTAGTTTTTTGTTTTTGTCTCCTTTTGTTGTCTGTACTGTTACTGGCTATATTTGCCTGTTTAACTAACAAATCACTGTACTTCTTTTGTAATATATTATTACTTCTTTCCATTTTATTAATTCTGATTTTAACGGTTGGTTTAACAACTGGTTATTTAATACGTTCTCTTCTAAGAATAAACTCTCATCTTGCAATTCTTTTACTTTTTCTTTTAGAAATAGTATCCAATTCTTAGCCTCATCCAATTCTTTTTTTATTCTAGTATTTTCCTGACACAATTTCTTAAATTTAATTTCGTTTATCCTCAAACTCTTCTGTCATTTCCTTAATTGTATTATCTTTTTCTTCCAAATTCTTTACCATAATCGTTATTGATTGTTCATAGTTTCTTAAAATTTCGTTATTATTTAAATTTATATTACAATCTTCTTCAAAATTTGTATTACATTCACGCTAGAGTCAATGTTCTTATTTTCCTTTTGGTTACATACATTTCTATTTAAAATGTTATATCATAATTTCACACACATCTATATATATTTATACCTACATATAAAACAGCTAAAAAAACAAATCAAACTAAATTTTTCAATGAGTAGTATCGGACCATATGGACTACAGTGACATATCTATGTCGAATATTTTTTATTACTCTGTTTAATGATCTGTGTTTAGTGTGCGCTATCTGTCAATAAACTGTTGTGGTTGTCATGCACATTCCATCATGTACTAGAGTATCATCATCGAGCTTGTATGAAATTCTTAATTTAGCATTTTTTAGTTATACATTAAAAGAATTATAGTACTATCCGTAGTTTGTTCACGATAAGAAAGGCCCCCTGAAGGTTGACATTGACGATAGAACGTATTTTTTTACTTTGATTGATAATGTCAACGACGTCTCCGAAACGCATGAAAAAGGAGGTTACGTTCCATGTGAGTTTTTTTAAAACTAGTGATGTTCCAATAAAATTTCTTTATAAAGTTTTAATCATTTTTTTATGGAATCTTTTTATTTATTTTTCCCTTATTTTTAAATAAACTTGTTTGTTTAATAATGAAAGTAAAATATAGCTTATCAAAAAAAATAAACTAGGCAGAGATACTAAATTTTAATTTATAGACTTAGAACAGATTTTGTAAAATGAAGAATCTTTTAAATTGAAGATTTATGTAAAATATCTTTATATACTGTTGTATAATAACTATTTATAAGGTAATTGATTATTTATAATACAAGTACCTATAAGTTTTTACGTGAATTAAAGTGCTATCCTACATTTTATATTTTTTAAGGTGGCAACAATATGAGGGAAACTTTCATGTGACAATCAATACGTACAAACGTTCTGAAAAGAAAATGGAGGAAGGGGCTTTAGCCCCGGTTTCTTGATGGATAGTCATCTTGACTAATTGTTAAATAATGACAGATAAATTACTATTATTACTGTATAAATTATTATTACTATTTCGAAATAAAATGTTTCTTGATGGATAGTTTAATTGACTATCTGTTAAATATAATAAAATAATAACAATTTATCTTATACTATTGTAAAAGATAAATAAATAAGATAAATTAATAACAATTTATCTTATTTATTTATATACAATTGTTTTATGTTTTCTTGCAAATTATAAACAAAATGAATTTGAGCATAGAAATATTTTACCAATTGTGAAATCGGAATGTTTGGATGAAGATTGTTTCAAACAAGCGTAAAATCATTTTCGATCCAAGATAAGATCACTCTAAAATTTGGGATGAATTTCGGATAAATATAAAACATATTACAAAAAATGAAAAGAAATAGTTATTTTACAGAATTAGATTTATCAGAAGCATACCTACAAGCACCACTACATGTAGATTCACAATTACCATTGTAACTGAAGAAGGCTATTTTAAATACCTATTGTTACCTTATGGTGTTAGTGTTGGCTCTTTCCAAAGGTTAATTGTACAAAAGTTACAAGGATTACAGGGGTAATAATATATGGAGATAATATTTACATAGTAGGAAAATAATTAAATGAGTGAAGAGGCTCGCCTACGAGCATCTTGTGTGAGTGAGGCTGGTGCCTGGTTGCGTGCTATACCTTCCCCTTATACGGGCACGCTGCTGGATGCCAACTCACTCCGCATAGCAGTTGCTTTAAGACTCTCACCTGTGATGCTTCAGACTGTGGGGTAGCCGCTGTGTTATCCCATAGGTGTGAAAAGGGCATAATAAAGCCAATAGCATATGCAAGTAAGAAACTTTCAGATACTCAACAACGTTATAGTATACTGGATAAGGAAGCTTATGCTATTGTCTTTGGGGTGACAAAGTTTTATGATTATTTATTTGGAAAGAAATTTATATTAGAAACAGATAATGCCGCACTGACTCATATATTTAATCCTAATAAAGGTATCCCTAAAATGGCAGCGAGAAGGCTCCAACACTGGACTATTTACATGCCTGCATTTAACTATGTTATCCAACATATAAAGACACAAAATAACCCAGCTGATTGCTTGTCGAGACTACCACTAGATGATAACTTAGATAATAAAATGAGTAACCTTTTACTGGAAGGTAAATTCAGTATTATTAATAGTAATAGTGTATATTCAATATAAAATGGTGTAACATTAAATTATAAGTTAGTACAAGATGAAACAAAAAGAGATATAACCTTGGCTACAGTTTTAAGATTATGTGTAGATGGTTGGCCCATAGATAATACCTATGGGGAATTAATGCAACCTTATTTTTCTCGTAGGTATGAACTAAGTGTAGACAAAGATTGTATTCTTTGGGGTTCTCTAGGACACTTGTTTGGCAAACATTTCTTAGTTATTGTTGACAGCTACACTAAATGGCCTGAGATTTTTGAAATACCAAACATAAGGGCTCTCACAACCATAAAAAAAAAATGTTTATAAAATATGGTTACCCTTTCCAATTGGTAACAGATAATGGTCCCACCTGGACTAGCAATCATTTTAAGGAATTTTGTAAATTAGTAGGTACCAAGCTTAGCTATACCTAACCTTACCATCCAAGTAGTAACGGCTAGCAGAAAGATTTATTTATACTTTTAAACATCACATGACAAAGATTGTAGAAAGTGGTTATAATTTGGAATATGCATTAAATCTATTTTTGTTTGACTAAAGGTTTACTGTACATTCAACCACTGGAGCTACACCAGCTAAATTATTGTTAGGTAGAGAACTTAGAGGCCGTCTGGCTCTATTGAGACCTGCACCTACAGTAGAGAAAGGGATAAGTGAACAAAATAAACAAATTGATCATTATAAAGGTAATAGAGTAGTAGATTTTAATAAGGGGGAGAAGGTGATGGTAAGAAATTATATAAAAGGAAAAAAATGGGTTCTAGGCCAAGTGATAGAAGTCCTGGTTCCAGGTGTGACTTATTTAGAAGAGACTCAGGGTAGGAAAATGAAAAGACATTGTAACCAATTGTTAAAGTGTTCACAGGAGTTGGTATAGTTGATTAATTCTAATTTTTATTTTTATCTAGAGGGGAAAAGTGTAATAACTTAAAACCTAATATCTTACTATATAATAAATGAATGTCTAACTACATCTAAAATGTCTTTAAAATAGAACGCATCTGCTTATGTCATATAGTTAACCCCGCTCCCCTCTAGTTTATGACACAGGGATTTACCCACAGATAAAATAGAGCACCACGTAGATTTACCATATAATTTTGTACCGTCTTGATCGGTCGGAATATTATTTAATAAATAGTGAATTTAATTCATAGTGTTTTTCTTTAATCAATAAAAAACACGGAATCCTCTCGGTACTTACCACGGTGCTTTGAATTAATACCTCTCGAAAGTGTCACAGAGTTTACATTACGTTATTAAAATAAAAATGTCCAACAAGTGGGACCACGAAACGACAGTGTATAAACCCCCTTCCTCTTTTAAAATAACTATTAATTCCTACATTAATAGCGATATTAGTTTCTTAATAGTTTTCTGAAACATTTTTTTATTTCTATTCATTTTGACGCACAACTGTATACGAAACGGTCTTCGAAACTGAACTGACTCGCCGGGAAGCAAAGTGAGTGCAAACACCTCCCGCCCACCACACTGTCTCGGCCGAGTACCAGGCACCTACCCGCCCACCACACTGTCTCGGCCGAGTACCAGGCACCTACCCGCCCACCACACTGTCTCGGCCGATACCAATTTGCTGTCTCGCCGATCTACTCGGTGCGTGTGATCAAGGCATTAGTCGTAAATTCGTAAAAGAATAATTAAAATATGCGATTCACGGTAATATTAATAACATTTTGAATTACAAAGCAAATTATTGTAAAATTGTCTCATATGATACAGCCTATAAATTATTTTGACAGCCTCTGTAGACTAGTGGTTGCGCCTTTGGCGTTGTATCCGGAGGTCGTGGGTTCGATTCCCACCCATGGCAAAAAAATATGAGTAGGTACATTTTTTTTGTACAGTTTGTCATAGTCTGGGTATTTATAAAATATAATATGTAATATATCGTTGCTTCTGGTACACATAATACAAACCTAAAGCTTAGTTTGTGACCAGAGCAATATGTGTAAATTGTCCCACATATTATTATTATTTACATATACATTTATAAATCAACTATAATAGAACAATAATCGACGGAAAAATCTATTTCGTGTAGCACATATCTTATTATCAGATCCGATTATAATTAATGTCAAAAAAATATCCAATTATTTATAAATGCCCATCTCTAAGCACGATGCTTCAGGGGGCCTTTTTTATCGTGAATACACTATAGGCACGAAATAATAGTCTCAACACTGATTGCGAACGTCTATTTATACACTACTAATAACAAAACCTCATGTGATTAAGCCGATGCACGCGGATTATAAAACGAAAACGCGGAAAGTTCGATACAGGTTGGCAGACAAACCTCTCGCGCCCGTGCCTCACTCGAAAGTGCCGTCTCTTCAGTTAAATGCGTCTAATACTGACAACTGACAGCTGTCAAAATCACCTGCCACGACCTCACCCAAGCGCACTACTTGACGTTTCCGACAAACGATGATATATTAGCTATGGCCCGCTTCTGTGCTTGAAATATTATTTGCATATATTTTAGAAAAGCTCTGTCACAACCTCGTGACCCAAGTCTGCGAGCTTTCGCACTGACCGGTTCTCTGCGTACAGGCGCGGACCTCGCCCGGCGGCCGGCAGACAGGCGCGGACTCGCCGGCGCGCCGCAGTGAGCCCACCGGCGCCGGGGCGGAGCGCAGCCGTCGCGACGCCGCCAACGTCACCGCCAGCAAGGTAGCGCACATCCCTCCAACGACCCCCAAACACTTAGCAATACCATAGTGACCCGTGACGCCCACAGACCCGCGTGCTCACGGGCGCCACCATCCTCAACATCGGCGGCGCCGTGCGGGACAGCATCGCGGACGGGTCGGCGCCGCCCTCGCCCGCGCCTCGCGCTGCGCCCCGCTCTTCCCGCCTCGACGCCTTCGTCATCCGCCCGCACGCGCCCCCCGCGCCTCCTGAGCCCCCTGCGCCCCCTGCGCCTCCCGCGCCCTCCGCGCCCCCGGCGACCCCCGCGCGCCTGGTGGTCGCCGCGCCGCACGCTACCGTCACGCTGCCCTGCGACCTGGACAACGTCACCGACTACCGCTGGTATCGCGACGGAGAGGTAAATCTACTGTCTCATAAAATGTACCATCAGTACCGATATACATAATCATTTCAAAGAATATGTATAGAGTGAATATTATAATTATATAATAAATTTATTTCAGAAAAATAATAACATTATTACCATAAGCAGCGGAACCCGCACTAAGAAACACCGCAGGCGATCATTCATTACAAATATTTTACAGACATTTTATTTAAAGTAAATCAATTTTCCAAAATAATCATAATAATAATATCCAAAATAAGATGGTATTTTGAAAACAATTTAATATAATTTAAGCAAGTAGGTAATTATTACAACAGTGTGTATGTTTAGTTATTTGATTATCGACATAAATAGTAGTTATCCAAATACAATATAATTGAATAAGTAAACCTAAAATCATTAAGTAGGCATTGAACATTACGCTAATCGTTCTAACAATGTCAAGAAAGCTTGGATTTATGACAACTAACTTATAATCTCGTCTAACATGGTTCTTCTTGTATCATAGGTACCAACAAAACTCTTTTGGTAAATCTGGATGCAACTGTCATAAGGAAACTTAAGCTTTGGCTTGGAATATCACACGGACTCCTCTACGCTGCTCAGGTGACAGCATCATGTTGGGATGAATTTTAAAAAGCCATTTGAACATAAACATTTACCAAGCAACAAATCCTGAGTAATTCTCGGGAAAATCTGATTGCATCTCTCCCAAAAGACACATTAGCTTTTCAGATGGAGTCAAGACTTTTATTTCATAAATCTTTTATTAGTGGTGTTCAGCTAGAGGACGCACAGAAAGAGGTTGAAAGAAAAAGGAATGTGATGTGAGGAATTATAAGGATAGTATTAAACATTTCCTTAGAAATGATGAAGAGCATGGCTACAGAGTTCGTACGAGCGGTATGTGATGGTTGCCGGTTGTCGCAGGAGGTGGCGGTGGGCACGGGCGCGGCGTCGTGGGGC
This sequence comes from Monopis laevigella, assembly GCA_947458855.1. Taxonomy (NCBI): domain Eukaryota; kingdom Metazoa; phylum Arthropoda; class Insecta; order Lepidoptera; family Tineidae; genus Monopis; species Monopis laevigella. The sequence goes on from OX381577.1 coordinate 185,890, forward strand.
GCGCGAGGCGCCGTGCGGGTGGTGGCGGCGCGCGGCGAGGCGGGCGCGTGGGCGTGCGCGGGCACGGCGCGGGGCGGCGGCGCGCGGCGCGGCGGCCACGTCACTCTCGCGCTCTACGGTACGCACGCACACGCGCGCACGCACGCACACGCGCGCACGCTCTCATGTCCTGTTTGTCCGCAGAGGAGGCGCGCGGCGTGTACCTCACGGTGGACGGGCGCCGCCTGGACGCGGGCGGCGGCTGGGTGCCGCTCCGGGAGAAGGCCACGCTCGACATCGTCTGCGTTGCCGAAGGTATCGTCTGCGTACCACAAGCTATATACCTTTGTTGTGTATCACTATTGTATATAGTGCAGGCCATGCGTGTGAGGTGTGAGTGTGTGTGAAGTTGCAGGCGGGATGCCGGCGCTGCAGCGCTGTGTGGTGTAAGTGTGTGTGACATTGCAGGTGGGGTGCCGGCACTGTGTGATGTGAGTGTGTGTGACGTTGCAGGCAGGGTGCCGGCGCTGTGTGGTGTGTGGTGTGAGTGTGTGTGACATTGCAGGTGGGGTGCCGGCGCTGTGTGGTGTGAGTGTGTGTGACGTTGCAGGCGGGGTGCCAGCGCTGTGTGGTGTGAGTGTGTGCGGCGGCTGGGCTCCGGGAGAAGGCCACGCTCGACATCGTCAGCGTTCCCGAAGGTATCGTCTGCGCACCACAAGCTATACACCTTTGTTGTGTATCACTATTGTATATAGTGCAGGCCATGCGTGTGAGGTGTGAGTGTGTGTGACGTTGCAGGCGTGGTGCCGGCGCTGTGTGGTGTGTGGTGTGAGTGTGTGTGACATTGCAGGTGGGGTGCCGGCGCTGTGTGGGGTGAGTGTGTGTGACGTTGCAGGCGGGGTGCCGGCGCTGTGTAGTGTGAGTGTGTGTGACGTTGCAGGCGGGGTGCCGGCGCTGTGTTGTGTGAGTGTGTGTGACGTTGTATTGCAGGCAGGGTGCCGGCGCTGTGTGGTGTGAGTGTATGTAACGTTGCAGGCGGGGTGCCGGCGCTGTGTGGTGTGAGTGTGTGTGACGTTGCAGGCGGGGTGCCGGCGCTGTGTGGTGTGAGTGTGTGTGACGTTGCAGGCGGGGTGCCGGCGCTGTGTTGTGTGAGTGTGTGTGACGTTGCAGGCAGGGTGCCGGCGCTGTGTGGTGTGAGTGTATGTAACGTTGCAGGCGGGGTGCCGGCGCCGACGCTGTCGTGGCGGCTGGTGTCGGCGGACGTCGCGATGGACACTCGTCCGCATCTCCAGCACGACGGGACGGACCACTCTACGCGTAAGCTTAAACAAAATAAATATGCGCGATATTATTAACTATCTAATTATTGGTTAGGAAGAAGCTCTCTAAAACTTCGCCGGCCGTTCGATTTCGTTACCATCACAAATGCAAAAGCCGTCAAGTAAGCTAGTCATTACGGGTTTAGTCTCCGGGTCAGTCGGGTTTAAAGCTGCTCTAGTGGACGCGGTAGTCGTCTTTCGGTACAAAACGATCAGTTGGTTTGACGATAAAGCAGCGAAGATGGATACGTAATGCAAAATATTATAATATATCTGTTGGAGACAACAATTCATAATAATATATTTTTAGTTTGTTTAATAAAAAACCTAATGTCAAATAATTTATTTGACATTGTCAGTCAAAATGTCGTAAACTAAAGTTATACAAACTAAATAATTAAATAGTTTTTAATAATAACGGCTTTTGATTTTAATATAGGCAATCACCCGATAGCTAGCCAAGTAAGGCATTAATTTCTATCATATGGCGACCGTGATTTTATAGTAAATGGTATTTACTATGTCGGAATCTGCAATTATCCTAAATACCTTGAAGGTAGACCAAATAAAGGTGAGGAAACTATTATTAAGCAGACTTCGTTATCTTAAATATACAATAACAGATCTTAAAAAAGTTCAATTTATCTGTACAATTTTAAATGAAATTGCTAATAAACTGTTTGTTCTTGATAATGATATTCTAAGAGAAATGTGCAAGAATGAATTTAGTGATGAAGAAATCGACAGAGAAATTGAACAAAATGAGAAGTATGAGATAACATGGTGTTATGTTCGAATCGTAATTGAAGATGTGATACAAAAAGATAAAGATAAAAACCGAGATGACGAGGATATAAGGAGCTTGTGGGAAAAGGTAAAGTCCAAAATAGATATTCTGTCAGAAAATGAACATTTGGACTTGACACCCATAATTACAGAGATTCCCAAACTTCATTATTCAGATAAAAATAATTTAAATACAGAGGTTTCAAAACTTTATTTGTTAAATGAACATAATTTTAATTTAGTAGTTCCTAATTTGTTGAATGAAGATATTTTAAATATAGAGGTTCCAAGACTATATAATTCAGATAATGTTGTCTTAAATACGAAGGGTCACAATGTTTCTGAGAATCAACAAGGCAATCGTCAACAAGTTGTTAAACCTTTATTATATTTTATAGAAACCAACCTATCCGAGATTAAGGAGAATAACAATATGATTACTAGTTTAGTAAATAATAAGATAAATAAAAAGCCCTTAAGTCCTAATATGGAAAATATTGAGATAGTAAAAAGCAAACCCATTTATGACTCCTTAGACAACCATGACAAATTTCAATATCTGCTTCAAGCCACTGTAAAAGGCACGAAAGCTAGGTCTTTAATTGAAAGTTTCCCACCATCCGGTGATAATTATTTAATAGCTATGGAACATTTGAAGGAGCGGTTTGCGCGCGACGATCTTATTGTCGAAGTATATGTATACAGGGTCAGAAATCAGGTATGTTTAATTCAATTAACTCCTTTGACTTTGTCTCAGCAGGATCTCTGATTCCTATAAACTCTAAATCCCATAAATCAGAAATATTTTTATCATTATGACAAAGCAAAGTAGTGATAGAATTAAACATTAAATATGAAGTAGAGAGCAATCAACGCATTGCTTTAGCCCGTTCAGGGTTTTCTAACGATAATGTAAAGCCTGGTTATGTTGATACCACACAAGAGACACCACAATTCACTGCTTCGTGTTTAGTAACTAAGAATAAAATAGACACGAAGGTTTGCGTCTGGTGCGATAAACCTAATCACTCTAGTTTAGAATGCTTTAAAATTTCTAAATTAACTTTGGACGAGCGTATTAAATTATTAAAAAATAAAAAGGCTTGTTTAGTCTGTTTAAAAATAGGTCATAGTTCTTATGTGTGCAAAGCCTATATAAAATGCATTGCATGTTTTAAAAAACATAACGTAATATTATGTCCAAACTTGTCAAATATAAAAAAAAATAATGACAACAAATTGAATATTAGTTCAGAAAAGAACACTGAGATGTCGCTAAGTCACCATAATAATATTACGTTACTTCAAACTTTATTAATCAAAATATCGTATTTGGATAAACAAATCATTGTTCGAGCTCTTATTGATAACGGAGCACAACGATCATATATTAAACGCGAATTAGCGCAAAAATTATCTATGCCTTACATTAGTGAGGAGTCGATGAGTCATATAGTTTTTGGTGGTTCTGAAACTACAAAACAAAAACATCGATTGTATAATATAATTGTAACTAATATTAATGACACTTTTAAATTTACTATGAACGTATTAGACGAAGATAAGATTTGCGGTGCGTTACCACGTATTTTTGATTCTAATTTTATTAGAGATTTATCTAAAAATAATATAATTTTAACGGATATTGGTCACGATATACCCGACATTGGGATTTTAATAGGAGCTGATTATTCTGGCATGCTTTTAACACCTAATATTGTACAACTAGAAAATGGTTTAACTGCTATTTGTACTAAACTTGGGTGGACTATACAGGGTCAGAAATCAGGTATGTTTAATTCTATCACTACTTTGCTTTGTCATAATGATAAAAATATTTCTGATTTATGGGATTTAGAGTTTATAGGAATCAGAGATCCTGCTGAGACAAAGTCAAAGGAGTTAATTGAATTCGAAACAGTAAAGCTTTTTAATGATACCATAAATATTAATGAAGAAGGAAGATATGAAGTTTGTTTACCATGGAAGGAAAATCGTATTTCGTTGTTGAATAATTATGATCTATGTATAAAAAGATTATTGTCAACAACAAAACGCCTAATTTCTACAGGTAATTATAATGCTTATCAAGATATCTTTAATGATTGGTTACAAAAAGGAATTATAGAAGAAGTAAAAGAAGATAATAAAGAAGGTCATTATTTGCCGCATCATGCCGTGATTAAAGAAGCGAGCTTAACGACAAGAGTACGACCGGTTTTTGACGCCTCGGCTAAGGATAAACAAGGCTACTCATTAAACGATTGCTTAGAAAGAGGCGCAAATTTATTAGAGGTAATTCCTACATTATTAATTAGATTTCGTATGCATTCTATTGGAATAACATCCGATATAACAAAAGCATTTTTACAGATTTCTATTACTAAAAAGGATAGAGATTTTGTTAAATTTTTATGTATTATTTAATTTATTAATAAGATTAAATGGATCTTTAATCCACCAACTGCTGCCTGGTGGGGTGGATGGTGGGAACGGCTAATTAGGACTGTTAAAGACCTATTGAAGAGAGTATTAGGAAAGACAGTGGTTACATACGTGGAGCTGGAGACAATATTATGTGATTGCGAAGCTATCATAAACTCAAGACCACTTAGCTATATAAATTCAGATTCTACGGAACTGACCCCTATATCTCCGAATTCATTCTTACAAACTATACCTCATAATAATGTGAATGATATTGATAAAATTGATACAGATGCTCTAAATAGAAGATTACAATATATACAGAAATTAAGAGAAGATCTACGACACAGATTTAAAATTGAATATCTTGGCTTGCTTGTACATAGAGGAAAAGAAAAATCGTCTGTAATAAATATTGGAGATGTAGTACTTATTGAAACGGATAAAAAGAGAGTTGAATGGCCACTAGGTATAGTAAAGGAATTATATCCAGGAACCGATGGGATTTCGAGGGTGGCTAAAATTAAAACGGGTGCTGGCGAGAAGGTTAGGCCCATACAACGGTTATATCCTTTAGAAATATCAAATTATGAAAATTCTGAATTTCGACAAATTAATAAAGACAACACTACTAATTCTGAAGAAGAGAAGGTGACAGAAGTTAATAAGACGCCTGAATATAAAACAAGAAGTGGGCGAGTAGTGAAGGTGCCTCAAAGAATGGCGTAGTGTTTTATAAATCTTTATTTTAAGTTTATTTTCTTTTCGTCGGGAGGATGTTGTAACTTTTTAATGTTTATATTTAGAATTTCAAGTTTGATTTATGTCAAGGGAGGTAACTATGGCAATAGAATAAATACATTGTTGTGAATAAGGTAAAAGTCTTTAATTTAATAAATTATCTTATTTAATTACGCAACAAATTGGCAATTTGCCAATTTGTTGCGTAATTAAATAAGATAATTTATTAAATTAAAGACTTTTACCTTATTCACAACAATCTACACTAATCATTTAAAATAAAAAGATAAAATAAGTGTTGGTATGGAAGGTCTCAACCACCGAACCAACCGGGTCCTGTCACGGATAACCAGTTCACTCCTCACGAAAATTGTCAAATACAAATATATTCATTGCTCTGTGTTAGAAGATGGTCCAATTATTTATGCCTTTTACAGGTGTGCACGTTCGGTTCGTTTCAATAATAATCTCTCTATAATCTAATACATTTACATTATTATAAACAATTATACATTAATGTCACAGCAATAAAGCAAATACAATTGCTATTGCTTTCTATCGGTTTGCTTTCTATTGGTTTATTCACAGCCCTCTATGAGCATTCTTCTAATTACTCTACTTTAGAGTGAAATTTTAAAAGTAAGTCATATTTTCTGATACTAGAAGGCAGAGGAGTGTGATATTTCTTTAATAAAACTTTCCCATATTCTCCTTTTCGTTATACGGAACTGAACGTGCGAAAACAGAATTAAGAGTCATCAATAGAGTCAAGACTCTATTGATGACTCTTAATTCGACTCAATTTTTAAGTAAATAAGTAATTTTAGTTTGTTTGTAAACAGTTTTCACAGCACTCGCGATGTAAAGAAATTTATAGGTTAAATTTTTAGGTATTGGGTTACAAATTAGCCGTAGTATTCTATTTTGTATTTTTATAAATGTGTATAGAGGAAGCAGGAAAACAGTAGTTTAATTTTTTGATAAAGTTTGATGTTTTATTTTTGTGTGTCGTGTTTGATTATAATGATAAAACAGTGATTTTTAAATTCAGGCAACTATGCCAATATAGCATGAGTATTAGACATGTGTTTAAGTTGAATCACACAAAAACTCTAAAACTGGTTTATATAGTAGGTAAGTACAAAAATGGATTAACTATGCATATATAAATAATAAAGTTCCTATATTTCCATATCATAATAAATATCCTATTATTATTACTTTCCATAATATAAATATTCCCTAATTACTACTTTTCTAAAATAATTAAACAATTTTACGCAAGACTTCCATCCCACCACCCAAGGCTGAACGTGAGAAAATCTCTTCATAATAGTCTAAGTTGTGACAAATCTGTAAGTCTAGGGCAGCCATGCTGAGCAGAGTGAATGAAAACAAGACTGATACTTTGAAGTCTTGTATTGGGGACCCGTGCTCACGCCACATAATAATAAACTCTTTATTTGCTCATAAGGTTTATTTATTTTATTTTTGTTTATTTATTTATTTATTACAATACAAATTACAATACAATTTTACAATATTCAACCAGCTCCCAAACTAAGCTTATCACTTATATCTCAGGAGCTGGGTTCACTTCCTCGTACCTACTTACTCCAATTAAATATAGGTATAATCTAAACAAAAAAAAAACAAAAAAATACAATAAAATATCTCACAGTTATTAACAAAATTTAAAAAATAACTAATTAACAACAGGAGGGTATATAATAAAAAAGTTAACACATTGCAAATTCACGGCTTATCAGTAGATGGATTGGCGCTAGTAACCGGTTGGTATTGTTCCAGCTACAATGGAATTAATGAATGAGGCATGCTGTGAGCTATACAGTACGTTACAAAATTACTAAATAATACTGTTTACACATTGACTAGTATTACAAAGGACAGATATATTATTAAATTAAAACATTTGCGTATGATATATTATATGATAGAATAACATACATATATGTAGGTATATGTATACACACATATACATATACCATGATTTCATTCCATATTTATTACAATTTTATTAGCTATATTAGTAAGTAGGCTTAATCTGTAATTTAGTTTTAAGGTTGCAATAGTAATACATAATTAGCTTGAATTAGTATGTATATATATAATAGGTACATTAATTAGATATAAGTGCGATATGTAAATGCATATTAATATATAATGAGCACTTTATATATAATGATTATATTATATATAAGTAACTTTAATATTATTTATTGTTATTATGTATCTGCATATGTATGTCTGTTTGTGTGTGTGTGTTCGTAAGTATGTGTGTGTGTGTATGTTTCAAGTGCGTGTGCGTGGGAGTATGTATGTGTATATATGTTAGTGGTTGGTAAGTTTCTAATTTACTACTTTTAACATATCTTCTGTGTCACTATATGAATATTCCTTTAAAAGATCGATTAATACTTTTTTGCATTTTATTTTTGTCATAGTGTATATATGTATGTTTTAATTTAATATATAAATATACACCTAAGAACGGAAAGAATTTACGTAAAAACAAAGTTTTAATAGTTTTATAATATGGAAAAATGAAGGGGTTCCGATTTACAGTCAATGAAGGGTCATATACTAGCTGAGTGTTCTTCTTGAGGATAATATTTAATACAAACATCTGGCGAACATTGAGAACTTCACATTCTTTGTAAAGTTTAATAGTAGGATATCTAATAGGAAGATTTTTACTAACCTTCAGGACCGCTCGAACAGCTCTTTCCAGTGGTAGCATAGTTGTTAAGTTACTACCACCCCACACAGTAATGCCATAGGTTATCAAAGATTGGCATAAAGCATAATATATTGCTTTTGTTAATTTTGGTTCTGATATCTCACGTAAGTTTCTAAATATATATATAAGTTTTCTAATTCTTTTTGTTAATGTCTCTATATGTTTGTTAAATTTTAAATGTTGATCTAAATGGATGCCCAAATATTTGGTAGAATCTGATCTAATAAGTGGGGTGCAGGAACATGAGTTTTTACCGCGATAACAATTATGTGCCGTAATTTTATAGATATTATTTGATGGCTGGGTATTGTTTCTTATTGTAAAGGATAAATAGATTGTTTTTTTCGCATTTAATGTTAACATATTCTCACTTAACCAGGTTGTAGTGACATCGAGACCTGCCTGTGCTCTAAAGCATAATGCTGTGTCGTCTGCAAAAGTCACAATTTTACCTTGCTTAAGAGACAACAGACAGAGGTCGTTGATGTAGACTAGGAAGAGAGTTGGACCCAGTATACTTCCTTGGGGGATTCCATAGTGTACCAGGATGTCTGTGCTAGTGTACTCATGAATTTTTACACATTGTATGCGATCCGATAAGTAATCCCTCATCAGTTTTAGCTGTAAACCTCTAACCCCAATTTTTTCCAGCTTATTCAACAGAAAGGGGACGGAAACTGTGTCAAAGGCTTTTGCTAAATCAAGAAAAATTGCAACGCACTTATTACCATTGTCTAAGTTATCAACAATAAAGTTAGATAAATCATGTATAGCGTCTGTAGTAGATCTGCTACTTCGGAAACCATGTTGCTGATTTGATAGTAGGTTTAATCTCTCTAAGTATTTAATTAGTCTAGTATTAATAATGCGTTCCAAAATTTTTGACATAGATGTTAAAATAGAAATAGGCCTGTAGTTATCGACACAGCCTCCATCGCCCCCCTTAAAAATGGGTCGTATGATAGACTTTTTAAATGCTCTAGGAAAGACACCTGAAGATAAAGACAAATTGCAGATATGTGTAATTGGCTGGACTAATTCGTTCTTATATAATTTTATTATATTAGTGGAAATGCCATCGTATCCCACAGCACACTCTTTTTTGAGTGAAGCGATTATATTTTGAACTTCCTCTAAGTCGGTATCTTCCAGTACGAATGAATTTAACATTGTATCCTTTGGCAATAAATTTAAAAATTTTAAGTCAATATTGGTACATTTCTTTCTAACTTTCTCTGCTAAGTTTTTATCCACATTTGCAAAGAAGTAATTTGCTTTGTTCACTGAGAGAGATGGGCTTTCCGCGGATGCTAGCAAGTTAATAGATTTATCTTTTGATATATCAAGGTCACTAATAGTTGTTGTGGCTTGGTTTCCTTGCCTATTCCTAGAACTCAATATCTGTCCTATTCACTTTTGAATTTACGCGGCATCGTCACGTGACCTATGCGGCGATGCGCAAGCGCAACCAATCGGCGATCGAGCCATTGTACAAACCTGAAAAAGTAACCTAAAAATAGTGTGCCCCTGCTAGCACCTTTAATAATAGAAATATATAATTAAAGAACAATTAATATAAGTGAAAAGTGTAGTGCTTGGCCGGCCTGGCTATTATTCGTCGTTGAACCGTGAGTACCTAGTCTTAATCCTCCAAGTTACCTATTTTCTTAACACTTAGATCAGCAGGTTTCATTATCCCCTAGCTTGGATGTGAACCAGGGAAGTCCCTTTAAAATAAGCAGCCCAAAATATAGATGCAATATTGACCACAGAGCTATTCCGCAAACAAACTTAATTATATCCCTACAGTCCACTGCCTAAAGCACGACCATCGTTTTTTGGTACCTTCCGAGCGCGAATATTCCTATAGATTACTTAAAATATCAATAACATTAATTTAGAGTTCAATTTCATAAGAAAACTTCTAAAATTAATCATAGTTCAAATCACAAAATTATAAGATTTCATTCACATCATATCTACCTACAGCGGTTATTCTAGAATGAAAGCTTGTAAAGCTTATTTTGTTAAAATATTGTAATCTGTTTTTGAGTTGCTCATTATGTTGTGTTCGAATAGTATATAATAATTATTTAGTCAATTTGGTAGGTACTTTATATAAAAGTAAGTTGACCACGCATTCAACTTTGCTACTTAGGTGCAAAAATATTTTACTTTTATTTTTGTCTTGATTAATTTATATACTTAACTTTATATAAACTAATACTTATTACCTAATTTTATATTTACCTACTAATACATACAATCAGTATATCTTTACGACCTTGCTGCGCAGAGGTAGTTAACCCTATGTTAGACTACTAACCTAACATAAATTAATTTACTTTTATATTTGTTTTATATATAATATTTATTTTAGTAAGTACATATATAATATTTTAACGTATTTTTCAACATGGAAAAACAGCTTAAAATTTTCCTTTCCCGTCGGGAATACATCTTTCAGTCAATGCAAATTTTATACGATTTATCCAAGGATATACATACTGATCAGGATAAATTAAGGTCATTTAGATCGCGTTACAAACGCATCGAAGAGACTCGTACTGAATTTGTTGATGTGATTGAAAAAATCGATGAAATTCAGATAACTTTAAAACCTGAAACAGTAGTAGATATGAAGCAGGTTTTGGCGTTCGATGAACTATATTATAAGGTAGTCGCTGCGGCCGACAGCATAGCGCCGTCTCTCACCAGCGCCTCCTTGCCTAGCGCTGCTGGTGAAGTCACCATCGATTCCAAACCGCCGTTGTCGGCGTCGCGCGCTCGACTGCCTAAGATCGATTTGCCAAAGTTCGATAGCAACATCGAGAATTGGCAAACTTTCTATGATACATTTGTCACATTAGTTCATGATAATAATACTATCAGCCCTGTCGAGAAATTCCATTATTTAATTTCTTGCCTAGCGGGCCCTGCGCTTACTATAGTTAAAGGAGTACCGGTTACTAACGAAAATTATATAATCGCATTCAATGCACTAATGGATCGTTATGAAAATAAACGAATCATTGCTGCTAACTATTTAGAAAAAATATTAAATTTTACGCCTTTAAAATCACCCGTTTTAAATGATTTATTAAAATTAACCAACACTCTTTACGAGTCAGTTAACGCGTTACAAAATATGAAAATTCAAAATTTGGGCGAATATATTTTGTTTCATCTCGCTTCTCGAGTCCTCGATTCCGATACGCGTAAGCGGTTTGAAATTCAGAATGTTTTTGAAATACCTACTTTTTCTAATTTATTAAAGTTTTTACAAGACTATGTGAAGATACTAGAAACTAGTGAACATCAATCTTGCACAAAACCTCACGCCAAGCCGTTCGAGTCTCGTCCGAAGTCTAGTAAAAATTATAACACCACTATGCTTGCCTCACAAAATGTACAATTAAATTCATTTAAATGTATATGTTGTAATTTTAAACATAGCATTTACAAATGCCCAAAATTCCTAGGCTTCAATACAGCAGCTAGACTTAACTTCATAAAACAACGAGGCATTTGCACTAACTGCTTGAAGTCAGGTCATGGTCACCAAAATTGCCCGTCAAAAACATATTGTTTGAATTGTGGACAAGGTCACCACACCCTTCTTCACCCTTCAGCGATCGTAACGCCAAGCTGTTCCGACACGGTGGCTGAAAATAACACGAGTTCCAGCGTTCACCATGGTACAAGCCGAGCTCTCGTGCTGCTGGGTACCTGTACGCTACTGGCGCGAGCCGCGTCCGGCCCGCCGCAACTCGTACGCGCTCTCATTGACAGCGGGGCGCAGGACTGCTTCATCACTGCCACCTGCGCGCGTCGCCTTGGTCTACCTATACGCCGCGCCAACCTTACTGTTTCTGGACTCGGTCATAACACTGTCCATCAAATCAATGGTATCACCGATTGTGTCATCCAACCGCGTGACGCTGACGAGCCCAGCTTTAACATACGACCTATTGTAATGACAAAATTAACTTCAAAACTACCTACAGTGAAGTTACCAAGTACAATCCGTCATCATTACAAGGATCTTACTTTAGCCGATAAAGACTTTGACAAGCCTGCTGAAGTCGATCTTCTTCTGGGCGCTGAACTATTCAGCGATATTTATGATGGACAACGTATCGCGCCCGGCCCAGGTTTACCTGTCGCCATGCACAGTATTTTCGGATGGATCCTCACAGGGAAGCTCGACGCAGGATGTCGATCACCACCCTCAGTGACCTCCCTGGTGGCGTCCACGCTCGCTATCGACGAAGTGGTCCAGCGTTTTTGGGAAGTCGAGGAGCCTCCACAATACCGAATCGTTGCGCCAGAAGATGAAGAATGCGAAAGTTTATATTCTAAATTGGTTCATCAAAATTCAGATGGCAAATATGTAGTGCCTATTTTATTTAAAGAATCTTACCCCGTGCTTGGTGATTCTTATAATAATTCCTTACGGCGATTTATTAATTTAGAAAAACGTTTAACTAAACATTAGCTTAAAGGCGATTATGTAACTTTTATGCGAGATTACGCCAATCTCGACCATATGGAACTTGTGAACTCTCAGCCACCTGTTGGTAAATATATAATACCTCACCACTGCGTGATTCGTCCTGACAGCACAACAACCAAGCTACGTGTTGTGTTTGATGCGAGTTCCAAATCCTCAAACGGATTATCACTAAATGACTTAGTGTATACCGGCCCTAAGCTGCAAGCGAATATTATCGATATTCTTACAAAGTTCCGTCTTCATACTTTTGTATTTACGAGTGACATCTCTAAGATGTATCGAGCTATTTTAATAAGACCCGAGGATCGTCCTTGGCAGCATATCCTATGGCGAGACTCACCATCGGAGACCATGACTGAATACGAGCTCCGCACCGTTACCTACGGCGTGAGCAGCTCACCTTATTTAGCTATTCGGACTTTGCAACAACTTGCAGCTGATCACGGAGCTTCGTACCCATGGGCCGCTAACGTCATACGTCATGACGTCTATATGGATGACATAATCACTGGTACGTCATCGGTAGAAGAAGCGCTTCAGCTTAAACTCGAGCTGACCCAACTGCTACATTGTGCAAGGTTTGAACTTCACAAATGGAGCAGTAATTCTCGCGAGTTTCTTCAGAGCCTATCATCTGAACATGTTCAGGTTCCCAAGGCATTCGTGGAAGAGAGTAAGGAGTCCACACTTAAGATCTTAGGAGTTCAATGGGATCCAAAAGGAGATTATTTTACCTACTCTGCTTCTGAAATACGAGCCGAGTGCACCAAGCGCTCCATTTTGTCAAATGTTGCTCGTATTTTTGACCCTCTAGGCTGGTTAACTCCGGTCACGCTTATCGCGAAACTGCTCCTTCAGGATCTTTGGCGTCTGAAGTTGTCATGGGACGAACCCATTCCCTATGACTTAACGAAAGTCTGGAATGAATTTGTTTCCGAGCTAAACAATTTAAAATTCATTCAACTACCTCGTTTGGTCGTACCGCGACACGCAGAAGATTTCCAACTCGTCGGTTTTTGTGACGGATCCACAAAGGCGTACGGTTGTTGCGTCTATCTTCGCGCTGTTAAAAATAATTATGTGCATATTAATTTGTTGATCGCGAAGTCCAAAGTGGCTCCTTTAGAACCTCTTACGGTGAACCGATTGGAGCTATGTGGCGCGGCCTTGCTTTCGCGCTGTCTTAAACATATGTTTACTTTGCTTAGCGATAAAATTAATATAACAGATCAAATCGCTTTTACCGATAGTAGTACAGTGTTGTCATGGCTTAACACTGAACCGCATAAGCTAAAGACATTCGTGGCTCACCGCGTTGTCCAAGCTATAGATTCAGTGCCCGCCAAACAGTGGAGACATGTTTCGACACATGAAAACCCAGCAGATCTATGCAGCCGCGGCTTGAGTTGTTCTCAACTTGCGGACTGCAGCCGCTGGTGGTCTGGTCCAGAATGGCTGTCCTGCGAGTTGGCACGTTGGCCAACTTGCAGAGAACCTAAGCTTCTGAACTCGTGCGAGGAAATGAAATCGTCATCCTTGGTCTTTTATATTAGTGATAAGGAACCGGGAGACAATCTATTTATTGAACTCATCGACCGGTTTTCATCATTTACGAGGCTTATTCGTGTAGTTGCTACATGTCTCAGATTTACTAAAAACGTCAGAACGACTCTAAAACATAGACTCAAAGATTCATTACGATCTGTAGAATCAAATGCTGCTATCGATAAACTAGTCGAAATTATACAATGTAATTATTTTGCTAGTGAAATAATCAGCATTAAGGAGAATCGACCTTGCACTCGATCTCTTCAAAAACTATCACCTTTCATCGATTGCTCTGGTCTCTTGCGAGTGGGGGGACGATTAAAGAACTCTGATCTCCCAGATCAAACTAGGCATCCGTACTTGTTACCGAAGCTAACTAGACTATCTTCTTTAATAGTCGATCATTTTCACGTGAAGTACCTTCACTGTGGCCCTCGCACATTGCAGTCATTGATACAACGACGATTTTGGATACTAGGTATTCGAAATTTAATCCGGTCTAGACTGTCCAAATGTGTGAAATGTTTTAGACATAAACCTTTGTCCTGTCAGCCCGTCATGGGTGATCTACCGGCATCCCGAATCGAACAAGGGTCTTGTTTTGAAAATATAGGGATTGATTTTGGCGGTCCATTTGTAGTCAAGGAGAGTAGACGACGAAACGCGCGTTCCTACAAGGCGTGGGTTTGTCTTATAGTATGTTTGGCGACAAAGGCCGTTCATTTAGAGTTGGTCACGGAACTGTCCACCGAAGCTTTTATAGCGGCGCTAGACAGATTCGTTGCACGACGTGGTATCTGTAGATCGATCCTTACCGACTGCGGCACCAACTTTATTGGAGCAAAGCGTTATTTGAACGAAATGTTTGTACTATTGGAAAACGAAAAATGCGCTATCACCAATGAGTTGACAAACCGGTCAATAACATGGAATCTAAATCCACCAGGAGCGCCTAACTTTGGTGGTATATTTGAAAGTGGAATCAAGTCCACCAAATATCATCTCAAACGTGTGGTAGGAAATCCGCTGACGTTTGAAGAGTTTGTGACCGTGCTCACAAAAATCGAAGCGATGTTAAACTCGCGACCACTTTGCGTACTTTCCTCTGACCCTCATGAAGTGAATGTGCTAACCCCTGGACACTTCCTGATTGGTCGGCCATTGGCCTCACTGCCCGAGCAGCAGTTTGAGGATTCCAACGTTTCTTTGAGGTCTCGCTGGCAGATGATCCAAAGACTTTCACAGTCCTTTTGGCGCATCTGGCAGAGAGACTATCTGCATACATTGCAGCAGAAATCTAAATGGTTCACTAACCAAAGACGCGATCCAGAAGTAGGAGACGTAGTGATACTTCTAGAACCGAACTTAGCCGCTACGGAATGGAGGTTAGGTCGTATCTTAAACGTGTTTCCTGGCAAAGACACTAAGGTTCGAGTAGTCTCTGTACGCACAGCGAAGGGCGTTTACACTAGACCTGCTCGAAAGGTATGTCCCCTTCCTATCTCTGATTCCTAATTATTAATGTATTTATTACTTATATATTTTTTGTAATTTTAATTTGTTATGTTATATGTGTTTTATATTTAGTTAAGTTTTGTTTTAAGTTAAGAACTAGACATCCTTGCCTATATCTATTCGAATACAACGTTTGGAGCTTTCTTGACCTTGCATTCAAGAAAGGATTTAATGTGTGAAATCCCTAGATGATTTCAAGTGGGGAGAGATGTTGTGGCTTGGTTTCCTTGCCTATTCCTAGAACTCAATATCTGTCCTATTCACTTTTGAATTTACGCGGCATCGTCACGTGACCTATGCGGCGATGCGCAAGCGCAACCAATCGGCGATCGAGCCTTTGTACAAACCTGAAAAAGTAACCTAAAAATAGTGTGCCCCTGCTAGCACCTTTAATAATAGAAATATATAATTAAAGAACAATTAATATAAGTGAAAAGTGTAGTGCTTGGCCGGCCTGGCTATTATTCGTCGTTGAACCGTGAGTACCTAGTCTTAATCCTCCAAGTTACCTATTTTCTTAACACTTAGATCAGCAGGTTTCATTATCCCCTAGCTTGGATGTGAACCAGGGAAGTCCCTTTAAAATAAGCAGCCCAAAATATAGATGCAATATTGACCACAGAGCTATTCCGCAAACAAACTTAATTATATCCCTACAGTCCACTGCCTAAAGCACAACCAATAGTTTTAATAGCCTTCCATATTTTTTTACTATCAGTTCCTGCTTTTCTCAACTCTTCTCGATCATATTCCCTCTTAACTTTCTTAAATAATTTATTGCAAAAGTTTCTACGTCTAATATATATTAACTTACATTGACTATCATTTGGCGAAGTTTTAACATTATTATGTAGTTTATCTCTTTGTCGTATACAACGTAAAAGCCCCGGTGTCATCCAGGGCTTTAATATTATGTTTTTCTTGTTGGCCTTATAGTATGTCTTATTATTATTAATGGCTTCTTGAATTAACTTGATGAATATGTCTGTAGCTAAATTAGCATCTGTCGTATCATATATATCTGTGAAGTTTAAGGATTTTATAGAGTTACCCAAACCGATGCAGTTTATTTTAGTTTTAGTGAAGTTACTGTTATATGTTTTTTTTGTTCTAATTTTAGTGATAAAAATACCGATTCATGATCTGTTATCGAAGAAGTTAATACAAGGGTTTTGGCAGGACACTTAGTTTTAAGCATGACATGATCCAGGCAACTATTATGTCTTGTAGATAATTGGTGTGCTGGTAAGAGGCCATGATACGTAGTTAGTTCTAAGTATTGTGAAGTAGAATTATTATTATGTCTATATTAATATCACCTATGACTGTCACGTGTTTATGTTTTGCCATTTTTTTTAGAACTACATCTAGATGATCACAGAAATAATATACATTATTATTTGATGGCGACCTGTATATAGCTACAACAGCCAAGTTATTGTTAACTTTAATAAGTAAACAGTTTGCATTGGGTATATAAGGTTCTTCAATGATGATATTTAGGTTACTTTTTGCGTACACAACAATGCCATCATTTTGGTTGTATGTGTGTTCTGAAGTATGGTAGTCATATCCAGGTAAATGAGGGATAACTGGACAACAGGATAACCAACATTCAGTTAAAACTATAATGTCACATTGCAGTTTTAATCTTTTTATAAGGTGAGGAGGCTAAGGAAATTTCTATTTATGCTCCTAATATTCTGTGTAATAATATTAATAGTGGATTTATGATCCGGAATAAGGAGACAGCAATCGTCTGGTGAACAAATAACTGATTCCGATACAGTGATACTGTCGATGTCTTGAGTTATTGTGTTAAACCTGCCCTCTTTTATAAATAAGAATCATATTTTTGTCTGTCATTAATATTTCAAGGAGTTTTATAATACTATGGTACTGAATTTGCTTTAATATATGTATATAGTATGTTATTTTAATATAGACAAAATGTAATTGCATATTAGATAATAATTTATTGCCAAAATAGTTTTTTAAAATAGTTTTATTTATTAGCATTTTAACACAGTATGTCGTGAGACGGTATACTTTTTTGGTTATATTATAATAATAATGTAGTAAAGATAATATAGGTATTATAACAATATTAAATAAATATTTTGTGTACGTAAGTGTGTTTATGAAGTGAGTGAATGCAGTCAGGGTATTTTGAAATTTAATTGTGTTATGTGAGTTTTTGTTTGTGTCCATGGTATTTTTGTTTGAGTTAGTATTATGTGTATGTTGAGTTTTTAAATGATAATATAAAGTATAGTTAATAAAATACATTAGCATACTAAGATAACCATGCAGAATATACAATACTAGTCATTTCTTTTTAATATTTTCTAGATCTGATTCCTTTTCTATACGTATAGCAGGTGCTCCCTCTACTTTACGTAGATATATTTTACCATGCGTAGTCCAACAATAGGTAAAGTTATTTTCTTTTGCATAACCACGCGCCATAGTATAAAGTTTGTTAGATTTAGGAGTAAGATTTTCATTTGTAATTTATGTAGACAGGTATTTTCATTCCGTTTAGATTTAAGGTAGAAGTATTAAATTTATTTTCTCTATTATATTTCTTCAGGTTATAGAGTAGCTGATCCCGTATTAGAATACTATTAAAATTCACTACCACGGGTTTATTAGTTTCAGATTTCGAGTTCACTCGAAACACATCTCGAATATCCGACCTTTGTATAGAGGTATTTAAAATCTTGCCTGTTTCAACAACAATATTCGATAGCTTTTCTTTATTTTCTTTTTGTTGCACTGGAATATTTTTAATTTCAATACAAGTGGTCTGTTTCCTTCAATCATGTCCAATTTAGACTCAAGTAGTTTTATGATCTTTTGGTCATTACGTTGAGCTTCTTCTAGGTAGTTAATTTTTTTTAAGGCATCGTCATATTGTTTGCTTAAATACTTGATTGAATTTTGTATATTGCTATAGTTTTCTTTGTTTTGATCTTTGATTTCAGTCATTGTAGATAAAAGTGTTGAATATTTAATTTCTTGTTGAGCTGCCCACTTGTTAAACATATCTGTGATAGCATCATCCTGTATATTTTCACTATCGTCGCGCTTCCTTCGCTTTATGTTGCGTGTGGATAAAACGCCTATTTCAGTTTCGGTTACAAGGGCTATGTTTGAATCTGAACCGTACACTTTCGTTCGAAGTGTCCACGCACCTGATTTGTACAGCTTTATTCCGTCACAACAACTGGTACTACTACGCCCTCCCGAGAGTACTTTCGAGTAGTGGATATCTCTTATACTTTCTGTTGTCCTATTATTTTTAGTTACTTTATTAAGTATGTGTATATGTTTTAACTTTAGATTATTGTGTAAACCAAATTCACGTCTACTTTCAATCGCAGTCCGAGGCGGAACCGAGAAATCTTTCCTGAAATTGATATAATGACCCTGCCCTCCCAATACATATCTACATATTCTTTATATTTATTAATTATATTGACACATTCTATTAAACCCATTATAAGTACAGACACGTAACATTATATTTACAGATTAAATCAAATTAATTCTTATTAATTAAATATATATTCATTATTATTAAATTTATCATTATTATAAACATATTTATTTATATATTAAACAATTTAAATTAATTTATTCAAATATTTTTTTTATTTTATTATATTTATTTTATAAACATTTCTTTAATATATAAAATAATAAAGATATAATACAATTCCTTCTTTACATTAAAAATTATATTGTTATTACTAATAAGTCGATACAGTAGGTACATACATGGCTATTCATTACACCTAACATTATAACAAATATTTAATTACATATTATTTTTAATCTATTATTTATATTTACACATTTTATTAAAGCTATTATACAATTAATTACAGATTACATTAAATTTATATGTTTTAAGAATATATAATATTATCCAAATGTTCATTAAGTATATCTTAAAGTAGATGCTATATTACCGTAATTTGCTGTTGGTACTGTGGATTTATTTGAAATTTTTGATAATTTTCGCAGTGCATATGAGAATTGATTTAATTTTTTACATATTAATTTTGTTTGATCCCTCCATGTTATTTTGTTATCAATAATAAGCCCCAAAAATTTTGTTGTACTAACTTCTTCAATAATTTTATCCTTATATTTAACACACTGTGACGAAGTCCTACCTACAGGTATAAATTGGCTGTGAGGTAATGAAAACAACGTACATACAATAAAAATAAATATATATTTTATTTATTTATTTTTATTTAAAAACTTTATTGCACAAATATAGTACAAAGGCGGACTTAATGCCGCTAGGCATTCTCTACCAGTCAAACCTTTGGGACAAATTAAGCAGTAAGTAGGTAAAATAGGTGCAGTAAAATACATTTAAGAAATAGAGTATACAAATATTATACATATACACTAATGCTGACTACATATACATACATATCATAAACTATATTAATAATATACATACATAATAATAAAATAGCAAATATTACAGCAACATCATAATATAGCACTACCCACAGCACAATAATTATTTAAAGCAGAAACACAGGATGAGATGAGTGAGAGAGCGAGCCCAAACAACACATTCACACATTCAGAAAGTGTTTATACACTAGTCTCTTAAAGATACCCCTGTTAGGAGCTTGTCTAATGTCCACCGGAAGATCATTCCAGGGTCTTGTTGCAGCAACAGAAAAAGATTTTGAAACATAGGTAGAATGATGAGAAGGTATAGAAAGAGTTGAGTTAGAGGCAGAACGAAGGATTCTATCATGATGCGAGCCGAGGGATGTAAAACTATCCTTGAGGTATTTGGGAGTGTTAGGTTCGTTTAACAAAGAGTAGAGCAGGCAGAGAACCCTGCTGTTTCTCCTACCTCGAATCCTCAACCATTTTAGCTTATCTCGATAAGGTGTGACGTGATCATATTTGCGCAGACAGAAAATGAATCTGATGCATGCATTGTGTAGTCGTTCCATTTTGTTTAGTAATTCTTCCGTAAGATCTACACAACACACGTCACCATAATCAATCAAAGGAAGAAGTAAAGACTGAACAAGGGTAACTTTAGCTTTTATAGGCAGAAAATGTTTAAGTTTATTGAGAGAGTGCAGCGAAGAAAAAAAATTTACGACTAGTATTAGTTACTTGCGCTTTCCAGCTAAGATGAGAATCCAGATATAAACCCAAGTTCTTAACCTCGCTACAAAACGCAATCGGTTTACTGTCATATCGAACAAAGTCAATCTTGGCCATATCAACTTTTGATAAGAGGCGGGAACTCCCAATAATGATAGATTGACATTTGGCCGGGTTGACAGCAACACCAAATCTAGTAGACCAAGCCAATATATTTGAAAGATCAGAGTTAAGCCAAGCTATTGCACTATTCAGTGAGTTGATGTCTGTCTGCACATAAAGCTGCAAGTCATCGGCGTACAAGTGATAGTGACAGTGAAGCGATGTGGTGATACTGTCAATAAACATGGAGAAAAGCAATGGATATAGTATGCCACCTTGTGGAACGCCTGTACGTAATTCACACCAAACTGATGACAATTGGTCAACCCGCACCTGTTGCCGACGTTCATGGAGGTATTGGTAAAACCACGCAAGAGTCTCTGGAGAGAATCTAAGACGAGACAGAATAGCGATTAGCAAATCGGGATCGACTGTGTTAAAGGCGTTGGTGAAATCGATCAGTACAAGTACTGTGACCTTGGTTTCATCCATGCCATTTCTGATGTCTTCAGTTACTTTAAGTAAAGCTGAAGTTGTACTATGACCGCATCGAAAACCAGATTGAAAAGGATTTAAAAGTTCATGGTTTTGAAGAAAGAGCGTCAGTTGCTTATGTACTCACAAACTCTAAAACCTTAGATAGAAATGGTAGAATAGAAATAGGACGATAATGAGAAGGAAGTATTGGAGAGGATATTTTGGGAAGTGGTATGATGAAAGCTTTGCACCATAATGATGGAAATTGACAAGAAGTGAGGGAAAAATTAATGATATGAGTTATACGGGGTAAGAGTATGTCAAGAATGATAACGATCATAGCACGACCGATAGAATCACATCCCATTGCTTTTGAAGTTATTGATCCAATCGTCTTAAAGATTTCATCGGAAGAGACTTCTTCTAGCACAAATAGTGCAACATCAGGCATCGGCAACAATGCGACCTCAGCCAACGTTTTCATCTTTGTATCCACATCCAATGAAACCTAACTATTTAAAATTTATAAAGAGCTAAAGAGAGAGAGAGAGAGAGAACTATAAGAGAATGGGTTCTATCAACATCCAGATTATGTCATGTGAAGAATGCTACTGCCCTGATTATGCGACGATCGGGGAGGGCAGCATCCAAAGTCCTTCAGTGGCAGGGCAGGCTCCGGGCAGCGGTCTGTTATGGCCGGCTATGGCAGGCCGTGACGCCTACTGAGCAGACGGTGTCCAGGCTCCGGAAGAAAAATCCAGGCTGAGTTCAGCTATGACCAGCTGGGATGTCTGTAGACGGTGGCAGACCAGGCTTCAGAAAAAGGTTCCAGGCCAGGTTCTGCCGTAGTGGTTTTTCTACCTCGGACTTGATTCTCCACCTCGGACTTGATTCCTGGAATCATTTGAAGGGAAGCCTAAGCATACTGCTTCCAGCCCTCGTTGTCTTCAGTTTTTGGCAGGGCAGCAACAATAATTGTGCATTGCGTAAAATTGCAGGATGGAGGCTGGGGTGCAGTGCTAGATAGACGCACGGACACAGTACAATATTTATATAAATTCTAGTGAACCCTAAAAACGTCCCTATGAAAGCACTGTATAATTAACTCACCAAATTAATGTTGGAACTCCGAACTTTGTGCGTCACTATTATATATTTTGTAACTAACAAATTATTACAAACACGCACTCGCGATGTTAGCAATTTATCAAATGGCCTGCGGTACTCTGACCGCGGCCTATTTATCTTAAATTTGAAGTAATACGTTACTTCGACTTGTAAAATGCATTTATTTAAACTACCTGCCTCTTTTGCACTTTTGCAAAGGGTAATTTTAAATCCTAAACTATCCATTCCATTTCGTGGACCGCCGTACATTCCGCAACATAAAAAGTAACGTTCCGTTACAACACATTTGAGAAACATTTGGTCTTTGCTTAAAATTTATTATCTTAGTTTTTTCTAAATTTATATTTAAATTATTTATTTGCAACCAGTTTATTACATTCTTCAACGTATTATTTACATCGTCTTCGAAAGTATTAATATTATTACATGTACATACAATATTACTATCATCAGCAAAGAGAATCATAGGATAGTGAGTAGCTTTATTGAAATCGTTAATATAAAGTAAAAACAATAACGGCCCTAAAACACTACCCTGCGGCACACCATAGCGTACAATATTTTTAATTGAATTGTATATTTCTTCACATTTAAATTTTAAACTTATTCTATTAATTTGCGTAATTTGAAGTCTGGTCTTTAAATATGATTCAAACAATCTATTTGTAATGCCGCATATTCCATATGTGTCTAATTTATCTAATAGTATTGTATGATCAACAAAATCAAAAGCCTTTGTTAAGTCCATATAAATGGCTATCACAGGTTTCTTATCATTTACATTATCAATAATATTTTTAAGTAGCTCGTAAATGGCTAGATTTATAGACATGCCTTTTCTAAACCCTTTTCGCTCATTAATTAATATGTTATTTTTCTCCAAATAAGAATACAGTCTAGTATATATAATCTATTCAAAAACCTTTGAAAAAACTGGGATTAATGCTACAGGTCTGTAAAAATGCATATCTTATTTGTTGTCTTTTTTAAAAATAGGTTTAATTATAGAAAGTTTTAATTTGCTTGGAAAAACACCCATCTCGAAACATAAATTATTAATATGACAAATTACTGGAGATATAATAATGTTTGTATATTTTATGACTTTAGTGTTTATATCATCATATCCAGTATTTTTTAATGATTTAATAACATTTGATACTTCAATTGTGGTTGTACGATTCACATAAAATCACTGACTATAATTATTTTCTAGAGTATTAGTATGATGTTTTCTATTAACATTTGGTGTCACTTGATTAATAAAAAAATCATTAAAACTTTCAGCAATATTTTTTGGATCACATACAACACTACCATCTATGTTTAATTTCTGAATAGTTTCCCTAGGTACATTTAGCTTATTTTCATTTATAACTTTCCATGTTGCCTTTGATTTATTTTTAGAAGTCTCAATGTAATAGTTTTTTTGTGCTTTTTGGGTCAGTTGAATTATACGTTTTAGTTTTTTAGAATATATTTTAAATTTAGATTTAGTATGCATGTTAGGATTCTTTCGATATTTCCATAATAGCTCGCGTTTCTTTTTACAGCATAGTTTAATACCTTTTGATATCCACTTTACCTTTTTACTTGTATAGTTTTTAATTTTTATTATTGGAATGCACAGATCGTAGAATAGCTTATACAAGTCATGAAAAATTTTGAAAGCCTTATTAGGATCAGAATTAATATATACCTCGCTGAAGCTAAGATTGCTTATACAGTCAAAAAATTTTATCATATTATCATTGCTGAAATCTCTTTTAGTTGAATACCAATATACACTATACACTATAGTACACGTTTTCTTTATAGGGCATTTAAAAATTTGGGCAGTATGATCAGATAGAGCAAATTCTTTAATTTCTGCTTTACAACCTTTAATATTATTATGTATTATATTATCAATACATTTACCACTGCTTAATATAGTTGCTTCACAGATGCCCAATTTCAAGTTAAACCCTAATAGCATTTGTTCAAACTGTATTGAAATTTTACTTTTGCTTATCATGTCTATATTAAAATCGCCACATATTATAACTTTTCTGTCATTTTTATAACAAAGTTCAGACAATACAACCGTAAGTTTATCAAAAAATATAGTTATTAGTTCATTTTTGTATTTAGGTGGTCTATAAATGCAGATTACTAAGACTTTATGTTCTATTAATTCAATACCACAGCATTCAATCAAGTTACACTCAGATAAGCCATTAATATTCGATTTGTTCTGTTAAATTTAGCTGCAAGTTTAAAATTAGGAATTGACAAATGTGTCTCATCACCAGAAATTAAGTTATGTTCCGTAATGCATAATACATCGACTTGTTTTCCTAAACATTTTAATTCATTTAATGAAATATTTAGTAGATCCATTTTGCTCAATAGACCATTAATATTTTGATGCATTATATAAATACTGTTAATTACGAAAAAAATCTGAAGTATCATGTTGTTCATTTAAGAGAGTACTCGTATCTATCTTAGGTTTACATTCAAGTGTGGAGATATTAATGGGGTAAGTTTGTGTACTTTTATTTACGCCTTTATTACCATTATTATATTTCTTTATTGATAAATATTTGTGGACTCTAATTTTATACTCCAATCGCAATACCTCTCTAGTTATAGATCGGCTAAAGTTTAAATTTATTTGGATACCATGTGGAATAATTCATATATATATAAGTAACATTTTGAAAACTGTTACACATAAATCGAAGTTCATAGTTTAGTTTAAATTCATTTAGATGCTTATTATAAGGAACTTCACAAATTATAGCATTAATATTACTTAGATTATTTAGCCATGTATTCAAATGTGACTGGACCTCATGTGGGTTTATATCATTACATCCACCTATCAAAATGACAATAATTTTTTGATAGTTTTGCTATTTCATTTTTTTCTAAATTAAGAACATTTTTTAAAGTAGCATTAGGTTTCCAAAAACAAGTAACTTCAAAATCATTTTCTAGTAAACTCTGTACCAATTCCCTAATTTCCCTACCCTGTTGGTCTGCTATAATAACCAATTTCTTTTTTCTTTCCACAACTATATTATTTGAGTTTATCTTATCCTCGTCTAAAACTTCTGTAATACAAACATTTATATCCTTTGTTTTATTAGCTTCTACAGCTGGCTGTGATGTTTTTGCAATATTTAATATTTCTTGTTGAACATCAGTTGAGTTGTTAAACTTTACTTAACCTTGGACCCTTTTCTTCTTTTTTTTCTTAGATTGTGGCGTTTCTGTAATTGTAATTTTCTTGTACATGTCGATTATCCTGTTGCGCTTTTCCAATTCTTCCTTTAGTCTTTTATTCTCAAGGTTTAATACATCAATTTCGCTATTTAGCAGCAAATAGCGAAGAAATTTCTGATTTTAAGCTATTTAGTTGCATGTCATTCTGTATCACTAAATGAATAATTTGGCATACTTAACATAATACTATCTAGTATTGAAGTGTTCGCTAGATCACTCTCCGATGTGGTCCTCTTTGGAGGACGTCTCATAGTAATATTCATTAAATCTTCCATTTTGTAAATTATTCAATTTTAATTATATATAAGGGCGAATATACAAAAGTTGGGTAACTTTTTAGGATATTTTGTTTATCATAGTTTTTAAATCAAATTCCTACAAATTCGGGTTATAAGATAGCTAATCTAATGAATATATTGCTCGTGATAGGGCCCAGTCACTTTTTAACGTAAATGCGGAGATATTTCGATTTTTCCGAATTTGGCTGCCAGGGGACTGACGGGGGTGACAAAGTACTGATAAAACACACAACTTCATAAGATATGCAAGAAATTTATTAAAATTTATAAGAAATCTCTTAGAAACTAATAGTATCACTCTCTCTTTTCTCACTTTTAATCTTAAACAGCCTTTAATTAACTTTATTTTACTTAACTTTACGACATTGAGATAGTTTTACTTAACAATATACATTTTCTAAGTAACCAACAAACAATTGAAACAAAAATATGACTCTCTCTGCCTTAAACTTAATAATAGTTACCAAGTAATACTATCACAGTATTCAAAACAGCCTTCTGACATGTCTAATATCATAATATTAATATAATCTATGCCTTATAGGCAAGTAATAAAAATGAGATCTTTTTCTCAACAAAAAAAAAAAAAATGCTTCTAAATAGTTTAACACTAAAATAATTACTTTTCAAAAACATCAATCTGCTCTTCAAATTGGTAAAACACTCTATTACCTTTCGTGAAGATATTTGGTACAGGTAATTTTTTAACTACTTGATCCATCGGAACATCTGCTACATCTCTTTTATTCAATTGAAATAGAGTGGCATTCTGTGTACAAATTTTGAGGAAAGTTACTCTCAATTCACCTTCTTCATCATCAACAGAAGAGCAGATTGCTGCATAACGATATTCTGTATTCCTTGTTATATATTTTACTAATACATAATCACCACTGCTATAAAGACTTCGTTGTGAATAACCGCTAACTCCTGGTGTTGATAGATTCCTATCCAATTTGGAATGATAATCTATGTCTCTTACGTAAGTGGATAGTGGTATATCATCATCTTCAGAGTCTGTAAATATGGTAGAAGCATTTATACGTGTACCATGTTCAGCCACTATCTCTGTCTGATAATGAATAGATCCTAGCTTGAAATGATTGCATGCGTCAGCGTCGCAGAAACAACTTAGTGACTTCATTGTAAGATGATTGGGAATGTAAGCTGAGCCGGTCACCTGATGCACTAAGAGCGTCCCCTTAAAGGCGATCATTTGAGACGACTTGTCGTTAATCAAGGTATTCATCTGCTCGATATCATAGCCTTCAATCACCGTCACTTTTATACCTGGACATCTCTCGCGGATAACAGAAGAAAACTCCATCAAGTTAGTTATATCACCTCCTAAAGCAATCACTTGATCAGCTGTTCGCTTGCATGTGGCCCCTACACCATCGGGTGCCCCCTTCCCGTGTCCGGCTTCATGAAAGTTCCAGGAATATCCCACAATATTAGGGTACATGTCTTGCAGTTTACAGCCCAATACATAAAACATAGATTTGTTCCTATATTGCGTTACAGGACCATCGCTGAGAAAGTGAATCTTTTGAATGTTTGATGGCAGTGATGTCAGCACAGGTTTTAGGTGGGCCCAAATTGCTCCGGCGTTATGAGACAAATTAGAAGACATAGTGCAGTGTGAAGTCGTAGAGTCTCTCAAGTAAACAACCACAGTATGTAATGAAATTTGGGTCCGCGAACCGCCAAAATGAAAGCTTTGTATTTCCTGATTGTATTTGGTACAAAAGTTTTCGGAAAAATCCATATGCACCACGGCTTCGAATTCAGACAAAGATTCTTTCAGTTGTTTAATTACATTATACTGGTGTACTATGTTAAAAGAATGCCGGAAAAATTTAGCCATGTCATTCTCAAGTTTTTTTATGAGATTTCCAGGTAAAATTTCTTGTGTTTCTTTTTTACATTTCATTACAAATCGTTCTTTCTTTGTTTTAAGATCATTTATGGACTCTTTTTTAGTCACCCACTGTTGCATTAAGATCGGTTTTGAGTTATCGAATTCTGCATAAATCAAAGTTTTTAAGGAACACTCATCACATGTTCTCTCAAGACATTTTTCAGAATATCGATCGCAACAAAGCATTTGCAACATACTTTGATGATTATTCACTGTTGTCAGAATATGTGCCTTTTTTAGAGCAGTAAGTTGAAGGTCCATGTTTTCGTGGACCGTGCAAGCACAAGTATCACGGTTTGATAGTTTAGGGGGAACCACCCAAAATGGTCGGAGTCGGGTAAATAGGCAATAACTCATTTTAAATGGAATGGTTTTCAAGAACTTCTCATGCAGATTTTTTATAGTGTCCAGTAGATATCTTTTCTGTTTTTTAATTTGGTTACGAGTCACGAATTCTTTCTTGCCTGCTGCTTGACGGCTGTTAGAATCATCTTCTAAAAATTGCTCAACTAGACTTTGCACTTTAACTTTGACCTTAATTTTTTTTTTTGGCTGGTTATGTCCTGTTTTTTTAAAAGTCACTACTTTGTTTGGTATTCTCCATAATTTGTATTTGTCTACCACATTTCCGGATATAGCTTGTTTGAACTTTCTTTTATCTTCATGACTCTTTATTTTAGTGTAGTTTTCCTCTAATTGAATTTTGATAGCTTCTCCGAACAGGGCCTTCTTCACTAATTCTTTCTTTTTAGTTATATCTTCGCTCATTTCTTCAATTCTGGTTTTCGGAGTTTTTTCCACAGATTTGACAACTTTCTTCAACTGCATTTTGACTCTTCTATATTTTTGACGCTGATTGTTCAGTTTAGTTTTTAGTTTCGAAACCTTTGCTTTCATCTCATTTAATTGCTTATTTCTGAACTTTCTCTGTCTTTCACTTCTTCTTTTTGCTGCACTTGCTCTTTGATCTTCGTTCACAATGGGCCTTATTAGTTCACCAACTATTGGTTGTGCTTCATCATCAGTTGTTGTAGGAGTATTCTGGCGTACAAAATTATGAGTAGTATTTTTCAAAAGTTGTTGTTTTTGTCTGTACGTTGATGAGTATTTTTTCCATTCTTTTCTAGTTAATCGCTGCTCCCGATATGTCATGTCTTTAATATTTTTTCTTTGTCCCTTTTCTTTCTTTTTTAAATATTGCAACTTTTGTTTCTCTTTGTATTCAGCTAATTTAATGGGGTCGCTTTTAATTCTATCTAAGCGAGCCTTTTCGGCTTCTCTTTTTTTTTTCAACATATCTTCTCTATCCTTAGCCATGTTTTGTTTTTTTTTAGGAGCCATGATGTTGTAAACTGAAATAAGTAAAAAAAAAATGCTTAGACACGCTCAAAAAGTCAGTACCCTGGAAACACGTCAGTCCTTTGGCGCAATATCAGACAACGGACTGACGCCAACGGACTGACGAAACAAACGTGAATTTGAGGTTATGTTTAGTACCAACGTTTATTTTGATACTTTCGAATATCAAGAAGCTACATTTTAAAAAATCAAAGTTAACTATGTATAAGTTAAAATATAACACAGATTTACAAGGAAATAGCGACTCACCATAGGACTGAAAATTTATCTGGATCGGCACGTGGTCATACGACGAACACAACTCTAGCACCGGCACAGTAATGGTGGCCGAACAATGGCGCGGTTTGCAGCCAACTTGAGTACCAACCTTGAAATTTACCGCGGATTTGAATTTGAGTCACCGGTATTTAGCGGGAAAATCAAATTCGAACAACACACAACGGACTGACGAATAAAACTGAACACAAAGTTTCTTATTATTTTTACAACAACTGTGAGAATACTATATTATGAAAGTTGTGATTATATAATATTAAATACATCACAGATTATAGTGAAATAGTAAGTTTTATTATATTAATGGTAATATTTAATACACAGCTTTTTGATTGCGCGCTTTGGAGGTTGTGACATGCCAAAGTACTGACGTTTTGAGAATATATTGTGAAGTTTTACAAATATGTATTTAAAATGAATAGCTGAAATTGGGTGACCAAATAAAAGGCTTTTAATTGTTTTAAAATTAATTATAAAATATAAACAAAATATAATAATACATCGTTATATTGACTGATGACATCGAGTTACCCAACTTTTGTATATTCATCCATAAAATAAAAAAAATATAAAAATAAAAAACACAAACATAAAAAAAAAATACAGCCAATAAAAATAAAAACAAAAAAAAAGCACAAAAATAAAAAATATAATTAATTCAGCTCCGAGGCAGGATTGAACAGAGAGCCTGTCGTCATTGAAATCGTTGTGCGGGAATCAAGGCTACGACAACTACGAAATTATTTGCCAATTTTTAAGCTATGTTCTGCTTAGTACGTAGTGTTAGTCAGAAAATGAGTCATTATTAACATTACATTTTTTTCCACAACCCACGCACTTTATTTTATAGTTTTAAAAAAAATCTTAAACACTATTTAAAGTTTATTTATACACACTTAGTTTGTTTTTCACTGATCATTTCTATATATAACTCCTTGATTAACAATCGTTATTAATTACTGAATTTTAATTAAACTTAGGAGAAAAACATAAACACGTCACTATCGCTTGAATCGCGATCTCTTTTTTATGGCCACATACCTTTTACGTTTGCTCGTGTCCCGTGTCGCGAGTTGGTCGGCCGTGCTATAACACAAATCACTTTTGTATTTAATTTTTTGTTAATCCTATTTATTTTTCTCCGACGACTAAATATAAATAACACTTAGAATGAGCGGTGACATTCTCAAATGGTTGATTAAATGTGGACGCTGTGCCACTGGACGTTCAAGTGGTAAAGTGCCTCCAGATATATTCTAAAAATAACTAACTCCTGAGCTCTCGGCCACACATTCTCTTTTCATTCCTCACACACTTTTAAACTACTACTGCAGCCTATCTACTACGCTTGAGGGTTGTTACTTCTTCTTGATCTTGGTTGCATCCTGGTGCTGACGTGCCTGGAAGGTCAAGCTCGCTTGGTGCCCTAGAGGGACGCTGCTGCAGGCTCCTTGTCATAGCTGAGCTTATTTCTTTAACTTAACATATATGTTAAGTATCATTGAGAGTTTAAGCTATAGCTTATCAATCTGAGTCATAATATCAGTAATATCTACTTACAGTACTTACTTCGCTTGAATCGCGATCTCTTTTTTATGGCCACATGCCTTTTACGTTTGCTCGTGTCCCGTGTCGCGTAGTAGTAGTAGTAGTAGTAATAGTCATAGTATCTCAATGTGAGTCAGTGTTCAGAAAGTCTACTACTTATCTGCCTACTGATTGGTTTTGCACTCTACAAGCTTCTCTTACTACTGCTACTCTACTCAAAGTGCATGGCGCTCGTCTCTCACTTCTTTCTGAACATCGTCTGACACTGCTCATCACAATAAATCTTTAGGGTCTTGGAGACCATGGTTGTGTTGAGAATGTCTGGGTGAATCAAAAGACTTCACCCACACCCTGAACTTTTACTTTACTTTCTGTACCGATTCATCTTTGTATAATTGTGTAATCTTAATAAAACTTAAATCTAATATCAATTAACCTTGCTAACTAACATTTAAATATTTATAAATTATTTTATAATATAAATTATAGTGTAAGTCATAACTGCAGGTGACAAGCCTTTCTTTGTACAACACAATTTAATATTAGATACCTAGCTCGTACTTTGTAGTACTGTGACAGCACAAAAGTGAGAGCTCACCACTTTCTTTATTCTCTTTCATATTATTTTGTATCTTTTTTTTATAATTTACTTCTTTCTTCTGAATTTTTAGTTTCGATTTCTCTATTTTGTAACAACTTTATTATTTAATATATGATTATACCTTAAATCTGTGCCTCTAGTGAAAACAGATACAAGTCTTAAAATGCAACTTTACAGGAGAAGCAAAAAACACTTAGCACCAGGAAAAAAACGAACTTATTTTGACATAACTTTTGTTTTATTATAGCTTGAAAGTTCTTAAATATGTAGAATCACAATAAAAATTATGCTTTTTCTAATGGCAATCATAAAATTTTAATAAACAAAACGAATAAAAAAAAATTAGACTTATATCCAGCCGAAAAAAAAACTCAAGTTAATTTATGCTCTTTCTCACCAATCATTTGAATTAAACATATTAGTGAAAAAGGGTACGCATTTGAAATGCATGTTGCATAACTTGTGTATTTTATTTATTAGACCACTATTTCTTAAGTAAAGTTTATTTGTTTAATATATATCTTTAAATTGATCATGCAATTCTTGTTAATTTTTATAAAAAAGTTACTTATATCACTTGTCACAATATTTTTTTATGTGTCAAGTGGTATTAGTCTAGATGTATTTATATTATTTTTTACTTTACGTAGGCATTGGGCAATAATTTAATAAAATAGCAATTTACCAAACTTAAAACTTTATTATAAATATATAAAAATCAAAGAGTAATTAGGAAATTTATTTTACATATTATTATAATCAATATCTTCATCGAATCCATCACCATCCTATAAAGGGTGGGTGTCCCGTGCATCGTTTACCAAGAGATTATTATAGAAATCTCTTAACACTTGGGTTAATTAGCGGAAGCAGAGTTAGTAAATCAAGCTTTTTTTCTGCTGGTACCGGGATCGGACCACTGTAGGCGTTCGATTTTGGTGCTCGAGTCTTAGTTGTCTCGATTCTAGTACTCAATAAAGTACTTAAGAATGTCTCTATTCACTTAAAATATGCCAACATAGATAGGTCTTATAATATAGGGTGTATAGGTACATATCACCTTTCGGCATGTAAATTTTTATAATATTATTTTAACATCTTGATATTTTATTTACTACATATCATATTATCCAATATCTATAAAATATTATACAATTGCAATAATATTTTATGTCCATGAGATAACTTTACTTGTAGATTCTTATTAATTATCTACAGCCATTTGATCAACTAGTAAGAAAAATATTCGAGGAGAACTGCCCCCTAATTATAAAAATAAAAAAAGCAATGACAAAATTCGTGAGGGCTGACTGGAACCTGGTTGGCTCAGCGATTGAGCGCCTTGCCATGATAGCGAGGTTCGTGGGTTCGAGTCCCGCCACCAGAATTTTTTTCATTGCAATCTTTAAAAATTTAATATCTAATTATAAAACAAAATTTTAACAGATCGCTATCGTAATTGGAGCTGTCATAGACTTTATTGCATTGGAAATAAGAGCGATGACAACTCAATTAATAAACGCATTGACAGACCGCTATCGCTGCCGCTGTTTTATAATTAGGCCCCTGGAGTCCGTAGTCGTACAATTGTTTTAAGAGAGACGAGATAATGTTCTTAGCTATGCATTCTCCGTGCGGGTGCCGGGTCCATCGCGTGATTGGAAGGCATGGAAATGAACTGCAGCGTTCCCGGACTTGAGACCACGAAGTAGGTTTAAAGGCCTTTTGAACTCTTACCTGCACTGTGTTCACTACCCCCTATACTTAACCAAATACTATATGATCCTATTAGTGCCATCTTGGAAACATGTTCCATAAAAGTTCCGACGGCTAATCACAAAAGGATCTTTCATTAAATGATATTCGTAGGTATTCGGTAATCGGATTCTAAACTTGAATCCTAGACTTTTGAACTCGATTCCAGACTCGAATCCTGGACTCGAAACCTGGACTCGAGTCCACATTCGAAACCTGGACTCGAGTCCACATTCGAATCCCAAACAAAACTGGAGTACTGTGCTCGAGTCAGGATCCGAATAATAGACAAACAATTCGAGTTCTGATCACAAAAGGATCTTTCATTAAATGATATTCGAAGGTATTCGGTAATCGGATTCTAAACTTGAATCCTAGACTTCTGAACTCGATTCCAGACTCGAATCCTGGACTCGAAACCTGGACTCGAGTCCACATTCGAATCGCAAACAAAACTCGAGTACCTACTGTGCTCGAGTCAGGATCCGAATAATAAACAAACTATTCGAGTTGATTCGATCCCTGAAAATGACGACTCAGCACATCACTACTCGTGCGACTGAGGATTGCGTATAAGCGCGCGGAGTTTCTTTTCCTTTCTCTTTCTTTGCAATCACATTAACTCTTTTATTTTATTTGCCATAAATAAGTTGTGTGAATTGAATAATTGTGTATAATGATATAATTTTATTGGCAATAATTTATGTTTTTTTTTGTGTAAAAAGATCTATCTACATTTATTACTTTGCCCACATTCAACCTAAAAATATATAAATACAAGTAACCCTTTTTACACCTAAAAAGGATTGAAAGTCTAATTGTGAGAAATGATATAATTTAAGTTATTGGCTATAAAATACATATTTTTTTGTGTATAGAGTGTTATCTACATTAGTACTTTCGCACACAAACAACTTAAAAAAATATAAATACAGGTAACTCTTTTTTCACGTACTATGGAATGAAATTCTGCAGTTTAATTAAAATTAAATCCTTTGGAACAAAAAAACAGAATTATTATTTCGTTTATAAAAATACTATTACACTTATATCCAACATGTGTGCTAGTTGTACCGTTTTACACAACTCTATTTTCGTCAAATGAATAGCTATCTTAGATTCGTTTACACCAATGTACGCGTCTTTTTTTACTGATCATTTTGGTATAAAAAACTCATTTTGACCATTTTCAGACTTATATCCGTTTTCACTAGAGGCACAGAAATTACATAATTGCATTTGTATTTAATCTCCTCTTAGGCTGCCTTTAGGACTTCTGCTTTATTCTCAGCATTATAATGTATACTTAATAAGAGACTCAATAGCAATCTATAACTCATTTTTTACCTACCTATACTTTACTGCTACCTAAAAGTTGAGAGTAGGGCAAAAGTGTGCTGCTGTAGAGGAATGTGTTGTGTGCAGCGCACGTGTCGGTGTCGCGCGCGAGGCTGTCGGCGTCGCGCGAGCTGCACGACGCGTGGGTGGAGTGCGGCGCCGTCCAGCCCGCGCCGCTCGGCCTCAACCGCTCCGCCCACGCCGCGCCGCGCGCCGCCAGGATACAGATGCACGTCACATGTGAGTCCGCCACACACCCCACACGGTACCCGGTATGCTCGGCTCGCTGACGTTGTATGTGTTGTCAGACGCGCCGTCGTTCGTGATCTCGCGCTGGCCGGGGTTCGGCGTGGCGCTGGTGTCGGGCGCGGGCGCGGCGCTGCGCTGCGACGTAGACGCCAACCCACCCGCCCGCGCCGCGCGCTGGCACCGCGACCCCCCCGCCACCCCCACCGACGCCCCGGACGCCCCCGAGGCCCCCGACGCCGCGCCGCACGCCACGCTGGTGTGGGCGGCGCTGGCCCCGCACCACGCCGGCTGGTACCGGTGCCGCGCCAGCTGGGGCGACCGCGACTACTCCAGCATCGGCTACTACCTCAACGTCCGAGGTGAGCTCCCCCTGCTCGTCGGGCACCGAGTCGGTGTAGTATTGTTGCTCGACTAAAAAACGCTCCTCACACTTTGCTGATGACAACTGCAAAATATTAGAGCTTAGTTTGTGACCAAAGCAATATAAGTAATTTGTGCCTACATATTATATCATGTTATCTTGTATTATTATTAACATAACCCCTGTATTCAATAAGGCAGGGCTTCCGAGACAAGTTTTATTTTTAATTTCGAAAATATAGCTTAAAATACCTAACATAATTTTGTTTTTATCATTAACAGTTTTTTAGATATTAACACAGAGTTCTTCCCATAACTCTGGGGGTATTAAGTATTTCATGTTTCAAAATTTATACTGTTGCTTTTTTTTTGTAAAACGTTGTTAAAAAAAAATATATGCGTTGTCAGTTGACATGTCAATGTCACAAGCAAGTGTTTGTATTGGTTACCGCGGGTTACTGCGAAGCGAATAGAAAAAGGTCCGACAATACTTTATAAACTGTTTATAAGTTTTCCCTACAAGAATCTTTAAAAGCTTTACTTTTATCTATGTGGCATTTCAATTTAAAAATAATACTTTTCTTTAGGATACATTTTCTGTAAGATACATAAAAAATATTAGATTATATTGGTCTTTAATTTTATAAAGGTGTATATCGCACCACTTTTATCAAATATGACTGTTTTCAATGGCTATTAGTCTATTGTCTAGTGTGTTATGACGTCACGCAGTGTTTTTAGATTTCAGATTTTAAATATTAATATAGATGCAAGTTAAGTGTACATAACGGGTTTATGGGTCACACACACTATTTTATGTTAATTTAATGTGTGTGACACAAATTCATGAATAACGTATTATTGATTGGACGGGACTGACATAATCTTAAACAGATTAAAGTCCCAAAATGAAAATAGAAAAAAAAAAAAATTTCGAAAACCAGAATTTTATTTTTAAAATAATATCTTATTTTAGGCTATATTTTCGAATTTACCCTTCGAATTTTGCCTCTTGACTTCTTGGAAAAAGGGCGAATTTATATTACTTTTTTATACTCATGAAGAGTTGTTGTGTGCATATAAAATAATATTAATTTTAAAATTATTTTAGCGAGAAGGTATAATGATAAATTCTAATTATGCAGCCACAATTAAAACTTCCTTCTATCTCTGTAATGTTATTTAACACTGACACGTTTATTCTTTTAACCTTTTCGACAGTATTCTTACACACATCAACACTTTTCATATTGCTGGGTGACTACTAACTCGATACAACCAGTGTACGATTGTGCGAGACCATTCCACACAACTAGTGTACGATTGTGCGAGACCATTTCACACAACTAGTGTACGATTGTGCGAGACCATTCCACACAACTAGTGTAGGTACGATTATGCGAGACCATTTAACATATATCTGTTTGGACATTTTACCTGTACCATGCCCAAAATACAGTTCCCAAACAATATGCAGCACTAAATGTTTCACTATAAAGTAAATGTTCTTATCCCAAGGCAACTAAAACAATATTTTACTCAAATCAAGATTTTTTTTTAAAAGCGGCCCCAGCCTAGTGGTTCAGTCACTGCGCAACTGATAGGTAAGCAATGACAGCATGACCGGTCCTGAGATGGGTGACCACTTTATTCAACGAGGCTTTACTATCATTAACGCAGCCACTTGTTACGTGTTGCCTCCGAAATACCAACGGCGAAATGAGGATAGGTTAGTCCCTCCGCTGGGTACCCTGAGGCCGTTTAAACGGTTATCAGGAGTTAAAAAAAGGGCACCCGTGATGGTATTTATTTATCTATTTATGCAAGAAGCCGGGAAACAAAACTCGTCCAGGCTTCTCACACGGGTGCGATTCGCACCGCGAAAAGTTTATTGCTAAACTTAGAATCTAGACTTACCGTAAGGCTTTTGTGGTGCTTCAGCGTCGAGATCTCTGGGTACCCAAGGGATGCAATAACTTCGATATTGAACCAAAAGCACTAAGCCACGTAAAATACGGCGTTGGAACCATGTAATATTAACAACACACAACGCGACAATCTGAATCACTTGTAGGCGCCTAATAATGGCGAACAAACACTACATGTGTAAATGGGATTTCCAATAGGCCGCCCATAATCACTGGCGGAGCAAGAACAATATTCCAAGTAAGAAAACAAAACAATTACTTGTTCGCAATTATTATACAATTAAAAAAAAAGCATTTTCACTGACTGTCAAAAGGTCATGACCACAGATTAGAGTCCAGACTATTTATCAAAATCGAACATTCCCCCGCCCCGGATAAAAAGAATCTTTATGCTACACAACGGGCAAACGGGGGAGTGTTGTCACCGCTCTCTTCAAAACGGAATCTCCAACCATAACCTCAGCAAAACGAGGCACTCCACCCGCTCCTGGAAACAAGTTAAGAATGCGCTCCCTTCTCCAATGCAATGGGGACAGGTTAGAATCCTTAACCAGGACGAGGTCTCCTATTTTTGGAGGGTCCGTCTTATCAGTCCACTTCACGCGTTGTTGCAATATGTGAAGGTATTCGAGCGACCAGCGATGCCAGAAATGCTGGGTCATCTGCTGGATCAATTCAAATCGCGATAGTCGAGTACACTTCACATATCTGAAGGAGTATTCAGGCAAGGCGACAAGTGGCTGCCCTATCAAAAAATGACCTGGAGTCATAGCCTCGAGGTCGTTTGGGTCTGAAGAGAGTGGGCACAATGGGCGTGAGTTGAGGACGGCTTCAATTTTACAAAATACAGACATGCTGGTGGATCAAAAAGCCATCTGATTCCACGTTGGGAGAGTGCAGTTCCAATTACATTATGATTATCTGCTACAAATTTATATACATCATCTAAATAACGGTCGGTGCCCTTGTAGTTTGTTCCACAATCGGACCGGATCAACGATGGCAAACCACGGCGAGACACAAATCTACCAAGGGCAGCAGGGCTTAGGGCAGAAACCAATTCTAAATGTACGGCTTTGGTGGACAGACATACAAAGACACACAAATAGGCCTTAACAATTTTAGTGTTCCTGAGGTGTGACACTTTCACAGAGAAAGGGCCAGCAAAATCTGTACCCACGCCAGCAAAGGGACGAGATTCATTCACACGGTCCGATGGCAGATCTCCCATTTGAGGCTGCATGGTAGTAGCCTTAAGTCTGTAACTCGTCTCGTCTGGCGGACAGAATCCAATATTCGCGCTGTAAGATGGCCAACTAAGCATTACAGCCAGCATGCGAGTTCTTGATGTGGTGATCAGCAACCAACAAATTCACCAAGTGACCAGAATTAGGGAGCAACAAGGGGTGACGAGCTCCAAAGGGCAAATTGGCATTCCGAAGTCTTCCTCCAACACGAAGGAGGCCCAAATCATTAAAAAACGGATTTAGGTGTCCAATTGCTCCCTTGAGCTTACAACGTCCAGCCCGCAGTGTCTTAATTTCAGTCTTAAACTGATCGTCCTGAACAACCTTAATCCAATATAAAAGCGAGTCCTTCCGTTCACATGGTGTGAGGACTGGCAACTAGCGTTTCTCCTAGGGGTGTCGACAATTAAAAATAAAGCGCGTTTAATCTACGCAGTTACACCCAACAATTTATCCAGGGAGTAAAATTTAGGATCCATCTCCACGGTCCTCACCATCGCGAATACGCGGAGACCTGGTAGTGGATCAGTCAACAAAGGCTGGCCATTAGGCCAGAACGACTCAGGATGCGTCAACCAATCAGGGCCCTACCAAAGTGAGTGTCGCAAAAGATCTGGGGCAGCACAACCCCTTGGCGCAACATCTGCAGGGTTCATTTCCCCTGGAACAAGTCTCCAGATCAACGGAGCATTAGAAGCCTGAATCTGAGAGACACGATTGGCCACAAAGACTTCGAGCGTATGGACAGCAGCTCTCAGCCACGAGAGAACAATCTGGCTATCAGTCCAAGCAAACACGTCACCAATATCAACAGTACGTCTCAACGATACAAAAATGTGATTCAATAATCGCGTAACAAGAGCAGCCCCACACAATTCTAACTTCGGAATCGTAAGTCGAGTCCGAAGGGGAGCAACCTTGCTCTTAGCTAAGACCAAATTCTAATTACTGACGCTACACTTCCAGTAGGACACACAGTACGCAAGTAGACCACGGCGGCATATCCTCGCTCTGAAGCGTCACAGAACCCATGGAGGTTCTGTGACGCCGTGTACTTCCCAGCTGGAAGGAAAGGTCTGGGTAAAGAGACTTCATTGATTTCTGGAAGTGAAATAACAAACGAAATAACAAAATTTAACAAGGTGTGAGTGAGTTGGTCGTCCTAACCAACTCCAGCAGTCCAAAGTCTCTGAAGGAAACATTTAGCCAAAAATATTACTGGGCTAATCCAACCGCTTAGATCAAAGGTTCTGGCTACAGTGGACAGGACCAAGCGCTTAGTCCAGATCATGGGCGGGGAAAGATCCACCTGATAGGTGAAAATATCCTGGACTGGCCTGTACTGTACTCCAAGAACAGACAACATGTTAGGATTATTAATATTTTTGAAGAGGAGGGAATCCTGCTGGTGCTCCAATGGCAAGTCAGCCAGGAGAGTGGGGGAGTTCGATATCCACTTTCTTAGCGCATAGCCTCCAGCCCTCATTATTCCAATCAATTCATTCCTCAAGATCAAAGCCTCTTTTTTGGTAGCACCTGTCATCCTCGTGGATGAGTGTCTACCGAAACATTATGCGGATGTCGGCCACAAAGACAATCTGATGGCGGCGAAAGTCCATGAGGATATCCGAAATTTCCCGGAGAAGCTTTGGGCCAGTATGCAGACACTGGTTCAAAGATACACCCGAAGACGTGGGGGCAGAGCCATAAAACACCACTCTTATCTTCTCTCAGGTTTGAAGACTGCGTGATGGGGAATGAAATAATGTTCCACTGAACGCCAGTCCAAGTTTGAGACCGTCATGTGTCCCAAAACCTCATACTCCCGCATGAACTCAATGTACTTCTTGCGGAAGACAGGGTCACGCCTCATGCGATTCTCCATGGACATCAACCTTTTCTCAGCAAGACTCCTCGATGCACCCAATGGGGGTCGTGAGGGGAGAAAAGGAAGTCTGGTGTAAAAAAGACCAGAATCTAAACGACCAGTATTATTTTGGAAGAACAATTCACATTAATGATTAATAAGATTGACCTTCGTAGCAGCCGGGGGCTCTTCAACTTCCCAAAATCTCTGAACCGCCTCAGAAAGAGAAAGACAAATGTCAACAAAACGGTTATTAACAACATCAGGGGGAGGAACATGGGTTGGGCCCATTATAACAGATCCCAAGCTTGTGGGGATCGTTACGAGGCCACCTGTACCTAGAGGCTTCACAGTACCTAGGAGCAACATTCCCAAAACATCGGCACCAAGCAACAAATCAATTGGTCCCGGAATGTCGAAGGTAGGGTCAGCCAAACACAAACCCCTTTACATGCGGGTGTTGACCCAATATATTTTCTAATACTATTGCCGAAGCAGTGATGCTCAGACAGGAAACAGAGAACGAGGAGAATGTGAAAGTGTGTTACCAATCAAATTCTCAACTTTCACATTACCAACTCCCCGAACAGAATCCCGGTGAGGATTCAAAGCTAGGCATAGGCCACTCGCTAACCAAGCCGAAACAATGCAACCCTGGGCACCCGAATCTAAAAGGGCACGAACAACCAAATAGTTGCCCTTCGGGCCCAAAACACAAACAGAGGCTGTAGGTAAAATTACAGTCTCTGAGAGAGGGTGGCGGCTGGTGAGCGGGCAGCGAATACCTATTCCTCTTGAACCGGACGTACAGTAACATTCGGGTTAGGGATCCACTGATAGTTGTGGATTTCATGTGATCGGTCCCATGGCATTGACCCGACAACATGTCGCCTTAAAAGTCTTCTTTGGTAACGAGGCCTTACAGCAGGTAGCTGCGCTGCACACCGGTTATGACCCATGGGAGCAAAGCGAGGGGGCAAAGCATTGCCCCCGCCCATGAGGGGGGTACGGCCACCATTCCTGGGGGGTGAACTCCAAAAATTGGGGGGTGAAC
Organism: Monopis laevigella; assembly: GCA_947458855.1. Classification (NCBI taxonomy): domain Eukaryota; kingdom Metazoa; phylum Arthropoda; class Insecta; order Lepidoptera; family Tineidae; genus Monopis; species Monopis laevigella. The sequence continues at coordinate 227,421 of OX381577.1, forward strand.
TCCGAACGTTGGGGGGTGAACTACGAAAATGGGAGGGTGCGGTGCCGGTCCTTAGTACGTGAGGTGTCATAAAAATCTTGGCCGCTCTGCACCGGCAAAGTTGTCCACTATTCCGCACTCTTCATCCAAAAAGTTCAACAAGTCTGAGAACAATGGTAGGTAGTCAATGCTGTTACCACCATATCTATGCTTAAAGCGCAGCTTAAGTTCGGGGGACAACTTCCCGAGCACAATATTTAGTAATATAAATTACCAAGAATCTACTGGTAGGTTCAGACACTGCAAGGCATTCACCGCAATCATCAATGGGTTCAAGAGGTCTTTGCGCAAATCATGTGTCTCACTAATTATAGGCAACCCTAATATTTGGTTGACATGAGTGTCAGCCAAACGCCTAATATTCTGATTCCGCTTGGTCAGAAGTTCACGAGCAATCCTATAATTCTCGTCCGTCACGGGTAGGTGTTGTACGATGCCACGAGCCTCTCCTCTCAATGAGGACAACAAATATGCCATCTTCTGGCTGGGGGTGAGGTCACCCCGCCCGTACACCAGACTATCGAACAAGTTCAGGAAGCCTTCCCAGGCATCAAGTCGCCCCTCAAATGGTGGGAGGTCAATAAATTACCAAGAATCTACTGGTAGGTTCAGACACTGCAAGGCATTCACCGCAATCATGGGAGGTCAAGGGTAGGCAACCTGCTCAAAAGCCCGGGAGAAGAAACAACTGGCGAAGGCTCGGGGTCCATCTTAACCGGCCTATCAATATCTCCGCGAACCTTTTCGGTAATGGTGTCTATGAGTACCAACGCACGGTCATAGTCACATGTGACCGCTGCATGGAACTCATCCACTACGGGGTTCAAAGATAAAAAGTCCTCAAAGGCCCTATGTAAGTCCCGCTCATACTCTGGGATCTTTTCAAATCGCACCAAAAGAGCAGCGGAGCGGTCGGGTCTGTCTACCAAATCCACAGCGGATGTAAGCCACCTTAAGACAGCCTTAATTTTATTAGGGTTCTTATTTACAGACATAATTAGGAATTAAACGAACTTACCTTGTGAAGTTCCAATTCTAATTGTACGAGCTGCATAGTCTCGAAATGATAAATAAGACATGTAGTAATCGAATTTACGAGCCAACGATGCACGAGTTCAGAGCCTTAAACAAGCGCTTTAAAAAAATAAAACCCTCCTTATGTCAATCCCCGCCTGTCAACTTCATATAGTGTAGAGCTGCAACATAAGGTTAAGTGCTTGATGAGTCCAGTTTCGCGGAGAACACGCAAACTTAATTTCACGACATTAACATACTGGGAGAGTGTTGTAAACATTTGGGGGGGACGGGTTATATGTTATCATTTCGAGACTATGCAGCTCGTACAATTAGAATTGGAACTTCACAAGGTAAGTTCGTTTAATTCCTAATTGTACTTCGCTGCATAGTCTCTTCAATGATAAATAAGACATGTAGATGTTTAGAGAGTCGTGAAATAACAGACAGATGAATAGTACCTAATATAATATAAATTAAATCAAATGTTTATAAGTATCAAATTGGATACTTGAAAATTTATTATAATATATACTCATATAAATAAATATATATATTAATGAGGACTTATCTTTATAAAATTGAGGAAACACCTTGTATGATTTATTCCATCAAACTATACCTTACACTATTACTGAACACCCTGACGTTCAGCTGAAAAAACGTATAACCATGTGCTAACTGCTGTAAGTCTAGTCACATCTATCTCGCTACTAAATAGACTTAATCCACCAGCTAAATATCCACGATGCTAGCAATTTTTAGGCAATATGTGTGTAATTAATGTCTTACATTATATTATTATGGCACTTTAATATAAATGCACCTAAGTTTTAACTCATTTTATTTCTGTTGTACTATTTAATAGGACATTAAAGTTTATATTGTAAAGTATACTTTTCTTACAAAACTACACTTCGGTTGTGTACACCTATACTAGATATTTTAATGAGATTTGGGATTCTAATACAAATATTTTCTTGGAACCTAATTTAAATATTTTATTACGGAATAAAATAATGAGCCTTGGTACATTGTGACATGTAATTTCTTTGAAAGATCCTATAGTTAAAAAATACAACCCCACTCAATTACTAAAGTATAATTACGGATTAGTCCAACCCGACCCGTTAGACTCTATAAAATATGTAATAAAAAGAAATCTGTGGAGTAAGTTGCTCCTTCTTCATACATTTCATACAAAATATATCAGTCCCAAATATTTTATGAATAGTTCGTAATAATCTAAATTTAATTTGGTGCAACTATACTACTACTTTAAATAAGTGTTGTATTGCCTTGTTGTTTTGTCAATATTGGCCATCATGATTTTATATTTGGTCTGGATGGCGCGTTACATTGTAACAGTTCATTACAGGAGTAACACACTCTTAAACTGTAACAAACAGGTAAACACACTCCAAGAAGTGGTTATAGCGGGAATACAATAATATGCGACTATCATTTGGGAAAAAAAATAGAATAATAGCAAAGATGGGATAAGTTTTGATTAACTGAGTACTAAGATTTAGATGTCTCAGTTTGGTAACACATTACACCTACCGACTGTTTAGAGATAAATCTAATTTAAAACTTTTGTTATTAAAATAAAATAGGAAAGCAAAAAAATATATAAAAATAAACTAAGTAGTTTATTAAACAATTGTTTTTTACGCCTCTTACAGCATTGCTACACCTGCCCAGTGATAGAATTCAAATATAGAAATTAGATCCCACATACCATTAATTATTTTAAGTATTTTGTTTCCATCTTACAAGTTGATGTTTCAATGTATGAGAGTTACTATGTAAATCTAGAATACATTCTAGATCTTACTATTTTGGATCTAAAATATAGACTAAATCAGAATAATTGTAAGTTTAATAATCTCAAAATAAATGTATATAGTATAGTGTCTCAAGAGACATTTCATTTATATTTTTTATAATTATTGTAAAAGAATTATGGGTAGTATTATTCTAAAAGGTGGAAGCTTTTATAATTTCTTTATTCCCAAATTAAATGTAAAGATTTAACTTTCATGGATGGGTAACTAAGAAGCATATATTATTTAACTCAATGAACTTCTATAACAATACTGAGACATTATTTTTATGATCAGTTATAAAAATTAACATTTTCTAAATTGAATTGTTCCAAAAATATAAATTAATTAACTTGTTATATATTTAGAATGAATCTAGTAATTTTTACTCTAACAAAAGCTAGCTAGTAGAAAATGACTAAAGTTTTAATTTAATATGCCCATTTTGTACAATAATTTATTTTAGATAAATAAAATAAATAAATCTACTCTCCTTGACGAATTATTCGTAAGAAATACAGTAAGTATATTTGTGAGAAAAAAAAAAATGCCATTTAGTAGGTTCACCACATATAAAAATTATATATAATTTGAAAAAATACATGCATTAACATAATATATAATTTAATCAAAATTCTTGGATTACATGTGATCTGTAACCACTGCTGCTTAAGTAATTTTAAGCGTAAGCTGTAAATATGTTAGCATACCTATTAACATGTGTTAGTTAAGGTTCAAGATTCGCAAGACGGCGGATTTGCCCAAACAATGAGGATGGCTTTTCCTCGGCATTTGGAGCATATACACTGAAGGTTGCTGTAGTCTGGAATGAAAAGATACTAATCTGGTTCACTACCAGGCCATTGCAGTAAAGCCTACAACTTTATTTATGGTATTATTAGGCTTTGAATATTTGCAATTACCAGTCATTCTTCAGACTTCTCAACCGCCGCTAAGGCTTTTCTTCAAAGATCATAAGATTCTTTTATTGATTTAAAACCATCGCCAAGCTTACATTTCCTTACAATACAGATTCCTGTTTATAATGGCTACCGGCATGTCTAATGCAGTTTTTAATAAAACGTTTACACTTATTTTTAGTAATATTTAATCAGTGGTTTGTTTAGATTAACCACCACATCTGTGACTACTGCTTGTATCTCAGGTTTGAGTATATTGCATCAATCATTTTACATTAGGTATTATCCGGAGGTAAACCATGTTCCCCGTTTTATAGAAGTTTCATAATGGAATATTATTAAATGGTAAATAAATACCTGAATCATTAATATTGCAAATATATACTTTTATTTTTATGATATTACTTTTTTATTGTAAATGTATACTTTTATTGATGTTGTTATTGTGATTTTTAAGGTAATAACCGATTTTTCATTTCATTTCCATTTCTATCTTTTTCCATTTTATAAACGTTTCATAATGGAATAGTATTAAAAGGTAAATAAATACCTGAATCATAAATATTGCAAATATATACTTTTATTTCTATGATATTACTTTTTATTGTAAATATATATTTTTATTTATGTTTTATTATAATTTTGAAGGCAATAACCGTCTTTTCATTTCATTTCTAAGTTTCATAATGAAATCATTTTAGTAAGTATTACCTAAGTCTTGAGTAGTGTAAATATTTCTTTGTATAAATAATTGAGATTTTTTATATAATTCTGTGAGATTTAATAAGCTTTAGTAATAAAAAACATTCAAATAATAATACATAAATAAAAGTATTATTATATTATAGGCAAGTAACACATAAATTGAATTAGTAAATATCTAATTCTGTAAGGTTAAATAACCTTTTGTAATAAAAAAATGTTTAAATGATAACACCTGAATAGGTATTATTATATTATAGGCTAAATAACCCATAATTTGGATAGGTAAATACCATTCTGTAAGGTTAAATAAACTTTAGTAATAAAAAATAGTTTAAATAATAACACCTGAATAGGAGTATTATTATTATATGATATAAAAAACGCATAAATATGGATAAGTAAATACCATTCTGTAAGGTTAAATAACCTTTAGTAATAAAAATAATTCAATTATTAACACCTGAATAACACTCTGGAAGCGTCGCTTGGCAGAACCATTTTTTTTCCCCGAGTGTGAAGGGCCTTGCTGCGGGTGCGGTTTCCCTGAGGGAACACTTTTTATTGGCGGTCTCGCAAGTTTCCCTCCGGTTTTGCCAGTTACGCTATCTTTAGCACCTTCCATGTTTCTAATTGGTCTGTGAACAACAGGATTAGTAACACTGGCGCCCTGGCCTCTGGATGGACCTTTGTTATCTCTACCAGTTGCAACAGCCGTGCAGTGTGGTCCGCCCGAGGACTGACCCTTATTCCCAATACTGGGTTTAATGGCCCCTTCCTTGTGCCCACCATGACGCACTTCATTGCCACTCGTAGAGGCCACGGTGGCCCCATCCTTCAGCTTACTGTCTGACAGACCTGTGCTTCCGTTGCCGGTAGCGGTGGCCCGTCCCTTTGGTTGAGTGCTTTCTACAGCCTTTGTGCTATGCTCTTTTGCCTCCTCCGCAGAGGAAACCTCAGCCTTAGAACTGACTTGTTTTTTTTTAAAGAAAAAAAATCCATGGGTATATAGAGTTGATTTCATCCCATTAGCTCCCCACCCTCCATGGAGCCTTCAACGTCGGGGATGCTTATAAAAGCACCAAGGCTACTAACGGGATATAGTTCCCCAATGTATGTGATTCGCGAGACTAAACAGTGCATGAAACCAGACATGCACTGCCGCCTGTAAACCCCAAACACCAGGGGGCTCGCCTGGCGGCCGTCTGACGGACACCGCAGGCGATTGATCACAGTTGGATATTCTGCGACCGCCCGTGTTGGAAGAAATCCGGACCAAAGTGGTGTGTTGCAGTCAGGAAACAACCTCCACAGGCCTCCTTTCCACTCAACCACCAGGACTCCTTCATCCTTCCTTACGGGTCCCCGCGTACGGCACAAACACGCGGGTGAGCATTGTGTGTACATATATATATTACTATAGATAAGCGCTCACTACTCGTCTACAGCGAAGTGTACTGTATATATATAAGGAATGACGGTGAGGAGTTGTGGGTAGGTATTATCATATACTATTATATGAAAATGTGAAAAAGTGTAATATAATATTAAGTACATAAATATATAAATATTAATAGATACACATTTATTTATGCATATATATTTATAAAGCCATCTCCATTGTCCGGAGCCTCTCTCCGAGTGAGAGGTGCCCCTGCCTGGTTGCATTGAGGGATGCTCCGCAGGAAAGGAGTAGTTATACCAATAAATGCATATATAATATATAAAGCGTTTTCCTACGGCCAGGCTGTGCAGTGCGCCCGATATACTCTGCTATTGCCGGTGTTATGCGGTGGATGATATGTGCACGAAGCTCATTGGCCGACAACATTGCCCAGGGGGGATGACCCGCATAAGGCAGGTTCACCACCAAGCAGTCCTGTCCACCCCTGCAAGGTTCCGCATTCTGTAGAACGCACAACCCCGCAGTAGCGGCCTAAGATAGTGGTGGCGACGTGGACATGTATATTCGGACTTTAGGTATGCGTCTGGTAGTCCAACTTCGTGTACTTGGACGTACCTACGCTAGCGGCCAAGACAGCCCACACCTACTTTCCCCCCCAAGGGATGCAATAACTTCAAATTAATGTTGAACCAAAAGCACTAAGCCACGTAAAATACGGCGTTGGAACCATGTAATATTAACAACACACAACGCGACAAATCTGAATCACTTCTAGGCGCCTAATAATGGCGAACAAACAATACATATGTTTATTATTCAAGATTTTTTTTTGTTTCAAAATTATTTTTGTTTCCGCCATATTTGAAATAATTGAATTTAAAGTAAATACATTCAAGACTGCGAATTCGCTGCTTATTGTTTTCTCGGCAACGAACTTATTGTTTTATAGAGCCCGAAGAAGGCATAGAGAACCAACCCACTGCTGGGATTCCTGAACCTCGCGAGGATCCTCCGCCCCCCGAGACCGGGGGCGCAGGGACGCTGGACGGAAGCGCGGGTGTCTCGGAAGAAGGTGCGCGCGACCGCGTGGAGGTCCCGCTGGGGGGCGCCGCTCAGCTGCACTGCCCCAAGGGTGAGAGATTATTGCTAAACATTACCAATCTATGGCGTGACATATCATGAACGTCGATACAAACAATATAATGTTGTTTTATATTTAAGAAGCTTTTCTGTATATCCCGAGTCCTATTACCTTTGTATATCCCGAGTCCTACTACTTCTGTATATCCCGGTCCCTATTACTTTCTTTATATCTTAAGTCCTACTACTTCTGTATATCCCGGTCCCTATTACTTTATTTATATCTTAAGTCCTACTACTTCTGTATATTCCGGTCCCTATTACTTTCTTTATATCTTGAGTCCTACTACTTCTTTATATCCCGGTCCCTTTTACTTTCTTTATATCTTAAGTCCTAATACTTCTGTATATCCCGGTCCCTATTACTTTCTTTATATCTTGAGTCCTACTATTTCTTCATATCCCGGTCCCTATTACTTTCTTTATATCTTAAGTCCTGCTACTTCTGTATATCCCGGTCCCTATTACTTTCTTTATATCTTGAGTCCTACTACTATATCTGTATATCCCGGTCCCTATTACTTTCTTTATATCTTAAGTCATACTACTTCTGTATATCCCGGTCCCTATTACTTTCTTTTTATCTTGAGTCCTACTACTTCTGTATATCCCGGTCCCTATTACTTTCTTTATATCTTAAGTCCTAATACTTCTGTATATCCCGGTCCCTATTACTTTCTTTATATCTTGAGTCCTACTATTTCTTCATATCCCGGTCCCTATTACTTTCTTTATATCTTAAGTCCTGCTACTTCTGTATATCCCGGTCCCTATTACTTTCTTTATATCTTGAGTCCTACTACTTCTGTATATCCCGGTCCCTATTACTTTCTTTATATCTTAAGTCATACTACTTCTGTATATCCCGGTCCCTATTACTTTCTTTTTATCTTGAGTCCTACTACTTCTTTATATCCCGATCCCTATTACTTTCTTATATCTTAAGTCCTACTACTTCTGTATATTCTTAGTACATACTACAGCTTCTGTATATCCTGAGACCTACTATTTCGGTATATCCCGAGTCCTTCTACTTTAAATATGCCGAGTCAAATATATATATAACAATATAATAATTACTCTCTATAATAACTATCTCATGAGGCAAAGTATAATTAAATTTGATACACCAATTATGATTAATTTTACAAAACAAAAACTCATTTCAACAAATATTTGTTATTGTTACAGGTAGTGTCGGATGTTGGTGGAGACATGATGGCGAGGAGTGGGTCCCGGCGGGCTCGCACCACGCTCACGGAGTACTCGGTAATATACTTTTACCATAGGTAGTACTCACTACTGTCATTGTACAACAGGTAGTACTCACTACTGTCATTGTACCACAGGTAGTACTCACTACTTTTATTGTACCACAGGTAGAACTCACTACTGTCATTGTACCACAGGCAATACTCACTACTGTCATTGTACCACAGGTAGTACTCACTACTGTCATTATACTCACTACTGTCATTGTACCACAGGCAATACTCACTACTGTCATTATACCACAGGTAGTACTCACTACTGTCATTATACCTCAGGTTAAACTCACTACTGTAATTGTACCACGGGAAGTACTCACTACTGTCATTTTACCTTGGGTAGTACTTATTGCTGTCATTGTGCCACAGACAGTACTCACTACTGTTATTGTACCACAGGCAATACTCACTACTGTCATTGTACCACAAGTAGTACTCACTACTGTCATTGTACCACAGGTAGTACTCACTACTGTCATTATACCTCAGGAAGTACTCACTACTGTAATTGTACCACAGGAAGTACTCACTACAGTCATTTTACCTCAGGTAGTACTCATTGCTGTCATTGTACCACAGGCAGTACTCACTACCGTTATTGTACCACAGGCAATACTCACTATTGTTATTGTACCAAAGGTAGTACGTACTACTGTAATTTTCCCACAGGTATCACTTCTATTTTGTCATTGTACCAGTTTTTTTTTTCAAAAATATTATCTACAGAAACTCTCATTAATATTTTTTGATTAGGTATTAAGAATGCGATTTACGAGGAGGGCGGCGAGTACCGGTGCGTAGGTGCGCGCGATCGTGGACCCATGCGAGATCTGAAGCGGGTCACGCTCGACATCACCGGTCAGTACACAATACTAACAATGTTACCTACCAGTACTACATACTACTAACAACGCCACCCACTCGTACCACACACTACTAACAACATCACCTACCAGTACTACACACTACTAACAACATCGCCTACCAGTACCTCACACTACTAACAACATCACCTACCAGGACTACACACTACTAACAACATCACATACCAGTACAAAACACTACCAACAACATCACATACCAGTACAAAACACTACTAACAACATCACCTACCAGTACTAAACACTACTAACAACATCACCTACGAGTACTAAACACTACTAACAACATCACCTACCAGGACTACACACTACTAACAACATCACCTACCAGTACTAAACACTACTAACAACATCACCTACCAGGACTACACACTACTAACAACATCACCTACCAGTACTAAACACTACCGACAACATCACCTACCAGTGCTAAACACTACTAACAACATCACCTACCAGTACTAAACACTACTAACAACATCACCTACCAGGACTACACACTACTAACAAGAGTCACTGGATAATACTACACACTACTAACAACATCACCTACCAGTACAAAACACTACCAACAACATCACCTACCAGTGCTTAACACTACTAACAAAATCACCTACCAGGACTACACACTACTAACAACATCACCTACCAGGACTACACACTACTAACAAGAGTCATTGGATAATACTACACACTACTAACAGCATCACCTACCAGTACAAAACACTACCAACAACATTACCTACCAGTACTAAACACTACTAACAATATCACCTACCAGGACTACACACTACTAACAACATCACCTACCAGGACTATACACTACTAACAACATCACCTACCAGGACTACACACTACTAACAAGAGTCACTGGATAATACTACACACTACTAACAACATCACCTACCAGTACAAAACACTACCAACAACATCACCTACCAGTACTAAACACTACTAACAATATCACCTACCAGGACTACACACTACTAACAAGAGTCACTGGATAATACTACACACTACTAACAACATCACCTACCAGTACAAAACACTACCAACAACATCACCTACCAGTACTAAACACTACTAACAATATCACCTACCAGGACTACACACTACTAACAACATCACCTACCAGGACTACACACTACTAACAACATCACCTACCAGTACAAAACACTACCAACAACATCACCTACCAGTACTAAACACTACTAACAATATCACCTACCAGGACTACACACTACTAACAACATCACCTACCAGGACTACACACTACTAACAACATCACCTACCAGGACTACACACTACTAACAAGAGTCACTGGATAATACTACACACTACTAACAACATTACCTACCAGTACAAAACACTACCAACAACATCACCTACCAGTACTAAACACTACTAACAATATCACCTACCAGGACTACACACTACTAACAAGAGTCACTGGATAATACTACACACTACTAACGACATCACCTACCAGTGTTAGTAGTGTCACATAAGAAATAATAGTATAAGTACAATGGAAGAATACAATGATTCAAGGTTACGGAATAATATTTATTTCAAACCAGCAAGTCTTAATCAGTCTCCAAACCACGAGTTTTTAATACAGAATTAGTAAGATTCACTTATGAACGGAATAGTAATATTAGTGTTACTAATTAAGTTTAATTGCTAATACCTATACGTAATATGTTTAATACTAATATTACTAAGAATTAGTATTAAGTAATTAAGTTTAGGATAGAAATGATCTTCCACGCGCTGATGAAATGCTTGGATTTAGAGAAAAAGTTTTGGAAAGTAGTCAGGCTATTTAAGAAGTCGCCCGCAATTTAATTACTAATACTATATAGAGTAAAGAGAAAGACCTGCTTGCTTAAAGTTAATTACTAATACTAATGTTACTATTTAAAAACATAGTATTAGAAACAGGATCTAATAACGCAGCCCAATGTACTAAACTTGTCTTATCAACTTAGATAGATAAACTTTGGTAGCTTTAGTAAAAACAAAACAAATTCTTAAGAGCAATAACTGTATTCTTTTGATAATAACAATAACTTTAGGTATTATGACTATTGAGTGTTAATATATGCTTGCCATGCCAGTTTTCTACGAGTTGGGGCTTCCGTGCCGCAGTATGAATGGCCGGGTCCGATGGATGTCTAAAAGGCCACCGGCATAGTTTGCAATCTGTACTTGGTAGTGTGCAGGAACATTTTTTGTCCATGTTGGATATAAATGTTCGGCTTTGCAACGCAACAAAAGCAACAATTTCTACTAAAGTATTTTCAGTGTCTGGAGAAAAAGCGGTGGGACCGCCAACTTTTTTCATGTGCATGTTCTTGGCTTTTCTTTGTATAGTTGCAGGAGGAATGCCATGTTTGTTTGAGGCATTCCTAATGCTCATTCCTCTTCTTACATCAGCTACAGCTTTTACCAAATTTTCATAATCATAATATTTATAAGGTTTGTCTCCCTCTCTTTTTTTGGACATCGTCGTTCGTAGTTTGTACCTAAAAAATAATAACAATGAATTGATATAAAACTGAGGGTAACAAGATATATGCAGCAAACTTTAGATATGGTTGGTAACTTCATACAGTGTACATTTTACCAACTGGGAGACCGTTTTGAAATTAATCTCGTTTCTCCTCAAAATAGGTAATAGTGTTGCCTATGTCAAGTTTGAGAATCTATAAGATATACGTCTTATAGATTTAGACGTATGTCTTATAGATTCTCAAACTGTTAGGTTATGCAAACATGCGATTCAAGTTACGCTAAGTTTTCTCTAAATTGATCCGAATAGTTTATTTTTAGATCACATATAATACGTAGCCCTACTATCTCTCAAACAGTTTCAGCACAGCTGCCATCATAGGCTGCCATATACCGCACAGATACCGTCAAACTAGAGATGTGACCTCGTATTTTTTTTTATTGATTTAAAACCATAGACACGTATGACCATAAAACGTTAGACAGCTATTCATTAACAAAAAAACGACAAATATTTATTATACCTCGATTTCAGATTTAGAACTTAAACGCGATGGAATGGAAATCTTAATATGAAAAATATTACTGAACCGAACACACTCTACATAACCAACTAGTGTAAGACTAGGTGGTTAGCTGATTCCATTAACCAGTCAATCATTATCTGCCATACAAGAGAGCCACTAAGGCGACCAACTTTACCGACCATATCCACGCCTTAAATGTTTATTTTGTAAATAAAAGGTTAGTAACCAATCACATATAAGTAAAGATATAAGGATCGGTATTTTTAAGGGCGCAAACATTAACTGTAAAATTGATCCCCTCAGAGACCCTCCGGAGAAAAAGAAACAAGTAAGTAAATAACTCTAGTGCTTCACACAAACTAAAAAAGGAGCACAGCTATTGATTGGCTTATGCTATATAGCATATATATATATATATATATATATATAAATTCCACAACCTAAACGGCAACCACTATGGAGAAAAATGCATGCAAAGTGGCGACCTTTATAATTTGGCTTCCGTTATACGGTCGCCACTTTATTTTTGATTATTTTTACATATGTTGATACCGATATAGATCATCATATCAAAAAAAAACGAGGACACCAAATTGTCGGAAAACTGAATGATATTGGGTATTGTGGTTCTGGCTTTTGCCACTTGATATGCGCGAGGACCGATATACATTTGAGCGAATAGTATTTGTTCGAAGCTCCGATTACATGGCAACAACCTGTTCTCCTGATTGATACGTTGCCATATTTACCATATTATAGGTAATATTTATTTATTATTTATTACAATGTGCCACCATTATTCCTACCGGAATGTGGTTAAGTCAGATAATTCACAAAATCATACAAAAAAGAAAAAAAAAGATATACACTACATGCCTAAGGCATTAAGTTCGCCTATGTACAATTTTATTTTGTAATTTTGTGCAATAAAGTATTTTAAATAAATAAAAAAATAAAGCAAGAGTTGTTAGGTTAACAACAACATAATTTTAAATAATGGCTAAAATTAAGCAGAGCAAGATTCGTTTCACCAAGAATAAGTAGACATTGACTATAATCTAATTGATAGATAAAGCTGTAGAGGCTGTAAAAATATTATAATAAACCAAACATTACTAAATGTTACGAGTATAAAATAAATAAAAATACGTAATAAATTGCAGCTGTAAAGAAGCTTTGTCAGTAAACAAAACTGACTTTTAGTATAATAACATACTCAAATATACAAACAATTAACATAAAAGCTGCTGTAAAGTGGCGTTGTCAATTAACTAACTATTATGGTAATAGAAACTGGGCGCTAGAATAAAATAAAATAATAATTTTCAATTGTCTGCAGCCGTTATATGTTGATACCGATATAGATCATCATATCAAAAAAAAACGAGGACACCAAATTGTCGGAAAACTGAATGATATTGGGTATTGTGGTTCTGGCTTTTGCCACTTGATATGCGCGAGGACCGATATACATTTGAGCGAATAGTATTTGTTCGAAGCTCCGATTACATGGCAACAACCTGTTCTCCTGATTGATACGTTGCCATATTTACCATATTATAGGTAATATTTATTTATTATTTATTACAATGTGCCACCATTATTCCTACCGGAATGTGGTTAAGTCAGATAATTCACAAAATCATACAAAAAAGAAAAAAAAAGATATACACTACATGCCTAAGGCATTAAGTTCGCCTATGTACAATTTTATTTTGTAATTTTGTGCAATAAAGTATTTTAAATAAATAAAAAAATAAAGCAAGAGTTGTTAGGTTAACAACAACATAATTTTAAATAATGGCTAAAATTAAGCAGAGCAAGATTCGTTTCACCAAGAATAAGTAGACATTGACTATAATCTAATTGATAGATAAAGCTGTAGAGGCTGTAAAAATATTATAATAAACCAAACATTACTAAATGTTACGAGTATAAAATAAATAAAAATACGTAATAAATTGCAGCTGTAAAGAAGCTTTGTCAGTAAACAAAACTGACTTTTAGTATAATAACATACTCAAATATACAAACAATTAACATAAAAGCTGCTGTAAAGTGGCGTTGTCAATTAACTAACTATTATGGTAATAGAAACTGGGCGCTAGAATAAAATAAAATAATAATTTTCAATTGTCTGCAGCTGTAAAATGGCTTGACAGATAATTATACACATTATTGACAATAATAACATAAATTAATAAGATGTCATAAATTAATAAGAATAGCATAAATTAAATACAATTAAATAACAATATGTCATATTTTTAAAATTAACTAAATATAAAATAGATGTCAATTTATTAAATATATTATTAAATATAAGTAATTAAATATGTCAAACCCATTGCAATAAACTAAACATATATAAATAAAAAAACAAAGTTACCCTATGATATTGTGTCCTTTAGAGATTCATCTAATGAGTAGTATGCCTTTCTAATTAATATACTTTTTATTTTCAATTTAAATTCATCCTGATTTAAGTTAATTAATTTATCATCTAAATTATTAAATAGTTTTACACAGTTACACAAAAAACTTTTTGTATATTTATTAAGCCTGTGTTTGGGTACTAGGTAGCAGGATTTACGGCGAGAATTTTCTTTTTCAATTTTTAAAGTATAGTCACCCATATTTTGTTTGAAATATAATAAACAAAGCATTATGTAAGTACCGGACATGGTAAGTATATTAAATTCTTTAAAAGCATCCCTACTTGAGTCTCTTGGTCTGAGCCCAGCAATAGAACGGACTGCTCGCTTTTGCAGTACAAATATACGACTGGCTTCTGCAGCTGTACCCCAAACAAGGAATCCATACGACATTATACTATGAAAATACGCATGGTAGACAGACTTTGCTGCTTCCATACCACAGTACTGTTTAACCTTATTTAATGCATAACATGCTGAACTCAGTTTCTTGGATAAAGTATCAATGTCTCCAAGTTAATTTTGTATCTAGTACTATTCCAAGAAATTGGGTACTTGAAACAAGATTTGTGAAATTTTCAAGATCATTTGATTCCTTTCTATAGTGTGTATCAAATGAAAAGTTTATTAATTTGGTTTTATTTAAGTTTAAAATAAGATTATTGCAAGCAAACCATAACTCCATATTTGAAACCACAGACTGAAGTTTTTCAATAACTAAGCCTTTTCTTTCGGTGTTAGTGAGTACTGAAATATCGTCAGCGAACATATTCATCTGAATATCTCCAGGGATACACGCACTCAGGTCGTTAATATATATAATAAAAAATAACGGCCCTAATATAGAGCCCTGTGGAACTCCCATTTTAATAAATTCTTCATCTGATTTACCATTATTAACACTGACAATTTGTTTTCTATTGTCTAGGTATGATTGACACAACTTTATATCATTACCCTCGACACCATAATGCTTTAGTTTAGCTAGGAGCAAACTGTGATGCACACAATCGAAAGCTTTACAGAGATCGCAGAAAATTCCCAACGCATTCTTCTTACAATCTAGACTTTCAAGTATAACCTTTATCATACAAGATAAAGCATATAAAGTAGATTTATTTTTTCTGAATCCGAATTGCCTCTCGTCGAGAATATTGTTACTCTCCAAATATGTTGACAGTCTGTTATGTATACATTTTTCGAAAATTTTACTAAAAATTGGTAGTAATGCCTTTTTTGTGAAGCGGGATAACCCTAGCTATTTTTAGAGTATCAGGAAATACTCCTGACGTAAATGAATCGTTAATAAGTTTTGTTAATGGATATACTAGTTCGTTTACACAGAGTTTAATAATTTTTGATGACAAGAACCATAGGTCACAGGAATGTTTTGGTTTTAATTTTCTAATTATATTAGCTACTTCAAATGGCGTAACTTCATAAAATATAATACCAGTACTATATAATTTATTTGTAAAAGTTTCTAAATAAGACATAGCTTTATTAATATTAACGTTTAGAGATTTTGTGGCATCAGCAGCCACATTATTGAAGAATCTATTAAAATAATTTTCTATGGTTACATTATTAGTAATTAAACAATTCTCGTTAGTTTTTATTTCAAGGTTAGTATTTTTGACATCTGTATTTTTACCGCTTAAATCTCTTATTATATTCCAGGTTGTTTTTATTTTATTATCGGAATTTAGAATTCTTGATCTTAATTCAATTTGTTTGGCTTGGACACACACTTTTCTATATATTTTATTATATTTACCAACATAATTTTTAATAACTAAATTATTTGTGTTTTGTAGATATTCATGAAGAGCAAATAACTTTTTTCTTGATTTCAATATACCTGGTGTAAGCCAGTTAATATTTATTTTCGTATTTACTTTAATAAGTTTTTTTACTATTGGTATATGACAATTTACCTCACTTATAAACTCATTGAAGAAAGTTTTAAAAATTAAGTAGATTTGAACAATGTGCTACGCTTAAATGCTGATATCGTATCTTTAATACTTTTTGTGATTACTTTATAACAGTACACAAAATTTGTCAAGAGTGGAAGGTAGGTAGGTACAATACTACAAAAAAATATCTCAATTATTCCAGGAAATTTAATTACCTATCTGGGCTTAGGTTTATTAGTTATATATCGTTATAATAACATCCTTGCACTTATTAATATCATTATCAGAAGTAGTAACGCATCTGTGTAGGTTTTCTCAACATTGTCTACCAACCATTTTTTGTTGTTGTTTTCTTTTCGTCTGTTGTATTAACGAAAATTCACAAGAATGCACTTAATTCACTTAATATATATTTCAATTAAACGATTATCCTTAAATAAAAAAACTAATAACAATCAATTATAATTTATATAGGCAAAAATTTAAATCAGCTGTTCACTGCTTGACACCTGTCAAGTTGGCAATTCGCTCGTACGGCTATGGCAGTAATTTAGTGTGCAAGAAATAGAGCCCGCCTTAGCTGTGTGTTCGAATAGGCCGTTATTTGTTTACATTAATTTTCATATTAATATTTTTAAAAATCTAATGGAGAACATCAATGGATGTTTGTTGGGGTTTTTGGCATTAGTAATAGGTTATATAACGCCGCCTGTGTATACAACCGATAGCCTTGAGTTGCCGGAATCGTCACAAAATTATCACCTTCCCATATAACGTAACCCGTCTTTTTTAATATATTTATTAATACATGGACATGTATCTAAAATGTTTTGGGAAGTAAGAAAAAATACTATTCGAGCACTTACTCCCGTATCTGTATCTTTCCACCAAATGCTTAGAATGCAAAGAGATGCGACGTTGCCGATTATCCTTTATCTAAATCACCGTTTATAAGAAACTAAATAGTTCTCCAGCCCGGTGTTCCGGTCGCTAAATAGTTCTCCAGCCCGGTGTTCCGGTCGCTAAATAGTTCTCCAGCCCGGTGTTCCGGTCGCTAAATAGTTCTTCAGCCCGGTGTTCCGGTCGCTAAATAGTTCTCCAGCCCGGTGTTCCGGTCGCTAAATAGTTCTCCAGCTCGGTGTTCCGGTCGCTAGTTGAGTTTTAAAGAAAAAGAGAGGTATTCGTTGCGTTGTGCGTTTTCCGTTATTTAATTATCGTAATGAAACTAAGTCAGAAAATTATGAATTTAGTCTCTAATAAAAGTGACTAGCTACCTACTCCATATAAAATACAATTGACTTAAATTCAATTTTCATCAGTACCTACTTACTCAATAAATTAGCCTCAATTAGTTTTGATTTACATTTTTAGTTAAATGTAAAAGAAGAGTAAATACCTCCCAGTGCTTTTTTAAAATTGTTATTTAACCAAAAAGTCATGGTTTATTAGTCTTCTTTCAGGGTGCGATTAGGAAATGGGTGGTTGGTTTGATAATAAAGCGAGGATAAATTAATAGGTATAGGACTTGCAATAGCCGATTCGTCTTTATCACCATCCTTTTTCGTAACCGCTTCGTTTAGCCGGCATAGTGGGATCGGAATGGGAATTCAGTTTTTTAACAATTGTATTGCGTCGTTGATAGTGCAAACCCGCGTATAAACAGTTTGTAATTACCACGTAACTGTATTTTAAAGATTAAGATGGACCAAGTAAAAACTCCATAATTTTTTTCGGCATTTTAATCAATTTCACCGTCTTATTCTGTATGCAACTCTATCATGACTATTCATGACTGCTTACATAGTATCTATACAAATATTATAAAGAGGTAAAGTTTGGGATTTTGTGAGAATGTAGGGGTTATCTCTGGACCTTCTAAACCGGTTATAAAAATTATTTCACTAATAGAACATATTTTTATTATGACAATATAATAAAATAAATTCATATGAAAATATATTAATATAAAAAAAAAATGATGAAATGAGTCTGAATATTTGGTAGAGGCATGTGATGGAATCTTTAATAGGTTACAAGCCTACCCGTGCAACGTCGTCTGCGTAACTTTAACTATTTACGAAGCTAACGCAATGGAAGCTCTCAATACAATGTGTTATGGTAGTAACGTGTATGTGAGTTTTTTTTTTATTAGAGCAGGACATGTGACCCTACATCTTTCTGATGGTAATGATGATTGCTTCAATTGTAGTAATGATACTTGCTTCAATTGATTGATTCCACTATGTCTGCTTGAGAAACTTATTCACGCCTCGCTTAAAGGACTCAGGATTAAAGGAAGAAGGGAAAACGCGCGCAGGCAAGGAATTCAATTTTTATATCGTGCGATGTATATATAAGAATCAACATAACTTTTTGTTCTGGTGGGCCTATCATCCACAATATGTGTATGCATTTTATTGCCAGTGCATGTAGTACGGAAACGAAATGTTAGTCATGTTATTGTTAGTCTATCCAAACTTACCAAAACTCTATTTTAAGTTAAACTTTTAATATTAGGCGTGATAGCTCCGAACCTTTGCTCTGAACTAACCGTGATGTGCACTAAAAAAATATTTTTTTTACATGCTCTTTCAAAAAATAAATCTGTTTTAAACGATATTCATTATTTTTACACCCTATGAACTCTGTCAATGTTATGTCAAACTCTCATAAGTTACATTAAAAGAGTTTAAAATTGTTTAAAGCGATAAGGTTAATAATTTAATGTGATGGTTAAGTATTCCTAAATTTTCTAAGTTTACTCGCAATTTATTTATTTTTTTCTTACATAGGAACCTTCTCCAGACAATAACAAACACAATAAAAAAGAATTAGCCAAATCGGCCCAGCCGTTCACGCGTGCCGTCTCCAAGGGAAATAGGGATTCATTTTTATATAAAAACGTAATGTATGCACATGTTTTGAAGGTGTTCAGGTTTATTAAGTAATTCTTCAGTAAGGTCGGGATAAAAGACATCAGTTCATAGTCTAAAATAGGCAGAAGTAAAGAGGTAACCAACGTAATCTTAGCTTTAAAGGGAATGAAACTTTGGGCCCGCTTGAGAGAGTGCATGCTGGATATTCTTTTTACCAATTTCGACGACCTGACGGTCTCACGAGAGATCATGGGCATTGTTTAGACCGAGATTCTTAACATGTGAGCAGGATGGAAGAGGAATTTTATTAAATTATAATGGTGAGAGGTCTTGCAATTTCAATCTGCTCAACAGACGTTTGGAACCGAGCACTTATGTCTAGGCTTGGGTTATTCACTAGAATCCCAAGTTGCTGGGAATATAATCGAATGATTTCGAGATCACTATTTACTTTGGTAATCCCTTCATTAATTTGGCTCATATCAAAGTGAAGCGACAGCTGCAAGTCATCGGCGTATAAATGGTAGGAACTGAAATGTATGACTTTTTATCATTCACTTTCCTTGTTATCATTCACTTTTAAGTAATACATTTTGGTATCACTACGTTTTGTACTTGTGCTTTAGCAGTAGAATTCCATCTTGGAAACACGTTCCATAAAAGTTCTGATGGCCGATCTTGGAAGGCCTAGCAATAGACCATGCAAAGACTTTGCTATCACCTTTGTAGCCATGCTCTTCATCGTATATAAGGAAAGATTTAATAACATCTTTACACAGAGTTACTAGAACTCTATGCATCTTTATCACATTCCTTTTTCTTTCAACCCAACCCATTCTGCTGATTTGTGTACCGCTCATAAAAGATTTAAGGAACTGAAGTCTTGACCCCATCACAGAGGCCAATGAGTCGTTTGGGAGATATGCAATTAGATTATACCGAGGATTTGTTGCTTGGTTATACAAGATTCTCCTTCCTAGGAATTTTAAGACATGGCTTCCTCTACTGCAGCTACTTTGTGTCCTGTTATTTAGTAGTTGTCATAAATTCAATCTTTCGTGACATTACTTATTGGCTGTTTATGTCATTAATAAAGCGTTGTACAATGACATCTAAGGATGGTGTTCTTCCTTTAAAATAGATCCTCCTCCCTAGGAATTTTAAGACATGGCTTCCCCTACTGGAGGTACTTTCTGCCTTGCTATAAAATAGTTCTGGGCCGTATGGTGTAAACTCGGTATTTCGCTATGGTGTAAACTTAGTATTTAGCCTAGAGACAGTCAGAAGCATTTGGATGGTTTTGTTCTGTCGTTCGACCATACACAGAACTCGCATATCTAATAAATAAATTCTGGCATTGTTTTGGATTGCGTGTTAGCACTGCTACGCCGTCCGCAAATGCTAATACTATATACTTACACGGTGCATATCCGTAAAAATATAGAATCTTTTTGAAAGCACGCCCTAACATTGTTTCTTTCTTTTGGTGTCATCGTAAATGCGCTGTTTTGATGCCAATGTATAAACAGATACCCGTTATTGTTTCGACAGTAGTTTAGTGGCTCCCGTTTGGCTAATAATTGACGTCAGCTCTAACAAGAGCAAATCGGTGCTTAGAACCAATGAACAAAATAACTCTACTTTTGTAACGCGGTGTACGCGGCCTTTACAAACTGTTGATACGCGGGGTTGATCACCGACGATTGGTCGTTCCTATTAATGGACCTTCTTCTAAATGATACCTATTTTGGTATCTTAAATAAGACACGTATTCATATAGGTTACATTTATTTTATTTAACTGAGTCGGTAAATTGTTTTCGCTGGGTACACTGCTTCTCATTTTGGTTTTACAAATTAGTTTTAGACTTTCGTATACTATAAATCTAAAAACAAAAACGTGACAATATATGTAATTCATTTGAAATAAATTTCTAGCTTTATTAGCTAGAAATTTATCGCTCGAGGGGAATTCGAAACTTCTTTAAAATAAACGTATTATGCCGTTATATACGCCAGTGCATAGGTGTACAAATATAATGACGCCATATTGTTAGCTAAACAAATAGTAGAATAAATCGCAAGATTATTGGTAAAATGAACGGGAATTGAAGCTTCTTCAAAATAAACGTCTTCTATAGCGATGTATACGGCGGTGATAATAGGTGTACAAATATAGGGAAGCGACATTTTAAGCAAAATAAATAATACAATACGAATAATATACGTGGTAATTAAGTTAATAAAATGAAACGGAGTTCAAAAAAGTTTTAAAAATAATTTTCTTTGCAAAAATATGTATACCGTTAAAATGCATTTTCACAAAAATCAAAATATGATATCCGAACAGATATTAAGAATGTAAGGGAACATTCAAAACTATTTCTATTCAAAACCAGTTAGAAGTGATGGTTGTTACTTCGGTGCAATATGAAAGGTATCCCTAATCAAATCAAATCAAATTCTTCATTTGTGAACAGAGGTTATTAAATAGATGTTTTTACATTTGGAGTTCTCTTTGTCCCACCCTGCGGTATACAAATGTTAGGTACAATCATGTTTTTAATTATTAAATTTATGCATTACATTAATAAAATTATAAACCATATTGTCAATTTATATTAATACCTACTCTAATAACAAAATTCAGCCAAAATTATTTTATAATTTTACCTATTCTTAAAAATATCAAATTAATTTAATATGTCAATAAATTATATTTTATGTCTATTATTTATCTGAATTATATAAATTAATAATATAATATGTCAAAAAAATGTTTACGAAATTATCGTAGACATTTTTTAATAATAAAATAACAAACACTAATAACAAAATAAAATAATAAGCTATATTTTGTCATTCAAGAAATCCAAAATAGAATAGTAAGACTTTAGTAATAATAATGAAAATAGTTTCTTTTTAAATAACTTAATTTTTAATAATTTTATGTCATCTAGAATTTTATTAAAAAAAAAAGAAAAAAAAAAGCTGTTAAGTAGTGAACAGCTGATCTCAAGTTTTGTAAACAAATTAATTATTTATACTGCGTATTTTACATCAATTAATGGTAAAAATGCCTTGCAGTAATAGTGAAAGTGTTTGTGTGTAATTAAGTCTGTTGTGTTTTTGTTTAATCAATCTCAAGAAAAAACGTAAAGCGTCATTGAGCGAAGTACGTTAGAAGGTACTTACTTTATTATACACGGAAATTCATGCACTGAATAGAACGAAATATTGTATCTACTAATTAGTTAAAACATATGCAAAGCTATTTTTTTATCTTAAAATACTATCTATTATTAGTATAAATAAATTTGCATTAGTTATAATTTCCTAACAATGATCACCAATCTTTTACAATAAAACATCTGGACAACTCTGAAAAGATATCAAGCATATTGCCATAAAAGTTTATAAAACCAACTAATGCATTAATTTGAAAACCAAACGATATTGTATTAAATTCACAAATATTGGTTTGTTTACAACATTTTCACAACCATTGACAAGACAACAACCAAACTTTTTTGTTTGTGGTGGTACTGTTTGTCAATGATTCTATTGGTTTACAGTTTTTACCACAGAGTCCTATAACTCTGTGAGTTTTACGGTCCGATAAGTATCTTAAGTCATAGTTGCGATATTACTAAAAATATATTTAAGGAAAGAAAATAATATTAAGTAAAAATGAATAATTATCTAACAAGATCACAGGCAATAAAGAATAGAGATAAACTGATTGCTGACTACGAAAACCAACTATCTAGCTTAAAAGAAAGCGTAAAAACGTACGAGACCCTGATTAGCGATTTTTTGAAACAAATCTAAATTCTCTACAATATGTAAAAAATAATCCTAACGACCTATACTCCACATTATTTAAATTAATAAAAACGGAATTTGATAATGCATTTAACTATTTAGGAAATCAATATATTAGAGCGAGTTTTCTTGTCAGATGCGCGGATACCCTTGCATGTCCGATTGGTATACTATTTAGGAAATCAATATCTGAAGGGGTTGTTCCTAGTATATGGAAAAAAGCTCTGATTGTTCCTATTCATAAAGGTGGTAATAAAACTGATATTAAAACTTACAGGCCCATATCCATACTAAACATTTTAGCCAAGCTTCTCGAAAAGATTATATATAAATCTATTTACTGTATAATAGCTCCAAAGTTACCTGTTGCGCAACACGGTTTTCTCAGAGGACGTTCTACAGTAACAAATCTAACATATTTTACAAATGATGTCTATTCGATGATGGATGGTGGAGGACAGGTGGACGTGATCTACACTGATTTCGAAAAAGCCTTCGATCGGGTGGATCACGTGATCCTTCTTACAAAGCTGCAACAATTGGGGATACATGGTGATTTGCTCAGATGGGTAAAGTCATACCTGTGGAATCGCTCTCAGTCAGTAGTACTGGGTGGCTTCAGGTCTGATTTTATTACCATACCATCGGGTGTGCCACAGGGTTCGCATCTCGGTCCTCTCTTTTACAACGCCTATCTATACGACATTGATATAAACTTTCGATATTCTAAATTCTTGTTATATGCCGACGATAAAAAAATATATTTAAAAGTGACTAAAAAAGAAAACTGTAAACAGCTTCAAGCAGATTTAAATAACTTAATAATATATTATTCTAAAAATAGAATTTCTGTTAACACAAAAAAATGTCTGGCAATCTCTTTCACACGTAAATCTAAACCTATAATTTTTGACTATAAAATGAATGGCGTTGTAATTGAGAGGGTGGGGCTGGTGCGCGATTTGGGTATATATCTTGATCATAAACTTCTCCTGAGTGACCATATTGACACTATTACTAAAAAAGCTTACAGAAACCTTGGTTTTATTTTTAGAATGGGCAAATCTTTTAAAAATATTTACACTTTTAAAATTCTATATTATGCATATGTAAGAAGTGTTCTTGAGTATGGCTGTTCAGTGTGGTCACCATTTTACATAAAATATAAAAATCGTATTGAGGGCGTACAAAGAAAATTTATAAGATATATTAACTATAGATCTAAAACCGCTTTTATATCATACGTTGACAATTGTCGCCATTTTAATTTGCTGACTTTAGATGAAAGACGAACTTTCTACGACATGTCCCTTCTTTACGACATTATTTGTGCCCGAATCGACGCACCAGATCTCCTCAGGTGTGTGTCACTTTGTGCCCCTAACAGACGTACCCGCCATACACCTATGCTTCGCGCACCACCCTCCTCTACTAATTACGCGCAAAACTCAGCCCTATCCAGAATGGTTCGGACATATAACCACTATTTCAGTGATGCTGATCCATTTTGTCAATCAAAAAAATCATTTCAAAATTTAATTAAAGAGTTGATTGTTGATAGGCCTATCTAATCTTATAAAATATATTGTTTATTCATATTTATTGTATTAATCTTGTATTTCTTTATTCTTTTTTTTTATATTTCTATAGTTAATATACACACACACATGCACATTGCACACAATATACAAACACACACATGCATACAATATACAAACACACTCAGGTACATAAAAAACATCACAGACACTAACACGTACTCTTATCATACTTGTAATTTACTCCTGAACAATCAAAAAAATACATAATAAAATAAAACAAAATGTGATGAGTGTAACATTATTATTTTATTTTAAAAGTAATATTCACGAATAGCCGGGGAGATCTATTACAGGCATTTATATTGTTTTTTTTTTTTATATGTATACAATTGTAACGCTGTTGATCTTCTTAATAAAGAATTAAACAATTAAACAAAACAAAAACCAAAAATAAACGTTCAATAAATATATTTACAAACTGGGCAACTACTGGTATTGATAAAAGTAGGCTTAGATTATATGAACTTTATTCTGAGAGAACTTATAACTGTGACCCATGTTTTATGGACTACGTCAAAAAGTACTCCAAAATCTTTAAAAAGGTTTGTTTTGCTGCTATGTTTATCGCTAATAAAATTAATAA
Source organism: Monopis laevigella (assembly GCA_947458855.1). Taxonomy (NCBI): domain Eukaryota; kingdom Metazoa; phylum Arthropoda; class Insecta; order Lepidoptera; family Tineidae; genus Monopis; species Monopis laevigella. The sequence continues at coordinate 252,895 of OX381577.1, forward strand.
TAGGATAAAAACAGTCTGGAATGTAATAAATGCAAAAAATGGTAAATTAAAACCTCGTGATTCTCAATTTAGTTTAAAAAAACGGGACGAATTAATTGAGTCTGACATCGGGATCGCATGTGAATTTAATTATTTCTTCTCAAACGTTCTTTAGAAATAACAAAATCTCTAAACTCGTGTCCTTCCATTGCTGAAAGTATTATATTACAAAATGTTCCCCCTTGCTCAGCTAACTTTAAATTTGAAACCATAAACACCACAGATATAATAAAAGCATACCGTTCCCTAAACTGAAAAAAAACAGAAGATCTATGGGGAATCTCTGTTCTTATTTTGGGTACAATTATCGATTCAATCGCTCATCACTTAGCTTTAATATTTAATGAATGTATTTATTATGGCGTGTGTTCCTGTTTTGATGAAGCATAGCAAGATTATTCCTTTGTTTAAGTCTGGAGACAGATCTGATCCAGCAAACTTTAGACCTGTCTCTATTTTACAGTGGCGTGCACCTGGATTTAGTATAAGGTAGGCAGAATTTATAGTATATACCAAAGAAATTAGTTTTTGAAATTAGCAATTTTAAATGTCTACAAAATCACAATGTAGTCTACAATGAAATGTAATGTAAATTTGCGAATAGTTGAAACAGCATTAAAGGTGCTTATTATTATTAAAAGGTTTTGCACTACACAAACAAGTTAAAATTATCACCATAAACGTCTAGCACGCGACCACAGAAGAAATATACTAGACAAGTAACGGGACTAAGAATGCGAAAGTGACAAAAAAAAACAATTCCTTTAAATATAATAAATGACAAAAAAAAAATATCACAACTTTGGGTAAATTTTATTAGAATTACGTAACATTGCAAATTAGTAGGATAATATTAATAACTCTCGACTCAAGTTCCACACCCACATGCATGCAATCTCGCTCTGCACGCGTCATGTGAGCAGGACACAATATGTATAATTTCATATTTATACCGCTAAGGACTCCTGCGCTCCTGGTACTTCTCAACAGTTTTGTACAGAGAAGTTCTCGTTCTTTCATTGATTCTGTGTGCCTACCGATTTGCTACCTACAGTTTATGTGCTCCTAGTCCTATTAGATTTAAGTTTATCACAAATATTTGATTGTTTGAGGTACAAAGGCAGTGCCTAACTCTGTCATACATTTAGCATAAATCCAATAGTTATAATAATTGAAAAAATGGAAGGAAAACTTAGGCAACCAAAAATAATACGGAGTGAATAGTACAAAAAATTACGATAGATGGCGCTAGTACCTTATGAAGATAGTACCACAAAAATAACTATAGATGGCGCTATTTGAAATACAAAGTGTCAATATCACGGAATAAACAAGCAATATCATTGACAAACAACAAAATATAATAGGTTTTTAATATGATTTTATTACCAAATTTCTGGGGTAGGCAGTGCCTTTGTGCCTTTATGGACTGCACGCCACTGCTATTTTACCAACATTGAGTAAATTATTTGAAAAGATAATACTTAATCAAATTCTCTCATATTTTAATAAAAATGATCTTCTTCACAGTAGTCAATTCGGTTTTACAAAGGGACGATCTACTACTGATGCGGGTACGGAACTCATGAAACATATTTTAGAGGCATGGGAAAACTCCTGTGATGTTATTGGTGTTTTTTGTGACCTGAGTAAGGCCTTTGATTGTGTTCATCATACAATTTTGTTAAATAAATTACATTATTACGGCATTAAAGGCGTGTCTCTGAATTTGTTTTCGTCATATCTATCTTCTAGAATTCAAAGAGTATCTGTAAACAATACCACGTCTACGGGTTCCCCAGTATCAATAGGAGTACCCCAGGGCACCATACTGGGTCCACTTCTTTTTTTATTATACATAAATGATCTTCCGTGTTAGACAGCTCTGTGATATAGTACTGTTTGCTGACGATACTTCACTAATATATAAATGTAAAAGAAATAATTATACTTTCGCGGATGAGATAAATTACGCTTTATTTCAATTGAATGCAAAGAAAACCAACTGCCTTAGATTTTCCATTTTAAATGTGAATCCACCACGCGTAAGTATAATATTAAATGGAGAATGTTTGGATACTGTGGAATCTACCGTTTTCTTAGGGATAAACATTGATCGTAAGCTACAGTAGGGTGTACATTTACAGTCTCTATCAAATAGACTAAGCTCTGCGGCGTATGCGGTTAAGAAGATCAGACAGATGACAAATATTGAGACTGCAAGACTGGTATATTTTAGTTACTTCCATAGTATTATGTCATACGGTATCTTACTGTGGGTTAGCGCAGCTGATATAAATACAATATTTATACTACAGAAAAGGGCTGTTAGATCAATATATAATTTGGATTCTCGTGAGTCCTTAAGGAACAAATTCAGGCATTTTAATATATTAACGGTAGCATCACAATACATTTTTGAATGATATATTCACAAAAATAAAACTATATGTAATAAAAATAGTGATATTCATTCTTACAATACACGAAATAAGAGCAAACTTGCGTTACCTTTGTATCGTTTACAAAAGTCAAACGGGCCCTTTATGGGTTTGGGTCTGCGCATGTATAACAAACTGCCGCAGCAGATTATGGACTTGGATGAAGAGCAAACTTGCGTTACCTTTGTATCGTTTACAAAAGTCAAACGGGCCCTTTATGGGTTTGGGTCTGCGCATGTATAACAAACTGCCGCAGCAGATTATGGACTTACCATTAAATTTATTAAGAACACATATAAAACAACACCTTAATAAAAAAAGCTACTATAAAATAGATGATTATTTAAATGATAAGGATGCCTGGATTTAATATTTATTATTAGGTATATATAGTTAATTTGCTAGTTTGTAGTTTGACAATGCCTATATACAGCAGCCATTATTATTGTGACATTTGTATTTTTTTATTTTTTTTAAATATTTTTATTATATTTTGTGTGAATTATTTTTATTATAGTATGTACTATGACAACGCCTTTTTACAGCAGCTCTTATGATTATTATTATTATTTTATTTAATTAATTTATAAAAACTTATATGTTATAGGTATGTCTAATATGTTTGATTTAATTTTTATTAATTGTTGGATTTTATTTACTAGATACAATTCTTGTTTTGATCGAATTATGATTTCACTTATTATTATAATTGATTTATTATTATATTTTATTTTATTGTAATTAATTATTTTTGTTGTTATTTCAGATAAATATGTATTGAATTAAGGAACTAAACTATATTATAATGGTATTTTTTTTTGTAAAATGACGTGTTCAAGTGTTACTATGTATCCTATGAATTTAATAAATAATTGAATTGAATATTAATAATAATAATATGAATAATAATAATAATATGTAGGACAAATTACACATATTGCTCTGATCACAAACTAAGCTCTAGGCTTGTACTATGTGTACCAGAAGCAACGATATAATACATATTATATTTTATAAACACCCAGACCATGACAAACTGTACAGAAAAAAACTTACTAATATTTTTTTGCCATGGGTGGGAATCGAACTCACGACCTCCGGATACAACGCCAAAGATGCAACCACTAGTCTACGGAGGCTGTCAAATATTATAGATAGTAGGGGCCATATTAAGCACGCTTTTTTGTAGCAGTGCTGTTTGACATTTTTGCACACAGAGTTTATGTTTATACTGTTGTCTTATTGGTTGCCTTAGTGTTGTAGAGAGTTTAACAAATAGATTTGGATTGTTTTTCACAAATATACAAATTTCATATATATAAATACAAGGTAATGTCAATATTTTAAGGGATTTGAAAATTGGAAGACAACTATCACTTGGTTTTAGACCATACATTGAGCGGATACATCGTTTTTGGGCTTTGAATGCTTTGTCTCTGTCAGTGGAGTTTCCCCAAAATATTACTCCATAGCGCAGGCATTACATATCCATGATAGAACAGTTAGAACAGTTTGTTCGCTTGATATTTAAATAAAGCGTATGAAAACCTTGATAATTTTTTGCATATTTTATCAATTTGTGGTTTCCACGTTAATGTTTTATCTATTATTAATCCTAAAAATTTAGTTATGTCAGTATCATTTATATTTTGTCCATTGTAATTCACTTGTATGTCTGGTGATTTTATTCTTTGTTGGAAGTGCATAATTTTAGTTTTTTCTAGGTTTATCATTAAATTATTATTATCAAGCCATTCAATTACTTCTTTAATTACAATATTAATGTCAGATTCATAGTTATTAGGTTCTTTACATTTAATTATTGCTGTACTATCGTCTGCAAATAGAGCCATCGGACAAGGAACTTTTTGTGGCATGTCATTTATATACAATAAGAAAATAAGTGGGCCTAGAACACTTCCTTGTGGAACACCAAATTTAGGTTCTAAAGTAACTGACTTGTATTTAATTTCGAGTAGGGTCTTTGAGCATATTCTGGAAATTTCAGTAAACTGTGTTCTTTGTTTAAGATAAGTCTCAAAAAGATTCAAAATATTGCCTCTAATTCCATAGCAATGTAGTTTATAATCTGTCATGTTCTACGCAGTCAAACGCCTTAGTCATGTCTGTAAAAATAGCACATATAGGTATTTTTTTGTCTACATTAGTCAGTATATTATTAAGTAAATCATATATGGCCATATTGATATCTTTGTTTTTTCTAAACCCTTTTTGTTTGTCACATAATATATTAAATTTAGTTAGATAATTATAAATTGATTCGTATATTACCTTTTCAAAAATTTTACAAAGTGATGTGGGATTTATATATATATATATATATATATATATATATTTGACTTTGACTTTGAGAAGAGATAAGAGATCATCGAGTCATACCTTAGGGATATACATCAGGCAGTGTCAGTAAAGGGATTTTGCTCATCCTTTATGCCAATTTCATCGGGGGACCCCAAGGCTCTCACCTCGGTCCCCTTTTTTTTAATAATTTTACTAATGATATAACGAAATCAATAATTACCTCAAAATTTCTTCTTTTTGCTGATAATAAAAATTAATTCAATAAAAGACTGTCGGGCTTTGCAGGATGATTTAAATAACCTATCTTTATATTGTATTGAAAATCGGTTAAAACTAAACGTTGATAAATGTTATGTTATATTATTCTCGCGAAAAAGAATTGTGGGGTTTCTTTGACGCGAGAATGATATAACACAACATTTATCAACTTTAATTACAAATTATCTGATAATGTACTTAAGAGGGTGTCCGAGGTGAGTGACTTAGTTATTGTAGATAAAGAATTATTATTTAGATCCCATATAGACACAACTGTGAGTAACGCATATAAAATGTTCGGATTATTATGAGAGTAGGTAAAGTATTAAAAGAACCTATTACGTTTTTAACATTATTTTACTCATTAGTGCGTGTCCTCAATAATAATAAAGTATATTGAAAAATACAAATAGATACACATAATTTTCAATAAAATACAAACAAATACAAAATCAATGAAAAATAATAATTGATTTATTGAAAACTCGTAAGCTTTGTTTTTTGAATTATCCTACCCACCACCCAGTAAAAAAGATTGTTTACTTTCTACATTAATTATTAAGTTTTATCATATTTTGTATCTCTTTTGCAAGTTTAGGCTTAACAATATTCAGCTATTAATTGTGAACCGTTGTGAGTGTTATCAATAAACATACTACTGTACAAGTAAAATTTTAAACATATGAAAGTGCGGTGCTTGTGAAGTATCTAGTCAAGTATCATCAAAATAAAATTCGAAACGTTAGAACAACATCTAATAATAATGAAATCCTAAAATGATTTAATCCACTCTTCTAATATAGAAATAGAAAAGAAGATATTGGGTCTGTCTACACAATCGAAGGCAATGGAAAGCAAAATTGAAACACTAGAAGTGGAAAAGGATTGTATATCAAAAAACTTAGTCATTTTGGAAAAAACAATTGATAACATGGAGCGAAATAATACCAAATTTTGTTTAGAAATTAGAAATGTGCCAAAACAAAAACAGGAAACCAAGGATCACATATATAAGTAAATACAATCCCTTTGTGAGACGGTCTTTGTGAGACGGACGAGAAGATTAGTCTGTCTAGTATGGATATACGTGATATTTATAGAGCACCAAGTAAAATAGATCAAAAAACTTATACTCTAGTTATCGAATTTTTAAACACCCTAACAAAAACTAATATTTTAAAGGCATCTAAAATATATAATAATACGACAGAAAAATTAAACAGTATTAATCTGGGAATAAGTGAATTTAATGTTCCTATCAACATTAACGAACAGTTAACTTCCAAAGGTAAAAGGCTTTATTATCTTGCCCGTGAAGTGAAAAATAAATATAATAATTCTTACTGTTGGACAGCTAATGGAAATGTTTTAATGAGAAAACAGGAAGGTTTACCTTACATTATTGTCAAAAGCGAAGCCCAACTAGAACCACTTAAGGCAATAACAAATGTGTGACTATGTTTGGTGTTTAACTTTACACTTATTTCTGTACTTATATATTGCATGCTATATATGTTTTCTAACTTTAGATGGAATGTAAGTAATTGTTATGCAAGGTTATTGTTTCACAATTTTATCCAATTTATTTTATTTATAAATAAGGGCTATAATATTAATGTTTATTATATAGATATGTATATATTTAAGTTTTTACATGAAAGTCCACGTTTATGCTTACTTATTTTAAAATCAACATTACAAACACACAAAATACAAAACACTTTATACACACAATTACAAATATACGAAATTGGAAAGACTGTATACTCAAAACCCAGCGCCCATATATCTACCGAATCAACCAATAAAATATCAAACCTGATTACCTACTTATATTTTGTAATCACTATTTTTGTATGTCTATACTACAATTGTATAATAATCTTAAGCCTCTATAGTAATTTTAATTCACGACAATATTATAATATGATCATACCCTGTAAACGTAAGACTCTAAACAATAGAATTGACAAAATTCGGATATATGATAAGAATATACAAAGTAACGTTAGCTATGATGCTAACATATTGTGTCATTCCTCATTATTTTGTATCTCAATGGCCTATAGTTCCGCGTGCGCACAGGTGGATACGCTACAATTTTCTCTTATTTTTTTATATAAACGGTATAAAATATGGTTCAAACCTTAACATCAGATTTGTTCTCAGACATTGACTCGGTCAGTGTCTCGAGATCAGTGGCATGTGCGCCTGAAGAGTGTGCGCAGATCATTGGCGGTGCAGTCCAGGACATACTATAATGACACAAAATATTCGAAGTATATCAAAAAATTCGATAGTTTGATGGTTATACTGAGGAGGCTTAATTTACAAATTGATATTATAATATTGACGGAAAGTTGGCTTAATTTAAATCCATATCTTCCAACTCTAGAGAGTTATTACTACATACATACAATTAAAAATCATAATCAAAATAGTGGGGTATTAGTTTATATACGAAATGATATTCACGTTAACTTGAAAACAAATACTGGTCATACCATAATTGCAATGTATCGCTCACCATCCTATCATAATCTACAGAATTTCTTTTCTTCCCTAATAAACAAAAAGGAGATCGTAGCATTTTGTTGGTGGGCGATGTAAATATTGATATTCGACCTGAAAATACGGATTCCAATCATGAAGTATATCTTAGTATTCTAGCTTGTCATGGTTTGCTACCGACACATACACTACCTACACGAGGATGTACTAGTTTAGATCACATCATGCTAAAAACTAATGAAACAGCTGTAACAATGGTTGTCGACACTTTAGTGACTGATCATCACCCTATTATAATAAATGTTAAGTCTAACAAAAAAAACATTAATAAGATCGTGAATATAATATAATAAGAATCATCATTTACACGGATTGACTATGATAACATCTGCTTGGATCTTCAAGCGATGGACTGGTCTCCTGTCTATTGTTCTAAAAATGCTGAAGATGCAAGTAACTCTTTTCTACAAATTTTACAAACAACTATTGAATTACATACTAAAATAATCACTAAATCACGTGCTAAAAATAATTTAAAAAATTGGATTACACCGGGCCTAATTCGATGTATAACAAAAAGAGATGGAAAACGGTAAAAAAAATCTGTTACCTCGACCAACAACAAAAAAAAACCCACAGAATTATTAGATAATTCGGACACAATACAGGGGCCATAAATTCAGCGAATAAGTTTTTTTCTGAGATAGGTACTAACTTAGCCAATAAAACCTTAAATAGATTAAATACAACAGAATCGAACCTGTCAGCTACTGATGACACAACGCGTATATCTCGTTCTTTAGTAATTTTACCTACAGACCCTTTAGAAATTGGTGAAATTATTAATAAACTAAAGTCGAACTGTGCTACGGGTTGGGATAAAATATCAGCAACTATAATAAAAAACATTAAGAACACTATAATGGCACCTCTCGTGTACATTATGAATAGCTGCCTTGAGAGTGGCACGTTTCCAAGTGCATTTAGCATTCAAAAAATCTATTATTACTCCCATTATAATATTATAAGAGTGGGAATAGAATCAGTGTCGATAATTATAGGCCGATTTCAGTATTAAGCACATTCTCCAAAATTTTGAAAAGACTGATGAATACTAGACTTGTTGCATACTTAGAAAAAAATAATTTATTATCACCAAATCAATATGGTTTTCGTGCAAATAAGTCGACGGAGGATTTAGTAACATTCTTCTTGCTAAGATGGAGTCAAAGTCAAAAATATTTATTTCATGTAAACCTTTACAGGTATTTATGCATAGTCAAAAAAAAAAAAAAACTATATTTAGTATAAGGTCTAAGTATGCGCTTGGTTAGGTAGGCTCTTGCATACATAAAATAATTAGAAACCAAACCAAACACACACCACATAACCAACCAGTGTAAGACTAGGTGGTTAGCTGGTTCCATTGACCTGTCCATCGTTATTTGCCTTGCAAAGGTGCCACTGAGCCGACCAACCTAACAGACTATATCTACGCCCCAAATATCCACTATAAATAATAATTAATATAAAAGTACAAAAATGTATCAATCGGAGCGCAAACACTGACCGCATGTTGGTCCCCCAGAGACACCCCGGAGAAAAAGGCACCAGCAAGTAAAAAACTCTGGCGTTCCACATATGTACCTGACCATCAGGAGATATGCTTATTTACTAGCTTATAATCATAGCATATGATAACTTACCCTCATCCTGCTGAAGAGCACGAGTAGAACACCCCATAAACCATTTTACAATATAGAAGTAGTACAGAATCACAAAACACTATAGCCCCCCGATTTTGCGAGACCTCCGCTTTTAACATAATAATTAAACTATGCGTGTCCAGCTGAGATCCAAGGCCCCCACAGCAGCACCCGATCACGGACGTAACGTATGTGTCAGCCATTCTCCTGCTCAACCAGGCCCTTAGGGTGCAGACCAGAACCCGGCACACGCGTCACCACTGCAATGACCTTCAAAGGAGAGGAAATCCGCTGGGCACATCATATTACTAGGACACATTACTAGGCCACATGCATTATAGAATCTGAGACACGCGCAAACATCGAAAACGGATATGCATTATGTAGCTCTGTTAACAAAATGATAATTTAAATATATGAAAGACAATATAGTAGGTATATTACCTAGCCAAAATACTTAATATTAAAAATAAATAAAAACAAAGTAATAGTAATAACAAGTTATTACCTTCTCCAAATATAACAAATTACCTAATGTAGAATAAAAATAATATAATAAGTACTTAGTAATGAATTATTACTGTATCACATTTATTAGTTGAGAGATTCCAGTCGCAGGGAGGTATGTTTCCAGACGTCTCTGTCATTAATATAATCATTAACTTTGTAATATTCTTTTGCTATTAAAGTTTGCTTAATACAGTTTTTAAATTTTATATCATTAAGTTCTATAATTGAATTTGGCAATTTATTAAATAATCTGATACTGTTTATTAGGAAACATTTATTATTTTTTTTGTAATCTATATTTTGGTATATCAATTTTGTTTATATTTCTTAAGTTACGAGTATGCCTATCTGCGTTTTTATTAAATGTATTATAGTTTTTCTTAACGTATAATAAATTTTCAAATATGTATTGGGAGGGCAGTGTCATTACTTCAATTTTAGGAAAAAAATCCCGAAGGGATTCGCGGGTCTTCATGCCATAAATAGCTCTAATAGCTCTTTTTTGAAGGATAAATATTGTTTCTATGTTTGCAGCTGAGCCCCAGATAATAAGACCATAAGTCATAATACTGTGGAAATAAGCAAAGTACACAAGCCTGGCTGTTGCTACATCAGTTAAAAGTCTGATCTTTCTGACTGCATATGCAGCTGAGCTCAATCTTTTAGATAAAATGTTTAAGTGAGCTCTCCACTGCAGTTTGGAATCGATCGTGATTCCTAAAAACATAGTGGAGTCAACAAATTCCAGCTCAGTGCCGCCTAATTTAAGTGAACAGTTGATTACTGGAACGTTTGGCAAAGATAATTTCAGGCACTTGGTCTTTTTAGGGTTTAGAACCAAATTGTTTGCCGTAAACCATTCAGAAACCATAGTCAGAGTATTGTTTGCTACTGACAATATATTGTCTTTCCTATCAACTTTAAATAATAGTGACGTGTCATCAGCAAACAGCACTATCTGCGCTTTGACACCTTCGTAGACTAGTGGTAGTGGTTGCGCCTTTAGCGTTGTATCCGGAGGTCGTGGGTTCGATTCCCACCCATGGCAAAAAAATATTAGTACGTTTTTTCTGTACAGTTTGTCATGGTCTGGGTGTTTACAAAATATAATATGTATTATATCGCTGCTTCTGGTACACATAGTACAAGCCTAGAGCTTAGTTTGTGACCAGAGCAATATGTGTAATTTGTCCTACATATTATTATTATTATTTCCTGTACCATGTGTGAAAGGTCATTTATATATACAAGAAAGAGAAAAGGCCCTAAAATCGATCTCTGGGGAACTCCCATTTTCACAAGAGATCCTTTAGAAACACTACCATCAATGTTGACACATTGTGTTCTGTTTGTTAAGTAGGACCGTATCAGATTTAACGCTACTCCGCCAACACCATAAAATTGCAGCTTACCTAACAAAGTTTCGTGATCTACACAATCAAATGCTTTCGAAAGATCGCAGAAAACACCAATAAGATCTTGAGACTTTTCCCATGAACTAAATATTTCCTCAATCAATCTAGTACCAGCATTTGTTGTATTTCTACCTTTTTATGATTATGTAACAATTTATTTCTATTAAAATGTATTAATAATTGACTTAACATTATTTTTTCAAATATTTTACTTAGAGCAGGTAATATGGACACGGGCCGATAATTAGTAGGGTCTGTTCTACAGCCCGATTTAAATATAGGGGCTATTTTACTATGCTTCATAAGGTCCGGAAAAACACCCTTATCCACACAGCCATTATAAATATCAGCCAAGATAGGCCCTATAGTGTGAACAATAGGTTCGATTGCTTTTACGGACAATCCCCATAAATCCTCTGTTTTCTTCTTATTTAACATTTTAAAGTGTTTAATAATATCATCACTTGGGACATGTATAAAATTAAATTCTAGCAAATCAGGTAGTTTAACATAACGATTTAATAGTTCCTTAGCAATACTGGATGACGAACTAGTGTAGGAATCAGGGACTTATGCCTTTAAACATTTGTATTTTTCTGAAAATAAATAAATGAATTGAAATGAAATGAATTGAATTGAATATTAAGGATTAACTTAATTGGGAAGTTTAGATTAAAATTGTAAAAGTGGATAATATGTAACATGTTCTATTATCTGATACATAGAATTAATAAAAATATCTAAATTTACTGGGAATATGAATATTAAGGGTTAACTTAATTGGGAAGTTTGGACCAGTAATAGATGAAGTATAATATGACATGTACTTATTATCTAATACATAAATAATAAACTAAATAGCTTAATTTACTAAAGAACTTTCCGGTTTATATAAGAGTAGGTACCCACACTTTTACATCATAGTTCCTACAAAATAGTAGTAGTAGTACATTAATTTAAATTAAAAACTTAATAAAACAATATTAATTTAATAGAATAATCCGCGATACCTCGGGTTCAAGTTCTCGTATGGGCAGGTACGTGTAAATGCACCTTTAAATAGGTACGCACCTCCAAGTAGGTAAACGCACCCTCAACCTATTTCACATCACGAGGGTGAAGTGTCGCTACTACGCGTCTCAAACTAAGAGCTAGGTGTACCAGTTTCAACTTATCGACGTTTATCGCGCTGACTCCACTTCCAAACTGCTCCCAAGCTAGAGGTGGATGGTACAAAAAAAACCCTGTAAGGCTGATACTATCCTTTCTTGATGGATAGTCATCTCGACTAATTGTTAAATAATGACAGTTATGGCGTCTTTTATATGAATTTGAAATATGTTTTGACAAAAATCTCATAGAACACCCGCCATTTTTAACTATAGTAACGTAAACTATCCATCAAGAAATCGGCCCTTAGAGATGGAAAGAGCTACTTAGTATATAACGATAACTAAGACAAAGAAACCTAATCTGTTAATGTCATCACGGATGCGACACAGCTCCCGTAAACCGTAGAATCGATCCAGAGTAAAACCCACCCTTATTTTGCCAATAGTATCAGAGACCAACATGACGGGTGGAGAGTTCGCCAAGCTGAGGTAATTATCCCAAACTATCATCTCATTCCATCCAGCGGTATAGTGAAATCGGGACTGTGTAGCGGGGGGGTTTTAAAAGAATAATTAAAATGAAAGATTAAGTTGGTTTAATACAAGTTTATTTAAAATATAAGATATATTTACAAGTAAAGTTGGTTTTGAGTACAGTAACTATGTAAGAGACCTACCTAATAAATGTTGGCCCTGCCTACAATAGATATGCCTATTATAAACTAAAACTCTGACCGTATAGTATGGGAAGATTGGAAGGACTGACGAGGGACAGGCTCGAGGACTGGCACGTCGACTGGCACGCAGACTGGCACGTAGACAGGCGACGGCAGCAGATGTAGGCAGGCAAGCAGGAAGGCGGCGGCACGATGGCAGCAGCAGCAAGCACGCACGACTGTAGCAGCCGTACACGATGAGGCGAGGCCTCGTCTCTCAGGCTGACGCCTGAGACGAGGACTCAGATGGCCTCGACTCTCAAGGCTCTAGACCTGAGGTGAGGTCCGTGAAGCAGTGGCTTGCGGCACGATGACGGCAGCAAGGGGAAGGCGGCGGCACGACGGCAGCACGCAGACGGCGGGCGGCACGGCTGTAGAGGCAGCCGTACACGAAGAGGTGAATTCCCGTCTCTCAGGCCAATGCCTGAGACGAGAAGTCAGATGGCCTCGTCACTCAAGGCTAGAAGCCCGAGGCGAGGTCCTGCAGCACAAGGAGGTTCTCCAACCCTCAGAGCAGACGCCCGAGCGAAGTGGAGTCTAGGCAAATCCCGGAGGCCGCAACTCCAGAATCCGGAGTCTTCAAGGAAGTGTGACAGGATCGGGCCTGGTTCTCGACGTAGCAGGTTCAAGGTTTCAAGGATGAGAACCAGCCGATCACTGCCACTGTAGCTAGACTTCTTCTTCTTTCTTAAGCTTCCTCGAGACTGACGAAAAATCGCCGGTCCGAGATATTTAAAGACGATTTTAGAGCTCTACGATTAAAATTCATATTTAGTTTTAATTTATAGAGTGCCAGTATTTTTTGGGTTAGTATGGGAACTTTTAAAGCTACCTAGCGGTCAGAGGAGAAGCTAAGATTTGGTGTTTTAAGTGTCTAAAAATGTGAAAATACCTAAAGAATATGTTTTAATTTACAATATCACCTATGTATTAGTTTATATAATAAAAATTTAAATTTAAAATGTTAGGAATCTGATTTCATAACCAAAGCCTAACTTTTCGTGAAAACTAAATGAAAAATTTGGAACGTTCACAGAAGGGAAATTTCTAGCTGTCAAAATTCTGGAGTATTACATACAAATATTAACCAATTTAACCACGTTTTTACTACCTGGAATTTTCCCTGAAAATGGTGTATTATGATACATTTGGTGGTCATTTTAAAAAAATGTATGAAATGATATGAAGACAAATAAAATAAAATACTTAAATATAATATGGAGCGGTTGTAACGTGACATATACCCCCATTTCCCCATAAAATTTTTAGGCTTCCCGAAAAATTTTTCAAGAAGATATAAAAGATAATAAATAATTTAGATAGATATGGTACAAGAAAAGTTCTTGACACAGTAGTTGTCGGCTAGGCTTATTTGATAAAGGAGTTACCGTATCCGCTCCTGTATTTATAGCACCCCGCCCTGGGTTTAGTCCCCAGGCGCAAAGTATAATACCCCTCACCAGGTTTGTAGCAAACGGCCTGGTGGGAGTTTTTCAAGGAGAAGGGTACTTTCTACCAAGGTTGTAGCATAGGTCTTGATAGAAGTACATTAAGAAATTCAGAATATTGTGTTACTCAAAGAAGGTAAGAAACACAATACCAACGTAGGCTTATTTATAGAGTCGTTGTCATCCGCTCTTTAAAAAATATAATATAATATAATACATAAATATAAGGGTGATCGAACAAACATACATAAAATAATAATATCATTGACGACGTAAGGCATATTTAAGGAGTTGTCATTCCGCTCCGTATAAAATAAATATAGACATACATAAATTAAGATAGAAATAGTGCCAAAAATTAAGAAATATATAGATTTAATGAGGTTAATGAATCATGAAAGTAAAATAAAATATTTTATGTTTTAAAAGTTTGTAGCAGTCAAAGGTTCTAGGTTCAAGGTTTATTAGTTAAAACATAAAATATTATGAATTATTTAAGTTAAAAAAAATTAAATCTTTACTTAAGCCAAAAGTTTTCTTTTTAGATTATTTGCATAAGGTTTAAGAAATGTTATTATGGTCTACAACCACGTTAGAACAAGTATTTGACTCATAGTTGTCAAAAAAACTATAAAATTAACATTTTATAAGTTAATTCAAGTTTCAAATCATTAAAAGTTTAAAATAAATAATCCTAAGAACAATTTATTTAAGTTCTAGGTATAAGTTTAAGACTATGTTCTAAGATGTGTCTATAAAATAAAGTAGTAATTCTAGGACTCAAGTTTAAAATATATGTACAGTTTATAAAACTTAATAAAGATTTCTAGGTGAGATAAAATTATTTACAAATGTACATATAAAAAAAATATTTAAGAGTTATAAAAACAAAATTATTTAAACGTAGGATTTAAGAGTTTTTTTTTTTAAATATTTAAAACACTTTTGGTTTTAAGTTTATATTAAGAGAATTAAAAAAAAAATCGTTAAAAATATCTATGACATAATAGTCTTATAGAAAATTATTTTTAAGCAAAATAATTATATTAGGTTTTAAGTAGTGTTTTTTTTAAAGATTTTATAGCCAATATAAAGCGAAAATAAACAGGACGTTATAAGTCATAGACGTTATAAGTCATTTTAGAATTTAGAAAATGACTTATTAATTAAAAAAAACAAGGTTTAAGATTTTTATAATTTTAAGATTAAGTTATTATACGATTCACGATATCTGATAAAGATTTCGTAAGTTAATTCAGATTTATTAAGAAAATTCAATTTAATTATTTTAGTATCCATTTGGCTTAAGTAAATTAAAGAAAATTAATTTTAAAAGAAAATTACTAAAAGAAAATCAAATTAAGATTAATTTTTTTTTAAAGAAAATTCCAAATAATAAATTGGAAAATTAAGTTTTTTTGTTTCAAAATATTTACAAAACAAAAAAATATATATTTACAGTTTTTAAGTTTAAATACTAAAGAAATTCCTAAGTAAAAAATATAAAGAAGGTGTGTACCTAGGTGAAAAGTGTAGTTATAGGAACTGTACTCAACCACGTTGGGCGCCAATGTAGCGGGGGGGTTTTTCAAGTAATTTTAAAATGAAAGATTAAGTTGGTTTAATACAAGTTTATTTAAAATATAAGATATATTTACAAGTAAAGTTGGTTTTGAGTACAGTAACTATGTAAGAGACCTACCTAATAAATGTTGGCCCTGCCTACAATAGATATGCCTATTATAAACTAAAACTCTGACCGTATAGTATGGGAAGATTGGAAGGACTGACGAGGGACAGGCTCGAGGACTGGCACGTCGACTGGCACGCAGACTGGCACGTAGACAGGCGACGGCAGCAGATGTAGGCAGGCAAGCAGGAAGGCGGCGGCACGATGGCAGCAGCAGCAAGCACGCACGACTGTAGCAGCCGTACACGATGAGGCGAGGCCTCGTCTCTCAGGCTGACGCCTGAGACGAGGACTCAGATGGCCTCGACTCTCAAGGCTCTAGACCTGAGGTGAGGTCCGTGAAGCAGTGGCTTGCGGCACGATGACGGCAGCAAGGGGAAGGCGGCGGCACGACGGCAGCACGCAGACGGCGGGCGGCACGGCTGTAGAGGCAGCCGTACACGAAGAGGTGAATTCCCGTCTCTCAGGCCAATGCCTGAGACGAGAAGTCAGATGGCCTCGTCACTCAAGGCTAGAAGCCCGAGGCGAGGTCCTGCAGCACAAGGAGGTTCTCCAACCCTCAGAGCAGACGCCCGAGCGAAGTGGAGTCTAGGCAAATCCCGGAGGCCGCAACTCCAGAATCCGGAGTCTTCAAGGAAGTGTGACAGGATCGGGCCTGGTTCTCGACGTAGCAGGTTCAAGGTTTCAAGGATGAGAACCAGCCGATCACTGCCACTGTAGCTAGACTTCTTCTTCTTTCTTAAGCTTCCTCGAGACTGACGAAAAATCGCCGGTCCGAGATATTTAAAGACGATTTTAGAGCTCTACGATTAAAATTCATATTTAGTTTTAATTTATAGAGTGCCAGTATTTTTTGGGTTAGTATGGGAACTTTTAAAGCTACCTAGCGGTCAGAGGAGAAGCTAAGATTTGGTGTTTTAAGTGTCTAAAAATGTGAAAATACCTAAAGAATATGTTTTAATTTACAATATCACCTATGTATTAGTTTATATAATAAAAATTTAAATTTAAAATGTTAGGAATCTGATTTCATAACCAAAGCCTAACTTTTCGTGAAAACTAAATGAAAAATTTGGAACGTTCACAGAAGGGAAATTTCTAGCTGTCAAAATTCTGGAGTATTACATACAAATATTAACCAATTTAACCACGTTTTTACTACCTGGAATTTTCCCTGAAAATGGTGTATTATGATACATTTGGTGGTCATTTTAAAAAAAATGTATGAAATGATATGAAGACAAATAAAATAAAATACTTAAATATAATATGGAGCGGTTGTAACGTGACAACTGTATGACCACTTATATAATTTCTATAACGACTTATACGAATATTACTATGCATATTAATATTATTATTAATATGCCTATGTACAATATTGTGCAATCAAGAATTTTATATAAATTAATATTAATCCAATTGAAAATAATAAAGCTATTCATAAAAATAAGACCATAATTAACTTCTTGAAGGGGTCGGAACAAACGATGTTGTTGGCGAACACTGTAGCAGGGGTGTTCCACTCCGCGCTTTAGGTATGAAGCTACAAGTACCCGGCCGTACCCATGGATAGGTTTTATTTTTGAGGGCTGCCGCGCACCGGACGAGTCGCACGGTTGTATGATACTCACTAACGCGCCTCGTCGCAATATTTAATATTAACTAAAATGAGGTCTAAAGCTAATTGTGCCACATTTTGGTTGCTTAAATAATAGTAACCAGGATCCGGACCTTACGTTTTTCGTACTTCCAAAGGACCTCAAAAGGTAAATAAATCCACGCCTATATAGGTTATATTATATATATATATAGGTTATTATTAGGCAGGCACTAAAAAAAATCAAAACTTGTGTCTAGTAGTATGTTTATAAGAATGCGAATTTTCATTATTCGCCACCTTTCCTATGTACCAAATGTTGTACTTTGTTATAGTTATCTAAGTCTCTCGTATTTACGTACTTTGTTAGATATTTAATTACTATAGTATAGCTAGGTATTTATGTTTACAAGGTCAGGTTTAGTTTTGTTTGATAAGTATAGGTAGTAATAGTTAGTGCACTACCACGAACTAACTATTACTAGAAATATTATGCAGTTTTAATAAGTAAACATACTTATTAACCTAGGTTTTATTTAAAAGAAGACAACCCTAACGTTGTCAGAAAAGTAAAGAATTACGCGATGGAAAGAGAGGCAACTTTAGGTGAATATAAATGTAGGCCATTAGCGCTGTGCGATGTGAACTGAGTTTTATTGTGTCGGTGCAGGAGTCGCTATTTATTTAATTGATCTTTCAGGGTGGAGATTCTTTTATACAAAACCTACGTTAATTTAAATTTAAGAAGCATAGATAAAATCGATATACCCAAGTTTAAACTGCAAAAAAACGAATAAATGTTTCATCATTAACAGTATAAGGTTATTTAATAAATTACCTAAAAGCATTATAGATCTGAGTGAAATAAAGTTTAAGAATTGTATAAAACACATGTTAATCAATAAGACTTACTATAGCATAAAACACTAACATTTAACGATAAAGACGTCTGGAACCGTCCTGATATGCAATCGAGGTCTCGCAACTAGTGAACAAATAGCTTATTACATATGTAGAATGTACCCTGGCTTAGTAGGTATGTAGTGTCTGATATTGTAATAATTTACGAGTATTACATAATTTATTTTTATTACATTATGTAAATTTTGTCTTTCCAACACGGGCATCCTGGTACCACACGGTACGGCGTTGTACAACATGTATTTGTATAGCATATGGGTATGTATGTATTTGTCGGCAGGATGTGTGGGCTTTCGTTGCCAGACTGGTCGTCTTGCATTATGGTAGCCGAAAATAAGACTCGATATCCACTTAATACATTATATCAACTCGAAATAATCACACAGGGATCGGTCGGATACGGATTACTATTGGAACGCGGCGAGGTCGGAGCGAGGTTGCGCCACGTGCGTTCAGTTCGATGGCTAATCACAAAGTGTGCGTAAAAATGACGGAACCTTCAATGACAGCTCGCACAGTATTGCCAACCCCCGTTTCTGAATACGCCCAAGTCGATTCCGTTCGGCTTGACGTTCCGTTTCGAAATCCACGACATATTTATTTATAAAAATTAATTATATTTTTTATTGCACACCTACCAGGTGGGCGATTCTCGCGCTTTCGAGATTCATCTCGATTCGAGATTTTAAAACGAAAAATGACTAAATATGCCATTTTTCGTTCAAAAATATCGAAAATTAAACGAAATAAATAATAAATATTAATTAATAAATAATAAATATAAACGAATTGAACGAAAAATGACATATTTAGTCATTTTTCGTTTAAAAATCTCGAATCGAGATGAATCTCGAAAGCGCGAGAATCGCCCACCAGTGCGAGAAGCCGGGAAACAAAACTATTCAGTCTAAGCTTCTCACACGGGTGCGTTACGCACCGCTGAAAAAAACTTAACTAATACTTACTGGTGGCTCTTGTGATTTCCCTTCAGCGACGAGTTCCCGGGGTACCCAGGAATGCATATCTTCATGTCTTCTGAACCACTAACATGCCACACAATTATTATTCACAGGTTATTAACAATACTAGGTTGGAAACCAAAACTTCACAACGCGACAAATATGACAATTATTTGTAGGCGCCTAAACACATGGCGAACTAAACATTACACACAAAATGAACAATAGAAATTAACTATCTAGGTTATTAGCGGCCGCACAAAATTTTTTTCCTAGTATCAAGAACGAAAAGACAAAAGGGTATACAGCCTTTTCAATACCGAACATTCCCCCCAGATAAAAGGAATCTATACGCTATACAACGGGCAAACCGGATGTGTTGTCATCGCTCTCTTCAAAACGAAATCTCCAACCATAACCTCAGCAAAACGAGTTACTCCATCCGCTCCTGGAACCAAGATAAGAATGCGCCCCCTTATCCAATGCAATGGGGACAGATTAGAATCCTTAACCAGGACGAGGTCTCCTATCTTTGGAGGGTCCGTCTTATTAGTCCACTTCACGCGTTGCTGCAATATGTGAAGGCATTTGAGCGACCAGCGATGCCAGAAATGCTGGGTCATCTGCTGGATCAATTCAAATCGCGACAGTCGAGTACACTTCACATCTCTGAAGGAGTATTCAGGCAAGGCGACAAGTGGCTGTCCTATCATAAAATGACCTGAAGTCAAAGCCTCGAGGTCGTTAGAGTCTGAAAATAGCGGGCACAACGGGCGTGAGTTGAGGACGGCTTCAATTTTACAAAATACCGTAGCAAGTTTTTTAAAGGTTAATACGGTTTCTCCTATCACACTACGTAAGTGAGTTTTGGCAGCCTTAACAACAGCTTCAAATATTCCTCCCCAATGTAGACATGCTGGTGGATCAAAAAGCCATCTGATTCCACGTTGGGAGAGTGCAGCTCCAATTACATTCTGATTATCTGCTACAAATTTATATACATCATTTAAATAACGGTCGGTGCCCTTGTAGTTTGTTCCACAATCGGACCGGATCAACGCTGGCAAACTGCGGCGCGACACAAATCTACCAAGGGCAGCGACGAAGGCTTCAGTGCTTAGGGCAGAAACCATTCTCAAATGTACGGCTTTGGTGGACAGACATACAAAGACACACAAATAGGCCTTAACAAATTTGGCGTTCCTGAGGTGTGACACTTTCACAGAGAACGGGCCAGCAAAATCTGTACCCACACCAGCAAAGGAACGAGCCTCATTAACACGGTCCGACGGCAGATCTCCCATTTGAGGCTGCATGGTAGTAGCCTTGAGTCTGTAACAAGGCATGCATCGGAAAATCACACTTCGTATGACTCGTCTGGCGGACAGAATCCAATAATCGCGCTGTAAGATGGCCAACAAAGCATTACAGCCAGCATGCGAGTTCTTGATGTGGTGATCAGCAACCAACAAATAAACCAAGTGACCAGAATTAGGGAGCAACAAGGGGTGACGAGCTCCAAAGGGCAAATTGGCATTCCGAAGACTTGGAATGCCAATTTGCCTTTTATTTCAATACGAAGGAGGCCCAAATCATAAAAAAAAAGGATTTAGGCGTCCAATTGCTCCCTTGAGCTTACAACGTCCAGCCCGCAGTGTCTAGATTTCAGTCTTAAACTGATCGTCCTGAACAAATTTAATCCAATATAAAAGCGAGTCCTTCCGTTCACATGGTGTTCGGACTAGCGACTGACGTTTCTCCCGGGAGTGTCGACAATTAAAAATAAAGCGTTTAATCCACGCAGTTACCCCCAACAATTTATACATTGAGCTAAATATATTCAATAGAAATTCAGGATCCAACTCAACGGTCCTCACCATCGCAAATTCGCGGAGACCTGGTAGTGATCAGTCAACAAAGGCTGGCCATAAAGCCAGGACAACTCAGGATGCGTCAACCAATCAGGGCCCCACCAAAGTGAGTGTCGTAAAAGATCTGAGGCAGCACAACCCCTGGACGCATCTGCATGGTTCAATTTCAATTTTCTTTATTGTAGATCATAGGTTTATAAGATTTTACATAATTTTAGTTCTGCCCTTGAGCGTCAAAGAATTACACAATCAATGGGAATTATCAACACAAATAGTCAAAATATATACATAGGTAATAAATACATTGTAGCAGTCGCGTGCATAGGTGTTTTAGGCAGGGTAGACAAAAACATACTATAAAAAAAACACTTGCCAAAATTTACTGCATTATTTCAGGAAAAATGATGCTGGATTTAGCCACCTCTCATATCCTCAAAATGACTAAAAATATTTGAACATATCATTTTGCGGATACTCGAAGCGGCCCATAAAGGAGCCTAAAGTATCCAATTTATACAATAGGTAGTATAGTATACGCACTGAAAGTAGGTAAATGGTGAGAAAAAGGAACACTGAGTGCAGCAATGAAATTATGTTAAAAATGGTAATATAATGGATTTTGTACCCCTGCTTACCATCAGGTAGATGCCGCGATCCTATACAAAGCACGCGAAAAAATGTCGTTAGTTAGTCAGGATGATATAAAAATTAATGTAATTTAAAAATAAAATAAACTTGGATCGAGAATAAAAAATAATCATCTACCTATAAATTAAATCTACTCGTCTGTCTGTCTGTAAAAAAAATTGTAGGACGGAATCATAAAAGTTAGGAGTACGTTTTATTTCAGTTTTTTTTCTATAGAAATCATGGACAAGTCGGTTAGCCGGTGCTGGCCTTGTGTATTTCGCAAATATGTATGAATACGTTTTAGTGATGAAAAAGATCTTTCGGCTGAAGCACTGCTGGCTGAAATTGTTACAATAAGTTTAGCGAAACGGACCATTTCTAAAAATACCATGTTTAAATTATTTTAGAGATGCTCGATAATTTCGTGAACGTTTAAGCTTTTAAATTCAGGAGTTTTATAAATAAATTTGAGCTCATTTGTAAGGCGCTCTAAATTAAAATTATAGTCTTTATAAGATTGTACAAAATCGGAAATTAATTGAATAGGAAAATCTTCGGTATATTTTTCAAAATTTTCGCATGACAACAATCCGAAAATTACTTTTGTAATGCTGACGACATTCGCTCAATATATTCTCAATTACTTCTATGAAAATCCGTTTGAAATTTATTTTAGGATCTAATATTTCGTTTGCGTTTTGGTGGACCCGTAACTATTTTCACGGATTCGTGAATTATATCAAATTAAGATCTAAGAGAATTTAAAAACAATTCAAAGGATTTAACTTTTTGAATACAATAAGTTACGTCGGAAGTCTTATTTTGAATAATTTGGTATAAAATATCAGTTTCGGCAAATTTTTTATGAAAAACAAAAATTAATGAAGTAAAAATTGAAATTCCACACCTTTTAAACTACTTAATAACACCGAAGCTTGAGTTAGCGTTTCCCCATCCCAAGAGCTATCATTTTCTGCCATTTCCTCAAAAATATTAATTAAATGTGAACTAGAATTAAAAATTACTTTAACTGTCCGCGAATGATAAGTCCAACGAGTTTTAGCGACGCGAGGATTTTTTTTAAATCGGCATAATTATTATAAAATACTTGTTTTTTTGAACTACTATTAAAAAAGTTGCCCAATAATTTAATAATGTGGAAAAATCGTTTAGTTTCATTAATGCGCTCACAGGATTTAGAAAGAACTAAATTTAAAACATGCGCGGAGCACCAAACATACAATGCAGGCGGACATTGTTGTCGAACTAAGGACTGAACACCATTTAGTTCAGATGACAAAACGGCTGCGCCGTCGTAAGTTTGTCCTAATAATTTTGATAAACAGTTAAAATTGGAAAAACTTCTAAAATAATATTTGACAAAGTTTTAGCAGTGCGATCGGAACTTACATCAATATATTTAATAAAACGATCAACGAGCTCAGAATTATGAAAATATCTTAAAATAAGTACTAATTGTTCCCTACCGCTTGCATCAGGCGTTTCGTCCACCATTACCGCGACAAAGTCGGTAGCATTTATCTGCTGCTGTATATTTTCTGTCATTACAGCTGCTACGCTCCAGATCAAGTCATTTTGAATACGGTTTGATAATCCTCTGAACGCATTAGATGAAGTCGCTAAATGATTTTCTAAAATACCATCATATTTCGCGATCAATTCTACTGTAGCAGCACAACTGACAAAGTGAAAGAAACAAGTGAACGTCTTGAAAAGGACGAGTTCCGCAACAGTAAAGAAACAAGTGAACGTCCTGAGAAGGACGGTTATTCGTAAATGTTCTCAAAAGAACATAAAATTATTGTGTGGGTAGTTCATAATTTTCTCTCGCAAAGAAGATCCATCTCGTGACTGATGTGGTAGCGCCGTGCACCAAGTTGAGGATTCAGCGTCGCCGTGTCGTTTTGAGACCGCTCGATCGCCCCGACAGCCGCCGATTCACCCGCAGCGTAGTTGGCGTTCACAGCTGCACACAGCATCACATGGCTCCTCTCGTCTCGACGGCCGCCCGGTAAAAGAGCGCGCGCACACGCCGTGCTCGACTATATGCGACACCCGCGCCATCGAGTACTGCAGAGGGGAGGCTACGTCATCGGCATTAAGGCATTAAGGGACGTTTCTTATTGGAAAACTATTTTAAATTATTATGTTTTGTTTACATTTGTTTTTAATAATTTCCTTTTATAAAATCATATATAAATACGGAAAATAAATAAGTACATTCATTCAGTCACTACCAACCAAGAGTTTCACTTCTAAACCTACAAGTACACCAGATCCCTAAACTACAATTTCTAGAAAATTACCTTTATTATTCGATGATGCAGATTCATCATGTCCGCGAAATGATAGCTCTTGTTTTCCCAAAAAGCAAACGCTGAAAATAACTCTATAACGGTCTACTTTCGCGTTGTGTCTATCGATGTCTATTTTTAACTGTGAATTTAAGCACGGTGTAATACGATTTTTGCCAAAAGTTTGCAAATTATAACAAGATAAATGTTTTTTGGATTTTTTGTGTTTTTTAGCTGCAGCCGAAAGATTATGCATATCTATCTACATAACTAGTACTATTCCAAACATTACTATGGTTAGAGAATAAAAGGCAAGGGAAACAATACAATCTATTTGTATGACTACAACCCGTCAACCAAGTAAATAATTCGTATTGTTTTACATTAAATGATCTATTTATCTTACCGCTGACCGTTTTTAAATCCAATACACAACGACCATTTGTAATAACTTGTCTTTTTTCTTCAAAAGTAAGATTTAAAAACTTTAAATTTTTATTTTTTTCTAAACAAAACGTACTGCATTCACATTCCATTTTTAATACCTAAAGAAATTCAAATTAGATCTTTAAAAAACTATCTCCACAATAAAGAGAATCTCACGCGTACCGATTGTGCAAACAAACTAACAAACTACATAAAAAAACAAATTTCTTCCGTGAAATCAAATGAAATCCGTAATAATTACGAGTTTATTATAAAACAAAAGAAAAAAAAAAAAACATTTTCCTAATTATAAATCATATTTAAAAATGTTCAGAAAATTAAAAAGCTAAATTTATGTTTCTTTTTTTTTTCTTTTTATATGTAGGACAATTTACACAAATTGTTCTGGTCACAAACTAAGCTTTAGGCTTGTACTATGTGAACCAGAAACAATGATATAGTACATATTATATTATATAAACACCCAGACCATGACAAACTATACAGAAAAATGTACTAATATTTATTTGCCATGGGTGGGAATCGAACCCACGACCTCCGGATTCAACGCCAAAGGCGTAACCACTAGTCTACGGAGGCTGTCATAATCAAAACACTTTGATTATGACAGCCTCCGTAGACTAGTGGTTACGTGTATCGTGATTATAATTACATAATTATAATCACGATACACGTAATAATTGAAATGACACCAACATTGGTGTCATTTCAATTTCGCGCAAAAGTTAATTGATACCTATATTATCCGAAAAGACAGTGTCTAAAGGCGCTCGGTACATTGCTGAGGTTCTTTGTATGTGCGTGTGTACTATCTTTGCATTTCATATACAGACAAGGTTTTCACACGTTTTCTATGTGTGCAAACTTAGACAGTTCGTAGTTCAACGTCTTACATACTTTTATGCATGAGGGTGCGTTTGTCCAATTACACATTAAATCTAATAGTTGCCAATAGATGGCGCTTACGCCCTTGCATTGTATTTAAGTTTAGAATTTAGTATATTACATTATTAGTATACACATAATAACAAAGCAACTGTTGATTTAGCCTATAGTTTTGTCTTCAAGAAATTCCTTAATAGTATAGTAACATTTATAGTTAAGTAGACAGAACAGCTTATCCTTAAATTTATTTATTTGTTTAATAATTCGTATTTCAGTGGGTAGCTTATTATATATTAGAGCGGCCATTCGGAAATCACTTTGGTAATTATTTAACCAAAGTGTTTTCCGTTTATTTAGTATTATGTATTTTTTAATTAATTTTATCTTTAGAGCGAGCCCGATTTCTAAATTCAAATAGTTCAATATTACATTTAACAAATACTGCATACTCATACAAATACATGCAGGGAAATGTTAAAATATTCATTTCCTTAAAGTAAGGTCTACATAACGTGTCCCTTTCATCTCCCCTGGAGCATGTCTCCAGATCAACGGAGCATCAGTAGCCTGAATCTGAGAGACACGATTGGCCACAAAGACTTCGAGTGTATGGACAGCAGCTCTCAGCCACGAGAGAACAATCTGGCTGTCAGTCCAGGCAAACACGTCACCAATATCAACAGTGCGTCTCGACGTTACAAAAACGTGATTCAATAATCGCGTAAGAACCGCAGCCCCACACAATTCTAACTTCGGAATCGTAAGTCGAGTCCGAAGGGGAGCAACCGGGCTCTTAGCTAAGACCAAATTCTCTGACGCTAAACTTTCAGTAGGAAACTCAGTACGCAAGTAGACCACGGCCGCATATCCTCGCTCAGAAGCGTCACAGAGCCCATAGAGGCTCGCCGTGTACTTCCCAGCTGGAAGGAATCTGGGTAAAGATTGATTTCTGGAAGTGAAGTAACAAAGGAAACCCAGCAATGTGTCAGGGAGTTGGTCGCCCCAACCAACTCCCAAGTCCAAAGTCTCTGGAGGAAACATTTAGCCAAAAATCTTAGCTAATCCAACCGCTTGGATCAAAGGTTCTCGCTACAGTGGACAAGACCAAACGCTTAGTTTAGATCCTAGGCGGAGAGAGATCCACCGGTTGGCCACAAAGACAATCTGATTGCGGCGAAAGTAGGCTGAGCCATCAAACACTACTCTTATCTTCTCACTATGAGGCTAGCGTGATGGGGATTGAAATAATGTTCCACTGGATGCCAGTCGAAGTTTGGAACTGTCAGGTGTCCCAAATCCTCATACTCCCAATGAACTCAATGTACTTCTTGAGTAAGATAGGATTACGCCTCATGTGATTCTCCATGTATACCAACCTTTTCTCAGCAAAACTCCTTGATGCACCCAATGGGGGTCGTGAAGGAAGAAAAGGAAGTCTGGTGTAAAAACGACCAGGTGGGCGATTCTCGCGCTTTCGAGATTCATCTCGATTCGAGATTTTTAAACGAAGAATGACTAAATATGTCATTTTTTGTTCAATATTAATTAATTAATTAATTAATTAATATTTATATCTAATCTTTATTAATTAATAATATATTATTAAATATATTTAATCTTTATTAATTAATTAATATTTATTATTTATTTCGTTTAATGTTCGATATTTTTGAACAAAAAATGGCATATTTAGTTATTTTTCATTTAAAAAATCGAATCGAGATGATCTCGAAAGCGCGAGAATCGCCCACCAGAAGCTAAATAGCAAGTATTATTCTGGAAAAACCATTACATTCATGATTAACAGGATTGACACTTCCCAAAATCTCTGAACCGCCCCAGAAAGCGAAAGAGAAATATCAACAAAACGGTTATCAACAACAGGTAGGAGAGGAACATGGGCTGAGCCCGTTATAACAGATCCCAAGATTGTGGGGATCGCTACTAGGCCACCTGTACCTAGGGCCTTCACATTACCTAGGAGCAACATTCCCAAAACATCGGCACCAAGCAACAAAACAATTGGTCACAGAATGTCGAAGGTGGGGTCAGCCAAACACAAACCTCTTGTCAGGGTCACAACAGCTGTGCGCTAATCGACATAAAAAAAACTTCAAAATTAATTAATACTTTTATTAAGCCCTTGACCAGACAATATAATGAGTTTTTTAATATTTAGTTTTACAAAATCAGAGAGATGGCGTAACTTGTTTGCCGCGGGCCGTAGACTAGAAGGAAGCAAGTCCAAAGACAAACTTTGACACTTATTTTTTAAGAAAACAGTTGCCAGGTTGTGACGTTGTCATACCTACAAGTATAAATTGGCTGTGAGGTAAGAAAACAACGTCATACAATAAAAAAATGAAAATTATATTAAAATAAACCTATCTATTTACAATTTATAAAGGGCGAAAGAGAGAGAGAGAGAGCTATAAGAGAATGGGATCTATCAACATCCAGATTATGTCATGGGAAGACTGTTACTACCCTAGTATACAGCGATCGGGGCAGGGCAGCATCCAACGTCCTTCAGCGGCAGGCCAGGCTCCGGGCAGCGGTCGGTTATGACCGGCTATGGCAGGCCGTGACGTCTGCTGAGCAGGCGGTATCCAGGCTGAGTTCAACTATGACCAGCTGGGATGTCTGCGTTGCAACTGAGTAGACGGTGGCAGACCAGGCTTCAGAATAAGGGTCCAGGCCAGGTTCTGCCGTAGTGGTTTTTGTATCTATATCGTAGTTTCTTCACCCCTGACTTGGTTTCTCTACCTCGGACTTGATTTCTCCACCTCGGACTTAATTCCTGGAATCATTCGAAGGGAAGCATACTGTCAAAGTCAAAGTCAAAATCATTTATTTCATGTAAATCTTTACAGATATTTATAAATAGTCAAAAAAAAAAAGTTTAACAATGAGGTCTTAGAGTGCGTTTGGTTAGGCAGCTATTCATTAACAAAATAACGACAAATATTAATTGCACTTAGACACGATGGAATGGAAATCTTAATATGAAAATTACTACGGAACCGAACACACACTACATAACCAACTAGTGTAAGACTAGGTGGTTATCTGATTCCATTGACCTGTCAATCATTATCTGCCATACAAGAGAGCCACCAAGGCGACCAACTTCACAGATCATATCCATGCCTTAAATATTTATTGTAAATAAAAGGTAAGTAACCAATCACATATAAGTAAACGTATAAGGTTCGGTATTTTTAAGGGCATAAACACTAACTGTAAAGTCGATCCCCTCAGAGACACCCCGGAGAAAAAGAAACCAGCAAGTAAAAAACTCTAGTGCTCCACACAAACTAAAAGAGGGGCACAGCTATTGATTGACTTATGCTATATAGCATATATATATATATATATATATATATATATATATAATATATATATATATATATATATATATAATATATATATATATAGTAACATACTCAAAATGCACCCCACTGATCAGCACGAGAACACCCTATGGCAGAATATTTGTTACGGTACCAATGTACATAACTACACAGTATACTATTAGTATAAATAAGTAGGTAATCATCAATGATAATAAATTATGTAATATTAAATTATTACAATATCGGACATTATAAAACTAAACGGGTAGATTCTACATAAGCAATTTGTTTACTAGTTGCGAGACCTCAATTGCATATCAGGACGGTTCCAGACGTCTTTATCGTTAAGATAGTCTTTTACACTATAGTAAGCCTTATTGATTAATATGTGTTTTATACAATTTTTTAACTTTATTTTACTCAGATCTATAATGCTTTTAGGTAATTTATTAAATAACCTTATAATGTTAATGACAAAACATTTATTAGTTTTTGCAGTCTAAACTTTGGTATATCGATTTTATCTATGTTTCTTAAGTTTAAATTATGTCTATCGCCATTTTTTACTAAACATATTTAAGTTTTTCCTAACGTACAATAAATTTTCATAAATATATTGAGATGGTAGTGTCAGTACATCAATCATAGGAAAGATTTCTCAAAGAGAATCACGAGCTTTCATGTTATATATTGCCCGAATGGCCCTCTTCTGTAGAATAAATATAGCATAAATATCTGCCGCAGATCCCCACATTATAACAAGTATATGTCATTATACTGTGAAAATAGGCGAAGTATACTAGTCTGGCTGTTGCAACATCAGTTAATTGTCTGATTTTTCTGACTGCATATGCAGGAGAGCTAAATCTATTGGATAAAGTATTAATGTGAGCTTTCCACTGTAGTTTTAAATCGACTGTGATCCCTAAAAACACAGTGGAGTCAACAAATTCCAGATCAGTACCACCTATCTTCACTGTGGCATTGATATTAGATACATTAGGCAACGTAAATTTTAGGCACTTAGTCTTCCCTGCATTTAAAACTAAATTATTTGCCGTGAACCATTTTGAAACCATTTCCAGAGTGTCATTTGCTGCCGATAATATATTATCCTTCCTACTAACTTTAAAAAGTAGGGATGTATCATCAGCAAATAGCACTATCTGCGCCATCTCCTGTACCATATGTGAAAGATCATTGATGTATACTAGGAACAGGAATGGGCCTAAAATTGATCCCTGGGGGACACCCATCTTTACAAGGGTTCCGTCTGATACACAACCATCAATATTAACACCTTGAGTTATATTAGAAAGGTAGGACTTTATTATATTTAAAGCTAAATCGCGAATGCCATGAAATTCCAGCTTATCTAACAAAGTTTGATGGTCAACACAATCAAACGCTTTAGACAGATCACAGAAAACGCCAACGAGATCCTGAGAGTTTTCCCAAGCGTCAATTATTTCAGTAATCAATCTTGTACCGGCATTTGTTGTGTTTCTACCTTTTGTGAACCCGTATTGTTGATCTTGTAACAATTTATGAGTATTAAAATGACTTAACAGCTGACCAAGAAGTATTTTTTCGAATATTTTACTTAAGGCTGGCAGGACAGAAACAGTGCGATAATTATTTGGATCTGTCTTACAGCCGGACTTGAATATGGGAACTATTTTACTATTTTTGTCGGGAAAAATTCCTTCATTAACACAACCATTAAAAATATCAGCAAGTACCGGTCCTATAGTAAGAATAATTGATTCGATGGCTTTTCGATGGATCTTCAGTTTTTTTTTAATTTAACATTTTAAAGTGTTTTAGTATATCCTCATTTGTGACATGTTTAAAATTAAAATTAGATGTAATTGGTATTTTCATATTATATCGTTTTAAAATTCTTTAGCAGTACTAGCTGATGATTTAATACAGTTCGTGATTTGTAAATAAATAAATAAATAAATAAATAATCTTTATTTTGCAAGAATATGGTTACAAAGGTGATACATAATAACATTAAGATCTACATACTCTGCCAGTTTTGGCATGCAAAATGTTAAACAATTAGTTAATTAACAAATCACTAAAATCTCAATGAAACCCAACAAGAACAAAGCACACTATAAAAAAAAAAAACAATAAAACACCATCACTTCCGACTGAACAAAACACATTAAAAAAATAATAAAACAATAATTAATGAATTAATATTAAATAGATTGTACAAACTCACACAATATGTATTATATAAAAATATTTATTTAGATTTAATATTTACTCGTTATTTTAGCTTTTCATCTAAAAATTCCTTAACGCTGTAGTATCTTTTTTCCAACAATAAGTCGAATAGTGATTTCTTTAGATGCCTTAGATTTAATTCGGTGTAAGGTTTAGGTAAATGATTATATATTTTAATTGCCATGCAATAACAATTTCTTGCGCACAAAGTGAGACGTTGTCGAGGCATATATAATTTATGAATGAATGTACCTCTCGCTGCGGTACTCCATGTCACCGTTGGTTTTAAATATATTGTGATGTTTGTGTACAAAAATTATAATTTCGTACACGTATAGACATGGTAGCGTTAGTACTTTTAGTTGTTTAAATAATGGTTTACAGCTGTCCAGGTAATGTGCACCACATATTGCCCTTATACACTTTTTCTGAGCTAGGAACGCTCTACTTACATCAACAGAGTTTCCCCATAAAATAATCCCATAGCGCAGCACTGACGATACATAACCATTATAGGCCAACAGACTTGCTTTTGGTGAAACTATATCTTTGATCCTTTTTAAGGCATATACATATCTATCTACTTTATCGCATAACGTGTCAATGTGAGACTTCCAATTGCAGTATTTATCGATTTAATGATCGATAAATACTGCAATTGGAAGTTATCGATGTAATGGAATATTAGTAAAGAATTCCTCGAATAACTCCGCAACTTGTTTTTTATCTGATAACATAACTCCGTTTTGTCTAATTGAAATGATATTTTGTCTGATAATATTTTTACCGGTTTCAGTATTAATGATTTTCATACACACTTGGATTTATTATCTGACTGTTTGATTTTGGATCCAATGTGAATATATTTAGCTATGATACAAACTTTATTGAATAATTCCTAACATAATTATGTAAATTTTGGTCAGATGTATATGATCTTTTGTCATATAGATCATATAGTGTATACCTACTTATTCTAATACCTTTAGTGGCCCAAGTAGCAAAATTTAATCTGTCAGTAATTTTCTTTGTTTTAATTTTACATACTTTATTGAATTATTGATTTATAATTTTATGTAGATTGGAGTATGTAATATTTGGTTGATTAATATTATATATGAATCTGGACATTTCGCTCATTAAATTTTCATTAAAATTATTAAGTTTATTATCTGTTTAGAGCCTATACCTAATAATTTTATTTATAGGTTTAATTTGAGACTGAAAGCTAACTAACAAACCTTTATGGTCGGAGGGCACCCCGGTAATAATAGAGTTACTTAAGAGAGAACAGTTAGTAAATATATTATCAATACAAGTCCGGCTAGTTGAAGTAATCTTAGTCGGCTCCATAAATACATTATTTAAATTAAAAGAATTAGACAATAAAATAAATTTTTGTTTGTCGCTGTTATTAATTAAGATATCTATATTAAAATCCCCACATATAATTATTTTTTTTATTTGAGTCACATATTTTTGACAAAACATCCTCCATTATATTAATAAAAGTATGTAAAGCAGAGGCGGGGGGTCTGTATATGCATAGAATAATATAGGTATCCATCTCTGAGCATGAGATCTCACAAACACGTTCAAGTGATAGTTTTACAATATCTTTAATTAGGATAATAGATCCACCTCCCTCACAGGAGTTTCTATTGAAAAAACTAGCAACTACAAAGTGATTGATATTGAAACACATTTTCTCTGCTTTTAGCCAGGATTCTGTAAAACACATCAAATCTAAATTATATTTTTCAATTATTAATTAAATATTTAGAACTTTGCTAGAGAGGCTTTGAATATTTTGATCTGTTCACTTTATTTGATATTAACAAATTTGTTAAAAATATTTATATGACCCAGAATAGCTTTAAACTACCTATGAAGGTACAAAAAACTATTGCTACATTGGTAGCTAAAATTATATTATTAAGTATTGACTTACCTCAATGTAAGCTTACAATTGTCCTTCTCTATTGTCACATCTAAAAGTTTAAATATGGTTGTACCACAACATTATTAGTACTACTACTAAATGATGATGTGGAGTCAATACTTAATAATATATTATTAGCTACCAATGTAATTGTTAATATCAAATAAAGTGAACAAATCATTATAACATGTCATATTATAGATACAGTTATTAAAATAATGAATATGTTTATTTTGTGAGGTGGGATATTTGTTTGAATAAAGGAATGTACATAATGTAACATTCCTTACTCCAAGTTGTGACAAAATATCCACACTGTCCAACAAGTCACCTTTGCTTGTGTTCAATCCATTTCCTACCATAATAACCACATTACTATATGAATTGTAGAATTTGGAGGAAATAGATTTTACTATATTCTTAAAACTATTATTTGGCATACAATAGTTAGTCACAGAATGATTTAAATGATGATTTAAAATTTGGCCCATTCCAATACCAATACTGTCTGTGAGGAGTAGGGTATTGTTAGTGATGGCCTTTGGATGAACCACACTGGAATATGATATTGAAGATCCTGTATCTGATAAATTAACTCGGTTTTCGCAGGAGCAACAATTTTTATTTACAAATGAGTCAAATCTCTCTGCATTATATTTGCTTAATTGAAGAATCTCATCCATATTCTTAATCTGTTCTGTAAGATCATTCTGTGACAATTGGTATTTTTCTGTCAAGGCAGAGAGACATAAGTGCAAGTTATTTATTTCAGTTTTTGACTTAATTGAATCACTATTATATTGATGCTTTAATTATTTATATATTCACTATTTTGTCTAGCCTCCAACATGAGAATAAAAATAACCACCATTGATTAAAACTACATTATTCACTTTTAAGTCTTTGTCTACCAACTCTTGAACATAATGTTTGTTCACATTGGCACCTCTTCTTCTCCTCTTCCAACTTTTCAATAGTCCTAAGAGCTTCATTGAGCTGCAACTTCAAATGCCTGATCTGATCCAATCCCTGCACATAGTAGTCACTGTACAGGCCAACAGCGGAGAGCTGCTCCTGTACCTGGTCCCGTTCACTACATACATCCTTATACTGGGCGTGGAGTTCACTCAGCTCTTTTTTCAACTCCTTAACTTTGCCATTGATGTTCAATAACTCAGCTTCACCATCATCTCGCTCTTTCAAAAGTTGGTCACATAGTAACTTTGATTTTTTTAGTTCAACCAGAGCAGTGTTTAGTTTTTGTTCCAATTCCACCTCAGTAGCTCTTCTTGTGGTAGGAGGCATGAATGATTCTGAAAACACAATTCCAGTAACTGATCTTCACAAAACACATACCTAAGTACCTATTACTATAAGGGGAACATTTTGAACAAGTAGGTACTTAATAATTTAATAAAATTCTTGTGATGACATAAAAGAAAACCTGTTTATAAAAAGATTATTATAATTTGTTAGGGTAATGTGTAATGCAGTATTAGTAGTTGGGCATCAAATCAAATCAAATCATTTATTTCATGTAAATCTTTACAGATATTTATGAATAGTCAAAAAAAAAAAAAAAAAATTTTACAATGAGGTCTTAGAGGGCGTTTGGTTAGGCAGCTATTCATTATTAAAAGAATGACAAATATTTATTATACCTTGATATCAGATTTAGAACTTAAATTTAGAAATCTTAATATGAAAATTACTACCAAACCGAACACACACTACATAACCAACTAGTGTAAGACTAGGTGGTTAGCTGATTCCATTGACCTGTCAATCATTATCTGCCATACAAGGGAGCCACCAAGGCGACGAACTTCACCGACCATATCCACGCCTTAAATATTTATTCTAAATAAAAGGTTAGTAACCAATTACATATAAGTAAACGTATAAGGATCGGTATTTTTAAGGGCGGGTATACTAACTGTAAAGTCGATCCCCTCAGTGACACCCCGGAGAAAAAGAAACCAGCAAGTAAAAAACTCTAGTGCTTCACACAAACTAAAAGAGGAGTACAGCCATTGATTTGCTTATGCTATATAGCATATATATGGGTCGTGGGTTCGATTCCCACCCATGGCAAAAAAATATTAGTACGTTTTTTCTGTACAGTTTGTCATGGTCTGGGTGTTTATAAAATATAATATGTATTATATAGTTGCTTCTGGTACACATAGTACAAGCCTAGAGCTTAGTTTGTGACCAGGAGCAATATGTGTAATTTGTCCTACATATTATTATTATTATTATTAAATATATATAGTAGCATACTCAAAATGCACCCCACCGATCAGCATGCGCAAAACACCCTATGGCAGATTATTTGTTACACAATTTACAAAATAAAAAATACACATAACCTAAACAAAAATTTGTTACTGTACCAATGTACAGAACTACACAGTACTGTAGTATAAATTAAGTATAAATAAGCAGGTAATCATCAGTGATTACCTTATCCAAAGACAAAATTTACATAATGTAATAAAAATAAATCATGTAATATTAAATTATTACAATATCGGACACTACTAAGCTAATGTTTATTCTACAAATATAATTCTAATAAATAAGTAATTTGTTCACTAGTTGCGAGACCTCAATTGCATATCAGGACGGTTCCAGACGTCTTTATCGTTAAAATAGTCTTTTACGCTATAGTAAGCCTTATTGATTAAAATGTGTTTTATACAATTCTTAAACTTTATTTCACTCAGTTCTATAATGCTTTTAGGTAATTTATTAAATAACCTTACACTGTTAATGACGAAACATTTATTCGTTTTTTGCAGTCTAAACTTTGGTATATCGATTTT
The DNA here is from genome assembly GCA_947458855.1 of Monopis laevigella. NCBI lineage: Eukaryota > Metazoa > Arthropoda > Insecta > Lepidoptera > Tineidae > Monopis > Monopis laevigella. The sequence continues at coordinate 289,058 of OX381577.1, forward strand.
ATCTATGTTTCTTAAGTTTAAATTATGTCTATCGCCATTTTTTACTAAACATATTTAAGTTTTTCCTAACGTACAATAAATTTTCATAAATATATTGAGATGGTAGTGTCAGTACATCAATCATAGGAAAGATTTCTCAAAGAGAATCACGAGCTTTCATGTTATATATTGCCCGAATGGCCCTCTTCTGTAGAATAAATATAGCATAAATATCTGCCGCAGATCCCCACATTATAACAAGTATATGTCATTATACTGTGAAAATAGGCGAAGTATACTAGTCTGGCTGTTGCAACATCAGTTAATTGTCTAATTTTTCTGACTGCATATGCAGCAGAGCTCAATCTGTTGGATAAAGTATTGATGTGAGCTTTCCACTGTAGTTTGGAATCAACTGTGATCCCTAAAAACACAGTGGAGTCGACAAATTTCAGATCAGTGCCACCTATCTTCACTGTGGCATTGATATTTGATACATTAGGCAACGTAAATTTCAGGCACTTAGTCTTCTTTGCATTTAAAACTAAATTATTTGCCGTGAACCATTTTGAAACCATTTCCAGAGTGTCATTTGCTGCCGATAATATATTATCTTTCCTACTAACTTTAAACAGTAGGGATGTATCATCAGCAAATAGCACTATCTGCGCCGTCTCCTGTACCATATGTGGAAGATCATTGATGTATACTAGGAACAGGAACGGGCCTAAAATTGAGCCCTGGGGGACACCCATCTTTACAATGGTTCCGTCGGATACACAACCATCAATATTAACACCTTGAGTTCTATTAGAAAGGTAGGACTTTATTATATTTAAAGCTAAATCGCGAATGCCATGAAATTCCAGCTTGTTTAACAAAGTTTGATGGTCAACACAATCAAACGCTTTAGACAGATCACAGAAAACGCTAACGAGATCCTGGCAGTTTTCCCAGGCGTCAATTATTTCAGTAATCAGTCTTGTGCCGGCATTTGTTGTGTTTCTACCTTTTCTAGGCTTATGGCATATTAATATACTTACAATATAGTTCACCATCCATCACAATAAAATACTCTTCCTTGCGGAATGCCTTTACTATAGAGGAGGCTGTCAATGAATAACATACCTACATATAAATACTTAAATGTTATTATTAATCCAAAAGAAGAAATGTTATTAAAATTATATGGCTAAAAATATAAAAAGTTCTTGTTCAACATACCTACCTACCTACTTATTGTAAATTTGACCTCACACTTACTCACGGTTATTAGTAATTTTCCTACATAACATGAAAACAACAAGAAAATAGTATAGTCAATATTCACTAATACTAATAAGCTATAGGTAAAATCAAATTAAACTTAAATTTTATAACGATTTCATACGAAACAGTCAATTGGAACGCCAAACATAAATACGTTGTAATGTCTCTTCTGCTAGTTATTATAGCAAAAGTGCTATAAACTATAATTATTTTCGTTTTATTATAACGTATATAGTGTTTTTAATAATATATTATATATAATATATAAAAATAAAAAAAATAAAAAATAATATATAATTTACATTATAAACTATTTAAAACTCCGAACAACAAAACAGCAGTTGCTTCCAGCTCTCGTTGTCTTCAGTTTTACTCGCGATGTTAGTAATTTATCAAATGGCCTGCGGTACTCTGACCGCGGCCTATTTATGAAGAATTTAAAGTAATACGTTACTTCACTGCCGTAAAATTCTTTAACATAAAAAGTAACGTTCCGTTACAAGGTTTAATTTTAATTTTATTTTAAACATACTGTGTCTATTTTCTTAAAAAGGCAAACTATGATTGATTCTACACAAACCAAAACAAGGTAATAGTTATTATATATAAATTAGAAAAACACAACTTTTATGAAAGTCACCAAACTTTCAAAAAACTCAACTCTTAAGACTAAGCTTAACTATTAGAAGGTAGGCAACCAAACTCTTAAGACTAAGCTTGTCTATAAGAAGGTAGGTAACCAAACTCTTAAGACTAAGCTTATCTATAAAAGAAGGTAGGTAACCAAACTCTTAAGACTAAGCTTATCTATAAGAAGGTAGGTAACCAAACTCTTAAGACTAAGCTTATCTATAAGAAGGTAGGTAACCAAACTCTTAAGACTAAGCTTTTCTATAAGAAGGTAGGCAACCAAACTCTTAAGACTAAGCTTGTCTATAAGAAGGTAGGTAACCAAACTCTTAAGACTAAGCTTGTCTATAAGAAGGTAGGCAACCAAACTCTTAAGACTAAGCTTGTCTATTAGAAGGTAGGTAACCAAACTCTAAAGACTAAGCTTATCTATAAGAAGGTAGGCAACCAAACTCTTAAGACTAAGCTTGTCTATAATAAGGTAGGTAACCAAACTCTTAAGACTAAGCTTATCTATAAGAAGGTAGGTAACCAAACTCTTAAGACTAAGCTTGTCTATAAGAAGGTAGGTAACCAAACTCTAAAGACTAAGCTTATCTATAAGAAGGTAGGCAACCAAACTCTTAAGACTAAGCTTGTCTATAATAAGGTAGGTAACCAAACTCTTAAGACTAAGCTTATCTATAAGAAGGTAGGTAACCAAACTCTTAAGACTAAGCTTGTCTATAAGAAGGTAGGTAACCAAACTCTTAAGACTAAGCTTATCTATAAGAAGGTAGGTAACCAAACTCTTAATAGTCTTAAGAGTTTGGTTACCTACCTTCTTATAGATAAGCTTAGTTAGCTCTTAAGACTAAGCTTAAGACTAAGCTTATCTATAAGAAGGTAGGCAACCAAACTCTTAAGACTAAGCTTATCTATAAGAAGGTAGTTAACCAAACTCTTAAGACTAAGCTTGTCTATAAGAAGGTAGGTAACCAAACTCTTAAGACTAAGCTTATCTATAAGAAGGTAGGCAACTTAAAAACCGCTACGCGTACTTAAAAACCGCCGAGGAAGTCCGTCAGCGATCCAACATGTTTGAAATTTGCTCTTAGCCCGCCGTCTGTCATGACCAAGAGTCGCGAGTCATCATTTTAAATATACTTATTTGTCTGACATTTATTTTAGAATACTTAGGACAAATATATTCCCGCGCGAATAAGTATATGTGTAATATAAAAAAATATATAAATAAGTATCCTTTAAAAAAAAATAGTACTTACGTACATCACTAACCCTATTTTTAAAAAGAGAACATATACTACGATTTTATGATCCATGCTGAGAACAGTCACATTTAAAAAAAAATGTGAGAACAGAATATGGCGTCAACGAACAGTTTTGACATTTCAATCATATTTTTAAGAAACAAAAAATAGCTATTTATCTCTTTGCCATATGTAGATTTAAATGAGTGGGAGCGAGACAGATAAATGTACGTGACTTTTTCTTTATACGACAATTCGTAACAGTTCCCTTTTATTACTAGTTTCATGTGTAAAGCTAATAAGCGTTAAGAGTTTGGTTCTTATAGATAAGCTTAGTCTTAAAAATTTGGTTACCTACCTTCTTATAGATAAGCTTAGTCTTAAGAGCTAACTAAGCTTATCTATAAGAAGGTAGGTAACCAAACTCTTAAGACTATTAAGAGTTTGGTTACCTACCTTCTTATAGACAAGCTTAGTCTTAAGAGCTAACTAAGCTTATCTATAAGAAGGTAGGTAACCAAACTCTTAAGACTATTAAGAGTTTGGTTACCTACCTTCTTATAGATAAGCTTAGTCTTAAGAGTTTGGTTACCTACCTTCTTATAGACAAGCTTAGTCTTAAGAGTTTGGTTACCTACCTTCTTATAGATAAGCTTAGTCTTAAGAGTTTGGTTGCCTACCTTCTTATAGATAAGCTTAGTCTTAAGAGTTTGGTTACCTACCTTCTTATAGACAAGCTTAGTCTTAAGAGTTTGGTTAACTACCTTCTTATAGATAAGCTTAGTCTTAAGAGTTTGGTTGCCTACCTTCTTATAGATAAGCTTAGTCTTAAGCTTAGTCTTAACAGCTAACTAAGCTTATCTATAAGAAGGTAGGTAACCAAACTCTTAAGACTAAGCTTGTCTATAAGAAGGTAGGTAACCAAACTCTTAAGACTAAGCTTATCTATAAGAAGGTAGGTAACCAAACTCTTAATAGTCTTAAGAGTTTGGTTACCTACCTTCTTATAGATAAGCTTAGTTAGCTCTTAAGACTAAGCTTAAGACTAAGCTTATCTATAAGAAGGTAGGCAACCAAACTCTTAAGACTAAGCTTATCTATAAGGAGGTAGTTAACCAAACTCTTAAGACTAAGCTTGTCTATAAGAAGGTAGGTAACCAAACTCTTAAGACTAAGCTTATCTATAAGAAGGTAGGCAACCAAACTCTTAAGACTAAGCTTATCTATAAGAAGGTAGGTAACCAAACTCTTAAGACTAAGCTTGTCTATAAGAAGGTAGGTAACCAAACTCTTAAGACTAAGCTTATCTATAAGAAGGTAGGTAACCAAACTCTTAATAGTCTTAAGAGTTTGGTTACCTACCTTCTTATAGATAAGCTTAGTTAGCTCTTAAGACTAAGCTTGTCTATAAGAAGGTAGGTAACCAAACTCTTAATAGTCTTAAGAGTTTGGTTACCTACCTTCTTATAGATAAGCTTAGTTAGCTCTTAAGACTAAGCTTATCTATAAGAAGGTAGGTAACCAAACTTTTAAGACTAAGCTTATCTATAAGAACCAAACTCTTAACGCTTATTAGCTTTACACATGAAACTAGTAATAAAAGGGAACTGTTACGAATTGTCGTATAAAGAAAAAGTCACGTACATTTATCTGTCTCGCTCCCACTCATTTAAATCTACATATGGCAAAGAGATAAATAGCTATTTTTTGTTTCTTAAAAATATGATTGAAATGTCAAAACTGTTCGTTGACGCCATATTCTGTTCTCACATTTTTTTTTAAATGTGACTGTTCTCAGCATGGATCATAAAATCGTAGTATATGTTCTCTTTTTAAAAATAGGGTTAGTGATGTACGTAAGTACTATTTTTTTTTAAAGGATACTTATTTATATATTTTTTTATATTACACATATACTTATTCGCGCGGGAATATATTTGTCCTAAGTATTCTAAAATAAATGTCAGACAAATAAGTATATTTAAAATGATGACTCGCGACTCTTGGTCATGACAGACGGCGGGCTAAGAGCAAATTTCTAACATGTTGGATCGCTGACGGACTTCCTCGGCGGTTTTTAAGTACGCGTAACAATATGGCGCCACGATCACGTTTGACATTTTGTTTTATCATGAGCATTAGGGCGGTTCCATATATTATTCTTAGTTCCGGTTTAGTAGTAATGGAAACTTGAATTCTCGCTCTTAATGCTAATGCAATAAATGCTATCATAGAGATCTATCCAAGAAATCGTTTTATAATTAGACCAATGGGTGGTAATTGGCATTTTTTTTAAATTTTATTATTATAATAAATATAAGTTATTATTGTATTTGGTAGTAGTTACAAATTTGTAATAAAAAAGTAGGAGTATTTCATCTCATAGAGAATTTATATAGAGAGAGCCGCCCTAATGGCTAAAATTGCCTTTCCAAATATGAGAACTGAAGATATTCTCCACCATATAAAACAAAAATTAATATATTTTTTGTCATTTTTTGTTTTGAATGTTCAACCAATCATTGAGCGTTGATTTGTTGAAGTGAGCACACAATTGTTTTGTTTGACATTTCGTTGTAAAGGCTTTTTTATGTATTTATTGGAACCGCCTTGGCTCCATATGTATCATGGTATATAGTGAGAGCCCAATAACACAAATTGCCGCGCCGCCGCGCCGTCTCGCAATAAAGCCAACAACATTTATTGGAACCGCCTTGGCTCCATATGTATCATGCTATATAGTGAGAGCCCAATAACATAAATTGCCGCGCCGTCTCGCAATGAAGCCAACAACATTTATTAGAACCGCCTTGGCTCCATATGTATCATGCTATATAGTGAGAGCCCAATAACACAAATTGCCGCGCCGTCTCGCAATGAAGCCAACAACATTTATTGGAACCGCCTTGGCTCCATATGTATCATGCTATATAGTGAGAGCCCAATAACACAAATTGCCGCGCCGTCTCGCAATGAAGTCAACAACATTTATTGGAACCGCCTTGGCTCCATATGTATCATGCTATATAGTGAGAGCCCAATAACACAAATTGCCGCGCCGTCTCGCAATGAAGCCAACAACATTTATTGGAACCGCCTTGGCTCCATATGTATCGTGCTATATAGTGAGAGCCCAATAACACAAATTGCCGCGCCGTCTCGCAATGAAGCCAACAACATTTCCGCTGAAAACTTACCAAATTTTAAAACCTACCAAGTATTTTAATTTATTATTGTAAGTTATTTTATTCACCTACATATTCTCATAACGACTCAAATTTGCGTGGATCATCGTCACGAAAAATTTACTTTGAAGACCACTTATAAAATAATAAATAAATTTATTAAAATATTTTATAATTTTACAATGAAACCTGAGTATATAATGTAACAACTTTTAAAGGTTTACTTCTTTTAGACCAAATAGATATTAGGTTACTAATACGGGTCAACCTAGTTAGTTTCCCTCCCAACAATAATTACAAAATTCTAATAAACATTTTCAACTAACGACGATGATCGCTTACATTTTGTAATAACGCATTATTTTAATTTTCTTGAGACTTAACGTTGAAAACGACCCCATTATAAGATGAAGTACAAAAGTGAATTTTTACTAAAAATTTAACTGTTTTTAAAATTTATTAAAGAAACTTACAAAACATAAATAAGTAATACTAATTAAATTAAAACGTAATAATAATAATAAATAAAAAAACCCAATATAACAAAGATCCTATAAAAAAATATAATATTATTTTAAAGTTGTAATTTCCATACATTGGACACATACATACATTCACACAAAGATGAAGAATTCGTGTTTTCAAGTTGACGGCATTTTTATAGTAAGAGAATTTCAATTAAAAAGTATACAACTTTCTGTAAGTAATGCTTCTAAAATATAATTTAATATTAATATTAGCAAAAGAAAAAATCCAAAAAATAATCGATTATTGAAAATTCAATTAGGTTAAACCAACACCAAGTGTCCCACCTCTAGTTGTGTGGCCGCCATCTTCTGTTCTCACTGGAGTGGCGATTTAAGGGCAAAGGGCGCCTCACTATTATATTATATACCCACATGTGTTTGCCGCGGGCCGTAGACAAGAAGGAAGTCCAAAGACAAACTTTGACACTTATTTTTTAAGAAAACAGTTGCAAGGTTTTATTTTAATTTTATATTAAACAACAGCTGCGGGGTGAGAAGGAACTTTATTTAACACTTTTGCTTTCGTCAGTGGAATCGTTTTCGTCTTGTCTATGGTCAGAACTCGTATGAATAATATACGGAAATGCTGTAATGCATCTTCAAAATTTTTAAGTTGATGATTTTTCGATTGAATTATTCAAAGAAACGAATAATTAATATTTATCTCTTTTCTTTAAGTTGAATCGAAAGAATTATAGTAGAGTTTTAATAATTTACATGATCTGTTACAGCACTTCCGTATATTATTCATACATGTTCTGACCATAGACAAGACGAAAGCGAAAGTGTTAAATAAAGTTCCTTCTCACCCCGCTGGGGACAACTTTACCTGTGGGTGTTGACCCAATATATTTATCTAAAACTATTGCCGAAGCGGTGATGCTCGGACAGAAAACCGAGAACGGGGAGAATGTAAAACTGGTGTTAAATTATATTTAAATTATTTTTATTAATCATGTTACTGACATTTTTTTATTTGAATTTTTATTATTATTGACATTTTGTTTATACCTATTTATTACGTTTAATTATCATCTATTGTCGACACATATTTTTATTTTATTATTGACATTTATTATTATTAGTTTTATTTATTGTTGACATTTATTATTATTAGTCTTATTTATTGTTGACATTTATTATATTATATTAATATTCAAAATCATTTATTTCATGTAAATCTTTACATATTTTAATTAATGGTGACAGTATAATGAAAAAACTATTACTTTTTGACATTTATTTTATGTAGACATTTACTTTACTATTTTAGTTTATTATTATTTATTTTGATTTATTATTTTAGTAATTTGACTGTGAAAATTTAATAATGCCCTTTACATAAGTTACCGGACATTTATATTGTGTTTTGTACCTAGGTACTGTTTTTATGTGGGTTAGGTGTTATTATTATTTTTATATTCCTAGTTATACCTAGGTTTACATTTTGGACAATGCCTCTATACAGCAACTAATAGTTTAAGCTTTGTTTATTTTATAAATTATTCTCTGTATATTTACATACTGATTTACTGCAATGTGCTGCCCAGTATTCCAAGCTTATAATATTATGTATTAATAGTACTACATACAAGTGTATAAGATAATGTAGGTATTTTATTGTGTTATTATGACTGGTAAAAGTGCTAAATATATAAGCCTAATTACTGAAATAAAGAATTGAATTGAGTTACCAATCAAAGTTATCAATTAATATTACCAACTCCCCGAACAGAATCCCAGTGAGAATTCACAGCTAGGCATAGGCCACTCGCTAACCAAGCCGATACAATACAACCCTGGGCACCCGAATCTAAAAGGACACGAACAACCAAATAATTGCCCTTCGGGCCCCAAACACAAACAAGGGCTGTAGGTAAAATTATAGTCTCTGGGTGTCCCCAGCGGGGTGAGAAGGAACTTTATTTAACACTTTCGCTTTCGTCTTGTCTATGGTCAGAACATGTATGAATAATATACGGAAGTGCTGTAACAGATCATGTAAATTACCGGTTAGGACCCATGGGAGCAAAGCGAGGGGGCGAAGCATTGATCAGTTCATTTCTATGCCTTTTGTGGTAAGGCAAGGCAAGGTACATAAGTAGTAGGTAACGAATTATTATTTTACAACAGTACATAAAATAAATAAAAACTTCCCGAATATTATAGGAATCGTAAAAGATATTAAACACAATTACCATAAAATATTGTTAAACACAAGGTCAAAAAAAAATCTTTAACAAACAGTAATGGAGAAATACTGGAAGTACGATTGCTTATTTTGTATAGGGAACGCAGACTTTACGATTGCGAATGGAGTATCCCTAAGCCGTGTGGTTCCGGCAGAATAGAATACAAATGGACCACTCCATCTGTTTCCATGGATGTCGTACAAGCCGACTATATATGATTCACCTCTAGAACATCTCATTTAAGGCCTCCCCCATCTGTCTAGACAGTGTGGGGAGTGTAAAGTGAATCCACTAGCTCCACTAGAGATGGTCGTGCTCCAGCAGTGGAGACTTTATGACCTGATAATGATGACATTGTGTATTTTATGATGATGACCTTTTAGCAAACTTTCTGCTCTCATTACATTAAAAGTACAACATGGATGAGGGTGGTCTGAAACGCTTATATCTTGCAGTGTCTGAGATAGGCTGAAATGATATCCCGAAGAAGGTACTTTAACTAATCCGTGTCGGAATCGGTGGAGAAGAAACGGAAAGTGATTTGGTGCCTCTTTTGGATGCATATTAATGTCTTTATCGCCACTGTCTGAGTCAAACATACGTTTCACATTTTCATCTTCGTAATAAATAGAACTTTCCTTGCTATCAGCTACATATTTTTGTGACTATCTTTTTTCAATTTAGTACTTTTCTCTATGCCCTTTTCATTTTTCATTAACTTTTCTTTTTTGCTTTTCTTCAAGTTTTTTCTGTTTCTCTCTATCCATTCTTTGTTGGTATTTGATAAATTCATCTGCAGTACTATTTTTAGGAAATAAAATTAATTTTTGAACGGGGTCTAGTCATGTAATTGTGTACCTTTTCTGAAGTGTTATCTTTAATTAAGTTTTTATGTGTGATATCAACTAACGGAGAGTTATTTTGTAAAGAGGTTACATTTTCTTTTTCGGCAAGATATTCGGTATGGAGAAGTACAACTGATGGGTTTACTAATGACTTTGAACAACAGGGTTCTTCTGCATGATCAAGTTCTCCTATTTTAGTAGATAGTGTACTGGTAGGTATATTTAAGCTGCCATTTTTCCCAATATCTAATTCCATAACAATTTCAGATATATCATTATCATTGATGTTGTTTATTATAGTCGAATCATCAAAATCAAATAAGTAATAAAATTTATAAAATAGGTAATGAGTAAAAACGAACCGCCTATATAACACACATATTTTTAACACGGAATATGAACCTTCCATATACTCTATTCCGTGGTAGAATTTAGGTTTGTAACACGGGAATAGGGCCTCATACATACCCTTCTCCGTGGTGGACACCACGGAATAACGTTTTTAGCCGTTACATCAGTTTTTCTTTTTCCAAGTATAATTTTTTTTTTTTTTTTAAATTAATGGACTATGAATATTATTTAACGATAAATAGATTATTTACTAATATATATTTACAAAACCTTCGCTAAAAAAAACGTAAATTTAAATGAGATTATTAAAAAGCATTTTCATACCAAAACTTATTTTCTATCACTTTGACGTGTTGTAATTAGTGTCACCAGCAGATAAATGTGCAGTGGATTTACATTTTTGAACAGTGCGCTTATTAATCTACACGAGGTGCTCAGTATTAGCGAAATATAACAGAAGCAGAACAGAAATTATAAAAATAAGGACTCTGATTGCGCTATTCCGTGGCGTAACACGGAATTAGAACCGGGTTATACCCCAATGGCCCCAGGGTACCCAACGGAGGGGTTTTAATCCCACCTCATCGTAGCCGATGGTATGAGTCTACACCGAACAAGTGGCTAGCTCGTCGCGATGTTTTGAATAGACTCAATAACCCATCTATAAACAGTTTCACAAGTTGGTATAGTGAAACCGGGACCGACAGCTTAACGTGCTCTCCGAGGCACTATAGTGGTGTTGTCAAACAAATGTACATAAATTTTTAAATTAAAAACTCATTGGTACACACCGGGATTCTAACCAGGGACCTAAGTGATTTTAAGTCCAAGGTCTAACCAACTCGGCCACCACGTAATTAATTTATACGTAATATTAGTTTTTAAGTACTTATATAAGTATTGTATTTTAGATGAAACTGTTCCTTTCCAAAATAAAATAAATAAAACACAATTCTGCAGGAGCACCGACAGCGACCGCGTTATCTGTGGAGGCGTGTGATGAGGGCTGGCGTCTGACGTGCGCCGCGTGCGGGCGCGGACTGGCGGCGCGCTGGGTGTGGGGGGGCGCAGGGGGTGCGGTCCGGGCGGGGGCGCTGCGTCCCGGGCGCGCCCCCCACTGCTACACCACGACTACTGTGGTGCCCGCGCTGCCGCATGAGGTATACATATAGGTATAGCAGTGGGAATGCTGCGCCCCGGGCGCGCCCCCCACTGCTACACCAAGAACACCGTTGTGCCCGCGCTACCGCACGAGGTATACATATAGGTGTAGCAGTGGGGGCGCTGCGCCCCGGTCGCGCCCTCTCCCCCACTGCTACACCAAGAACACCGTTATGCCCGCGCTACCGCACGAGGTATACATATAGGTGTAGCAGTGGGGGCGCTGCGCCCCGGTCGCGCCCTCTCCCCCACTGATACACCACGACCACCGTGGTGCCCGCGCTGCCGCACGAGGTACGCGCCACATGACCGCATGCACACAGACAGATGTACCGCTGTCCGCAGGTGCTGTGCGTGGTGACGTCGTCGCGGTCGCGCGCGGGGGCGGTGGCGGTGTTCCCCCCCCGGGCGGCGCCGGCCCCGCGCGCGCTGCTCACCGCCCCCGCCGCTGCGCCGCACGCGGGGATGCTCGGCCCGGTCTGCGCGGTCGTCGCTCTGATCGTTCTAGTCGATTGATTTGAATGTACGATTAACTGTAATGTACCCAAATGTACCCAGACGAGGTGTTAGCAAAATAATCCACCATCATTTTCATAGACCTCGAATGAACTTCAAGAATGATGATCGCATTAAATTTTTATTGATTTTTTGGCTACCATATATTTGGTATTTTGAGATATATAGTTAAAGCAAAGGCACGTCAAATGTATGTCGGAGAGGCAACCGGATGGCGAGTGGGAATCTGAGTGGTACAGAGCCCCCTCGTATCGTATAATTATAAAGAGGTTGCCTGACAACTTTTTTTTTTCATTCGTTACTGCGATAATGGCCCGCGTGCTACGTGCTGCCAAAAAAAAATAAAAAATAACGTCTTTCCTTTGCTTCGTTAAAAAAAAAGTCTCCCCACCGTGACCGCCCCAGTCCACTTGGGGTACGAGGGGCTGTGTACCACTCGTCGCCCCCCGGTTGCCTCCCCGACATATATTGGACGCTCCATTGCTTTGAAGAATATCGCGTGTAATCAATTTAGATAAACACTCTTATATTATTAACAATTAAAAATTTTGTATGACATTTTGTAGCCATCATAATTTTAAGAGGTAACATACTGCCAAAATGTAAAGTTTGTTTTTATATAAAAGTACGTACGTATTAAAAACTTTTTAGACCTACTTACTAAGTATAATAGATTAGTTCCTAATACGAGCGCCTAGTTGTCTATAAGTATTATATATATTTTAATAAATGTGTATGCGAACAGGAAGCAGTTGTGCCAAAAGGTAACATTATTATGTCCCTATGTTGTTGAGTAACGTTTTATAAATGTGGATATTATAGGTATTGTTGTAGGTGGCATTCCATACACGGTCGTCCAGGCACAAAGGGGAAGCCATGGACAATAATATGCAGACAGAAGTTTGGATCAACTTTTATGATTGACGGGAAGTTAATGCGAGGCTATTAAAGTACGTAACCATATTCCCGCGCGCGGTGACGAGCGATCCTGTCAATGTGTTGATCGAATCTAAATTATATTATAACCAGTTTTTTTTGTGTAAATGTTGACGTGTTTGTGTTACCAAGTATTATATGGGTTCTTGTTGTGACCATGCTCTTGTCCATGGGTCACCACTCCTTTCCTCTCCTACACATTCGCAATGTGTTTTATATACTAAAAGGTTTTTATGGCTTTTATAAAAAAAAGTTACGTTTAGTCTGGCTGCTTGAGAGAGAAGAGGACAGGCATAAATAATAATATGCAAACTAGAGTGAGACTGATCACAACAGGATTAAGCAAGTGTTAAGTTCGTCCGTGTATGGATCGCATAAGGGTGAACACCAATTGTTATGGTATTGTGCGTGACCAGCGCGGCGCACGCGCACTCGGCCGACTGCGCGTGTGTGCGTGTGAGTAGGTGTAGAGACCTTTGTGCGTAGTGAGTGTAGTGTCGAGATGTTCTCATGTCAATTTAGTATCGTAAAATGTATACAGGTCGTGCATCGTCGATGCGCTAGTGTTACGATATGTTAGTGGTAAGAAGTATTTTTGTATTTGGGAGTCAAGTTGGTACCTGAAGCGAGTTCGTCACGAGCCACGCATCGATCCGTCCACCGCGGAATTATACACAAGTAGCTGTAAGGAGCTTCCCCTTCTTCTTGTCCGCTGGCTCCCCCGCCCCTGGACTGCGCATAGTGCGGGGCGGGGGAGCCATCGGACGTCTCCTCGATCCTTCCAGAACGTCTGTGGCGTCGCCTATCCTCCTTTATCATCGCGATGGAGTAACCAACCTTCTTGCATCCCTACCGGATGAAATTTTCTTGGCAAATTCTCCCGACGATGTCTTTTCATACCTTCTTCCTCTAATGTAGTTTCTCTTGTCCCGGCCGCCCCCGCGCCGTATGCGCTGAGTGCACTTCCGGCGCTGAGGCGGCGACGTCATCGCGACGCATGCGAACCAAAACTCTTCTAACGTGCTTCATGGTGTAGCTTCACAGAATATGATTTAAAGTAATAAATAAATAGATTAGATAGCTTACTCCATACTTGGCGTAAAATAATCATACAACTACGATTCACACCTAAACTAAACAAATAGAATTATTACGTGACCACTAACACAGGACGCAGCCTCGGGTCAGGGTGTCTACATTAAATTCGTAAAATAAAATTAATTTCTGAAATAAAGAACGAGGTGGGATTAAATCCCCTCCGCTGGGTACCCTGGGGCGGTCTCGGGCGCCGTAAGGCACCCGAGATGATATGTTTGTATGTAATGTAAAGAATATAACTTAATTTGTTAGTTTTTGCCCACGGATTGTGAACATAAATGTTTGTTCTATGTTTTCGTTCTGTTCTATGTACAGTCGTTCACCTCAAAGCTGGGGCCTACAATACCCTGGTCGTTGATGTTGTGCGGTCCCTGTGTGACGTGCGACGTGCGACGTGTGACGTGTGACGTGCAACGTGTGACGTATGACGTGCAACGTGCGCAGTGTGACGTGTGACGTGTGACGTGGTCTGAGAACAGTTTTGGGTTCGCATGTGTGACAAACAGACACGACGCGTGTCGCTGCCAAATAGATATGTTATATTATATTTACACTATTACATTATTTACCTTGTAGGTATAATGATAACGAATAAGTGTACATAAGTACTACCCGTCGCCAACTTATGGAAAGTATTATACCAAATAAATCATTTTTTAATACATATGTGTTTTATTTAAAAATCAAAAACCTATATTGTAATGATGTCCAAAAAGCAGAGAAAGCCTGTGTTGCTTACGAATCCTAAAACCTAATAAGATGTTATTTGTCATTATCTGCAGATAACATTATGTTTACGACAGAGCTGGGTCTCGCTTGTTGTTTATAAGACTACACACTCATAGTTCTTAGTTGGGAAACGTTCCAAAGCGCCGATGTTCTAAGTGACTAACATAATCATTGTGCGAGAAGCCGGGAAACAAAATTATTCAGTCCAAGCTTTTCACACGGGTGCATTATGAACCGCTGAAAAAAAACTTATAATAACACTAACATGCCACGTAATTACGATTTGTTAACAATACTACATTAGATCAAACTTGCGCCTAAATTTCACCCCCTTCCTAAACCTAAACAATCGCTTGAAAATGAATGAACGCCGTACAGTACAGTTGGCAACGTTACTGTTTGGTGTTGTGAAGAATTCCACGCCGGGTTACTTAGCAAAAAGGCTGTCATGGTCATTAATACCATACTGTACACGTGCCAAGATTGATTTACTAACTATACCACACTATAAAACGTCGGCATATCGCAGTAGTTTCAAGTATGCAGCTGTAAAAATATGGAATAACTTGCCGCCACCAATTCCTTCTATAAGTCGGTAATATGGAACAACTTGCCGCCACCAATTCGTTCTAAAAGTCCGTTATATGGAACAACTTGCCGCCACCAATTCGTTCTATACAGTCGGTAATATGTAACAACTTTCCGCCACTAATTCGTTCTATACAGTCGGTAATATGTAACAACTTTCCGCCACCAATTCGTTCTATACAGTCGGTAATATGGAACAACTTGCCGCCACCAATTCGTTCTATAAGTCGGTAATATGTAACAACTTTCCGCCACCAATTCGTTCTATACAGTCGGTAATATGGAACAACTTGCCGCCACCAATTCGTTCTATACAGTCGGTAATATGTAACAACTTTCCGCCACCAATTCGTTCTATACAGTCGGTAATATAGAACAACTTGCCGCCACCAATTCGTTCTATACAGTCGGTAATATGGAACAACTTGCCGCCACCAATTCGTTCTATAAGTCGGTAATATGGAACAACTTGCCGCCACCAATTCGTTCTATAAAGTCGGTAATATGGAACCACTTGCCGCCACCAATTCGTTCTAAAAGTCCGTTATATGGAACAACTTACCGCCACCAATTCGTTCTATACAGTCGGTAATATGGAACAACTTGCCGCCACCAATTCGTTCTATACAGTCGGTAATATGGAACCACTTGCCGCCACCAATTCGTTCTATACAGTCGGTAATATGAAACAACTTGCCGCCACCAATTCGTTCTAAAAGTCCGTTATATGGAACAACATGCCGCCACCAATTCGTTCTATACAGTCGGTAATATGGAACAACTTGCCGCCACCAATTCGTTCTATACAGTCGGTAATATGTAACAACTTTCCGCCACCAATTCGTTCTATACAGTCGGTAATATGGAACAACTTGCCGCCACCAATTCGTTCTATAAAGTCGGTAATATGGAACCACTTGCCGCCACCAATTCGTTCTAAAAGTCCGTTATATGGAACAACTTACCGCCACCAATTCGTTCTATACAGTCGGTAATATGGAACAACTTGCCGCCACCAATTCGTTCTATACAGTCGGTAATATGGAACCACTTGCCGCCACCAATTCGTTCTAAAAGTCCGTTATATGGAATAACTTGCCGCCACCAATTCGTTCTATACAGTCGGTAATATGGAACAACTTGCCGCCACCAATTCGTTCTAAAAGTCCGTTATATGGAACAACTTGCCGCCACCAATTCGTTCTATACAGTCGGTAATATGGAACAACTTGCCACCACCAATTCGTTCTATACAGTCGGTAATATGTAACAACTTTCCGCCACCAATTCGTTCTATACAGTCGGTAATATGGAACAACTTGCCGCCACCAATTCGTTCTATAAGTCGGTAATATGGAGCAACTTGCCGCCACCAATTCGTTCTAAAAGTCCGTTATATGGAACAACTTGCCGCTACCAAATCGTTCTATACAGTCGGTAATATGGAACAACTTGCCGCCACCAATTCGTTCTATACAGTCGGTAATATGGAACCACTTGCCGCCACCAATTCGTTCTATACAGTCGGTAATATGAAACAACTTGCCGCCACCAATTCGTTCTAAAAGTCCGTTATATGGAACAACATGCCGCCACCAATTCGTTCTATACAGTCGGTAATATGGAACAACTTGCCGCCACCAATTCGTTCTATACAGTCGGTAATATGTAACAACTTTCCGCCACCAATTCGTTCTATACAGTCGGTAATATGGAACAACTTGCCGCCACAAATTCGTTCTATAAGTCGGTAATATGGAACAACTTGCCGCCACCAATTCGTTCTATAAGTCGGTAATATGGAACAACTTGCCGCCACCAATTCGTTCTAAAAGTCCGTTATATGGAACAACTTGCCGCCACCAATTCGTTCTATACAGTCGGTAATATGTAACAACTTTCCGCCACCAATTCGTTCTATACAGTCGGTAATATGTAACAACCTTTCGCCACCAATTCGTTCTATACAGTCGGTAATATGGTACAACTTGCCGCCACAAATTCGTTCTATACAGTCGGTAATATGGAACAACTTGCCGCCACCAATTCGTTCTATACAGTCGGTAATATGGAACAACTTGCCGCCACCAATTCGTTCTATACAGTCGGTAATATGTAACAACTTTCCGCCACCAATTCGTTCTATACAGTCGATAATATGGAACAACTTGCCGCCACCAATTCGTTCTATACAGTCGGTAATATGGAACAACTTTCCGCCACCAATTCGTTCTATAAGTCGGTAATATGGAACAACTTGCCGCCACCAATTCGTTCTATACAGTCGGTAATATGGAACAACTTGCCGCCACCAATTCGTTCTATACAGTCGGTAATATGGAACAACTTGCCGCCACCAATTCGTTCTATACAGTCGGTAATATGGAACAACTTGCCGCCACCAATTCGTTCTATACAGTCGGTAATATGTAACAACTTGCCGCCACCAATTCGTTCTATACAGTCGGTAATATGTAACAACTTTCCGCCACCAATTCGTTCTATACAGTCGGTAATATGGAACAACTTGCCGCCACCAATTCGTTCTATAAGTCGGTAATATGGAACAACTTGCCGCCACCAATTCGTTCTATACAGTCGGTAATATGTAACAACTTTCCGCCACCAATTCGTTCTATACAGTCGGTAATATGGAACAACTTGCCGCCACCAATTCGTTCTATAAGTCGGTAATATGGAACAACTTGCCGCCACCAATTCGTTCTATACAGTCGGTAATATGGAACAACTTGCCGCCACCAATTCGTTCTATACAGTCGGTAATATGGAACAACTTGCCGCCACCAATTCGTTCTATAAGTCGGTAACATGGAACAACATGCCGCCACCAATTCGTTCTATACAGTCGGTAATATGGAACAACTTGCCGCCACCAATTCGTTCTATACAGTCGGTAATATGGATCAACTTGCCGCCACCAATTCGTTCTATACAGTCGGTAATATGGAACAACTTGCCGCCACCAATTCGTTCTATACAGTCGGTAATATGGAACAACTTGCCGCCACCAATTCGTTCTATAAGTCGGTAATATGGAACAACTTGCCGCCACCAATTCGTTCTATACATTCGGTAATATGGAACAACTTGCCGCCACCAATTCGTTCTATACAGTCGGTAATATGGAACAACTTGCCGCCACCAATTCGTTCTATACAGTCGATAATATGGAACAAATTGCCGCCACCAATTCGTTCTATACAGTCGGTAATATGGAACAACTTGCCGCCACCAATTCGTTCTATAAGTCGGTAATTTGGAACAACTTGCCGCCACCAATTCGTTCTATACAGTCGGTAATATGTAACAACTTTCCGCCACCAATTTGTTCTATACAGTCGGTAATATGGAACAACTTGCCGCCACCAATTCGTTCTATACAGTCGGTAATATGTAACAACTTTCCGCCACCAATTCGTTCTATACAGTCGGTAATATGTAACAACTTTCCGCCACCAATTCGTTCTATACAGTCGGTAATATGGAACAACTTGCCGCCACCAATTCGTTCTATAAGTCGGTAATATGGAACAACTTGCCGCCACCAATTCGTTCTATACAGTCGGTAATATGGAACAACTTGCCGCCACCAATTCGTTCTATACAGTCGGTAATATGGTACAACTTGCCGCCACCAATTCGTTCTATACAGTCGGTAATATGTAACAACTTGCCGCCACCAATTCGTTCTATACAGTCGGTAATATGGAACAACTTGCCGCCACCAATTCGTTCTATACAGTCGGTAATATGGAACAACTTGCCACCACCAATTCGTTCTATACAGTCGGTAATATGTAACAACTTTCCGCCACCAATTCGTTCTATACAGTCGGTAATATGGAACAACTTGCCGCCACCAATTGGTTCTATACAGTCGGTAATATGGAACAACTTGCCGCCACCAATTCGTTCTATACAGTCGGTAATATGGAACAACTTGCCGCCACCAATTCGTTCTATACAGTCGGTAATATGTAACAACTTTCCGCCACCAATTCGTTCTATACAGTCGGTAATATGGAACAACTTTCCGCCACCAATTCGTTCTATACAGTCGGTAATATGGAACAACTTGCCGCCACCAATTCGTTCTATACAGTCGGTAATATGGAACAACTTGCCGCCACCAATTCGTTCTATACAGTCGGTAATATGGAACAACTTGCCGCCACCAATTCGTTCTATACAGTCGATAATATGGAACAACTTGCCGCCACCAATTCGTTCTATACAGTCGATAATACGGAACAACTTGCCGCCACCAATTCGTTCTATTCAGTCGGTAATATGGAACAACTTTCCGCCACCAATTCGTTCTATACAGTCGGTAATATGGAACAACTTGCCGCCACCAATTCGTTCTATACAGTCGGTAATATGGAACAACTTGCCGCCACCAATTCGTTCTATACAGTCGGTAATATGGAACAACTTGCCGCCACCAATTCGTTTTATACAGTCGGTAATATGGAACAACTTGCCGCCACCAATTCGTTCTATAAGTCGGTAATATGGAACAACTTGCCGCCACCAATTCGTTCTATACAGTCGGTAATATGTAACAACTTTCCGCCACCAATTCGTTCTATACAGTCGGTAATATGGTACAACTTGCCGCCACCAATTCGTTCTATACAGTCGGTAATATGGAACAACTTGCCGCCACCAATTCGTTCTATACAGTCGGTAATATGGAACAACTTGCCGCCACCAATTCGTTCTATACAGTCGGTAATATGGAACAACTTGCCGCCACCAATTCGTTCTATAAGTCGGTAATATGGAACAACTTGCCGCCACCAATTCGTTCTATACAGTCGGTAATATGGAACAACTTTCCGCCACCAATTCGTTCTATACAGTCGGTAATATGGAACAACTTTCCGCAACCAATTCGTTCTATTCAGTCGGTAATATGGAACAACTTACCGCCACCAATTCGTTCTATACAGTCGGTAATATGGAACAACTTGCCGCCACCAATTCGTTCTATACAGTCGGTAATATGTAACAACTTTCCGCCACCAATTCGTTCTATACAGTCGGTAATATGGAACAACTTGCCGCCACCAATTCGTTCTATACAGTCGGTAATATGTAACAACTTTCCGCCACCAATTCGTTCTATACAGTCGGTAATATGGAACAACTTGCCGCCACCAATTCGTTCTATACAGTCGGTAATATGGAACAACTTGCCGCCACCAATTCGTTCTATACAGTCGATAATATGGAACAACTTGCCGCCACCAATTCGTTCTATACAGTCGATAATACGGAACAACTTGCTGTCTGAAGAGAGTGAACACAATGGGCGTGAGTTGAGGACGGCTTCAATTTTACAAAATACCGTAGCAAGTTCCTCAAAGGTTAAAACGGTTTCTTATGTCACCTTACGTGAGTTTTGGCAGCCTTAACAACAGCTTCAAATATTCCTCCCCAATGTGGACATGCCTGGTTGATTAATAAACTACTTGATTCCACGTTGGGAGAGTGCAGCTCCAATTATATTCTGATTATATCTGCTACAAATTTATACACATCATTTAAATAGGGCAGAAACCAATTCCAAATGTACGGCTTTGGTGGACAGACATACAAAGACACACATAAATAAATAAATAAATACCATCATGGGGGCCTATTTGGCTCCCGAGAACCGTTTAAACGGCCTCAGGGTCCCAGCGGAGGGATTAACCCATCCTCATTTCGCCGATGGTATTCGGAGGCAACACCTAACAAGTGGTGAGCTTGTTGCGGTGTTTATGATGAAATAGCCTCGTTGTATAAAGTGGTCACCCATCCCAGGCCGGCTTTGTTGTCATCTGCTTAACCTTGTTATCATTTGCCCAATGACTTAACCACTAGGCTGGGGCCGCTTTTTTACAGTAGAAAATAATTTAATATTATAATAATATAAAGATTTGCACCTAAAAATGGACGCTTGTATCCCTGGTTCCTCTGCTAGATTTTCCTGTGTTACAGGAACCAGTAATGTCTGGGTGTTTATAAAATATAATATGCATAATATAGTTTTTTTAATGGGGCACGTCATGTGACTCTGTATCTACCTGAAGTTAAGCAGACCTACAAATTCCATGAATGTGGTAATTCATGGGCTTTGTAAAACTATATTGTTGTTTAACAATATTGATCGCTCCTACTAAGCAGGCTAAACGATGCGGTTACGAAATGGGTGGCGATATGGACGTATTTGCATTACGAGTATATGTTAATATCCTCGCTGCTTTGTCGTCAAATCAACCATCCGTTTTATAAACGTACCAAGCGGGACACTACCCCCTCGACAATAAATCGATCCAGTAGTCTTCGGAAAACCAGTAAACCCACAGACTAAAACCGAAACATTACTAGGTCACTTGACGGTTTTTCCATCTGTTGGTGGTAACGTGACATGAGGTCTACCGAAAATAACCTTTTTCTATTCCTATGCATTCTTCGACCAGATATTCAAATTCTTTTACAGTAGCCGCAGCATCACTCTGGAAGAATCTTCCCCTTTCACTTCAAAAAAGTCAATACGGCTTTTTTTAAAACTCATCTTCACACTCTGTAATTATTTATTTTTAATAATCAATAATTCTCTGCAATTCTACTCAATAACCAACACTTTTATCAATTTTCTACTGTATGCGAAAAAGAGAGAGAGAGAGAATGTTCTTAGCTATCCATGGAATCTCCATGCGAAAGTCGGGTCCATCGCGTGCTGAAATTTGTAATGTATTTTGAATGTATCCATTAATATTTTCCAGTCTGGCGCAAAACCTCAAAAGTTTGTCTAGGATTAAAAAAGGTTTTCTTTGCCTTATTTTTATTCTAAGTTGTGTTTTCCACTCCACTTTCACTCAAGGGACGTCTGCCTTTTTCCACCAAATATCAAATCAAGAAAGGTACAACGAGATAGACTTTCCTTGAGTGAAAAGTGCAGTTGAGGATACAACTCAGAATACTGCTTCTCAAATAATTCCTCAACTAAACGCTTTAATAATTCTTTGACGTAACTTATGGCTGATGGTCCCCAGGTTCCCATTTTCTCTACACCGAACGGCGTAAATGTTTAACCTCCATTAAAATTATCTTATCCTAGTCATGCTGATAGGTGATCA
The DNA here is from genome assembly GCA_947458855.1 of Monopis laevigella. Lineage (NCBI taxonomy): Eukaryota > Metazoa > Arthropoda > Insecta > Lepidoptera > Tineidae > Monopis > Monopis laevigella. The sequence goes on from OX381577.1 coordinate 311,465, forward strand.
TGAAATATTTGTATCTGGATATGCTGTGGACCAGGAATTTATGGCGTCTGACAAATACATATAATGGTTCTACGGAGCCCAATGATGGGTTTAATATATTATCATGAGATCTATTGTACTATGAACAGACGAAAGAAATATTTTTAAAGCAATGCTGGACATAGCCATAGCATTTTCGGATCAATGGTCAAACTAAAGGTTGCTGGTTGACTTATTAACAACCGACTGACGAAAGCTTAGATTAATAAACGAAAGTAATAAATTATTCTTGTAAACTAATTTAGGAGATTTATTGTGACATTGCCAAATATATTGAAATGTTTCGGAGATTTGTTGTTTTAATTGTGTTAATATAGCACCTCTATTATATTATTATATTAATGCGGTTGCGTTTAAAGTATTTTCTGCATACATCTTCAATAGTACTTCTCCACCCTAGTTATGTAATAATGTTGTAATTTTACAAGGTTGGGTTTATTAAAAATAAAAAAACGTCTTCAATGTCTCTCCAAAAAAAAATTGGACAGGGAAAGTAGAGGAAGCCATGCCTTTCAAATTTATGCGCAAAGGGATCGATTTTAGAGGAAGAACACCATCCGTAGATGTGGTTGTGGAACGCTTTATTAATGATATCAACACGGTAGATCAACAGCCAATTAGTAATGTCAAGAAAGCTTGGGTTTATGACAAATACCTAACTACTCGCCTAACATGGCTTTTTCTTGTATACAACTTCAACAAAACTCTTCTGGTAAATCTGGATGCAACTGTCATAAGAATACTTAAGTCTTGGCTTGGATTAGCACAGCGCACTAACTCCTTCACGCTGTTCAGGGGACACCAACAATTTAGGGTGAATTTTAAAAAGCCATCTGAGTTGTACAGACAACAAATCCTGAGTAACTCTCAAGATAATCTGATTGCATCTCTCCCAAAAGACTCATAATGATGATGCCTCTGAGAGAAAGTCAAGACTTCATTTCCATAAATCATTTAAGAGCGGTGCACAGAGCAGAGAAGGGGTTTAGGTTGGAAGAAAAAGGATTGTGATAAAGATGTTATTAAATATTTCCTTAAGGACGATGAAGAGCATGGCTACAGAGTTCACGCGATTCACCTAGAAGTACAAAATGAATGGCTTACCATGGGGGAAGTTTGTATTCTTTCAGCCCTGAAATGGCGCTCACTCATGTACGATTGGTCTCCGGCTCTTATTAAGTTCTATCTTAATAACTTTCACATATCCCTACCTGACCAGAGTAATCTGGTAAGATATGACATGTATATTATGCGGTGTTGCTGTAGGGCCTGCCAGACTTGCTGAATGCAAGACTCTACTTGAAAAAGGCCGTTATTCGCACCGACATGATAAAGTTCTGGAATTTTTTCATGAAGCTGTAAGTCTCAGTATTGCTAGAGCCAGAAAAGCATTATTAACAAATGAAAGACTAACTACTTTTGGAGGGACAACTCAAGAAAACTCAAAGTAAACCTTTGTCAATCCTGGACAAAGCAAAGGATTGGAAAATATTCATGGATACATTCAAAATTTTAGACGAACTAGCAGTGTCAGCCTATAGACCAGACATACTGGTGTACTCTCGGTGCTTGAAGAAAGTAATACTTATAGAACTCACCGTTCGTGGGAAACAAAAATTCTTAAGGACCACAACATTAGGTCGAACAAATATTTTCATCTCACAAACGAAATTACTAGAATCGGATTTAAAACTCAACTTTATGCAGTGGAAGTTGGTGCAAGAGGAATTCCAGCAAAGTCTTTGCATCGTTTATTGACGGATATTGGCTTTCCGAGATTAGCCGTCGAAACTTTTCTAAAATGGCGCTAACAGTATCATATCGTATTTGGTTGAGTAGAGGGTAGTGTGTGTTCATTACCCTCTACTCAACAACAACTAGTGCAGGTGAGAGTTCAAAAGGCCTTTTAACCTACTTCGCGGTCTCAAGTCCGGGAACGCTGCAGTTCATTACCCTGCCTTCTAGGCCACGCGATAGACCCGGCACCCGCAGGTCGAATCCATGGATAGCTAAGAACATTGTCTCATATTGTGATTATGTAGGTCCTCAATTTCTTCAAAATATTATAATTTTTACCATAAATCTTATAAAAAAATATAAAAAACTGCCGCGGATGAGTGATTATGTCGCTTTACAACTGAAAATCAAGTTAAATCGTTGACAATTAGGCTGGCTCCTAGATGGGTGGGTGGGACAACAGTTCTCGGGAGCCTCATAGCACCCGTGATGGTATAGCATTTTTATAGTGCATCTGGCTTTTCATCAGCCCTCAGTGCAATTAGTAAAGTATAGTAAGTACTATACTCTACTATCTGATCAAACAAAGTGAATAGACGAATATTTTTTAGGTCTCTTAACGCTAGCAAACTGCTCAATATACCAATATATGAAGTAATAGGTAGGTAGGTGCCATAAGTTTCCGCTAAGGAAGGACGCTTGATAAAGGCGAAATGCACAATGAATATACGGAAATATACAGTGTGCAATATAGTTTAAGTCAAAAACGGACGCACATCATACGTAAAATGCTTAACATATACACAGAAATATACAGTGTTCTATATCATTGTTACCATGAAAGGACGTTGAAAGTTAGTGAAACATTTTCTAAATTGAATATCGCCCCGTTTAATATAAATAAAATCTTTAACTAACCAATGCATTTTTATTCAAAAGATATAATAATATTCACATTCTAAATCATTAAAAAGATTACGGAAGTAGTGGATGCAACAAGGTTCGACAATAAAAAGACGCAAGAAGTCTTCTGCGATTTAAATATATATATATATATATATATATATATATATATATATATATATATATATATATATATATATATATATATATACGAGTATATATATACGAGTATATATAGTATAGTACTTACTATACTTTACTAATTGCACTGAGGGCTGATGAAAAGCCAGATGCACTATAAAAATGCTTTAAAAAATACCATCACGGGTGCTATGTGGCTCCCGAGAACCGTTGTCCCACCCACCGATCTAGGAGCCAGCCTTATTGTCAAATTTGTAAAGCCACATAATCACTCATCCACGGCACTCAGTTTTTTTTTTAATAATTTTTCTGGTAAAAAATATAATATTTTGGAGAAATTGAGTACCTACATAATCACAATATGTGACAATGTTTTTAGCTATCCATGGATTCGACGTGCGGGTGCCGGGTATATCGGGTGGTTGGAAGGCAAGGGTATGAACTGCAACGTTTCCGGACTTGAGACCGCGAAGTAGGTTTAAAGGCCTTTTGAACTCTCACCTGCACTGTGTTCACTACTCTCTCTACTTAACCAAATACGATATAATACTGTTAGCGCCATCGTGGAAACACGCTTCATAAAAGTTCCGACAGCTGATCTCGGAAGGCCAATATCCTTCAATAGACGATGCAAAGACTTTGCTGGAATTCCTCTTGCACCAACTTCCACTGCATAACGTTAAATTTTAAATCCGATTCTAGTAATTCGTGTGAGATGAAAATATTTGTTCGACTTGATGTTGTGGTCCTTAGGAATTTTATTTTCCAAGGGACGGTAAGTTCTATGAGTATTACTTTCTTCAAGCACCGACAGTACACCAGTATGTCTGGTCTATAGGCTGAAACTGCTAGTTCGTCTGGAATTTTGTAATGTATTTTGAATGTATCCATGAATATTTTCTAGTCCTTTGCTTTGTCCAGGATTGAGAAAGTTTTACTTTGAGTTTTCTTGAGTTCTCCTTTACAAAAGTAGTTATTCTTTTATTTGTTAATAAACCTTTTCTGGCTCTAGCAATACTGAGACTTACAGGTTCTTGAATATTTTCCAGAACTTTATCATGTCGGTGCGAATAATGGCCTTTTTCAAGTAGAGTCTTGCACCCAGCAAGTATATGTCTAGCAGTCCCTAAAGCAAGACCGCACAATGTACATGTCTTATCTATTGCTTTCCCCCATCTTACCAGATTAGGTAAGGTCATGTAGGGTTATTTGAAAGGCATTAAGATAGAACTTAATAAGTGCCGAAGACCAATCGTACATGAGTGTGATCCATCATTTCAGGGCTAGAAGAATACAAACTTCCCCCATAGTAAGCCTTTAATTTTGTACTTCTAGGGTCATCGCGCGAACTCTGTAGCAATGCTCTTCATCGTCCTTAAGGAAAAATATAATAACATCTTTATCATAATCCTTTTTCTTCCAAGCTAACCCCGTCCTGCTGATCTATGCACCGCTCTTAAATGATTTATGGAACTGAAGTCTTGACTTCATATCAGAGGCATCATCATCATGAGTCTTTTGGGGGAGATGCAATCAGATTGTCCCGAGAGTTACTCAGGATTTGTTGCTTGGTTACACGTAGTACAACTGAGATGGCTTTTTAAAATTCATCCTAAATTGTTGTTGTCCCCTGAACAGCGTGGAGGAGTCGCGCTGTGCTAATCCAAGCCAAGACTTAAGTTTTCTTATGACAGTTGCTTCCAGATTTACCAGAAGAGTTTTGTTGAAGTCGTATACAAGAAAAGGCCATGTTAGACGAGTAGTTAGGTAGTTGTTATAAATCCAAGCTTTCTTGACATTACTAATTAGCTGTTGATCTACCTTGTTGATATCATTAATAAAGCGTTCCACAACCACATCTAAGGATGGTGTTCTTCCTCTAAAATCGATCCTTCTGCCCAGAAATTTAAAAGCCATGGCTTCCTTTACCTACATGTCCTTCTTTGCCCTGCTAGAGAGAGACAATGTTCTTAGCAAACCATGGATTCACCGTGCGGGTGCCGGGTCCATTGTGTGGTTGAAAGGCAGGGGAATAAACTGCAGCGTTCCCGGACTTGAGAATAGTTATGGTTCGTATGACGTAAACTTAGTATTTCGTCTGCCCAGACACAGACAGAAGCATTTTGTTCTCATGCCGTTCCACCATACACTGGCATTGTTTTGGATTATGAGTTAGCACTGCTAGGTCGTCCGCAAATGCTAAGATGGAGTCCGAATATACATTATCTGGGGGCACGGCCGTGCCCCCACCAAGTCGAGCAAATAAGCGTCACGGCCGTACCATCCTTTTCTCGAAGCAATTCAGACCATTTTCGACCCCCTGTAACTTCGTTGTGGATAAAACTAGAAGACTGAAATTTTCAGTAACCATGCAGGCATTGTAAAGACACGTATATTTCAAATTTCATTCAATTTGAACCAGTATTTTTAAGAATTATAACGGGTCAAATTTCTTAATTTTGTCACTCACTGACTCACCGATCATCAAAATTCTAAGGCACTTCTAGCAGACCTAGAAGCTTCAAATTTGGAATATAAGTAGTGTTTGGTGTATGAATCAAGGAAAAACTAAAAAATCTAGAAAAGACCGCAAAGAAAATTAAGCCCATACAGCCAAGTCTTCAGTTATTTTTTTCTATATTGGCTTTATTCGTAACGATGTTTTACGGCAGTTATTATTATTGCGTGCGAAGCCGCGGGTTTAAGCTAGTCCCATATAAATATAGGCGCATGGTAGTGCCCCTGCCAAATCGAGCAAAAAATGGGTATTCCCGTCATGAAAACACGTGTATTAAATTATTTATTAATGCAAAAAACGTACCTACGTGCGTATTCGTACTTATACGAGTGCGTAAGGTTGTATAATTATATATACCACGCTCTGCGATGCTCGCGAGTGAGCGCGGGCCGTTACTACGCGCTGCGCAGTGCTAGCGCGAGGGCGCGGGGCGGGGACAGTGGCGGGGCGCGCGGAAAGGTGAATGTCGCCGTGCGAGCAACAACCGCGCTCATACGCGCGAGCGACCCAATGCTGTTCGGATGTGCCCAGAATTCTTACCTAAAAGTTTGCGATTTTCATTGATAATTTCTATTGCTATATTAGTTTGACGACTAAAGACTACTCACAAGTCTGGGCGTTTTACATCTAATTAATGTCGACTTTGGAAGTGTTAAAGCGCAGGAATCCTCAATTTGTGAATACAACAGACTAAGAAGCATTTACCGTCCAGATTTGTCAAAAATAGTAACATCAAAGCCTCCCAAAAAAACGCATAGAGACAGGGAGTGGGCTCTTAGAAAAACTGTAGCTGAAGCTCAAGAAGTAGTACCGAAAAAGAGAAAACGGAAGGCTACCTACAAAAATAAGAAAAGTTCTTAAGTCAGAGAGAGGGCTTTAAGAAAATTCGTTGCTGGTAGATATACATATATACAATAAGTAGAAGGTACCGAAAAGGAAAAAAGTAGAACTGTCTACAAAATACAAAAAGAAATGAGATCCCATCAAAAACAATACTTGTCAAAAAAACCAAGTCTCGCAACTCAGTTGTTCTGCGGTAAAAAGTTGTGAGATCCATGTAATACCAAGTCGGTTATTAATTTATTCAGTCTCTACTTAAGCGACTTTCTGTCTTAATACGTCCAGTCTCTAAGACCACGATCGTGGTCCATAACAATTGAAAATCAATTGTGTCTGGAATCTCCGTACTCGAAGCATTAAGTTGTTACGTAATAATTAACAGCATCTTATAGTAACGCATATCAATATTAAAATTCTTTAATGTTTTATATAAATATATTGAGACTTGGCCATCGCCTGAAAACACGTGTAAATTCAATCGCCTGAAAACACATGTAAATTCAATTATTTAGTGCGATGGCCAAGTCTCAATATATTTATACGAGTATAAAACATTAAAGAATTTTAATATTGATATGCGTCACTATAAGATGCTGTTAATTATTACGTAACAACTTAATGCTTCGAGTACGGAGATTCCAGACACAATTGATTTTCAATTGTTATGGACCACGATCGTGGTCTTAGAGACTGGACGTATTAAGACAGAAAGTCGCTTAAGTAGAGACTGAATAAATTAATAACCGACTTGGTATTACATGGATCTCACAACTTTTTACTGCAGAACAACTGAGTTGCGAGACTTGTTTTTTTTGACAAGTATTGTTTTTGATGGGATTTATTTTAATCTATATCTTCACTTCTTTTCACTAGATTTAAGTTTGTCAATGTTAATAACAATAATATTGAAAGCTATTGGTGAAAGGTGCCTTAATATAGCCTAACATTATATTGAAGAGGATCAGTGAACCCATCTTTATTTGTAATGACAAATCTTAAGTTCTTATAATAATTAGCAATTATATCCATGATCACTGTTGGCTTCCCAACAGTGATTGTGTAATTACTAATTATTATATTATACTATTTTGGGGCAACTTGCAGCAATTTATGCTGGACCAAAGGCATTTTCCAAATCAATCCAGCAAACACTCAATTGACGCTCGTGCACCCATGGCATCCTTCAAACATTCCGCAAGTAAGGTGTTGTGTTCCAGGCAACCAGAAATTCCCGGAAGAAATCTTTTCTGGTGCTGGGATAAAAACTACTTGTTTGTAATCATAAGCCTCGATATTCTTGCTTGAAGTATAGAAAAGAAAATTTTGGACATAGTTAACACAATAGGTCTTGTATCTTTAGGGTCAGAAATCTTAGGCTTTTTTTGGTATAAGAACAAAAGCTGCTTCTCCGAAAACAGTCGGCACTTGCTTGCTTGACCATATTCTACAGTAGATGTTATGTAAACGCTTGCGAATATGAGGACACTTTTATATAGATTATGTGGTCGTGTTGAAGGTGGATCCGGGTCGGCTACCTCTCTTTGTGGCATTGCATAAGTCTCACTGTAGTGTTTATAGATTTGTTCTTTGGTCAGCGAAAGTCTGTCTCACTATTTTCACTGAAAATTTTATTAGCATAAATAAAGGGGTTTTTGTCGTATCTATATATTATATAACTTTAATGAAGGTTATACATTTACGCCGTTCGAGAGAATGGGAACCTGGGGACCATCAGCCATAAGTTTTTAAGAATTATTAAAACGTTTAGTTGAGGAATTATTCGAGAAGCAGTAAGTCTCAGTATTGCTAGAGCCAGAAAAAGATTATCAACAAATGAATTTAACTTTTGTAAAGGAGAGACCACTTAAAAAAGGAAAATAAAACCTTTCTTAATCCTAGACAAACTTTCGAGGTTTTGCACCAGATTGGAAAATATTAATAGATACATTCAAAACACATTACAAATTTCAGCACGCGATGGACCCGACATCCGCATGGAGAGTCCATGGATAGCTAAGAACATTCTCTCTCTCTCTCTTTCTCTTATTCGCATACAGTAGAAAATTGGTAAAAGTGTTGGTTATTGAGTAGAATTGCAGAAAATTATTTATTATTAAAAATAAATAATTACAGAGTGTGAAGATGAGTTTGAAAAGAAGCCGTATTGACTTTTTTGAAGTGAAAGGGGAAGATTCTTCCAGAGTGATGCTGCGGCTACTGTAAAAGAATTTGTACAATCTGGTCGAAGAATGCATAGGAATAGCAAGAAGGTTATTTTCGGTAGACCTTAAGTCACGTTACCACCAACCGATGCAAAAACCGTCAAGTGACCTAGTCATGTTTCGGTTTTAGTCTGTGGGTTCACTGGTTTTTCGGGGACTACTGCATCGATTTATTGTCGAGGAGGTAGTGTCCCGCTTGGTACGTTTATAAAACGGGTGGTTGATTTGACGATAAAGCAGCGAGGATATTATAATATACTCGTAATGCAGATACGTCCATATCGCCACCCATTTCGTAACCGCATCGTTTAGCCTGCATAGTGGGAGCGATCAATATTGTTAAACAATATAGTTTTACAAAGTCCATAAATGACCACATTCATGGAATGTGTAGGTCTACTTAACTTCAGGTAGATACAGAGTCACATGACGTGCTCCATAAAAAAAAACTATATAATATATATTATATTTTATAAACACCCAGACTATAACAAACTGTACAGAAAACGTACTAATTTTTAGTTTAATATTTCCCTCTTCTAGTTCCTCATTAATACGATTCACCGTCACGTTCTTTATGCGACCAGCCAAAAGGAAGTCAAAAAATCACTAAATACTACTAATAAACAAAAACAAGCCACGCGGCCGGCGCGTGACCCCCGCCCCCCCCGTCCTTTTCGTCTTCCCTTCCCCGCAAATCGGACGTGACGTAAGATACTAATGATTTCATATTGAAAAAAACTTTGCAATATATGGAAGTATTATACGCGATTTAATAGATAAAAAATTAAGAGAAATATATGCAGCTAATATACACCTAGAAGTAGCGACCTCCAAATGACGGCACGGCAACTCGTGGAACTAAAAAATACGCCAAAACTCTTTCCGGTGATCAAAATACGTCCACGCCAATTTTTTGCCCAAACATTACTAATTTTATGGAGTCCACTGACTGAAAATAAAGGAGGGTCAATCCTGCGTCCGTATACCGGACGCAACAAGTCAGTTGGACGCAGTATGGTCGGTAAAAACAACCCATATAGGACACGATATGATTCTCAGGATGGAAATATATATATATATATATATATATATGCTATATAGCATAAGTCAATCAATAGCTGTGCTCCTCTTTAAGTTTGTGTGAAGCACTAGAGTTTTTTACTTGCTGGTTTCTTTTTCTCCGGGGTGTCTCTGAGGGGATCGACTTTACATTTAGTGTTTATGTCCTTAAAAATACCGATCCTTATACCTTTACTTATATGTGATTGGTTACTTACCTTTTATTTACAATAAATATTTAAGGCATGGATGTGATCGGTGAAGTTGGTCGCCTTGAGAGAGCCACCTCTTGTATGGCAGATAATGATTGTCAGGTCAATGGAATCAGCTAACCACCTAGTCTTACACTAGTTGGTTATGTAGTGTGTGTTCGGTTCGGTAGTAATTTTCATATTAAGATTTCCATTCCATCGTCTAAGTTTAATTAATATTTGTCGTTTTTTTGTTAATGAATAGCTGCCTAACCAAACGCACTCTAAGACCTCATTGTTAAACTTTCTTTTTTTTTTTTGACTACTCATAAATATCTGTAAAGATTTACATGAAATAAATGATTTTGACTTTTGACTTTTTATTTATTAGGTGTAACAGTTTTATGATACCATGTTCTAAGGCAGCGGTCGTCACACTGGGCCACAGGTGACAATGTGGGGGGTATCACAGTCGGGCCGCACGTTCGTTTTTTTTTTTTTTTTTTTTTTTTTTTTTTTTTTTTTTTTGCGGCAATACTTTGTATCCACCTGATGGTAAGCAGATTTACAAAATCCATGAATGGGGTCGACCAATACATTGTTGTTTAACAGCATTGGTCGCTCCCACTATGATAAATATATATTTGCGGTTACGAAAAAGGCATCGACAGACAAATTTGCATTACGAGTCTATTTAATAGCCTCGCTGCTTTATCGACAAATTAACTGCCCGCTACGTAACCGCATCCTAAATATCGATGCAATAACCTCCAAAAATCCTATGACCCCACAGATTAAAAGGCTGGAGCCATATCAGGTGAATACGGTGGCTATTCGTTAAGATTTCTTGAGTTTTGTCTAGAAATTCGTTCACAACGATAGCCTTGTGAGATGGCACGTTATCGTGGTGGAAAATCTATGACTTTTTTTTCTACAAATCGGTCTTTTTCGACAAATTTTGTCTCTCAAACGCCACGCAACGCTGTGAACATCATCTGCACTTTTGATCGACTTTGACAATGCATTTTTCGGTTTCGGCACAGTCGGACGTCCTTGTTCCGAGTTGACTGGTTTACATGTAAAACTCGTAAACTCATGTATTTTCAGCAGTTACAATGTGGGCTTGGAATTAATATGTTTTATTAAATATTTATAGCCTTTTCGCAATTATTTTTTTGCAGAAAATTCAGGTATTTCGGTACTCGTTTCATGCCCAAAATTGTTGAAAACGTGATAAATTGATTCGTGAAATACATACATTTTAAATCTCTTTCAGAATTATACGACCATTTTCAGTCACTATTTCTTTTACTTTAACGATGTGGTGGAAGGCTTGCTTTAATATTGAAACAAACCTTCCACCACATCGCGACCGGTTTTCAATAAATTCGATTAACTATAAGACTTATGTGACAATTTCAGCGCTTCAGCAAAATAAATTCTATTTGTAATGCCCATAGCAATTTAAACAGATTGATCCAAATTTGTATCCATTGAAAATGTCGCAAGGTGCCAACCTAGCGACAAAAATTCCAGTACTTTCTTGGCAGAATGTATACTTATACAAGTTTCTGTTGGACGTTTTTCAAAATAAATTATTTAAGTAATATATAGAAAACCATCAATGTTTAATGGCAATCGTAACAAAAATATTAGCCAAATTGACCGCGGTCTCTGCTTATTCCCTTATTAACTCTCGCATCGGTGCCTTTTTAGTTACATTTGTATGCAAAATTTGCCTTAGTAGGTGGTTGACAATTGAATTATTTGCTTTGTCGCGGGCCGCACAAATATAGACCACGGGCCGCATGCGGCCCGCGGCCCGCAGTTTGACGACCACGGTTGTGAGGTATCATGAAACTGTTACACCTAATAAATTAAATAAAAAGTGGATTATGGATTTTATAAATATTTTTTTAACACTCGGCCTCCCTGTAAAGGTCAGTGGTGGGAAATATGTATGGTTTTCGTAGAATAACCTTAATGAGTGCTCTCTGTGCACGCTCGAGTGGTAGTAGGAGGGTTTTAGCGGCCCCACCCCAAACACTCAACGTTTGTATTTAGGCACTGTGACAATGATTTATACACCTGCAGCAGTAGTTTGGGGTTCGCGACATGGTGGTGCGACTTAAAAACAAATATAAGTCTTCTGGTGCGGCCGACGAGCATAGACACATGGTCAGCCCACGAAAGTCTGTCATCCACCACAACTCCAAGATACTTTATATTTGTCACCCTACAAAGGGTTTCACAACTACATACGCTGTTAGTGACCCCATTAACGTTGCAGGGGCATTTATGAATAGTAAGCCTTAAGTCATATTCAGTGTTAGATACTGCAGTTTCGTTAAAGCAAACATATTTGGCCTTTGCAGTGTTTAGTGTGAGGAGATTACTATCCAGCCATTTGGTAACACTTGCTAGACCTGACTCAGCAATCTCCTTGATCTTGTTCCATGTATTACTTCTAAAAACTATTACAGTAGTACATCTGCGAACATCAAAGACTCGTTATTTGATATTTTAAGGTTTCACAAGTCATTGATGTAGACCAAGAACAGCGTCGGCCCCAACACGCTTCCCTGCGGTATCCCGTAGTAGTAACTCATTTCGGAGCTGTAGTGGGAGCACATCTTTATCCTCTGACATCTGTTATTCAAATAGTCTCTGAACCAGGTGAGAGGTACTCCGCGTATGCCCATGTAGTCTAGTCGTTTAAGCAGAATTGGCGTCGAAACAGTATCAAACGCTTTCTGCAAATCCAGAAATACTCTTATACACTTATCACCTGAATCCAGAGCCTTCGAGACCAGAGTCGACAATTTTAATTCAGCGTCTTCGGTGGACCTATTTACCCTAAAGCCAAATTGGTTACCAGCCAATAGGTTTTGTGATTCCAGAAACGATACCAATCTTTCCAGTATTTTAGATAATGTACTAAGGAGGGAGATCGGTCGATAATTGCTCGGCACGGTTCTGTCACCAGACTTATGAATAGGAATCACATTAGCTTTTTTAAACTCAGATGGAAAGACTCCTGTTTCCATGCTAACATTACATATATAAGCAATAGGGGTGGCCAGGGCGTCAATTGAGTTTTGAATCACTCGTGCATTATACCATCATAACCAGAAGCACTACCAGACTTGAGTTGCCTAATATATTTTTTTACCTCAATGTCTTTTGTCGGTAGAAAGCTCATTGAGTTCATCGGTGATCTTCCTAAACAAGTTACATCGCGGGCTAATTTGGCATTCGTTGTATTAAGTTTAGACAATGTTTTGTCCGCTAATGTTTGGCCGATTGTCGTAAAAAATGTATTATCTTTGTTAAGGGATTTAATTGGGTCTGTGCTAATTGTTAATAAATCGCTAGATTGCTCCTTGCCTCCACTCATGTTGCATACATCTTTTAATTATGTTCCAAGTTTGTTTTAAGTCTCCTTTATTTTTATGTAATTCATTTTTATAGTAATTTTTTTAAAGATCTTTAATAATTTTATTACATATATTTCTATAGACTCTGTATTTACATAACAATTCACTACTTGTTAGAGCTTTCTTGTGGAGAGAGTTTCTTCGTCTGATAAACTTTAGTAAACCCACTGTAATCCAGGGTTTTAATGGTTGTTTCCTACAACTAAACTTTTGTGTCGCCGAATTTTTTGTGTAGGTACCGTATGTCTATGTCACTATGTCTCGATTTCAGTCTTAAACTGATCGTCCTGGACAATTTTAATCCAATATAAAAGCGAGTCCTTCCATTCACATGGTGTGAGGACTAGCGACTGGCGTTTCTCCCGGGGGTGTCGACAATTAAAAATAAAGCGTTTAATCCACGCAGTTACCCCCAACAATTTATACAGAGAGCTACATAAATTTAATAGAAATTCAGGATCCAACTCCATGGTCCTCACCATCGCAAAAAAACGGAGCATCAGAAGCCTGAATCTGAGAGACACGATTGGCCACAAAGACCTCGAGTGTATGGACAGCAGCTCTCAGCCACGAGAAAACAATTGTCTGTCAGTCCAGGCAAACACGTCACCAATATCAACAGTGAGTTTCAACGTTACATAAACGTGATTCAATAATCGCGTAAGAAGAGCAGAAGAGCAGCCCCACACAATTCTAACTTCCGAATCGTAAGTCGGGTCCGACGGGGAGCAATCTTGCTCTTAGTTAAGACCAAATTCCCTGACATTTTCAGTAGGACACACAGTACGCAAGTAGACCACGGCCGCAAATCCTTGCTCTGGAGCGTCACAGAACCCATGGAGGCTCGCCGTGTACTTCCCAGCTGGAAGGGATATGGGTAAAGAGACTTCATTGATTTCTGGAATTGAAGTAACAAAGGAAACCCAGCATCATATTAACATAATCTTGACAACTTTCGAGTGTAGATCTCAAAAAAATTACCAACAAATTTGTATGCCGATGCATTTTTTATAAAAAATATATATTTTGCAAGCCCCGAACAAAAATCAGTTTGTAATTAATATTTTTTTTCAAGTCACCATTCTGACATGTTAGAGCTGGGGGTGACTCGGAAGGTGCCTTCTTTGTGTTCTTCTTTCTTTGTGTGCCACAAATTTTTCCCAGTTTTCCATCGTATTTTCTCGAAGTATTGATTTTTAGAAACTGTTATTAATTAATTTGGACACTCATCAAATCGACGTGTTTATATCGCGCTTTTTCCTCCCACTACAGAATTTGGTCCAATGATAAAAGTTGGGTGTCTCGTCAAAACGAAGCTGTGTATAAACTTTCAGCCTGTTATTAATCACTGAAATCCCTTATATGTGGGTCCGTGGACTGTTGGCTTATCGTTGCTTAAATTAATTAAGGTAGCTGCCGCAGTTTCAGTAGACATAAATCGCGCAGTAAATAAAAGTTTAAAGTCATCCCATTTCATACCTGCATACGAGGATTATGATAGCCAAGACGAAGCGCTTCCTTTCAGCGCTTTGCTTAGGGCAACAATAAGAGGACTCCCTTCAGGTGGATTGTCACCGAAACACAGGTCAGCTGTTGTACACCATGCCCGCGGATCACAGTCTTTCTTATCTGCGTCGAATGTAGGCAATATTTCCGCCTTTGATGTAGATGGCGTTTTCAAGGTCTGTATAAGCGCTTTCATATTTTCATTTTGTTGTTCAAACAAAAAATTCCATTTAAAACATTATTATTTATATATTTACTTCAGCGTGTAGGCATATAGTCTCTTATTTAATGACAAAATTCCAACCAATACAATTGGTTTCGGCAGCAAGAGTGGTTGTGAAGCAGCAGTGCATTCCGCTCGCACTTTCATCGCGTCAGGGGAAGAGGTACTGCTCAAAGTTGACGTAAAAAATGCCTTAAAAAATCCTTAAATAGGCCCACAATGCTTAACGAAGTAGCTACACACCTTCCTAATATCTATCCATATGCCTGGCAATCTTATAGTTCCCCTTCAAACTTACTCTATAATAACAAATATATTCAATCAGCAGTGGGTGTTCAGCAAGGGGATCCACTTGGTCCAGCCTTATTTAGTTTAGGAATCTACCACTGTATAACATCTCTAAATTCAAAATTTAATGTATGGTATCTCGATGATGGAACCATAGGAGGTAAAGCGAATTCAGTTTTGGATGACCTCATCCATATTAAACAATCATTTCAAAAAATTGGTCTTGATCTAAATTCGTCTAAATGTGAATTATACCTAACATCAAATATGGCAGAAAATGAAATTACGTCTACAATTAGACATTTTAATGAATCCGCCCCTAACATAAAAATCATTAACAATAATTCACTTTGTCTCTTAGGTGCACCTCTGCTAGATGAAGGGATTAGGTCTTTCTTAGAAAACAAAATTAAATTATTCTCAGAAAATTTAAACAAATTAGGCATTTTAAATTCTCACATCAGTTTTACTATTCTAAAATATTGCATTTTCGTTTTAAAATTAATATACGTGGTTCGCACTAGCCCTGTTTGGAAATTTTCGGCATTTCTAAGTGAAATAGACTCAAAGTTAAAAGAAATACTTGAAATTTTAATTTTAAATCTTTCCTTAGATGATTCTTCCTGGACCCAAGCAACTTTACCTGTTAAACATGGTGGCATCGGTGTTAGAAAAGTTTCAAGGTTGCTCTACCGGCTTTTCTTTCGTCGGTGCAGTGTCCAGGTTCTAACTTCAAAAATTTTTAATCATAAACCTATTGCAATAATCATAAATATCGGAGGCAATTGATACCTGGAAATCTAAATGTCCTAACCATGATATCCCAAAATAAAGAATTAAATGAACAAACACTTTGGGATACACCATTGGTTCAAAACAGGTTACAACAATTAATCACTACATGCTACCCTGATACAATGCACAATAATAGATATTTTATTAAAACATTTAATTTATGTTAACTAGTCATAAAATATAAGAAAAGCGCCATCTATTGGCAACTATTAGATTTAATTTGTAATTTGACAAACGCGCCCTCATGCATAAAAGTATGTAAGACGTTGAACTAAACTGTCTAAGTTTGCACACATAGAAAACGTGTAAAAACCTTGTCTGTATATGAAATACAAAGATAGTAAACTACACACACATACAAAGAACCTTAGCAATGTACCGAGCGCCTTTAGACATTGTCTTTTCGGATAATATAGGTATCATGAAGGTAAAAACCGTGCCCATCCGCGCGCCGCTCGGGGCGCGTATTTTTAGCTTCATGATAGGTATCAATTAACTTTTGCGCGAAATTGAAATGACACCAACATAATTATAATCACGATATAAACATAAATTTAGCTTTTTAATTTTCTGAACATTTTTAAATATGATTTATAATTAGGAAAATGTATAATAATGATTTTTTTTGGTTTATAATAAACTCATAATTATTACGGACTTCATTTGATTTCACGGAAGAAATTTTTTTTTTTATGTAGTTTGTTTGCACAATCGGTACGCGTGAGATTCTCTTTATTGTGGAGATAGTTTTTTAAAGATCTAATTTGAATTCTTTAGGTATTAAAAATAAAATGTGAATACAGTACGTTTTGTTTAGAAAAAAAATAAAATTAAAGTTTTTTAATCTTACTAAGAAAAAAGACAAGTTTTAAAAAGACATTTTTTTGCGTGTTTTGTATAGAATCGCGGCAAGTGACTGGCATCTACCTGATGGTAAGCAGGGGTACAAAATCCATTATATTGCCATTTTTAACATAAATTTAGTGCTGCACTCAGTGTTCCTTTTTCTCACCATTTACATACTTTCAATGCGTATACTATACTACCTATTGTGTAAATTGGATACTTCAGGCTCCTTTATGGGCCGCTTCGAGTATCCGCAAAATGATATGTTCAAATATTTTCAGTCATTTTGAGGATATGAGAGGTGGCTAAATCCAGCATCATTTTTCCTGAAATAATGCAGTAAATTTTGATAAGTGTTTTTTTTAATAGTATGTTTATGTCTACCCTGCGTAAAACACCTATGCACGCGACTGGTTACATGCATTACCTTCAACAAACCTCGATACGCTGCTGGATAACGAAACTTTTCGTGTTTCCATCGGCATTCGTCTGGGGGCATCAATATGCAGAGAACATAATTGTCCATATGGAAAGGAGGTCGATTGCTTTGGGGCCCATGGGCTCTCATGTTTTAAGTGCTGGCAGGTACTCTCGCTACGGCTCCCTCAACGATACAATAAAAAGGGCTCTTGCCCCCATCGAGGTTCCAGCTATTTTAGAACCAGTAGGTTCTAAAATAGCTGGAACCTATTGGCCGCGATGATGGCAAGAGACCAGATGGTATGACGTTGCTCCCATGGGAGCGGGGCCGGGCCCTTGTGTAGGACGCCACGTGTGTCGACACGCTAGCCTCCTCCTCACCTAAGTAGAACAGTCAATAAAGCGGGGGCCGCTGCGGAGAGTGCAGAGGCCTTCAAACGGCGCAAATATAGATCTATAATGAAAGATCACATATTTGTGCCGTTTGCAGTAGAGACTCTAGGCCCATGGGGCCAAAGCGCTAAAAAAATTGTTAAGGACATACCACCTCGTCTCATAGCGTCCTCTGGGGTAAGAGGGCTGGCTCCTTCCTCGCTCAAAGAATTAGCATTGCGATCCAGCGGGAAAATTACCCGAATTGACCCTTTACAGATATCTATACAACAAAAGATCCAAATAAAGCTTTTGACCAATTCCATGAACTATTTTTACTTATATACAAACTCTGTTTTCCATTACTATCAGTAAAAAAAAATATAAATAAGAGACAAAAATGGATATCTCGTGGAATTAAACTATGCAGCAAAAGACAAAGACAGTTTCTCTGGCACTATAGACGTATGCCAACTACTGCTAATAGAGAAAGACTAAAAACTTATTCACAAAGACTCAAAAAAATAATTAAACTAACTAAAAAAGCTCAAAATAATAATTTTATACAACAATCGACAAATAAAACTAAAGCGACATGGCAAATTATAGACACAAACAAAAATAATTATCCAAAGGAACCTATACTAAAAATTAAAACTAAAAACTGTTATATTAGTGACCCGACAAGTATTGCAAACGCATTTAATACTTTTTTTATTAATCAAATTCAGGAAACAGTGAAATATAAATCTATTATTCCACAATCATCAGTCATGTTATTATACAATAATCTGTCATGTTCTACGCAGTCAGGCTTTTGACATTGCTATGCTACATAGATTACATTGATTACATTGCTATGGAATTAGAGGCAATATTTCGAATCTTTTTGAGACTTATCTTAAACAAAGAACACAGTTTACTGAAATTTCCAGAATATGCTCAAAGACCCTACTTGAAATTAAATACAAGTCAGTTACTTTAGAAACTATATTTGGTGATCCACAAGGAAGTGTTCTAGCCCCACTTCTTTTCTTATTGTATATAAATGACATGCCACAAAAAGTTCCTTGTCCGATGGCTCTTTTGCAGACGATAGCACAGCAATAATTAAATGTAAAGAACCTAATAACTATGAATCTGACATTAATATTGCAATTAAAGAAGTAATTGAATCAATGTATATGTTCCCTACTACATCGCAAAGTATAATTATAATAATAAAAACACTAAAAAATACAAATACTGTAGGTTATGACGAAGTAGCAACAATGGTCATTAAGGTAGTTGATACAGTAATTGCACCACACCTTAGTTACATAATAAATATGTGTATCACTGAGGGAATTTTTCCAAATAAACTTAAGCTAACAGTAATCAAACCGGTATTTAAAAAAGAAGACCCTGAAAATATGAACTTTTATAGACCAATTGCTTTATTATCTATATTTTCTAAAATTTTTGAAAAGGTAATATACGAATCAATTTATAATTATCTAACTAAATTTAATATATTATGTGACGAACAAAAAGGGTTTAGAAAAAACAAAGATATCAATATGGCCATATATGATTTACTTAATAATATACTGACTAATGTAGACAAAAAAATACCTATATTTGCTATTTTTACAGACATGACTAAGGCTTTTGACTGCGTAGAACATGACAGATTATTGTATAAACTACATTGCTATGGAATTAGAGGCAATATTTTGAATCTTTGAGACTTATCTTAAACAAAGAACACAGTTTACTGAAATTTCCAGAATATGCTTAAAGACCCTACTTGAAATTAAATACAAGTCAGTTACTTTAGAATCTAAATTTGGTGTTCCACAAGGAAGTGTTCTAGGCCCACTTCTTTTCTTATTGTATATAAATGACATGCCACAAAAAGTTCCTTGTCCGATGGCTCTATTTGCAGACGATAGCCCAGCAATAATTAAATGTAAAGAACCTAATAACTATGAATCTGGCATTAATATTGCAATTAAAGAAGTAATTGAATGGCTTGATAATAATAATTTAATGATAAACCTAGAAAAAACTAAAATTATGCACTTCCAACAAGGAATAAAATCACCAGACATAAAGTAAATTACAATGGACAAAATATAAATGAGACTGACATAACAAAATTTTTAGGATTAATAATAAATAAAACATTAACGTGGATACCACAAATTAATGAAATAAGCAAAAAATTATCAAGGTTTTCATACGCTTTATTTAAACTATCCAAAATATCAAGTGAACAAACTGTTCTAACTGCCTATCATGGATATGTAATGTTATGCCTGTGCTATGGAGTAATATTTTGGGGAAACTCCACTGACAGAGACAAAGCATTCAAAGCCCAAAAACAATGTATCCGCTCAATGTATGGTCTAAAACCAAGTGATAGTTGTCTTCCAATTTTCAAATCCCTTAAAATATTGACATTACCTTGTATATATATATATATATATATATATATATATATGAAATTTGTATATTTGTGAAAAACAATCCAAATCTATTTGTTAAACTCTCTACAACACTAAGGCAACCAATAAGACAACAGTATAAACATAAACTCTCTGTGCAAAAATGTCAAACAGCACTGCTACAAAAAAGCGTGCTTAATATGGCCCCTACTATCTATAATAAAATTCCAGATGACATAAAATTATTAAAAATTAAGTTATTTAAAAAGAAACTATTTTCATTATTATTACTAAAGTCTTACTATTCTATTTTGGATTTCTTGAATGACAAAATATAGCTTATTATTTTATTTTGTTATTAGTGTTTGTTATTTTATTATTAAAAAATGTTTACGATAATTTCGTAAACATTTTTTTGACATATTATATTATTAATTTGTATAATTCAGATAAATAATAGACATAAAATATAATTTATTGACATATTAAATTAATTTGATATTTTTAAGAATAGGTAAAATTATAAAACTATTTTGGCTGAATTTTGTTATTAGAGTAGGTATTAATATAAGTTGACATTATGGTTTGTAATTTTATTAATGTAATGCATAAATTTAATAATTAAAAACATGATTGTAGGTACCTAACATTTGTATACCGCAAGGTGGGACAAAGAGGACTCCAAATGTAAAAACATCTATGTAATAACCTCTGTTCACAAATAAAGAATTTGATTTGATTTGACTTGAAATGCAGCCAGTGTTCTTGCCACCATTCCACGTGGACTTGATCTATCTATATCAAATCGTACTAGGTAATTAAATAAAAAAAAACTTATGTTATATTTTTGAATAAATTATACTTGTAAATATAATATTTTAAATATACTTATTTTAACCTAATTTAATCTTTCATTTTCTTTAAATCTTAAAACCCCTCCGTTACACGAGTGACAAACATCAACTTTTCATTACCACCTAAATCGAGTGATAACAGTTCATGCCACCTCCATCGAGTGACAAACATCAACTTTCCATTACCACCTAAATCGAGTGATAACAGTTCATGCCACCTCCATCGAGTGACAAACATCAACTCTTCATTACCACCTAAATCGAGTGATAACAGTTTATGCCACCTCCATCAAGTGACAAACATCAACTCTCCATTACCACCTAAATCGGGCGATAACAGCTCACGCCACCTCCATCGAGTGACAAACATCAACTTTCCATTACCACCTAAATCGAGTGATAACAGTTCATGCCACCTACATCGAGTGACAAACATCAACTCTCCATTACCACCTAAATCGAGTGATAACAGCTCACTATTCTAAGCAAGGGATACAAATAAATTAAATCAAAGTTAACTTCTGACTACCAAATACTAGTCAATGTACTATAGACTTTCCACATCACTAAACTCTTTAGGAATATCACTATAGGGCATTTGTCTCAAACGGCCGTGGGTGTACTTGTATGTGCGTTTAGAATTTAAAACCTTTACAGCAATCCAAACTACAAAGACCGTATTGTTTAATAAAATTAACATAGTCAGCGCTGCCAATTTGTAGAACTGAGTCTCCATTGGATGTTCGACGACTATAATACTAAACATAGTATAACTCAGCACATACCTTTTGCAGCATCGCTCCTTAACGTTCATCACTGGCGTCAGTATAAATTTTAGTCGGTCGCTCAGTATCAAATACACTTCAGCCCGCCTTTGTGTTTCCAATTTAAGATTATACTAATTTTACCCATTCCGGAATTCCGGATCTAAACCCCTTTTTATTTTGTTAATCAGTAACCATCAGTGGGGAAAAGCTTAAGATGCCTAAAGTAGGTTCCCATCTCAATTAATTGTAAATTTTTCGTTACTATTTTAAATCTCAACTCAAAATATTCACTGCAATTATATTTTGTTACAAACTCCATACCAATGTTTATAAGCTACCGTAATATATTAACATTACCTAATTTTAAACAAACGACGGCTACGACTCATACCATCGGCTACGACGAGGTGGGATTAAAATCCCTCCGCTGGGTACCCTGAGGCCGTCTAGGCGGTCTCGGGCGCCGTATGGCATCCGTGATGATATGTAAGTAACTTTAAACAATTTTATAAAAATATCAATGAAATAAATTTCCGCAAATCGTTTTACAACAGCTTCATAATTATTTGGTCTATTTTTACCAACTACTTGAATTCGTATTTCAGTAGCGAAAGTAACGAGTTTGTCTCAATTTCAGCACCAAAATTGTCAAAGCATGTTTATTAAACTTCAGGTAAATTTCCACTAAAAACACCCATTAAATTAAACGATTCCAATGTATGTATTAAATAATAGGAAATAGTCGGGATCGGTATGAAATGATCATTCGAGGGAATACCCCTGAAACTTCAATCGAAGCTTGTAAAACGAATTTAAGTTATTTTTACTTAAAATCATAGATTGCGTTTACTAGGAAAACATTATTATTATTCACGAACACTCAGCACTCAGCACCCTAATCAAAATAAAATGAAAACTTCTCACCCGAGTTGTGAAGGTTCACCCTAGCTGATTATCGGGTTATCTCTCTCGATGCACTATGATTCTGTGGTTCCTGGG
The DNA here is from genome assembly GCA_947458855.1 of Monopis laevigella. Classification (NCBI taxonomy): domain Eukaryota; kingdom Metazoa; phylum Arthropoda; class Insecta; order Lepidoptera; family Tineidae; genus Monopis; species Monopis laevigella. Next base: position 334,054 of record OX381577.1, read on the forward strand.
CACAGAGTAGCAATGCGTATCACTATAGTTTATCTTTTGCCTATTATGAGTAACTGAAATAAATGCTGGCAGGGATCGATTAGCATTGCCGCTATTGTTGCGGCGCCGCAATGATATTCTACAACACGATGATACACCATTCTATACTTGTAATATTAATATTGTTAAAAAATTAGTAGTAAAAATTATTAGTAAAGTCATGCAACCGGGGCTCGAAACTTTTAGTGAAATCGTCATTCACTAACATTTGTTAAATTTACTATCATTGCTAATGGTTCATCAATATTTCCCATCACTTTATTGGCATACCGACTAAAATTAACGTTTTCCTATTTGATTGTATCATTAATTATTTTTAATATAATTTCATCCGGTACCTATTTCTATTGTAAAGTTTTCTTAATTGTGACCAAGTAACACCGACAAAACTAGTTTTAACTAACGACTCGGCCATTTTAATGTAAGAAACAATTGAAATACATTGATAACAACAATTAAATTACCTATCTCTTCTCTTCTTAGTCGCTACACTTTTGGTAGAGTGATCGTGGTCGTCACTTGAATGTCAGTGGCACGCTTAACCAGCCGTCGCCACTCATCTCGAACCGCAGCCTTCCTGGTTCACTCATGTAGGGGGTGGTCCATAGCAGCCTTGACCTGGTCAGTCCATCTCATTGAGGACCTACCAGGCGCTCGATGGATGCATCTCCACGCCGCGACACGTGTCCAAAGAAAGAAAGTATTAAATTACCTATACAGTCAAATTAACTATACAGTATTATTAATTTTATTGCAAACATAAATCGATATGCTACTATTATTAGCATCGCTATCCGCGATATATGGGAAACATTCCATTAAAACGAATTGTGGTTCATTTTGATTTGGTTTGCAACCAGGTTTTTTTTTTTTTTTTGGTATTAAAAGAATGGTAGCAGAGACACTCACTTTTCGATATTTTCACACTGACCTTTGGTTCTTACTCACGTTGTCGACTTGCTCCATATTTAATTTCGGATCCCACTTCTGATGTCGGCAGGATGTGAGGGCTTTCGTTGCCGGACCGGTCGTCTTGCATTATGGTAGCCGAAAATAAGACTCGATATCCACTCAATTAATTATATTACATTAATTTAATAAACAATAAACTCGAAATAATAATACAGGGATCGAATGGATACGGATTACTATTGGAACGCGGCGAGGTCGGAGCGACGCGACGTTGGCGCCACGTGCTTTCAGTTCAGTGTCCAATCACAAAGTGTGCATGAAAATGCCGGAACCTTTAAAGACAGCTCGCACAGTGTTGCCAACCCCCGTTTCCGAGCTTACAACCGCTAATCACGACAAGACGTTGCGCAAACTATAAATATGGAAATATAAGCTCTATTCCAATGGTTATATAGTATGTATTGGGTTGGCTATAATAATGCCGCCATCTTGAAATACACGAATTCTTCGCAAGCTTAAACATGTGTGGAGCATTGGAATTTCAACTTTATAATTAACAGGATAGAACTTACATTTCAATACTTGTGATTTACGCAAAATGCGCGACGGTGAACGTGTCAAAACTCGGAATAAAGCCCCAAGTCGGTTCGGTTCCGTTCGGCTTGACGTTCCGTTTCGAAATCCACGACATATATTATATATAGTAGCATACTCAAAATGTACCCTAGTGATCAGCATGCGTAGAACACCCTATAGCAGATTATTTGTTACTGTACCAATGTACAGTACTACACAGTATACTATTAGTATAAATTAAGTATAAATAAGTAGGTAATCATCAATGATTACCTTATCCAAAGACAAAATTTAGATAATGTAATAAAAAAATAAATTATGTAATATTAAATTAGTATTAATGGGCCTCATGAAAAAGCTCACAGTCACACAAAGGGCGATGGAGCGCGCTATGCTCGGCGTTTCCTTGCGGGGTCGTATTCGTAACGATGAGATCCGCAAAAGGACCAAAGTAACCGGCATAGCCTCCAGAATCGTCAAACTTAAGTGGCAGTGGGCAGGCCACATAGCTCGCAGAACGGAGGGCGTTGGGGCATTAAGGATCTCGAGTGGCCGCATGCTGGAGGTTGCAGCAGAGACAGGCCCCCCACAAGATGGACCGACGACCTGAAAAAGGTCGCGGGAAGCCGATGGATACACGCAGCGTAGAACCGGTCGTTGTGGCGATCTTTGGGAGAGGCCTATGCCCAGCAGTGGACGCGCGAAAGGCTGGCATGATGATGTTAATAAAATTTGTTATATATTTTGTAAATAAAATACTTTTATTAATATTTAATCTTTTATTTTCTTTAAGTACATATTACACAATTCAAGTTTAAACACCATAGACTACTTATATTTATAATCAATAGAGTATTCTTTTATACAGTTTCTTTAGAGGTTCGTCTCGGCATTGGATGATAAGCAATTGATATTGCCAACTTCCAACACTCTTCCTCAATGTTAATGCTTATCTATTATAACATTTATATCATAACTCCCTAATTAAAACTATAACTATATTTCAATTACTTTCTTTACCTAACATGTAATCAAACTAAACCACAGTTCAGTCTTCACAAACCTTCTCTTTCTACACCTACCAACTCTATCTCTCTTACAAACAATTTAAATGAGTTTTTACATATTGGTTTGGTGAATATATCTGCCAATTGTAATTTTGTTGAAAAATATTTAATATCAAACAAAACCCTATTCTATTTTCTGTTTCAAAAAATTATATAATATTATATGATATTCACATCCACATCCATCCACCGCTTTTGATCAGGATTCATAGCTGACTTTATTGTACTTTGATTGTTTTCATATACACATACTTTATCCATTTTTATGAACAGTTCACTCAATATTTTTATAATCCAACATCCCTCTACTACACATTTACACAATGCAACAAATTCAGCCTCCGTAGTACTTAAAGTTACATTTGCTTGTTTTCTTGATTTCCATATTACTGTATTAATATAAACATTTTATACAGTAATATGGAATATTAGTATTAACTTTAAACAGATAACCAGATGTTGACTTTCTGTCCACATCCCTAGCAAAGTCAGCATCTGCAAAACCTAGCAAAGGTTCTGAATAAACCAATTTATAATTAACTGGACCCCTCACATATCTTAACACTCTCTTTAAGGCTTTCCATAAATCCTCTGATGGCTTAGACTGATATCTACTTAAGTGGTAGACAGATGTTGCTAAGTCTGGTCTTGACCCTACAGTCGCATACATTAAAGATCCTATCAAACTTCTGCATAGCTATCAAACTTCTGCATAGTTATTATACTATTCTCTTTCATCACAAAATTCACATCCATAGGTAACTCATTACTTTTACACTCATCCATTCCAAATTTTATTAAAACACTTTCTAAATACTTGGATTGATCTTCTCCTTTTTAATAAATATACTAAATAGGTTAAGTTGTTATCTCCCAAATCTTTCATTCGAAATTAAGTATTTAATATTTTTTTAACAATATTTATTTTTTCTATATTATTTCCTAAAATAAGTAAGTCATCTACATATAGTAGAATGTATATATCATCACTTATGTACAAACAAAAATCATTTACAGATCTTCTAAATCCAAATTTTATTATAGTTTCATTGAATTTTTCATACCAGTATTTTGGAGATTTCTTTAATCCATATAAAGACTTAGTTAATTTTAATACACAATCATTCTTAATATTCACTCGTTTAGGCGGCCTTAGAAAAACTTCCTCATCTATACGCCCATACAAAAATGCCCTTTTCACATCCATTTGGTGAATAAAGTAATTTTTATATGTAGCTATTGATAAAACAATTTTTAATGTCTGTAATCTCAATACAGGTGAGTACACATCATCCAGTTCTTCCTTCTGCTGGTAACCTCTAACTACTAGCCTTGCTTTACATATTTTCTCACTTCCAACGTCCTTTTTAGTAAATATCCATTTACAATCTAACAATCTTACTTCCTCAGGTTTATGAACAAACTTCCATCTATTCTCTTCTAAAATATCTATTTCATCTTTGACTGCGCTAATCCACTGTTTACTATCATATCTCATATTTATTTCTTCAAAGATTTAAGGTACATCATCATACTCACATCCAATATTAAAAGCATACATTGCATCCTGAAACTCATCAGAGTTTACCGAATCTTCTGCCACATAATCTTCATGCCACTTTGGTTTCTTTCTAACTCGCTTACCCATTAATTCTACATTTAGTACACTTTCACTTTGTACCTCATCATTACTTTCATTATCAATCTTTTTATCATTATCACTTTCCTCATTATTTACATACTATAATAATAATATTTACCTGCTTTTTAATTTTTTTAGGTCTCTCGTCAAATATCACATTCCTTGCTGACACCACTACCTGCTTATCATCACCCCATAACCTATATCCAGTCATACTATATCCTACCATTATCATCTTCTTACCTTTAGGGTCCAGCTTACGTCGAAGCTGAGTAGGTACATGGTTGTATGCTATACTCCCAAACACTCGCAAATTACTTACATTTGGTTTCCGTCCATACCATAGCTTAATATGCGTCTTGTTTTTCAACATAGTTGGGCTTCTATTTGTTACATAAGCTATTGACAAAACTGCTTCCCCCCAGAACCGTTTAGGCATACTTGAATCTATTAATATTGTTCTTAATTTATCCATTACTGTCCTATTCATTCACTCTGCTATCCCATTCATCTCCGGATTATAAGCAACAGTATACTGTAAGGAAATACCTTTGTTATTACAAAATTTCTGAAAGTCCTTGTTAACATATTCGCGACCATTGTCAGTTCGTAAATTTAATAAATTAACATTAAAGTGCCGGGTTGCATTATTATAATACTTTTGAAAACACTGAAAGGCCTCTTTTACGGGCTTTTTAAGGCCTCTCGACTTTGATTTTAATAGGTAAGTTACAACAAAATGAGTATAATCATCGATGAATGATCATCGATGAATGATCATCGATGAATCATTATGACTTAAATAAACAAATTTTTATATGTGGGGATTTCAATATAGATATTTTAATAAATAACAGCGACAAACAAAAACTTATTTCATTGTTTAACTCTTTTAACTTAAATAATGTATTCATGGAACCAACTAGGATTACTTCAACTAGCCGGACTTGTATTGATAATGTATTTACTAACTGTTCTCTCTTAAGTAACTCTGTTATTACTGGAGTGCCAACTGACCATAAATGTTTGTTAGTTAGCTTTCACTCACAAACTAAATCAGGTTCACAAAAGGTAGAAACACAAAAAATGCCGGCACAAGACTGATTACTGAAATAATTGACGCCTGGGAAAACTCCCAGGATCTCGTTGGCGTTTTCTGTGATATGTCTAAAGCGTTTGATTGTGTTGACCATCAAACTTTGTTAGACAAGCTGGAATTTTATGGCATTCGCGATTTAGCTTTAAATCTAATAAAGTCCTACCTTTCTAATAAAACTCAAGGTGTTAATATTGATGGTTGTGTATCCGACGGAACCATTGTAAAGATGGGTGTCCCACAGGGCTAAATTTTAGGCCCGTTCCTGTTCCTAGTATACATCAATGATCTTCCACATATGGTACAGGAGACGGCGCAGATAGTGCTATTTGCTGATGATACATCCCTACTGTTTAAAGTTAGTAGGAAATATAATATATTATCGGCAGCAAATGACACTCGGTGGTTTCAAAATGGTTCACGGCAAATAGTTTAGTTTTAAATGCAAAGAAGACTAAGTGCCTGAAATTTACGTTGCCTAATGTATCAAATATCAATGCCACAGTGAAGATAGGTGGCACTGATCTGGAATTTGTCGACTCCACTGTGTTTTTAGGGATCACAGTTGATTCCAAACTACAGTGGAAAGCTCACATCAATACTTTATCCAATAGATTGAGCTCTGCTGCATATGCAGTCAGTAAAATTAGACAATTAACTGATGTTGCAACAGCCAGACTAGTGTACTTCGCCTATTTTCACAGTATAATGACATATGGTCTTATAATGTGGGGATCTGCGGCAGATATTGATACAATATTTATTCTACAGAAGAGGGCCATTCGGGCAATATATAACATAAAAGCTCGTGACTCTCTTCGAGAAATCTTTCCTATGATTGATGTATTGACACTACCATCTCAATATATTTATGAGAATTTATTGTACGTAAGGAAAAACTTAAATATGTTTAGTAAAAATAGCGATAGACATAATTTAAACTTAAGAAACATAGATAAAATCGATATACCAAAGTTTAGACTGCAAAAAATTAATAAATGTTTCGTCATTAACAGTATAAGGTTATTTAATAAATTACCTAAAAGCATTATAGAACTGAGTGAAATAAAGTTTAAGAATTGTATACAACACATCTTAATCAATAAGGCTTACTATAGCGTAAAAGGCTATTTTAACGATAAAGACGTCTGGAACCGTCCTGATATGCAATTGAGGTCTCGCAACTAGTGAAAAAATTATTAATACATATGTAGAATGAACATTAGCTTTCTACATATGTAATAATGCTTATTACATATGTAGAATGAACATTAGCTTAGTAGTGTCCGATATTGTAATAATTTAATATTACATAATTTATTTTTATTACATTATGTAAATTTTGTTATTGGATAAGGTAATCACTGATGATTACCTGCTTATTTATACTTAATTTATACTACAGTACTGTGTAGTTCTGTACATTGGTACAGTAACAAATAATCTGCCATAGGGTGTTTTGCGCATGCTGATCGGTGGGGTGCATTTTGAGTATGCTACTATATATATATGCTATATAGCATAAGAAAATCAATGGCTGTGCTCCTCTTTTAGTTTGTGTGAAGCACTAGAGTTTTTTACTTGCTGGTTTCTTTTTCTCCGGGGTGTCACTGAGGGGATCGACTTTACAGTTAGTATACCCGCCCTTAAAAATACCAATCCTTATACCTTCACTTAAATATATATATATATATATGTGATTGGTTACTAACCTTTTATTTAGAATAAATATTTAAGGCGTGGATATGGTCGGTGAAGTTGGTCGCCTTGGTGGCTCCCTTGTATGGCAGATAATGATTGACAGGTCAATGGAATCAGCTAACTACCTGGTCTTACACTAGTTGGTTATGTAGTGTGTGTTCGGTTTGGTTGTAATTTTCATATTAAGATTTCTAAATTTAAGTTTTAAATCTGATATCGAGGTATAAAAAATATTTGTCGTTCTTTTAATAATGAATAGCTGCCTAACCGAACGCACTCTAAGACCTCATTGTAAAATTTTTTTTTTTTTTTTTTTGACTATTCATAAATATCTGTAAAGATTTACATGAAATAAATGATTTGATTTCATTTGAATGTAATAAAGTAATTATATCCATCCCAAGTATTAGGAGTAATAGGACCACAGACTATGTACTAATTGAAGTGGTTGAGTAGCCCTACGACCAACCCCATTGTCTGGTCATTTTTCCCATAATACATTGCTCACATAAAATATTAAAGGTTTTATTCTGAATATCACTAATGCCATCTACCATATTATTTTTTGTATTTAAATTAAAATGTGAACTACACAAATGACCAAAACGTCTGTGCCATAAATCAAATATGTCAATATTACTGGTGTTATTTAACTGATATGTTGCAATATGATTTATCAATATCCATACTGACCTTATACAATAAACCCGTTCTATATGTTTTTAAAATTAACTTACCATTATAATTGAATACTTTTAAAGAGTTGTTTTAAAAAAAAATAGTTTTAAGTTACTGTTTTCCATTTTAGAAACTGACAATAGGTTATCTAGGAACATAATAAACATTCTTTATTTCATGATAGACTGGCTGGTTATCTATGTAGCATATAGCACTTATATTTCCAACACCTATAGCACTTAACAATACATTATTTTTAGCTGAACTTATTATTCTAGGTTTACTTAAGTCTATATACTGACAAAAATATTTTTTAGTATTCACTAAGTGGTTCGAACATCCTGAATCAACACACCACATAACTTTTAAAGACCCATCATGATCACACTTATTCACTTCACTTTCTTCTTCCTGTACGCTATTTTCACTAAGGTCAGCTGCATATGACGACGAATAATTTGCCTGATCTCCATGATGGCCCTTTTCTCCACACCTGAAACATGCTAAGGCATAGGGTTCCCTTTCCATGGTGGCCTCCTCGCCTAGCAATCTCTCTTTAATATTTTCTAATGTTACTCGTATATTGCCTATTGTTTCCAGAACGGTCACCACTTGCTCATACTGCTTCGGCATGGAAAGCAGTATATAATTGGACTTCTCTTCATCGCTTCATCGGATAGTTCCCCTTCCGCCTCCTGTAGCATAGTGAAAATTTCTTCCATTTCCGTAAAATGCAATATCCATCGCCGGCAAATGGCTTTATTGAGTGTGAAATTCTTTCGTTCATTTTTATTTTACACTAACCTTCAACCTCGTGCCACGGATTTTGTCAGCTGCGAAAATCCGTGCAATCAGCCGCCCAAACTCGTAATTTTATTTTCCAGTATTTATTGAACCACGCTCTGCTACCAATATTATATATTTTGTAAATAAAATACTTTTATTAATATTTAATCTATGGAATAACAATTCAAGTTTTAACACCATAGACTACTTATATTTATAATCAATAGAGTATTCTCTTATACAGTTGTAACACGAATAAATTTTGTGTTACATCCTATATGCCTATCTACACAATTAATTTTGAACCTTCCCGCTAATCTCTTATCAGGAATTTACTACTGCCATCTGTTGTCAATTATTTGTACTACATTGTACAGAATAGTCACCTGGTATCATTTTAACTCATATTTTTATATAACTTACTATTTCTACTTATAAATATTTAAACAATATAATAAAAATTGCTTTAATATATTTATAATATTCTATTTATGTCAATTGAAATGAACGCTTACTTGAGTTTATAATTTTTTAATAATAGCAACCCTGAGACACTAGTCAATTTTGAATTCTTCGTTGAAAACATTTTTTACAGATACCAACAAGTTTGGTTTATTGTATTTTGTCTAAATGGTGGGTAGAATTAACACCTAGATGAAAGCAATAAAAGGTCGCTTCTCGACCATATAAAGGGTTTTACAGTCATGGAGCGAGCAAAAGAAACATGTTCATTGTTAGTGCATTGCGGCCATGGTGCCAACACATTCTTGAGTTATAAAGTGCCTCCGGATATAGACTTCTAGATCCTCTCATACTCTGCTGCAACATTCTGCTGTAACATTCTGCTGTGCAATCCACCTGCTGTCACAAACACACATGCATCTACACTGCGTTCTGCCACTATCACTCATCTACTGCGCTATTGAGTTTCTCTTCTACTGCCTGGTCACACCCTGGTGCTGACGTGCCTGGAGTTCAAGCCTGCTTGGAGTACTAGAGGGACACTGCTGCAAACTCCTGGCCATAGCTGAGGTTGTCTCATTCTTAATCTTAAATTTCTAAATGATAACTACCTAATATGCAAGTAAATTCATCATGTGTTCTGTGTTCAAGGGTACACCTACTAAACTATCTACTGCTTGATTTTTGTACTTTGCAAGCCTCTGCTACTTATTATACTACTCTAGTAAAGTGCATGGCGCCCATCTACTTACCTCTTGAACATAGACAAACTTAATAGTAACTTATTTTCTGTACAAATTAACTTAGGGTCTTGGAGACCATAGCTGTGAGAATGTCTGGGTGATAATCAAAAGGCTTCACCCACACCCTGGTTCATACTTATAAACTAATAGTAATCTGTACAATTTGTGAAACTCAGTGTTTAATATTTCTAGTGTAACTTTATTTAACTTAACTCTTAGCATAGTGCCATTCACAACTGCAGGTGAAAGCACTATAAAGTATTGTATTCAAACCCTTAGAATAAAGCTTTAGAGCTGTGAAGCTGTGACAGCACAGGAGTGCCAGCTCATCACACATTGTTGATTGTTACCTCTTAAGTCCTTTTTTTATTAACTAATCTAACTGTTCTATTGTTCACCTGTTTAGGCTTGTGTATTTTTTTTAAATATATATCTGTTTCCTTCATTTTCACAAAATCTGAGTTAATAATTTCACTTCCTCTTAGGCTGCCTTTATATAGTGACTTTGGCCTTCTTCTCAGCTTAATATATATCCAATTTAATAAAACTACAGAATCTCTTATCATTATTTATTGATATATTGCTTTTAACGCTGAGAATAAGGCTGAAACACCCACTACCAAAATCCTATGTTATATTGGCGCCCAACGTGGGGCCCGAACCCACGACCCTGAGATTAAGAGTCTCATGCTCTACCGACTGAGCCCAACGTAAATTTTGATTAACCACATCTAGGTACACTCTACACTCACACAGCTTTTACTAATCTTGTACCCTCTTATTTTTTCAAAATAAAAAGCTTGTTTTTAAAACAATTTCAGGATGGAACCGGAATATCTATCCAAGGAGGAACTTCAGCTAGTACTGCGTGCTCAAGGAACTGATTACGCAGATACGGACACTGTACCCATACTGCGGAGGCTCTTCCGAAATGCACCACAGGACCTGGAGGCTGCAGCAGCATACCTTCAAAAACTGGAATTGTCTTCTGAAATTGACCGACTAACAAGTAAGCTTGACCTCATCCAGGCACGTGACCATACAACCTCAAGCGCATGCAGACGCACATGTAGGACACACCTCAACTATATAATTACTCGCTTAACTCTATTAGAATCTGTTAGTGGCTCATTAGCCAATCATGAAGCTAGGATAGAACTTATTGTGCAGGCACAGAATTCTTTTAACTCATTAATTTGTCAAACTCAATCTGCTTATCCTATAATTAAAAATACTACTACTTTTGATACCAATACTACTACTACTTTTGATGTCAAGACTGCTACTACTACTACCCCATTACTTGATAAACTTAACTTAAATGAACAAACTAGAAACAATAATTTACTACCCACTATACCGACTACTACCATTTGCAATTCCCCAACCTATACTACTACCTACACTCAACCACTACCTAGTCACACTCATAATATTACACCTACCTCCAACTTTAACTTTAGAAACTCACCTCTTTTAAAATGGGTCTTACACTATGATGGACGTCATTGTGTGAAAGAATTCATCATCCGACTATCTGAATTTGCAAATTCTTGTGGCATGCCGGAGCATCATATCCTTGACAACATAGTACATCTATTCAAAGGTGATGCCCTGGTGTGGTTCAGAAGCATTAGCAAACCGGTCACACTTCAGGGACTTCTTAAGGAATTAAAAGCTGAATTCCTACCCGTGGACCATGAGCGAGTGCTCCTGAACAAAATTAGAAGCAAGTTGCAAGAAGATGGTGAAAATATTAAGTCTTACATTAACAACATGCAAGCTCTTTTTAACAAACTTACCAATCCTCTACCAGAATCAGAAAAATTGAATATTATAATGCTGAATATGAGTCCTTTCTATATCTCCAAACTTGCATTGGTTGAAGTCTCATCTATTGCTAATCTAAAACAAATCTGCTCAAGATTAGAAACAGCTAAGTTTAGGTGTGAAGAGCGAGGTTACTTTCATGTACCAAAGGACAAGGAACCACTCGCAAACATACCTCAACCACATAGGGTACTACACACACTAGACACTAGGGAACCACTTCAACCAACACAACACAAACAACATTGGCAACCAGCTAAATCTAATTTTACTTGTTTAAAATGTGGTGGTAACCATAGTAGTGTACACTGCAAAACTTATCCTACTATAATTTGTCTTAGGTGTAAAAAATCTGGAACTTTAACTAGGAATTGTGATTGTTCAAAAAACTAGCTTATAGGTCAGATGTACACAAGAGTTCTGGAACTTATTATAATACAAATATTTCCAAAACTACTTTTAATACTGTTAATACTTTTAAGTGTTATTCTGACCAGGAATGGCAAAACTGGCTTACTTATTTAAAAACTTTCTTTTCTTCTTACAAAACTAATACTCTCTTTTCTAATCACCACTTAGATGACAGAGGTTTTATAAAAATCTCAATCATTGGTCTTGAGTGTCTTGCTTTGGCTGATACCGGAGCAACCACTTCCGTCATCAGTGAAACAGCTCTAAATACTTTATTACAAGCTGGACTGTCAACTAAAATCGAGAGTACTAACTCTATTTCTCTTAAAGTAGGCAACAATGCTCTGCTTAATACCCTAGGTTCAGTAGCTTTACCTATAGTATATAATGGGACTCTACAGATCATTCATTTCCAAGTTAGCTCTGATATCAATACACCATTGATATTAGGGGTGGATGTACTTAGGTCATTTAACTTGTGTTCTGATGTTTTGAAACCCAACTCACATACTCTCTCTATTTTATCCCAACACTCACTAACTGACAACACTACTCACCTACATGACTACTTAGACTTAGATGACTCTCAACGACTACTTATTGACAAAATTGTCAAACTCTACTCTACTATAGCTGCTACTGACTCTAAATTAGGACTGACCACTTTAGAGGAACACTATATTGACACTGGCGACCTTCCACCTGTAAGACAGAAATACTACCCTATACCCTTTCATCATAAAAAATATGTAGAGCTCGAAATAAATAAAATGCTCGAACTAGGAATCATAGAGAAAAGCAACTCGCCATGGAACAGCCCTATACTAATAGTTCCCAAGGCCAATGGGGAACATAGACTATGCCTTGATAGTAGAAAACTTAATAGTATTACTAAAGTAGACTCTTACCCAATGCCTCATGCTCAAAATATCCTAGACTCTTTAAATAATGCAAATTTTTTATCCTCTATAGACTTAAAAAGTGCTTTCTTTCAACTTAACTTGGAAAAATCCTCTAGGGAAAAGACTTGCTTTTCTATTCCAGGACTAGGAGCATTCCAGTTCTGTAGAATGCCTTTTGGTCTTGTGAATGCGACTGCTAGAATGATGCGTCTCATGGACAAAGTCTTTGGCCCGGAATTTGATGGTAAAATCTTCTACTATGTTGATGACATCATCCTGGTTAGTTCTTCATTCCAAGAACACCTAGACTTACTATACATAGCTTTTAAGAAACTGCAGGAAGCTGGCCTTACTATTAACTTTGATAAATCTGTCTTCTGTAGATCTAGCCTGCGTTTCTTGGGTCTTTGGTTGCGTGGATAGAAATGGACTACGTACTGACTGTGACAAAATAAAACCTATACTTGCCTATCCTACTCCTACAACTCAAAAGGACGTAAGACGCTTTCTTGGAATGGTCTCTTGGTATCGTCGATTTATTAAGAATTTCTCTGAAGAAACTGCTCCTCTTAATAAATTGACGAAGAAACTACCAAAAGGTCAAAAATTCAACTTTGACAATGACGCTCTGACTGCATTAGACAAAATCAAAGGTCTTCTTATCTCTGCTCCTATTCTCTCTATACCTAAATTTGACCGACCATTCATACTCAACACTGACGCTTCTGACAAGGGACTGGGAGTTGTGTTATCACAACTAGATGATGACAACAACGAACACCCTATCGCTTATGCTAGCAGGACTCTTTCAAGGACCGAAAAGAACCATTCTACAACTGAAAAAGAACTAAATGCTTTACTTTTTGGCTTAGAAAAATTTAGAGGTTACATTGAAGGTTCGCCGTTTCAAACTACAGTCTATACTGATCACAGTAGTCTGAAGTGGTTAGTAAGCTTGAAAAGTCCCACTGGTAGACTTGCTCGATGGTCACTTAGATTATCTCAATTTAATTTTAAAATTGAATATCGTAAAGGTTCTGAAAATGCCCTTCCTGATGCTTTATCTCGTGCTCCTATTAACTCCATTCTCTCTAACATACAAAACTACTCACAAACGACTGACAATTGGTATCTCTCTAAACTACGAAATATAAAAGACAGACCTGACAAATACCCTGACTGGAAAGTACTCAATGACCGACTTTACAAAAGAATCAGACAAAAAAATCCTTTGACTGTGGATTGTGAATGGAAACTTGTCATACCACAGGAATATAGACAAGACATTATAAGACAACTCCATGAACCTCCTTCAGCTGCTCACTTGGGCACCTTCAAAACTCTAAAAAGAATCAGACAATCTTACTTTTGGCCAAAAATGCACACAGACATCGGCAAATTTGTCAAAATCTGTCAAACTTGTCTAACTTACAAAAGTACTAATGAATCACCTCCTGGACTTATGACAAATCCAAAAATAATTCTCCGACCTCACCAAACTATATGTACTGATATCTTAGGACCCCTACCTAGATCTTATGCAGGCTATAAATTTATTTTGGTAGTTGCAGACTGCTTTACTAATATTTATAAACATACTAATATTTTTCCTATGAGAAATTCACTAGCTAAAACTGTTGTAAATATTATAGAAAATCAGTATATTTTAAAATTTGGAGTTCCTCAAACTATTATTATGGATAATGGACCTCAATATATCTCTAAACTCATGACCAACTTAATAAATAAATACAAAATACCTAATGTCTTTTATAACTGTCGCTTCTTACCTCAAAACAATCCTGCTGAAAGGATTAATAGAGTCATTGTTACAGCACTATCTTCCTATGTAGGTACAGACCATAGACAGTGGGCTGAAAATCTGCCTGGTATTGAATTTGCCATCAATACTGCTGTCCATGAGATAACTGGATACAGCCCTTACTTTCTTAACCACGGACGGGAAGCCATACTGTCTGGGGACTGGTATAAAGATGGTACTGTAAAGGACTCTGAGTTACTGTTTACTGATAGGGAACCTTATGCTAACACTTTAACTCACCTCAAAGAAATATTTGCCTCAGTTCAGGTACACTTGAACAAATCTTACATCCGCAACAAACACTACTATAACAAAAATAGGCGTGATGTAGAATATAATGTAGAGCAAATAGTTTGGAAAAAAGAATATCCTTTATCTAATGCTGACAAGTACTTTGCCAGCAAGCTAGCTCCTAAGTTTCTTAAGTGTAAAATCACTAAGAAAATATCACCACTGTCTTACATCCTAGAAGACTTTCATACAGGTAAAAACCTGGGAACTTGGCATATCAAGGACATACTAAAGTCTAGTCCTTGCTAATGCACTAATTTAACTAGATATCTTAGGTCTTATGTAAACCCTAACTTATTATTCTAGATCTCTTAAAACCTACTTCTCTTTATCTAATAAAAATAAATATATATATATATATATATATATATCTTTACTTAGGTCTCAACCTAGCCAAACCTAGGTCTCCTTAGAGGTCTATAATACATCAAAAAAAAAAAATTATTTTTTTTTTTTTTTTCACTAACTTAGGCGACTGCTCTCGTTTTCCCTCGTGAATTTAATTAATTGCTGTCCTCTCTTGCTGGTCAATACTGATCAAACTCTTGATATAAACACAATATTTTATGTAATTATAATTATGTAACTGGTATACTTAGTTTATTTTATATATAAACACAACTGCTTATGTATGTATATATACAAATATTTCACTCCCAACCCAAAGATTGAAAGATTTATTTATGTGAGATGAACTCTAAGTGATAGAGAATGGAAAGGTTTTTTTAATATTTTTTATTATTAGGCGCCAAAATAGATGAAGCATGCAAGGAAGTATACAGGGAGCATGAATGAATAACAACTTATTATAATATTATTTTATTTTACACATTACACTCCTTACACTCTGTCATAATGCCATGCAAATCTCAGCTGGGTGGTTGTAAAATACACATGATAAGAATTTATGTGGAAACCTTATTGACCTTTGCTGACATTATAGACTGCACACACACATAACAATGTAACATTTTTTTGTAATGACGACTAGGTGTTCCCTAACCCAACTAAACTCCTAGTTGGTAACTTGGTTATCATGTCTTAAATAAAACACACATACACATATTTATTATATCAATTGGAATAGGCAAAGGAGCAACTTAAAAAAAAAAAAGAAAAAAAAAAATTTTAACATTTTTTTCTAAGTAGGGCGGTATTGTAACACGAATAAATTTTGTGTTACATCCTATATGCCTATCTACACAATTAATTTTGAACCTTCCCGCTAATCTCTTATCAGGAATTTACTACTGCCATCTGTTGTCAATTATTTGTACTACATTGTACAGAATAGTCACCTGGTATCATTTTAACTCATATTTTTATATAACTTACTATTTCTACTTATAAATATTTAAACAATATAATAAAAATTGCTTTAATATATTTATAATATTCTATTTATGTCAATTGAAATGAACGCTTACTTGAGTTTATAATTTTTTAATAATAGCAACCCTGAGACACTAGTCAATTTTGAATTCTTCGTTGAAAACATTTTTTACAGATACCAACAAGTTTGGTTTATTGTGTTTTGTCTAAATGATGGGTAGAATTAACACCTAGATGAAAGCAATAAAAGGTCGCTTCTCGACCATATAAAGGGTTTTACAGTCATGGAGCGAGAAAAAGAAACATGTTCATTGTTAGTGCATTGCGGCCATGGTGCCAACACATTCTTAAGTTATAAAGTGCCTCCGGATATAGACTTCTAGATCCTCTCATACTCTGCTGCAACATTCTGCTGTAACATTCTGCTGTGCAATCCACCTGCTGTCACAAACACACATGCATCTACACTGCGTTCTGCCACTATCACTCATCTACTGCGCTATTGAGTTTCTCTTCTACTGCCTGGTCACACCCTGGTGCTGACGTGCCTGGAGTTCAAGCCTGCTTGGAGTACTAGAGGGACACTGCTGCAAACTCCTGGCCATAGCTGAGGTTGTCTCATTCTTAATCTTAAATTTCTAAATGATAACTACCTAATATGCAAGTAAATTCATCATGTGTTCTGTGTTCAAGGGTACACCTACTAAACTATCTACTGCTTGATTTTTGTACTTTGCAAGCCTCTGCTACTTATTATACTACTCTAGTAAAGTGCATGGCGCCCATCTACTTACCTCTTGAACATAGACAAACTTAATAGTAACTTATTTTCTGTACAAATTAACTTAGGGTCTTGGAGACCATAGCTGTGAGAATGTCTGGGTGATAATCAAAAGGCTTCACCCACACCCTGGTTCATACTTATAAACTAATAGTAATCTGTACAATTTGTGAAACTCAGTGTTTAATATTTCTAGTGTAACTTTATTTAACTTAACTCTTAGCATAGTGTCATTCACAACTGCAGTTGAAAGCACTATAAAGTATTGTATTCAAACCCTTAGAATAAAGCTTTAGAGCTGTGAAGCTGTGACAGCACAGGAGTGCCAGCTCATCACACATTGTTGATTGTTACCTCTTAAGTCCTTTTTTATTAACTAATCTAACTGTTCTATTGTTCACCTGTTTAGGCTTGTGTATTTTTTTTAAATATATATCTGTTTCCTTCATTTTCACAAAATCTGAGTTCATAATTTCACTTCCTCTTAGGCTGCCTTTATATAGTGACTTTGGCCTTCTTCTCAGCTTAATATATATCCAATTTAATAAAACTACAGAATCTCTTATCATTATTTATTGATATATTGCTTTTAACGCTGAGAATAAGGCTGAAACACCCACTACCAAAATCCTATGTTATACAGTTTCTTTAGAGGTTCGTCTCGGCATTGGATGATAAGCAATCGACATTGCCAACTTATTAGGAATCAAAGTGTTTCTGAGTGCTAATTAATGATATTATTAAAAATAACATTATTTGCCGTAAAATTAACCTTAAATCATAAACTCTCTGTGTACGAATGGTACGAACACTTCGTGTCCGCATTATTTCATTTTAGTTATATAATTGTTACAATTAATTAATAGACATATTGATTTTATGTAATATGGATAACTGCTGTGTTTGTAACAAGGCCATAAAGACCTTAGCACGCATTACGTGTGCCCAATCATCATGCAACAACAATTTCCATCGTCAGTGTGTGAGTATTACCATTGACACAAACAAAGAAGAGTCAACGTGGACATGTCCAACATGCAAGACCAGAGAACCTCGCGGGGATAGATCCAATACGCCGGTCAGAACAGCGCACGAGGATCTAGCCGGTGTCGCTGCCGCCACTACTGCCGCAGCTACCGCTTCCTCACAGAAGCCGGCCCCGCGATACGATAAAAGGCAGCAGGACTTTATGGCAGATATGCGTGAAGAAATTTTAGCCATAATTCGCAGTGACCTGCCTATCACCGTCCGTGCTGTAATCGCTGAGGAAATGCGAGGCGTCCACCAAAAAATAAAAGACATAGAACAGTCCATTAAATTAGTGTCAGATCAATATGATAACATGGAGAAGGCTTTGCAGGAATATAGAGAGGAGGTTATGCAAATAAAAAAAGAGAAAACTGCAATATCAGAATGTAATAAAAGTTTAGAATCCAAAATATCACACTTGGAGGAGGAGCACCACAAAAACCAACAATGGGCCAGAATACAAAATGTCGAGGTGATCGGGATCCCGGAGCACAAGTTGGCACAGCTCACCAGTACTATAGTGCGACTGGCGGAGCATGCTAGGGTGAAGCTGGATGCGGCCGACGTGGAGTTCGCGCACCGCGTCCAAGCCAAGCGGGCTGTGACTGGGCGCCCGCGTGCCATAGTGGTGCGTCTCCGGAGCCGCTGCGTCAAGGATGAGCTGCTGGTAGCTGTGAGGAAGTGCCGAGGAATTACCACTAAGGACCTAGGCATGGGTGGCGAACCCAAACAAATATATGTTAATGAACATTTAACGAGACATAATAAACAGCTGTTTAACCGATGTAAAATCCAGGCAAAAGAAGCTAATTTTAAGTTCATCTGGACAAAAAACTGCCGAATCTATACAAGAAGAAGATCGCCGTATATTCTTATTATCAAAGAATCGGATTTGAAATTAATACATTAAAACACTCACACTTCTAAAAATTCACAATCATTCAATAACTTCATGCATTTGTTTTTAAGATTTTTGAACAATAAGATCTTTTTACATTACTATAATATTAAATTACTATTTATAAGCTTCTCACACTCAAATAATATACAAACACACATACATAACTCACAATACACACAACTACTTCATTATTTTGTAAGTAGGTACAATAATAAGTTTGGCATGTGGTAAATTTTATACAAAAGGTAACAACTGTAACCTAATCCTAACAATAACAAAATATCTAAATTTTATAATACTAGGTTTTAATTCAATAATAACCTACTTAGTTTTAACTGTAATAATCTTAATAATAAAATATAAACAAATCTTATTAATGTGCATGTTATTTTATACCCTATAAGTAGGCACTACTCTCAAATATTAAACACATTATTTGTATCAATACGTCTACAATATATTTATTAAATGCACTGTAGGTATACCTAAATTTCTTCTTCAATATTCTGTTGTTATATTATGTGATCGAATACTAACTTTCATATTTTCAAAGATTTGGTTTTTAAATTATAGTATAATAAAGCTGAGCTCACGGGCAGTAGGTGTAATGTGTTTCGCCGCGGTCGCGGGAGGGGTGGTGGTGCTGTGTGCTTCGGGGCTCGGGGCGCGCGCGGGAGGGGTGGTGGTGCTGTGTGCTTCGGGGCTCGGGGCGCGCGCGGGAGGGGTGGTGGTGCTGTGTGCTTCGGGGCTCGGGGCGCGCGCGGGAGGGGTGGTGGTGCTGTGTGCTTCGGGGCTCGGGGCGCGCGCGGGAGGGGTGGTGGTGCTGTGTGCTTCGGGGCTCGTGGCGCGCGCCCGTCACCATTGGAGTCGGGACCACCGTGACGTGGAGTGTCTCTGGGTTACTATCGACGGTGCCGCACTTCGCACACATGTATAGTTTACTCACCTCCTGGCAGGGATTTATCACAACAGGTAACTAAATATATGTCAACTATAATTAACGCTCATCCGGATGACCATATACCCATAGCCGGCGATTTCAACCTAAGCATCATTAAGTGGAACTCTGGTGAGCCATTATTTCTTAAAAAAGGTAGTGTTGAGCTATACTTACATATAACTCAGGTGTAGATTTTATCTCCCAAATGAACTTTTTAGGATTAAATCAATACAATAATTTCACTAATATAACAAAAAATACGCTTATATCTCATTTACTCAAACTTTAATTTGGAGATGACAGAATGTTTAAAATCCAAAATATCACACGTGTGAGGTGTGGAGTACATTAAAGGATGTGCGGTGGTATTATCAAATGTAAGTATGTAGCACAATGATGCGTTTTTTAAATATTAACCTGTGCAGAATATGCATTTTAATTAGCACTATAAATGATGTACCTACTATATTTATTTTATTATCGACACATGCGTCGAACACAATGGATACAGTTTATCATTTTAAATGAGTTAAATATATTATGTGATGTTTAAGTTATTATCAATACCATATATCGAGCACAATGAGTCGAGGCTGTTCTAGTTGTTAGTAGTTGGTTCTGTAATAATAACAATGAAGATTGTATACACCTTAGCACAACAGCAACGATACCCTCGATACAAATCGACAAAATCGATTTTATGAATTCATTCTTAAACTTCATTATACCGACTGTCAAATTATATCGATGCGGTTAAGCTAAGCCCGCCTAGCATGTTTGTTTTATTATCGGTACATAAGTTATTTGGAAAATTAGATTGTTGGTAACATCAAAAATGTTTGTCATTAACCAGCCAAACGTCCGCGGATACTTTAGTATCCAGTGCACTCAAACAATGCGGCATTGCTATAAGCATCATCTAGTGAATTGCGTCGTCTCTCTTTAGTTTGTTGTTATAATATCACAGACAATGATATTACTTCACTAAATAATCGGTAGATGGCTAAATATAAAGATTATTTTATGACAAAAATATATAAAAACATTCTTTTCGCGTAGTACTATTGCATTGGAATTAGAATATTGTTGAAATATATCTCGTAAATAATATTTCCTGATATTATTAAACATTAAAATGATCTTGAGGATTTGTTTTTTAAGATTACAGCTATATTTTATTGTTTGTATATGTAATCCTAGTCTAAATAGAGGGTCAAAATTATTGATATTATTAGGACGAGAACAATGGCCGGTTTTGACTGTTTTTTTTGTGTTTTACAGTTTACTTTACATTCTTTTTAATAAAATAATATCACAAAAATATAAAATAGTTCACTATTTCCATAATGATATACTTACTTATATTATAGAAAAGTATTAAGATTAATAAAATATTTCAATAAAAAAAAAACGCATGAAACTTGACGCGACCGAAATTTGAGAAGTAGGTGTTTTGTTTCAATTTATTTTACAATCGACGACTAAATTTAATATTAATCTTTTTACATTGTTGGAAAGCGAAAATACTCGAATTTTATACTTATTTTTTAATTAGTCTAATTTCAAATATTTTTACATTAAAATGGAGAATAATGAAAAACAACACAGTGTTTTGTAATACTTTTCGCATTTTTTGTTTGGGTTTTAGTAACTTATATTAATATTATCTTTTTTTAATATTACTTTGTTAAGTACAATTTCACCTATTCCTCCGTATTTTGTTTCATTATGTTTCACTGCTCAATTCTCGCGATTAATATTAACATGTAGTACTGTTTTCAGTTCACGGCCATTATCACGAATAATTTTAAAGCTAAAATATAATAATATTAGTAATCTGAAAGAAAAAGTGGTTAATGTATTTTTAACTTGCAACCCCACGTTTAGTTTACCCGCCTTCCCACTGAGTAGTTTCCGTCATTATCTGTTTTCGTGCAGCGGCCGTGTCACGCTTTTAGGTTATTTTACATTTAAATTTTGTGTCTTACGTTTAAACAGTTTTTTAGTTATTTACGTTTTATTATGGGTAATAAACACCGTAAACGCAAAAGAAATGACGAAGATAGCGTCATTCTGAAGAAATTACGAAAATTAGAAAAAAAAGTGCGCAGGCGTCATCGTAGATCGTCGTCCATTTCTGAAACAACGTCAGGTAAATACTGTTAATTATACTTTCCGTAACTTTTCCATGCAGTTATAATATTTAGATACCTCAAATAAAAACCTTATGCAAGATAAATTATGTATTAAGAAATGATTTGAACGATATTATCGTAAAATAATGTCCGCCGTGATTCGTGATGCCTGAATGATTAGTCAGTCAATCTTCGTCAGTCAAATTTCGTCTGTTAAATTAGTTAATACTTAGAATATTTGGTACACTGTTTATATGTATATATAAATATATCACAGATATACGTGATGCGAACAATACATTCTGGGATTGTTTCCTTCACATAAATAAATCAATGCGGCACTTTCGGTACCTATCCGAACCGTTTTTGGTGGTTGTTGCCTGCACTTATCTTATACTAACAGCTTACCCGACTGAATAATGTTGTACAGATCAAATTGATGCGAACGATACGATCAGGATCGTTACCTTCAAATATATAATATATTCTGTGACAATTTAGTGATGCAAACAACACATACTTGGGGTTGTTACCTTCACAAATTTCTTATACCAATATCTGAGAGTGAATTACATAATTGTTACCGAGTTTACCATATTGTACTGATTATAGTGATGCGAACGATACGATTGGGATCGTTACCTTCACGAAAATAATCTGTAAGTGATGCGAATGGTTCTTGGGATCATTACCTTCACAATTTGGTTTTTTTCTTACAGAATCTGGAAAATATGATCAAATTACGATTGATAGTGAGCATGATGAATTTGATACAAATTCTACGTCTCCCTTGACTCAATTAGAAGAAGTCCCACTTTTACAAGATGTTAGCGAACATACTCTCCAGGAAAATGAAATGGTGAGTGAAGAAGTAAAACGCTTAGATGACAATATTCTCTCACTGCTTGGTGAAGCACCAAAAGATATTACTCCACCAGGACCGGAGGTTCACACAAATATTGCATTGAGACTTCAAGACGTGTTACTTAATGGACTTAAAAGGGATAATAAACTCAAATTATAGAATTATATCCAGTTCCAGGAAACTGCTTGATGTTTAAGGCACCTATTATCAACCCTGAAATAAAGGCTGCGGTGTCAGAACTACTTGTGAAAAAAGATTTCTCCTTAGCAGCTAGGCAAGATCAAACCGGGGTTGCACTCACAGCTTTAACCAGGGCTATGGACATTCTTGTCAAACAAGACTCCATTAATCAAGATGTAATTAAACATTTAAGAAACGCTTGCCGTCTGCTGTGTGACTCCCATTATAATGACAACAAAATGAGAAAAAATTTTCTTATATCGACACTTAATAATAAATTAAAAGATACACTAAAAGAAGCCAAAAGAGATAAGTTCCTGTTCGGAGAAAATTTATCTGATAAGATAAAAACATCAAAAGCTATCAATAATGTCAGCGATGATCTTAAAGGTCGTCCTAGAGCAATTATTACAAAAAAACGTTCCTAATAACAAGCAGACAAAAAACTGGAAACACCCGCAGCCAAACAATCCTTCGAATCGGACCCAGACCACCTTAGCTTATCGGACTGCGGGGCCTGCAGCACGCCAGCCGCGGAACGAGCAGCGGATCGAACAGCGGAAGGAACCCCAACGAGGACAGCCTTCGACACGTGCACGGGGGAGTGCCCACTACTCTTACAAGAGAAGACAGTAATTCAGGTAGCATCTTCTAGATTAACATACTTTTATAACAATTGGGAGAAACTTACATCCGACTTAACAATACTGTCTTGGATTAAAGGATATAAAATTCCTTTCTTATCCCAACCATTTCAAATGGACTATCCAAAAAATGAACCAAGTAACTCAAATGAATTACTGGTTATTAAAAAGGAAATAAACATATTAATCTCTAAAGGTGCCATCTCCCTGTGTAATAGAGTAGAAGGAGATTTTTTATCTAGCATTTTTGTAGTACCCAAACCAAATGGTGAGAACAGGTTTATTCTCAATCTTAAGAAACTTAATAAGTTTAAAGAAACCCACCATTTTAAAATGGAGGATTTAAGAACAGCAATTAAATTGATGTCACCGGGATGTTTCTTAGCAACCATATATTTAAAAGATGCTTATTTCTCTATACCTATAGATCCATTGCATAAAAAATATTTAAGATTTAGTTTCCAACAAAAGATCTATGAGTTTAACTGCCGCCGTTTGGTTTGAACACAGCTCCATTAGTATTTACTAAAATTATGAAACCGGTAGTGGAACATTTACGGCTACACAGTTTTATTTCTACTATTTATTTAGATGATATTCTTCTTATTGGTAATTCATACTTGGAATGTATTAAAAACATAGAAATTACAAAAAAATTACTCACAAATCTAGGATTTATTATAAACTATAAGAAAAGTAACATTAAACCTAAAACTAATTGTCATCTTCTGGGATTTATAATTGATTCAAATCAATTTTGTGTTAAAACTCCTGAAAATAAACAACTCACAATAAAAAGAGAAATTGAATTAATTAAGTCTTTAGAAATATGTAAAATTAGAGATTTTGCCAAATTTATAGGTTTATTAATATCGGTGTGTCCTTCTGTTGAATACGGTTGGTTACACACAAAAATATTTGAAAGAGAAAAAATGTTAAATTTATGTAAGCATCAAAATTACGAAAAAAGTATGAAATTAAATCAAAACTTGCTAAATGAGGACTTAGATTGGTGGTACAAACACATTCACATATCCTACAGTCCTATTCGCGACAACTCATATGAATTTGAATTGTTCTCTGATGCGAGTATGACTGGTTGGGGCGCATCTTGTAAAGACAAAAAAGTGAACGGTTTTTGGACTCAAACTGAAAGAATGTATCACATTAATATACTTGAATTATTAGCAGCATATTTTGCATTAAAAGTGTATGCCAAAGACTTATATAATACTCAAATTTTATTACGTATAGATAATACTACTGCAATATCTTGTATCAACCGAATGGGGAGTGTGCAATTTCCACACCTAAATATGGTTGCCCGTAAAATATGGAAATTTTGTGAACAAAGGCGGTTATTTATATTTGCGTCATACATAAGATCTTCTGACAATGTCATTGCAGATTTCGAATCACGTAAAGCTGAGTCCGATACTGAATGGGAATTAGCACCTTTTGCATTTTCATTAATTATTGAAATTTTTGGAATGCCTGAAATAGATTTATTTGCTAGCAGGTCGAATGCAAAAATTAATAAATACATATCTTGGAAACCAGACCCATATGCTTATTGCATTGATGCTTTCACCGTGAACTGGGGAAACCTTTACTTTTATGCTTTTCCACCCTTTTCAGTAATTTAAAAAATGTTACGCAAAATTATCTCTGATAAAGCAATGGGTATTGTAGTAGTGCCATACTGGCCCACTCAGCCATGGTTCCCAATTTAAAAAAAAAAATTAATATCTAAAATTATTTATTTTCAACCGAGCACTGACCTACTGATTTCTGGTGATTACAGGTCTTACCACAAACTCCACAAAAACCTTACCCTGGCTGCAGCAATATTATCAGGGAAGCATTATTAAGAAGAAGTGTGCCACCTTCTTCCATTGAAATAATGATGAATTCACTAGCACCAAAGACACAAAAACAATATAATTGTTATTTCAAAAAATGGTACATATTTGGTCAAAATCACAATATTAATTTTTTTGAGGCCTCAGTGCCTAATATTATATATTTTCTTACTATTTTATATAACTCGGGCCTTAAATATGGTAGTCTTAATTGTTGCAAATCAGCATTATCATTTATAATAGGTGGAAATATTACAAATGATGACAGGATTTCCAAATTTATGAAAGGGGTATTCAGATCTAGACCACCAAAACCAAAATATGATTTCACTTGGGATACAAACATTGTCTTAAATTTCTTGTCTCAAAATTACCCAAATGAAAACTTAAATCTGGAATTATTATCAAAAAAATTAATTACACTTTTATCATTAGTAACCGGACATAGAGTACAATCATTGTCTAAAATTAAATTGAATAACATTATTATGTCTGGCAATAATAATATATCCATAATGATTTCTGATACAATTAAGACTACAAGGCCTAACACATGTCAACCATTGTTAAAGCTACCATTCTATCAGGAAAAAGTCGAAATATGCCCAGCTACCACTCTTAGTTGTTATATAGACAAAACTGCATTAATTAGGACAAGTAAAACTGATAATTTATTTATTAGTTATAGAAAACCTCATTCAAAAGTAACTAGTCAAACACTTAGTCATTGGATTAAAGACATAATGCAAAAAAGTGGCCTAGATATTTCAGTATTTAGCTCGCACAGCACTAGACATGCTTCCACTTCTAAAGCGAAGTCTATGGGAGTGGACATAGATACCATTAGGAAAACTGCTGGTTGGAGTAATTCATCTTTAACTTTTGTAAAGTTTTATAATAGAGAAATTGTTTCATGCCAAGATGAAGCATTTGCCAGATCAATACTTCAATCTTGAAGTATATGAAAGGCATATAATTTGTATTATATATTATAATGTTCACATTTGTTATTTGAAAGTTGTATGCTTATAATTGATTAAAATTATCAGATAATAAACATTTTCGGATAATTGCCGATTTCTCGTTCTTCTCTAAACATCTACATGTTAATATTAATCGCGAGAATTGAGCAGTGAAACATAATTAATGATAAAACGAACTTACCTTACGTGAAGTTCTATCATAATTATGTGAGCTGCTCAATTCGAAGCGATTAATATGACCTCCCTCCCTGCAATCCCGCCCATAGGTGGTGAAATCAGCCTCTTGTCCTCAACAATGCACGGTATCCCTTTTTTCAGGGTTTACAGGACAGCTTTATACTAAATGACGGAAACTACTCAGTGGGAAGGCGGGTAAACTAAACGTGGGGTTGCAAGTTAAAAATACATTAACCACTTTTTCTTTCAGATTACTAATATTATTATATTTTAGCTTTAAAATTATTCGTGATAATGGCCGTGAACTGAAAACAGTACTACATGTTAATATTAATCGCTTCGAATTGAGCAGCTCACATAATTATGATAGAACTTCACGTAAGGTAAGTTCGTTTTATCA
The DNA here is from genome assembly GCA_947458855.1 of Monopis laevigella. NCBI lineage: Eukaryota > Metazoa > Arthropoda > Insecta > Lepidoptera > Tineidae > Monopis > Monopis laevigella. The sequence goes on from OX381577.1 coordinate 361,241, forward strand.
TTAATTATTATAGTTTTTTTATTTAGCAGATATCATGGTTTATATTATTAAAGTATCGCAAAAAAAACGGGTAGCATATGACCGCGCGAACCTCGGACGTTAGCTATTTTGGTTTCGCGCGCTGGAAGTTGAGTGGTTAACTACTGATTTAATTTATTAATTTGAAACACTGACGAAAATATCAAGTAGATATTAATAATTTGTTAAAAACTAATACTTACCTGTATAATGTTTCCACTCAGTGGTGTTTATACCATGCTGTAATTATAGCATACATAATATTAATTATTACAACAAAATTAGTTATGAAAAACTAAATTTAAATAATAAAATAAGATTATACCTAAGTAACTTGGACTGGATAGTTGAGTTATGAGTTGTTTAGATAAATGACAAGATATTCAATTTTAACACTTTTACGTCCATAGATAAACAAACACTCGCACCCAAAACAAACATACATGCATACACACATACAAGCACTCACTAACCAACAACAAAAGCACGCATACATATTTCGCGCGCCTTATAGTGTTAAATTTATGGTATTATATAATCAAAATTCTACATGGCTTTATGTTTTATTAAAATATTTTGTAAATATGATGTGCGAAATGCATTTAATTAAATAAATAAACAACACATACACAGTACGTACCACGTATATAAGGCAACGCATATAATTACTTAATAATAAGTTCACGAGGACGTGAACTTTTATCAGGATGGACGAGCTGTAAGATGCCTAAATAATTAAAACAATATGTTGATGTATGTAAATCATTTATCATTAATTATAGTTTAAAATTAAATAATTTAGTTATAAATCATTACATTTGTTGATGAATAAGTATGTCAATTGATTATACATTAGCCACCAGAGAGCGCTGTATATTTTCTGACAAACGAGAGACTTCGACGACGACATTGTGTGTAATGGCGTCGTAGAAGTGAGTCGTTGATTGTAACGTTTTGTCGAGTTCTGTAGAATCAATTGTACTTTCGATTCATTAAAATATTAATGTAAACAGTTTGTGAGTTTTATTTAATATAATATACCGTTGAAATAATTAAAGAGCTAACACATGTCACCCTTAATATGAACGCTACTGATATTTTAATCATACCTCTCCTAAATGCATCTCAAAGTAGATATGATTTCGTAAAAGCCGACTATAAAAATATAAATAAAGATATTAAAGTTAATGATTGGCTATGTTTGTTATCTACTGGCTCGGTAGACGATGTAGTCAACATGTTTTACCATAAACTCGGTGAAGTTATCGAAAAATATATACCAAAAAAATCATGCTCTTCAAATCGTTACCCCTTGTGGTACAGTCGGGCACTTATATGTATTATAAAAGAAAAAAACAAAGCACATAAACATTGGAAGCGGTATCAAATCCGAATGACTACGAAACGTTTTCTTTATTAAGGTCTAGACAAAAAACTCTTCAGAAAAGGAGTTTCGTTAATTATATTAAAGTTTTACAAAACCAAATCAAAATACAACCTAAAAAAATATGGAATTACGTAAACTCAGTTCTGCATATCCCAGCACAATGTTCCTAGATGACAAAAAACTTAATACAGGCAAAGACATCTGTAAAGCATTTAGCTCTTATTTTAAGCAGATGTTTACACGACCGGCTTGTAGTTATCGGGACACCGTTTCAGAATGTCACTATTCTCATGTAATTGGTAACATAGACATCCCGGAAAATAAGGTGAAGTTACTGGTTGTTGAACTGGACACAAGTAAGGGAGCTGGTAGCGATCAAGTACCGCCTAGCTTTATCTCAAACTGTGCTGACAGTCTATCACTACCGCTCACTATAATTTTTAATCGTTCCATACAAGAAGGAGTATTCCCTTCCATATGGAAACAGGCACACATTGTTCCGATACATAAAAAAATATCAAAGTCAAACATTGGTAACTATAGGCCCTGAGATGGGCCTATAGTTACCAATGTTTGACGTTGATAAATTTTTATGTATCGGATACTCAACATTTTCTCAAAAATATTTGAAAAGATAGTAAACGAATCAATATATCCAATATTAGCACAGGGTGTACCTAAAGAACAGCACGGATTTGTCAAATACAGATCTACTACATCTAACCTTGCTGTGTTTACCAATGATGTGTTGCAGGGTATGAGTGAAGCACATCAAGTGGACGTAGTCTACACGGATTTTGAAAAAGCTTTCAACCGTGTGGACCATGTCCTACTTCTTAGAAAGCTGCAAGGGTTGGGCATCCACGGAGGCCTGCGCTGGATTCAGTCATACATTAGTAATCGAACGCAGGCAGTGGTGGTGGGAGGGTTTAGACTTTATTGATATAACCTCAGGAGTTCCACAGGGCTCTCTGCCCGGTCCCTTGCTTTATATAGCGTACATATATGACATTCATTACTGTTTCCAACACGCCAAGTATTTGATGTACGCGGATGATAAAAAGATCTATATAAATGTTAGTGATGAATCCGACTGCATAAAAATGCAAGAAGATTTGGACAGGCTGTGTGTCTATTATAAAAGGAATAGAATAGACGTGAACGTAAAAAAGTGTGTGCACATAAGTTTCAGTAGAAGTAATAAAATAATTGAGTATACATACAAATTAAACGACAATACTGTTGCTAAGGTGCATTCAATTAAAGACCTTGGCGTTACGTTAGATAGTAAGCTTACTTTTTCTGAACACATTGACACTATCACTAACAAAGCATATCGTAACTTAGGTTTTATCATCCGCATATGAAGACCTTTCTCGGATACATTATGTATTAAAATGTTATGTTTTGCCTATATTCGAAGCGTCTTGGAGTATGCAAGTTCTATCTGGAATCCTCAGTATGCTATATATGAGCATGGAATCGAGCGGATTCAGCGTAAATTTCTTAAATTTCTGAACTGCAGGTCTGGGTTCCCATCGTCCAACTATGAACTTTTGTGTGAACGTCACAAAATTACCTCATTACAAGACAGGAAAACAATATCTGATATGATGTTGCTCCATGATGTATGCTCAGGACGTTTGGACTGCGCAGACATGGTCACCGGAATGGTGCGTTTATGTGCGCCCAAGCAGCGCACGAGGCCCACGTCACTACCTTATCCTCACGCACCAGATATATATCAAACAGTGTCTATCATAGGCTACCGAAGACATTTAATACCAAGTTCTCGAGTCTTAATCCTTTTTCTACATCAAAAGGTATATTTAATAATAATGTATCCAGCGTTCTGGTGGACTCCTTAACTCTTTAGATACCTACGTAGTTTTATTTTCAATGTTTTTTTTTCCATCTTATTGTGAATACCACAAATGCCACTCTATTGAGTACTCAAACACTTACATGCATAGACAAACAAACACACATACAAGCACACACGCCCTAATGCACTCATTCATTACTTCATACCTCTTTTAGTGTCAAAATAGTATCTTTTATATAATAAAAATTCTACATGGCTTTATGTTTTGTTAAAATATTATGTAAACATGATGTACTAAATTTTCTTGTTTAATAAATAAAACAAATAAAATTACATATCTACTAAACTAGGGTACATTCTACATAAGCAATTTGTTTACTAGTTGCGAGACCTCAATTGCATATCAGGACGGTTCCAGACGTCTTTATCGTTAAAATAGTCTTTTACACTATAGTAAGTCAATAAGGCTTTTAACATGTGTTTTATACAATTATTAAACTTTATTTCACTAAGATCTATAATGCTTTTGGGTAATTTATTAAATAACCTTATACTGTTAACGACGAAAGATTTATTAGTTTGTCGCTGAAGTGTAACCACGAGAGCCACAGGTATATAAGTTTATTTTTAAACTAATATAGCGGCTTATATAGTTATATAGTTTTGTTTCCCGGCTTCTCGCACAATAATCATTCAATGATATCGGCCGTAAATCGTAAGTATTAGTGTATGAGGATTATTAATATTATAAGAAAAGTAATAATAAAAAAATATAAAATTAGATAAATATAAAATTGGACTGAAAAAATGGGCCGTACAAGGAAACATGCCTATATATCTCGGTACTTATCTAGGTGTCATCGATCCACTACTTCCACTACTTTACAGTAGTAAAGTAGTGGATCGATGACACCTACTTATAACACCTAAATGTTCTTTACCTGGTTACGCTTTTGGCGCCATGACCGATGACAACCCATAATACACTAGAAGCGAAGCGTAGCATCGCAAGCGTGACAACACGTGCGCCCGCGCCGCCGCCGTTACATCGATTGGTTCCGCCGCCTGCGTCGTGTTCCCATTACTACCGATTAGTTCCGTCCGCCGCCGCCGCAGTGTCCAGCGATGCGTGCGGTGAGTTGGCTGTGGCTGTGGGCGAGCGGGCTGTGGCTGGCGGCGGGCTGGCTGTGGCTGCGGGGCGTGCGCGGCGCCATTCCCGTCAAGAATGTCACCTACGTGCTGGTACGTGCCGCCGCCGCATAAAACGTTTATTACAAAAGATGCGTAAGCAGGTTAGTTTTGCATTGAAGGGTTTCCGAATCGGATGGATACATGAAGCTAAAAAAACGCGCCCCGCGCCAATGGAGTAAGCATGATACATAAATTGTTTCATAATAGTACGATACCGGTGTCGCCAATTTCTTAGTCGAACAAATGAAGAACGGGGAAAAAGGTGTGGCTTCAAATGGCAGCTCAACGCGCCTGACACTTAAAAAACTGCTTGAGAAAAAAAGAGATACAAGCAAACACGAATGTGTGCGCGTGTCTATGAAGTGTATTGTTTTTTTATTATAAAAAGCTAAATATTTAATTGCATACTTAATAGTTTCGATAGTGTTGCCACCAATATTATTACTTATCGATATAAACCAAATATTTTGGGATTTATAGAGATCATCAAAGATTAATAATTATTTATCGATATACAATTGTAATACACACACATATCATCAAGGTAACCAGCGGAGGGGTTTTAATCCCACCTTGTCGTAGCCGATGGTATGAGTCTACACCGAACAAGTGGCTAGCTCGTCGCGATGTTTTGAATAGACTCAATACCTTTGAAAAATATACTTTGGTCTAATATGATCAAATCAAACAACTTTCTCATGGAACCATGTATCGCAAAAGAAAAAAAAATGGCCTTCTCCATACAAACTAGTAACGTTAAAATGACCAATTTGTATGGGGAAGTACATTTTTTTTTTCATTTGCGAAATATGGTTCTATAGAAAAAATTGTTAGATTTTATCAGCAGAACCTCATATTAGCCCAAAGTATATCCTTTCAAATCCACCCTGATAGACAATTTCGCATTTATAATACTAGTGGATTTAAAAAATGTAGGTAGGTATATAATAATATAACAATAAGTTAAAATACTTTATTAAATTTAATTATTTATTAAATTAAAACACATGTACAACTCTAACTACATGTACCTACTAAACGCAATCTCAACATTTTTGACCGACCTCCATGAGGAAGTTATACTCAAACTACAAAAGGCGAAAAACAATTAAATCGTAGCTTGATTCGTCAAAATGTACTGAACATACGGGTATTCTTGTTGGTTATCAATTTTCTTCTCTTTTAATTGCCTCCCCATTTACGTTTTAATGCCGGATTTTTCGGGAAACTGTATCATGTATAGAAAATATAATTAGTATTATATAAAAAAAACAATAATTGTATAATATCTCATAACCATGAAAGTATTTACAAAAATCGAGTATATCAACTATAAAATCACATCACTAAATAGTAACTGACAAACCTCGTTGGACGGTTCTGTTGTCGCCATACCTTTTGATTAAATTAAATTGAAAAGATTATAAATTATTTTAAAGTATCAAAATTCTCATTAAAAATAAAAACACATCACTAGTTCTTCAACTTTTAACTGATGCACATAGTTTGACAGTTACCATAGTTACGACGTTAGATTTTGATATTTTAATTATGGGTTTTATTATATTTTTTTATTAAGGTTTAATATAAGAAAAACATGTTAAATACATACTTGAAAAACGTGACACTAGGTACTTTTTTTTAATAGTAGTTTCTACACAGCTTTAATGCACAATTAACCATTTTTCTAACAATAAAAGCGGAGCTCTTTTCGACTTTCTCCGCCGAACGCACAAATCAGACTGAGGATGTAAAAAATGTAAGGGTGTGTGTGAGTGACAAATTTGTCACTCGCGCGGCACCCTGCAAATTGAATGATGCTTACTCCAGTAGGGGCGCGCGGACGGGCACGGTTTTTACCTTCATGGATGGATACCTAACAGTATATATTTTTTCACAAATATCGGAAATATGAACTGATTTGAGATTTATTGTTTTATTTTAAAGATTATATCAACCAGGATTCAATGTTTTTGTAATTATTGTTGTTATTGTAACTTTCTTTGCACAATTGTTTGTCGTCATAATAAAATAAAATATAATGAATTTGGTTAATATCTGAAGGAAAATGCAGAACTGGAAACAAATTGTATTAATTTACACTAAAAAGTAAAATACAAGTGTTGTTTACTGGACACATTTGTACCTACATTTGGTGCCTTCCAAAATTACATTTGCCGACTTCATAAAGTAGATTCCAGTATTACAAAATAACATTTCTAAAGGATATTGCCCAAATTAGTTAGAGAAATGGGCCATCATTGTGCCTAAACAAAATATAGTGGTGTGTTACCTGTAGAGTGTTAGGTCTGTAGGCTGCTGGTTCCTTCGATAGCTGCGCTGGTCAGATCCTCAGATATCACGATCCATAAAAGAGAAGCGGTGGTTGCGGTGGTGCGGGTGCAACCACTATATAAAGTCAACGTAACGGCGAAAGTAACGCTTATTTTTATTACTTTTTTTTTTTAATTAAGTAATAATTTGTGTAGAATATTTTGTTAAGGCACAATGACGGTCCACAAATAGGCAATGTCCTTTGTATTATTTTTTACTAAAGGGTCTCTGTTGAAAAAAAAAACACTCCTAAGATCATGTTTAGTATATACATATACTTAAGGTAAACGACCTAGTGATGGACGACCGGCCAGTCATGGACAGATAAACTGGAATTTTGTAAAAAATAAGAGTTAAAAACATTTTTTTGATAATTGGCAACACTTAATAATAGTCCGCTTATAATATTTGCCGTTATATTAACTTTGGCCATTTTGTTTTAAAATGGTGGTAGATTTAAAATGTTCCTGCGTGTAGTCTATGGAAAATCGATATTAATTAAAGAAATCATTAAGGAAGTAAGTTTAATATTTTGTTTATAGTCTCATTGTTAATATATATAAATGAATTTTGCCTTATTTTATGTTATCTTAAGTAAATTAAGAATGAAATGGGATACATTTCACTCGGAATTTATTTATTTTTTGATTATATAATACAATTTTTATAACTGGATATGTTTTATGATATATTTGTGGTTACGGAGACTGTGTCCAAACTTAATTATTATTTTAATTACGTATAAAGACTACCATAAGAACGGGCTTATTTGCTAGTACAATACAATTTTTACTAATTTAAGTAATGTGTAAGATTTCCAATAATGTACAAAGGTGTCCATAACTAGATATTTTATAAAAATCCATTTATGGACTTGGACTTTTTATAGACACACTTTTAATACATTTTTAGAAATGGCGGCAAAGAAAAATTATTCTCAAATTCAGATGCAAAAGGCTATTTAGGCAGTAAAAAGTGGTGAAAAGGTTAAAAATGCTGCAGAACAGTTTGGCGTACCGAGAATCATATTATACAATAAAATAGCAGAAAAAGCCTATTTGAATGTTCTATGGGTCCGATCCGAGCACATTTTTAACCAAGCAAGAAGAAGAGATTCTTGAAATATGGATTCTTAAAATTTTCGATAAAATATACCTGTGACAAAGGATGAATTATTAGATAGTGTTCAACGAATTATTTCATTATTAAAAATTCAATATACTTTAGATTTTTTTATTTAATTTTAATATAGACTTTTAATAATAATAATATCTTTATACTGTTACATGGTTGTCTGCTAATATGGTCAGGAAGGGTTTTTTTGTTTGCTGAATATTTTACGATGTTTTTCATTTTGTAAGAAATATTTATTACACGTTCTATTATAGTTTATATTTATTAATTTAGCATCTAGTGCTGTCAAGTAGCAACATATCGATAAACTACGAGCTTTGATAACATTGCCTTTTACGAATGAAGTTTTAAATTGTCTAGCTGTAGCTAAGTGTTTCTTTCATTAAAAAGAAGGATTTTGTCCTCCTATTGGTCGGATATATTAATTATTATATTACTCGGAGGCGCCAACTGAAAGTTTAATCTGAAAGTGAGCTTTTTGTGTCGGGTTGTTTTGTTTGGCATTGGTAGTGCTTAGTGGCTGCAGAAGAGATCGAACATGTTTGGTCCCCTGGGTACCCGAGGCAATTTATTTATTTAAAAACTTTATTGCCCAAAGTACAAAGGCGGCCTTATCTCTACCAGTCAAACCTTTGGGACAAATTGATAGCTATGTAAGGTAGATGTGCAATCAGTAAATATAAAATACTAGCAGACCCGCGCAACTTTGTCTGCGCGTTTAAATTTAACCGTTTACGCAGCGTACGCTCTTAAAAGGAATAATTTTTCCCCGTTTTTGCAACATTTTTCTTTGTTACTCCGCTCCTATTAGTCGTAGCGTGATGTTATATAGCCTATAGCCTTTCTCGATAAATGGATTATCCAACACGAAAATATTTTTTCAATTCGAATCAGTAGTTCCTGAGATTAGCGCGTTCAAACAAACAAACAAACAAACAAACAAACAAACTCTTCAGCTTTATAATATTAGTATAGATAATAAGAAAAAATATGTAATAATGAAAGTAAACGTTTATACATTTTTTTGAACCTCGGTTAGTCATGTATGGGTCAGCCTAACGAAGTTATGGAGACCTTCCTCCACCTAAATACATTTATACTAAACAGCTAGTTATAATGAATACACATATATACACCAAATAATATAACGAAAGGGGAGAGCAGGTACTTTTACACTAATGAAGCAAGACTAATAGCTATTTTAAAATAATTTCATGATGCTGAATTACCCACATATCCGGCTTTAATAATAATATCTTATGCTTCAGTATTGATAGAAAGTAACACACACAAGTAATTAAAAAGACTATTGGACACGCCTACTCAACCAAAGATGTCGTTTTTTGTATATTATAAATACCCTCGAGCCCCCTACAAACTGCTTCGTTTGTTAACTGTTGTATAGTTAAGACGCATCTCCCATCTCGTGACGCAGCTTAGGTCACCCAACCGCGAAGTTCTCCTTTAACCCGCACCGCAGATTAGTTAATCTATAATTAAAATTATTTACCATATCGCACATAAAATTAAGTCAAAAAATAGTGTTAAAGTCCACAAACTGTTACACTTACATACACATAAGTGTTCAAGATGGCGGCCGCTCCCGCGCGCTGTAGGTACACAAGATGGCGGCCGCCCCGCGCGCTGTAGGTACACAATGGTAGCTGATCACGATTATCTACGAGGACGTTCTCGGTGTAGTTTTCGTATAAACTAAGGACGAGGAATTCATTTTTAAAGATATTATTATACAAATCTGTAGTAGGTTTTCGAGATTTTTACTAAAAATTAAAAAAAAATACATATATTTTCTCTTAGTAATGGGTACAAACTTCATCATCGCCCACTCCATTTTAAATTTGATTTCTTTATATATTTTATTATTAGTGATATTGTCTACGCCACGAGAGCCTTGGCTGGGGCTGGTAACAGCCACTCATGGTGGCGCGCGTGGGAAAAAAAATGACAAAAGGGGATTTAAATATTGTGTTTTACAGTACCTACTTTTGAGACTTGCCTATGGTGATTCTTCTCTTTGTTCTTCTCCTTCTGTCTTCTCTTCTTTTATTCTCCTCTTCGTCAGTACTCGATTCACGATCGTGTAAGGTTGAACTTTAAATCCACAAAGAACGGCGACGGAGTGGTGTCGCGTCCGCTATGAGAGCGATACGTGGACGGGCCGGCGACGGTACGTATATAAAACGTCGGACAGAGGACCGGCGCGTGCGAGGCGTAAAAATGCACTGTTTGAGGCTTCTATCCCCTCCTCTCACCATAGGCGAAAACTACCTACATATCTACAAGATTATATAGGCCGGTTTAAGGCCGTAACATCCCCGCCCCTTTGAAAGCACTCGCTTTTCAACGAGTATAAAAATCATTAAGTTAATTCCAAAGGGGTTGGCCAAAAGTAGGCAGAAATAAAACTAATAACAATGGTAACGAGAGGCAATAAAAAAATATAAAATATAAAAAAGTAAATATGAAAAATTAAAAGGGCAAAAGAAAAACTAATCTAAAAGGTCTTTAGATTAGTTTTTCTTTTGCTTTACCAAAGAATAACACTATTGTGTTGGAAGTGAACATAAACGCACAACAGGACGTTTGTAAATGCCTGTGGAGGTTTTCACGGACGCAACCCGGACGACACCATCTGCGCCCGGATGGACAGCGGCTATGAACCCAAGAGGCCAGCCAACTGGCGGTACATTATCGGTAATGATAACTACCACCGTCCCTATAGTAATAGGATGCGTAGCTGTATTCCACTTTGTTCTACTTTGCAAAAGATGTAGGTATTCTAACCTCCATCTCTTCCAAAAACTTTGAACCATACTATCAATTAAATTAAAGCGTTTCAATAAATTTACGGGTTCGTTGGATACGTCAAACGCAGGCAAAAACTTAACAGGCGCAGTCATCTAAAAATGTGCAGGAGTCAGAGCAGAAGGCTCTAATGGATCTTCACTCAGTAAAGTGAGCGGGCGTGAGTTTAAAATGGCCTCAATTTGTGTTAGCAATGTTGACAGTTCGTCCTTACAAAGCAATTGGTGACCTATAACCCTATACAAATGGGTTTTCAAACCCTTAACATATATTTCATAATGGCCCCCAAAGTGAGGGCTGCGAGGAGGATTTAATCTCCAATTAATGCGAAATTTACTTAGCTCTGCGCATAACGGTTCTTTTAACTCCTTTACTAAAAACTTATATAAATCAGACAAGTACCCTTTCGCTCCGACAAAGTTAGTACCATTATCGGAGTACATGTTCTGTACTGACCCGCGACGCGAAATAAAGCGCTTAAACGCGTTAAGAAAAGCGAAACATGACAGATCTTCTGCCAATTCTCCGTGAACGGCACGTGTACATAAACAAACAAAAATACAAATATAAGTTTTAATCCTTTTTTCGCCTCGCTGACGTCTGAGCGTGACGTCGATCGGACCAGCGTAGTCCACCGCGGTGTGCTCAAACGCACGCGAAACTTGAACCCTACCTGTAGGTAGGTCGGCCATAAGAGGAGTGCTTGCTTTAGGTTTAACCCTAAAACAAGCATTACATTTAATAATAATATTACGAATTAAACGTCTAGCCGACAGTATCCAATATCTTTGTCGTAATAAAGACATCAGCTGACACGGACCCGTATGGCAATGCAAGCGATGATAGTGAGAAATATTTAAAGAAACTATATGATCTTTACGCGGTAATATTATCGGATGTGCTTCTGTAAATAATAAATCAGCGTTGCGGAGACGACCCCCAGCTCTGAGGATGCCATTCTCTAAAAAGGGATATAATTTACGAATAGGTAAACCGCAAGGTTTATTATTTTTAATATCTAATATTTCACGAGAAAAATACGTATTTTGTATAACTTGAATGATTTTACATTCCGCGAATTCTAAATCGGAAGCACTAATGACAGCGGAGCGCGGAATAATTTTAATAAAACGGTAAATATAAACAATTGAGCGTAAAAGTTTATTCCATGAAGAAAATCTAAGAGCTAGCGAGTATAAAATATGCGTAAAATTTGCCTCTAAACAAGACGAGAGCGTAACAGTTTTAATTTCAGGAATATCTAAATTGCCCGGTGAAACAAATGTGTTTACAGGCCAATCAGTTTTAGGCATAGAAAGCCATGAAGGACCAGCGAACCACAATGGGTGGTTCAGCAAACGCGCAGGCGTTAACCCTCGCGACAAACAGTCGGCGGGGTTTTCAATACAAGATACATGAAAAAACTTATCTGGAGAAATTAATTCAATAATTTGTGAGACCCGGTTAGCGACAAAGGTTTGTAATAAATGAGGCGAAATATTAATCCAACTTAAAGTTACTGTGGAATCCGAATATCATCTATAGGATGACGTAATTTATAAATGTCAATTACTTGACGCGTTAACTTTGCTGCTAAAAGTGCAGCACAAAGTTAAACGGGCTAAAGTTACGGTTTTTAGCGGCGCGACCTTCGATTTTGAACAAACTAAGCGAACTGTTATAGAATTATCCAAATTAACAGAATGTAAATAAATAACACAACCGTAACCTTTCTGGCTGGCATCTGCAAATGTTACTAACGTAATTTTTGAACCTTCATTGACGCCTACATGATGCGGTATATGTATTTGTGATAACAAATCCATTTCATTTTGAAACTTTGACCAAACCTCGACCACAATTTGTGGTGGGGTCTGATCCCAGTCAACCCTAAGAGCCCATAAATGTTGAATTAATAATTTAGCAAATAATATAACAGGTTGAACAAAACCTAAAATGTCAAAAAGACGAGCGACAACCGAAAGAACATTTCTTTTAGTACACGGAACCTTATCAAATGTAATGATGTAACTAAAAGTGTCGGAAACCGGCGACCATTGAATACCTAATATTTTTAAACTATCTGAATTATTAAATTGTACAACTTCAGGATGAACGTGTGTAATTGGTAGATCGTTTAACACAGTTTGAGAATTACTTGACCATTTCAAAATATTAAAACAGCCACGTCTAAATAAACTAATTAATTCATTTTTAATATTAATAGCGTCCTGTTCTGTACGACAAGAATCCACTATGTCGTCCATGTAACAGGACCGAAGAATAACTTTACTAGCTAGCGAAAAATTACTACCTTCATCCTGAACTAACTGCTGATCAGTGCGCATCGCGAGATACGGACTGCTGCGTAAACCAAGACAAACTGTTCTGAATTCGAACTCTTGTATAGGATCACAAGGATCAAATCTATATAAAATTCTCTGGAATTTGCGATGCGATTCATTTACTAAAATATTTAAGTACATCTGCTTCGAATCAGCAGAAAGAGCGACCTTAAATAAACGAAAATTTAAAAGTACTGCAAAAAATATCCTTTTGTAAATTAGGGCCAGTGTGCAACACATCGTTTAATGAAGTGCCACTGGTTGTTTTCGAGCTAGCGTCTAGCACGATCCGCACCTTAGTAGTAGCTTTGTCAGCGCGTACTATAGCATGGTGATAATAACCTAATTTGGATACGTTGGAAAGCAGAATTAAATATTTTTTAGAACAATATTCACGAATTAGCGCATCAATGCAATGATGGAGAAGCGAGCAGTTTTCGTTCGAGCGATAAAAAGCGTTTCTTGGCAGTTAAATATGAGTCACCTAAAATAGATGGATCTCGAGAGAAAGGTAAGGCTACTTTGTACCTACCTGTTTCGTCTCTTGTGACATTGTTGGTGAATATATTTTCACACTCTAAGTCCTCTGGCTTAGTTGGAGTTTGGCCAGAGACCTCTTCTAACTGCCAAAATTTTTGTAAAAGTGTGTCAATTGGTTCATCAACTGAACAAAAATGTGAAAGCGGCGAAGCGATAAGCGAAACAAGCGTAACTGGAGTTTTCCCAATAATAATAAACCCAAAAATGGTTTCAAATGCAGTTGGTTTTCCTGGCGACCCTGTAACACGCCCAGGTAACATAATATCTGCAAACAATAAACCTCCTAACAAAACGTCAATATCACCCGGGACGTCAAATGTACCGTCCGCGAGATGTATGTGATTTAAATATGAAAGCGAAGCGCGATTAATCTGAACAGTAGGTAATTCACCTGTAATGCGATCGATGACGTAAGCATCGATTGATAAACAAATATTTTTATTAAAGCGAGAAAATAATTTAAGCGAAACAACACCCCGTATAGGGTTGGCGGAACCCCCTATACCCTTAACTATACCTACAGAAACCTTATGCATAACTAAAACCAATTTACGACTACATTCTAAAGTTATAAAATTACTTTGAGACCCAGGGTCTACGAGACCACGAATGCAATGTTCAGATCCGTCCAAGTCTATAGAAAGTACTTGTACGGTACCTAATAAACAGGTATCATGCGTTAAAGAAGTTTGAACATTACAAAGCGATGAAGTATGAGCTTGAAGAGAAGTATCAAGCGAAGAAACAGTCGGCACGGACCTTGCAGGTACCGGCACCGACGTGGGCGCGGTCGGTGGCGGCGCGGAAGTACGTGGAGGCGTGGGCGCTCCAGCGGAAGCGTTGGGTTGTTGCGGGCGGCACGGCGGCGGCTGGGGCTGGCGCCCGAGTGCAGCCGGGCGACGATTCCCAGCATGCGACTGTGAACGCTGAGTTGTCTGTCTAGGTATATTGCGAAATTTACATAATAATGAATGATGTTTATGATTGCAATATTTACATGTCGATGTCGATTGACACGACGGGGAAGAATGAAACATTGTTTTTTAAAGTTACCTATTGTGGAGACGCAATCGGTTATTTTACCTACCGGCGCGCGTTCTAAGATTTTGGATTGTTCTTGTAAAAAAGAAATAAATTGTGAATAAGTGGGGATAACAGCACTGCGATTATTCATCTCAAAAGCGCGTGTGGTTTCGGGATCCATTTTCTTTAAAGCGATATGTAACAACATAAAATCGGATAAATTCGTTAAATTTAATAACTTTAAACTAGCGGCTGCCGCGGCAAATTTATCTAAAAATAAATCTATATTTTTTGTTGAAGCAGTTTGAAGTGATTTAAAATCTAAAACTTGATCAAAATACGCGTTGGCTAAACTCCTTTTATCTTCAAACTTTTTAACTAAAGTATCCCAAACTAGCTGATAGTTGTCTGCTGTCGGTGCAATTCCAGAACATGAAGACAAAGCCCGACCAGACAATTTCCCCATTAAGTACTGCATGCGTTCTCCGTCATCCAGGTCAACATTTAAATGAACCGAATTCTTAAAATTTTCATTAAAAAGTGGCCATTGCATTGGATCTCCCGAAAATCCCAACAACTCTAATTTTGGCAGCTTGGCGACATGTTTTTTATGTGTAGAAACTGAATGGAATGCGGAAGATTCTTTATTTAAAATTAATTTATGAACGCGTTTAATATAACAATAAATATCCTCAAAGGCTCCCCAACTTTGAAAGTTAGGTACAGCCGAGGGCTTCACGGTTAACTCTAGTTCATTAATTCTATCTAAAATTATAATAAACTCGGAACGTATGTTATCTATAGATTCTATATTTGATAAAAATAATTCTCTAGCAACAAAGTCATCTGACACTTTTTTTGATTTACTGTAAATATCTTGAATACGAGTAAATATAGCATCTCGTTTTGCATATAATAACTTTAAATCCCTACTTAAAACAGGATCTAAAATATCTTGCTCACTTTTAGTACTTGCAGAAGCCATACTTACCTAACTTAAAAATAAAACAAAGAAAAATACCTAAATATATTTATAATGAAGTCAATGACCTAAGTACACTACAAAAATACGTAACAATAAATTAATTTTACGGCAGAGCTGAAATATAGTTACTTGTTATGAACAATGTAATACGACTAAGTTTAAAAACGAAAATAATGGTCTTTAATAAGGCACGATATACCTTCTTAAATAAGCTACTTAATACAGTTACGTGTTTATAAATGAATTGCGAATAATTATAATAACTAAACAGGTTTCATGAACTTATTTCAGTACCTTGTTTTGTAAAACCTATAAGTAGATGTATGGATACAAATATTTAAATAAAATACATAGTTACAAAAACACGTTTGAAAGCGATAAAGAGACAGTTTTAAACCTACCTACTAGGTAGGTACTATACGAAATGGAAAAATGACTTGCGGTTTTATGCGATGCGAATAAAGATTAGGTTAAATTATTATAAAACTGTTATGAAAGCGAATAATAAATAGTAATTTAAGTACCTAACGTTGAGAGCGAAAGAATAACAAAACAAAAAATAAATAAAAATATTAATAAGTTCAACCTACTACGTATCCAACGAATCAATAAAAATAAATGTTAATGTTGTAAAATATAAAATTATATTAAATACGAACAAAGTAGGTATGCAATACAAACTACAGAAAACTAATTAATTCAAATAGAGGGTTTTTAAGGAATATCGTCTCGATTAGACAAACGAGAAATCCGACTCGTATGGACCAAAAATGATGTCCACGCCACGAGAGCCTTGGCTGGGGCTGGTAACAGCCACTCGTGGTGGCGCGCCTGGGAAAAAAAATGACAAAAGGGGATTTAAATATTGTGTTTTACAGTACCTACTTTTGAGACTTGCCTATGGTGATTCTTCTCTTTGTTCTTCTCTTCTTTTATTCTCCTCTTCGTCAGTACTCGATTCACGATCGTGTAAGGTTGAACTTTAAATCCACAAAGAACGGCGACGGAGTGGTGTCGCGTCCGCTATGAGAGCGATACGTGGACGGGCCGGCGACGGTACGTATATAAAACGTCGGACAGAGGACCGGCGCGTGCGAGGCGTAAAAATGCACTGTTTGAGGCTTCTATCCCCTCCTCTCACCATAGGCGAAAACTACATATCTACAAGATTATATAGGTCGGTTTAAGGCCGTAACAGATATGAATGCTTATAATTTCAAAAACTATTATATTATTAAAGCCCTGCGCTTTAATAACATATATTTTTAATAACATTATGAATTTAAGCCTAAATAAATAAAACTTTTTCATATTTACATTATTTTTATTAATTTATTTAAATTTTAGGATTGAATAGTATTACAATAACTTTAGAAATGGTCTGAAACAAATAAAGTGTATTAGATGCGTTTCTTACTAGGTAAAATATATAAATTAAACCTATAACATTTTATTTCCAAATATTTCGCCTCTCTTGGAGCGGCGTCAACAGTGACAGTGACTGAAGTGGCCTTAGAGAAAAATCAGGCGAGGCGACGTGTCGTGTCGCCTTCAATCAAAATCTTAATGTGAAACAACTGTTAAAGGTAGTGTTATGTATACGCGCATGGGTGGGTACAGGTAAAATATTATTAATTTGAGAATCTACTGAATGTCTGTGTCCATTCATGCGAGTACGAAGGGGTGTCGTAGCGTAGTCTCTCCCACATAAAAACTGTTACAAAATCTGCACTCCAGCATATATACGCAATGAGAAGTAGTTGCGAAATTTAGATTTTTTATGACAACAAGGTTAAGATGGGTTTGTATATTAATATCGGAATTCATTATGGGACATGTTTTGCAACGAGATTGGTTGCACTTGTGTGTACCTAACAGTGTGTTATTGCTCCGTGTATTTTAATTTTTTTGACAAATTTTGCTTTTAAATTTTGAATTTGTTTCTACGTTACACTAGGGCACGTTTCCAAAAGATTTCGTTTAATATTATTATTTTTAAGGATAGGGAAGCTGTTCGGTATTAATAAGGCTGTAGGCAAATTACCCTTTGCCTTTCCGTCTTGACACAAAAAAGAAAAAAAAACGGGTTTTTAGTTCTGAGATATATTATAAAGGGTGTCCAGCGGGAATTTTTCACCTTTAAACGGCAATTATCGAAGTAATAGCGGGGTCTGTACCATTGAAAGCGCGGTACTTGCGGATTTGTTAGTAGTCATGAGTCACTGGACGGGAGCGCACCGCTCGTTCGCGGTTGAGCAATATATAAAGAATGGTGCATCGTTGGTTTGCGCGCGTCGAACGTTTTGTACTCATTTTAATATTCGGCGTTTTAGTGATGGGCCGAGCACGCAACTTATCTGGTCGTGGGTACAAAAATTTAGGCAAGAAGGGACAACGCTTAACAGAACTCCTTCAAGACCATCAACATCAGCAGCAACGCCCGAACGTGTGTTTGAAGTTCGACATAAAATCATTAGATTAGGAAATTTGCAGCCTCCACAGGAATCAAAAAGTCAACAGTGCATGTTATTTTGAAGAAGAAATTAAGACTCCATCCATACAAAATGCAAATTGTTCAGGGTCTCAACGAAAGTGACTATCCTTTACGAGAAACCTTCGCAAGAACAATGCTGGAACGGTTTCGAACACCTACCACGTTGGGAAACATTTTGTTTAGTGACGAAGCACATTTCCACATTGATGGCGATTTTTTTTATGGGGTTACTTTAAATCGAAGGTTTATTAGAACAATCCCCGGAGAATTCAAGCCCTGCAGGCCAATATTCGCCGTGAAGTTCAAAGCATTACCCCAGAGCTTTACCGTCGCCTAATTGCAAATGTAAGGGTCCGACTACAGGAGTGTGTATAAAAAAACGGTCATCATTTAAATGATATAGTGTTTAAGAAATGAAATCCGCATTAATGTTGTACATTGTGTTTTAACAAAAATAAATAAAATCTATGTAGTTTTTTTATATGAAATTTTAAAGTTGAAAAATTCCCGCTGGACACCCTTTATAAATATTAGATATATAAAAAGAGGTATTTTCTTACGTAATTTAATTTGTGCGGCCTTCTAGACTATTAAAGAGTTTGATATTGAATTATGTAGTGTTTCGTTCGCCATGTATTTAGGCGCCTACAAATAATTGTCAGATTTGTCGCGTTGTGTTGTTGATATTCATTATATATTTGTTCCAACGTATTGTTAACAAATTGTAATTGCGTGGCAAGTTAGTGTTTAAGAAGAACGAAGATATTGCATCCCTTGGGTACCCAGGGATCTCGTCGCTGAAGCTAACCACCAGCCATTCAGTAAGTCATTTTCAAATTAAGTGATTGCAGTGCGTAACGCACTCGTGTGAGAATCCTGGACGAGTTTTGTTTACCGCCTTCTCGCACATTTTTGGTAGCCGAGCGTCGTACACATGCTTGCACATTTTATTAATGGGTTTTAAATTTACCCATCTGTGCAAATGTGTATAACCTCAAATTATTTTTCCCTAGCTCAGTTTAGTAACTGGTTTGTTGGCTAGATATAGTTTTTTTTTAATGTTGGTTCTGTTGTACCATTTGGTTTGGAGAAATCATAAATTCCTCCAACGATACACCTTTATTTATTATAATTTTGACTTTATGTGACTTGCCTATGCTTTGCTACCTTTCTTAGGGTCAGGCAGGTCAGGTTAATTTGTATAATATTCCTAGTACAGTTCCAACATAATTAAGTAGGTTTTTAAATTAAGTTTTTTCCTTATTATTAGGTAGGTTTTATATTAAGTTTTGTAAATTGTTTTATGTTTGTTTGAAACTTAAAACTTTATTTGTGTTTATTTTTAAGTTTGTTAGATATACATTTAAATTGTGTTCACCTACTTATTGTAATTATGTCTGCCAATAAAATAATATAACTCAATAAAGATTAGGGCTGTCTTAAGGTGGCTTACATCCGCTATGGATTTGGTGGATAGACCCGACCATTCCGCTGCTCTTTTGGTGCGGTTCGAAAAGATCCTAGAGTATTAACAAGAGTTAAATAAGGCCTTTGAGGAGTTTTTAGTTTTGAACCCCGCAGAGGATGAGTTCCATGCAGCGGTCACTTGTGCCTATAAGCTTACCTTGGTGCTCATAGACACCACTACCGAGAAGATTCGCGGAGGTATTGATAGGTCGCTTAAGATGGGCCCCGGGCCTTTGCCAGTTGGTTCTTCTCCCGGGCTTTTGGGCAGATTACCTACCTGATAGAAATTAATGCCTTACTTGGCTAGCTATCGGGTGATTGGCTATATTAAAATCAAAAGCCGTTCTTATTAAAAACTATTTAATTATTTAGTTTGAACAACTTTAGTTTACGACATTTAGATTGACAATGTCAAATAAATTATTTGACATTAGGTTTTTTATTAAACAAACTAAAAATATATTATTATGAATTGTTGTCTCCAACACTACCCTTGACCTCCCACCATTTGACGGACGACTTGATGCCTGGGTAGGCTTCCTAAACCTGTTTGATAGTCTGGTGCACGGGCGGGGGGACCTCACCTCCAGCCAGAAGATGGCATATTTGTTGTCCTCATTGAGAGGAGAGGCTACACCTATCCGTGACGGACGAAAATTATAAGATTGCTCGTGAGATTCTGACTAAGCGGTGGTGTTTGATGGCTCTGCCCCCCACGTCTTTGGGTGTATCATTGAACCAGTACCTGCATACTGGTCCGAAGCTTCTCCAGAATATTTCGGATATTCTCATGGACTTTAGCCGCCATCAGATTGTCTTTGTGGCCGACATCCGCATGATGTTTCGGCAGACACTCATCCACGAGGATGACAGGTGCTACTAACTCATTTTATGGCGGCAGAAACCCTCTGAATCCATGCTTGTCTATGAACTGAAAACCAACACATATGGTTTGCGGTCTAGCCCGTTCGTGGCTATTCGTTCATTGTTGGAGCTGACCAAGCGTGAGCGTTTGATGTGTCTTCGAGCTTCCGCCATCTTGGAAAATGATTTGTACGTTGATGATGTATGCACAGGTGCCTCCAGTGCGAAAGAGGCTTTGATCTTTATCCCGATCAATATTGGGATAATGAAGGCTGCAGCTATGAACTAAGAAAGTGTGTGCGAGAAGCCGGGAAACAAACCTCGTCCAGGCCTCATACACGGGTGAGATTCGCACCGCTAAGAACTTAAAATCTAAACTTACCGTTTGGCTTGTTGTGGGGTTTCAGCGACGAGATCCCTGGGTACCCTGGGATGCAATATCTTCGTTCTCCTTTGAAGCCACTAACAAAATGCCACCCAAATACGACGTTGGAACCATATAACAAACTGAGGTATATGTATACCTATACATATGTATAAGTGATCGTTGCGCCGATCCCTACCTTGAGGCAGTTGGAAATAAACCTTTGTACGTACCGTTTGCACGTAGTTTCATTATTAACCTACATACCTACCAAATGGCGACGAGCGACGAGTTATTTTTTTAAGATACCCACTTGTAAAGAATAATGTCGGTTATCGGATATATAAATATTTTTGATCATAAAAATCAAGAATTGAAGATATTTTACGGTCGGTTAACGGAATTTATTAAACTAAATAAAATTGAAGAAACTAATAAGAGTGCTGTGCTTCTGACTCATCTGTCCGAAGAGTCGTACCGCCTGGCGCGGAACCTCGTGCATCCGCGCGACTTGGAGTCGGAGCCCTTTCAGGAGCTGGCGAATGTGCTCAATGCCCACTTCGTCCCGAAGAGATCGACATTTGCTGACAGAGCTAAATTCTATGAGGCCGTCAGATCGGAGAGCGAATCTATAGAGGAATGGGCGGCACGTTTACGCGGACTCGCAGTGTACTGCGACTTTGGTTCGGCGTTGGATCATATGTTACGCGATCGTTTCGTGTTGGGATTCAACGTTGGAAGGGAACGTGACCGGCTATTCGAGCAGGATTCGTCCACACTGACGCTGGCAAGGGCAGTAGAGGTGGCGCAGCAGACGGCGTTCTCGCGGCACGCGCGAAGCCCGGCGCCAGGCACGTCCAGCCAAGCGGAGCCTGCTCGGGTGTTCGTCAAGGAGGAGCCCGTATACATGGTGCGCGAGCGCCGCGGTGCACTCGGGCCAAGCGGAGGCTCCGCCGGCCCTGCACGCGACCGGGACGCGGACGGTGCGAGGTGCGGAGTGTGCCGGTTTAAAAACCGGATAAGGAGACCCACATGTCTAGGCCGAAGGAGGTGCTACGTAGATTACAGGACGCGGGATTGCGTTTACAGAAGGATAAATGCGTTTTATTTCAAGATGACGTCACATATTTAGGTTACGTCATAAATAAAAATGGCCTAAGAACTTGTCCAAATAAAGTAAACGCAATACTTAAGGCGCCGGCACCCGAGAACGTCCTAGGGGTTAAGAGATTTCTCGGCGTAGTCAATTACTATCGTAATTTTATACCGAATGCTTCTGCTATATTAAATCCCAGTGGCGTGCACAGGGTTTTAGTATAAGGTAGGCATAATTTATAGTAACATATCAAAGAAATGAGTTTTTAGCTATTTTAAATGTTTAAAAAATCACAACGTAGTCTACAATGACATATTTTGCGAAATTTGCGATAAGTTGAAACAGCATTAAAAAGCCATTACTTATTTTTATTAAAAGGTTTTGCACTACACAAACATATTAAAATCATCACCATAAACCTCTCACAGAAGAAATAATAGTACAAGTAACGTGATTAAAGAATGCGAAAGTGACAAAAAAACAATACCTACCTTATTAATAAATGACAAAAGAAAAATATCAAAACATTAGGTAAATTTGATTAGAATTACGTAACATTGCAAATTAGTAGGATAATATTAATAACTCACGACTTCAAGCTCCACTCAGCATGCGATCTCGCTCTGCACGCGTCATGTGAGCAGGACACAGTATAGTTTCCTATTTGTACCGCTAAGGACTCCTGCGCTCCTGGTACTTCTCAACAGTTTTGTACAGAGAGGTTCTCGTTCTTTCATTAATACCGTGTGCCTAACGACTTGCTACCTACAGTTTCTGCGGTCCTTGTCCCATTAGATTTAAATTTATCACAAATATTTGATTGTTTGAGGTACAAAGGTAGTGCCTAACTCTGTTATACATTTAGCATAATCCAATAATAATAATAATTGAAAAATTGTAAGAAAAACTTAGGCAACCAAAAATAATACGGAGAATAATAGTACAAAAAAATAGCGATAGATGGCGCTAGTACCATATAATGATAGTTTCACAAAAAAACTATAGATGGCGCTTTTTGAAATACAAAGTGTCAATATAACAAAATATAATATGTTTTTAATATGATTTTATTACCAAATTTCTGGGGTAGGCAGTGCCTTTGTGCCTATATGGATTGCACGCCACTGTTAAATCCACTACATGAATTGTTACGTGTCGGTGTACAGTGGCAGTGGGGCGAGCGTCAGCAGAAGGCGTTCGATATAGTTAAGACAGAGCTCGGGTCGGAGCGGCTACTCGCGCACTTTGACCCCGCGGCGCCGCTGGTGCTGACAGTGGACGCGGGGCCGGTGGGGCTGGGTGGAAAGCGGCCTATAGCTTTTGCGTCGAGGTAATTGTTGGCTAGTGAAAAAAAATATAGCCAAATTCAAAAAGAGGCTACGGCAATAATTTTTGGCGTAAAACCTTTTCACCAATATTTATACGGTCGTCAAGAACCATTTATTTTAAAAACTGACCATAACCCCCTACTTTATATTTTTGGCAGTAAAAACGGAATTTCGGTAACGGCTGCATCGCGTCTACAACGTTATGCACTTACACTTTCGGCGTATAACTATTCAGTACAATACGTAAATAGCGAAAGTAATTTGGTAGCAGATTATTTTTCAAGGGCTCCATTACAAGTACAGAACTCTAATAATGAAGACGGGAGTAGGGTAAATTTTATTATGTTTTTAGATGATAATATTAAACCTATTTCATTTAGTGAAATACAGAAATGACAAGAGCGAGTGAAGTTACAGAAATGACAAGAGCGAGTGAAGATACAGAAATGACAAGAGCGAGTGAAGATACAGAAATGACAAGAGCGAGTGAAGATACAGAAATGACAAGAGCGAGTTAAGATACAGAAATGACAAGAGCGAGTGAAGATACAAGTTTTAAAAACTATAATTAAGTATATGAACATTGGTTGGCCACGTAAAATTACTTGTAAAAATGTATTACCTTACTTCCAATGCAAAACCGATTTAGAACTAAATAATGGCCGTTTGTTTAGAGGTCATAGGGTCGTTATTCCGTTTTTCGAGAAAGTCTGCTGAAAGAATTACATCGTTCACATTTTGGAATAGTAAAAACCAAAAGTTTAGCGCGTTCTAGAATGTGATGGTCGGGAATCGATAGCGACATCGAACGTTGGGTAGGAGGATGCCCCGCGTGCGTGCGCGTGCGCAGCGACCCTCCGCGCGCAGCACCCTCCCCCTGGCCACGGCCCGCCGGGCCCTAGGAGCGGATTCATATCGACTACATGTCTGTAGGGCGAAGTGTATATTTGACCGTCATAGATTCATATAGCAAATGGCTAGAATGCATGTTAATGAATAGCGGCACCTCGACACATGATCTTACTGCAAAACTAAAATACCTATTTTCAAAATTTGGAATTCCCAATTTGATAGTATCAGATAACGATGTCAAAATATGTTCATCAGAATTCAAATCTTTTTGTTCTAATAACGGAATAGAATATTTAACGTCACCAATTTACCACCCAGCAAGCAACGGTCAGGCAGAAAACTGGCGGCACTCAAAATTTTGGGAATCAAGGAAGTGACACAACATTACTATTTAAAAATGTATTTATTGCTTTTCGAAGTATTCTCCGCGAAATTTGACACATTTTTCCATACGATGGAACCAATCATTAAAGCAACCATTCCATTCGGAAGTTGGGGTCTCCAAATTATGTAGGCGTCCACAGCTTCTTCAGGTGATGAAAATCTCTGACCACGCAATTTATTCTTTATTTTAGGGAAAGTATAGAAATCATTAGGGCTTAGGTCGGGCCTGTACGGCGGATGGTCTAATAATTCTATGTTTTCTTTCTCCAAAAACTCTTTTGTTCTGTGCGCGGTTTGAGAACTCGCATTGTCGTGATGGAGGATGATGCGGCGATTGCAGTTCTTTTTACGGAGTTCAGAAACGACCTGTGGCAAACAAATGCTAGCATACCATTCTGCATTAACCGTTCTTTGTCCCTCAAGAGGAATAGTCGCAACATGGCCGGTTTTGGAGACAAACGTGGCCACCATTTTTTTTGCAACACTCCGTGAACGCATAATTTTTGTTGGCTTTAACTCATTTTCGAACACCCAAACTCGTGACTGATTATTTTGTACACGTATATCCAGGATTCGTCACCTGATACGATGTTGTATACAGCATTTGAGGATCCTGCGTGGAATCTTTCGAGATTTCTGACGCACCAAGTAACGCGAGCTTTTTGCTCTTCACAGAGCGAATGCGGTATCCATCGGGAAAACAACTTTTTTACACCTAATTGTTTATGCAAGATTATTTGTATTTGACTCATGCCAATGTCTAAAGTTGTCTGAATTTCGCGGTATGTCACATGTCGATCTTCCACGATCAGCTTACGCACAGCATCAACGTTTTCTTGGGTGACTGCAGTTTTTGGACGACCTTGACGGGGATCATCACTGAGCTTGACACGTCCACGTTGAAATTCAGCAAACCAGCGATAAATTGTAGTTTTGGATGGGCCTTCATCACCAAATGCAGAAAGCATCCGATCAACACACTGTTTTTGTGTTAAACCACTTCGAAAGTCATAATAAATCATCGCTCTTGAATTTTCTCGAGTCAATTCCATTTTCTCAACGACTAAACAAGTTTGACAAGTCCTTGTGACAAGACCAAGAATATTTTTTTAAATAAATAAATGGTATTCGATTTTTAAAACCAAGGAGTTTTTAATTAAAAAGATTTTAATATGACAGGAAAAGTGGAAATATTCCATTCCCGATATTTTCAGTGCCGACTACGTATCTGACGAAAATTTGTCTCAAAAAGAAATTCAGGATAAACTGCTAGGTTTTTTGTTTGATTATTGAAATACTGTACACTGTTCGACTGGCGTTACACCTGCTCAAATGATGTTAGGTCGAAAACTAAAATGCAGGTTAGATTTAGTTCTGCCAACAAAACATAATAATAATAATAAAAATAATATCGAAAAGTTAATAAAAAGTAGAAGTTTTGAAGTAGGAGAAACTATTTGGGTAAAATGTTATGTTGCTAGAAAGAGTAGATGGACGACCGGTACTACATTGCAGAAAATGTTCAATATAATTTTGAATGACAATAAAATAACTTGCAAAAGACATCTTGATCAAATTAGGAAATATACAAATACTATTTTAGTAAGAAATGAAAGTAGCGAATCAGAGGAAGAGACGTTAGCTTTGCCGCCATTGGCATCGTCGCCGCTCGTCTCGCAGGCTGATGAGGCAGCCAGTGTTGAGTATGAGAGTGCAGGAGAGGCAAGTGCGGGAGACGCGAGCGGGGGCGATGACGAATGGTTCGAGGCGCAAGACAGCGCCGATGAACGTCCCGAGGTAGATGCCGAGCCTCATCAGAGTTTTGACCAGCTATCAGAACCAAGCAACCAGAACGATAATTTAGGTCACAGCTCTGATGAAACGTCAAGAGGTAGGCCTACAAGAGATAGGAAGGTTGTAGATTATAAGAAGTTTTTTAAATGTATTTTATTATTTAATAATAACAAAGGCCAATAATTTTGTGTATTGTTACCAGGGCTTCTAAGTAGTGCTGGGGGAATGAGGTGTATGTACCTATACATATGTATAAGTGATCGTTGCGCCGATCCCTACCTTGAGGCAGTTGGAAATAAACCTTTGTATACAGTGCACGTAGTTTCATTATTAACCTACCACAAATACAACGCGACAAATCTGAATCACTATTTGTAGGCGCCTAATACATGGCGAACAAACACTACATATGTAAATGGGATTTCTAATAGGCCGCCCAAACTCATGGCGAAGCAAAAGCGCTATTCACAAATTATTAGAATTAATAATAAATTAAATCAAGACAAAATAATTACATTTTTTACAACTTTTTCGACAGACTTGCAAGTTATCACCTGTCAAAAAGTTCATGCCCACAGATTAGCATCCAGACTATTTATCAAAATGTAAGGACCTCTTGAATCCGTTGATGATTGCGGTGAATGTCTTGCAGTGTCTCAACCTACCAGTAGATTCTTGGTCTTTTATACTGCTTAACATTGTGCTCGGGAAGTTGTCCCCCAAACTTAAGCTGAGCTTTGAGCATAGGTATGGTGGCAATAGCATTGACTACCTACCATTTTTCTTAGACTTGTTGAACTTTTTGGATGAAGAGTGCCGAATAGTGGATAACTCTGCCGTTGCAGGGTGGCCAAGATTTGTTAACCATGAGATGGTCCGGCTCTCTGTTCAACCACCTGGTCAAACTGGCCAGCGTCCCAGGAATCGGTTTGCTGTGGCTGCTGTTGAAGCACAAAATTGTTTGTATTGTAGGGACCCTGGACATTTGGTTCCGCATTGCCCATAATTTTGTACTCGGTTTCATGTCCGAGCATCACTGCTTCGGAAATAGTTTTAGAAAATATATTGGGTCAACACCCCCAGGTAAAGTGGTCCCCAGCTGTGGTGACCCTGACAAGGGGTTTGTTTGACCCCACCTTCAACATTCCGGGACCAATTGATTTGGTGCTTGGTGCCGATGTTTTGGAAATGTTGCCCCTAGGTAATGTGAAGGCCCTAGGTACAGGTGGCCTCGTAGCGATCCCCACAATCTTGGGATCTGTTATAATGGGCTCAACCCATGTTCCTCCCCCACCTGTTGTTGATAACTGTTTTGTTGACATTTGTCTTTCTCTTTATGAGGCGGTTCAGATATTTTGGGAAGTGTAGGAGCCCCCGGCTGCTACGAAGGTCAATCCTGTTAATCATGAATGTGAATTGTCATCATCATCAGGTATTTCAACCCCTTGACTACGGGGTTGAGGGCCTGTTTGGGTTGTACCCAGCTACAGGAGCGTGAGCACGGCAAGCGATAGCCCGCCGGTGATAATGCGTTTTGACGCTGGTCCTCGCTGAAAGCGAGGGCCGAAGGAAGAAAGATGAGAATGGGGAAAACATAAATTAGAAATTTAGGGGGCGCGCGGCAGGCGGTGCAGCGCGCCCTGGTCTAAAACAATTAAGTCCCGGTATATTCGCCACCGAGAAACTCTCTCGGCAAGGACCGTCCCTCCGGTGGCCGTGCGTGGAGCGGCGCGATACCATGGAGATGGTCGTGGAGTCCGTTGTCGGCTCTGTCAAACATACGTCGAGCGAGCTACGGATTCCACCTCTAGGTCGCTGCTGATGGTGGTGTTGCGCACGTATCACGGAGCACCGGACGCTAACCTGAGCGATACGTTTTGCTGGCGTTGGAGTCGAGTCTTGTTCGTGGCCGACAAGAGGTGATGCCATGCTGGGGCAGCGTAAGTAAACCGGGAATGCAAAAAGGTCTTGTAGACCAACACTTTCACCCGTAGCGGTAAGGAAGAACTGATGACCGGCCGAAGCATGGCTTGGGCAGCCTTGGCTTGGTTCACAACGTGATCGGCCATGGCGCCCATGCGCAACGACCGGTCGATTACGCACCCCAGGTACTTAACAGTGTTGGCCCATTGGACCTCTTGTCACCGGAGTTTAAGCGGTGGCGAGCTTCGGCGTATATTGTTCCCTGGCACAATCCATACTCTCGTACTGCAACATTGCCTGGGGAGGTGCTAACAAGATAGCGTTTCTTGGCCTAGAAAGATCGCAGATAGCTGTTCTCAAGGTCATGCGTAGACAACCATATAGATACCCCACTATCCTGCTATACAATGAGACAAAAGTTCTGACCGTGAGACAGCTCTATGTGCTACAGGTCATCACATTAAAACAAACTGTCTTGCAGTACAATATGGACTACGAAAACCACGAAAGGAGGCGAAATCGTGTTTACACACACAAACGTATATACACTCATTATACAAGCACATGTACACACCCACACCACACATATACACATCTCTAATAGCGTATATGGATATACATATTAGTAAATGTATATTTTCATGTATATAGATTTTCTCGAGATGATATATCTCACTCAGCTGGTAGCTGGTTACAATCAAACAATCGTCCATCAGCCCGACGAAAGGATTGTTGATTTTTCATATAAAAATTGTTAGCTAAATTATGAGCTAAAACAGAACAATAAGATGTACAGTTTCATCTTATTCACAACAAAGTGTGCATTTAGCATCGATGTCCATTTTGTAAATATCTTTTTGTTGTTGTTTGGTAACTATTGCTTGATCTTGGATTGCAAACGTACTTAGTTCCAAAATGCACGGGAAATTTGTTTTTTTTTTAACCAGGAAAAAGAAAGTAATTTATTTGTAAATTCGTTGTGAATACCTTTTCTAGAAAACTAAGGGATCAACCCTTAGTGCTTTTTGTCTCCATTTCTGTTTTAAATAATCAATTAAATATTTTTTTAAATTCATTTCATTAATATAATTTTCATTATTTTTTAATTCTTTTATATAAATAATACTTTCTTTTACAATACTATGCTTTTCTTTACATTTTCAAAATGGTAAGTCTTTGGAGTTTTTCAAATATTCGTTATAAAGTATAGTTTTTCTTTTATATAATAAATACAAATTGAAAAGGCCTCGGCCACCTTCTTCAACGTTTAAGTATATTCGTATACTATCAGCATTTTTTTGATTAACTTGGTGAATTGTCTATTTCTTTATTGTTTACTAGCTGACCCGCGCAACTTTGTCTGCGCGTTTAAATTAAACCGTTTACGCAGCGTACGCTCTTAAAAGGAATAATTTTTCCCCGTTTTTGCAACATTTTTCTTTGTTACTCCGCTCCTATTAGTCGTAGCGTGATGTTATATAGCCTATAGCCTTTCTCGATAAATGGATTATCCAACACGAAAATATTTTTTCAATTCGAATCAGTAGTTCCTGAGATTAGCGCGTTCAAACAAACAAACAAACAAACAAACAAACAAACTCTTCAGCTTTATAATATTAGTATAGATATGTCTAAATCCTGGATATTTTTCATGATATAGTCAATAACGCCAAATGAGTATAAAAAGTATAGGCACAGTATGTGTATTAATTGCTTTTACTAGATTTCTGCGTGTATATATGTTTTGGATTAAAATATACAAAAATGCAATAGTTGCAAAAGGAGAAGACAGTGTTCAGAAGAATATTCACCAAATCGTTCAATACACTGCAGGAGTTCATCGACGCTTCAGATATCCAGTTAAGTAATGTCGAAACAGCTTATTTATTATTAAAATCTAATGCTGAGCGACTTTTTGAAGTGGACAGGCGAGTGCAGGAACTGCGGCTGGCAGATGATACCTCAACTGAGGATGAGATCATTAATGATCATGAAACAGCCGAAGAGTACTACGCCAAATGGATTACTTTAAAATGCAGGTACGACAAATTAATCAAATGGGGAGGCTGGTCGGAACGTATGCTCGTGTAGTCAAAGATTTACTGCGCAGAACTCTTGGCAAATCATGTGTAAACTACAATAAATTGGCCTTTAGGTTTAGTTTTAGAGATTTTAGAGGGTATCGATAGTCATGCTCGTGTAGCTAAAGTAAAAACCGCTAGCGGCGAACGTATAAGACCATTTCAAAAACTTCCAATATAATTTCTAAAACTAACACCTTTGGCATCAACAAAACTTTTGGCATCTCCTCCTTTACAAGTGCCTTTCATTTCTCGTTCGGGTCGAGTCATAAAAGTACCTGAAAGGCTTAACCTGTAAATGGTTATGTGATGTTTTTATTATTATAATTTTTCGAAAATAATTTATAATAATACAAACATTTTATATTCTTTCTCTTTTTGGCGCGGAGGATGTTGCGGATAGTTTTTAGTTTATGGTTTTTTATATTTTATTTTTACACTAGCTGAATACATATTTAAATTCAGAATCTTTTTACCTACTTGTTTTTGAAATATGTGTTCAGACAAGTGTCATTGTAAATGTCGTACCGAGTGTATGTGAAAAATATAAGTTAATTGTTGAATATTATCCTTTTGCGCTTTTATTTGGTTCAATCTGCAAAACACGCACATCTCAACCGTAACCGTAGTATTTATTAAAATATTTAAATCTCTTTCATGTTTAGCAAATAATTTGATTTCGTCCACATACATATATCAAGTGGTTGTATATTTGTTTATTTTTTAAAATAAAATCTTTTGTATTATATTGTTGTAATAAGTTAGACAAGGGATTTATTGCCAAACAAAATAATAGTGGTGATAGAGTATCCCCTTGAAAAATACTTTACATACCATTATTTCAGAAGTACTTATGATATTTATATATATTAATAAATAATATTAATATTATTTTATATATTGTATGATTTATCAGAATGTAAGCCATTATCTTGTACCAGGAGAAGAGCACTGGCTCCTGAGATACAGACTCACGACTAGTTCACGAGTCAGGGCACGAACTTGTTTATTCTATTTTGTAGTGAAATAAATATTTTTATTTATATATTTATTTATTATTGTTATTGTGTATAACTAGGTTTAACAATATATTAATATTTTTTTATAAATTGCCCATACACAGTGTAAGGGCTGAATATATAAAACACCAGCCGAGGCAGTCTAAAATCACTTGTGGCGCGCTCCTTCAGACAATACACGAAGCGTTTGACTTGTAGTGCACAGAAGAAGTGGGTAGTGGTGCTCGGCAGATTGTTATGAAGTGAAAATAATTATGACCACCTCCTAGTCTACGGAGGCGGACTCCGCAGGTCATGGCTTCGATGTGACCAGAGCAAGATGTACAAATTGTTCTAACACTTTTGCCCTACTCTCAGCCTTTAGGTAGTAGTAAAGTATAGGTAGGTAGAGGTTAAGTTACAGATTACTATTGAGACTCTTATAAGGTATACTTTATAATGCTGAGAATAAAGCAGAAGTCCTAAAGGCAGCCTAAGAGGAGATTAAATATAAATGCAGTTATGTAATTTAAGTTATAACCATATATTTATTAAGGTAAGTAAATTAAAAGTAAAGTAGTTAAACTAATCTTAAAGAAAGCTAATAAATTATGAAAAAAGGTATACAAAATAATACAAGAGAATTAAAAGAGAGGTAAGCTGGCACTTTTGTGCTGTCACAGTACTGCAAAGTATGAGCTAGGTATCTACTACTAATATGTGTTGTCATCTGCAGTTATGACTGCACTATCATTTATATTACAAAACAATAATTTAAATATTTAAATGCTAGGTTACAATATTTATTGACTAATTTAGATTTAAGTTTGACTAAGATTACATAATTCTACAAAGATAGATAATGGTTACAGCAAGTAAAGTAAAAGCCAAGCCTAGTGAAAAAGTGAAGCCTTTTGATTCACCCAGACACTCTCACAACTATAGTCTCCAACACCCAAAAGATTTATTGTAATGAGCTAGCAGTGTGAGACGATGTTCAGAAAGGAGTAGCCGAGCGCCATGCACTTTGAGTAGAGTAGTAGTAGTAGAAAAAGTTTTGTAGAGTGCAAAACCAAGCAGTAGATATTGGTACTGATTTTTGATGCCACTTTTTGACAAGAAGCACTATTTTGAATTAAATAATTGATATTAAAAATATTACTACCTTATCATTATATAATAAATCAATATTTTTTAATTAACTATTATTTAAATACAATAATTTTATAAAATCACAATATTAATTTAATTAACAACCTCAAACTAAAGATACCTAAGCTGAATTTAGTTACACGATATTTATTTTTAGGTTTAATCGAACTTTTAAAATTAAAACATATGAATATATAAAATAATTAATTAAATTCCAATTTGTAGATAGATATTCACATTTACATTTACATTAAATTAATATTGTGATTAATATTGTAACTGTCAAAATGTAGCCCGGCTAACTTTTCGTGTTAATATTTCTGGTCGCGGAACGATTGATGGTAACTTGAAATGCTAACATTTCCGCGAGGTGAAACGACCTTGGCAAAAAAAACCAGCAATCCGTGTCTCATCTCATTTAAATTGTATAATGTAATAAACTGATGGGTTTGATTTAATTAAAATATTTCTTCTTTTCAGAACATTTAAGCTTGCCTAAACAAAGTAATAACTAAGCAGCGTGTGTTGCAGGATAACGAGGACTTCAGCGACGAGGTGATGGAGCTCTGGGACGACAGGGGGCGCTGCAGGAAGGAGGTGAGGCACGGCAGAACGCACTCCGCACTCGTGTGGACATTAGTTTGCTGAGACATTTCATTTACGTTGACGGAAAATAGCTAACAACATATTGTATGTGTAGTGCCGGCGCAGCGACTGCCAAGTACAGGTGAGTGCGAGCCCCGAGCGGACCAGCGAGGCTCCAGCGCCCTCCAGGACAAATACCTGAGCAGGCAGCGTGCAGCCAACTGCACCTATATGTTCAAGACATTTCGGGATTCCATACTTAAAAAAATATGATCTATCTCTCCGTATGTATATGTCGAAAATTATTGGTCCGATTTGCATACAATTTAGAGTACTTATAGATCTTGTCGAGCAAAAGGGTAGTAGCAAAGAGATAATTTATTAAAGAGATAAAGACAAAACTTCGTAATAAATTCAGGTGATAATGGGTTAGAAACCCTGTTATAACTGAATTTATTACACGCAAATTATAAGCATTATTCTTAGATGGCGATACGGGTGCCTGGCGACACGGTGCCTGGCGGCGCCGATGTATCCAGCGGTTAGGATTCTATTCCCACCTCGTCGTAACTGTGGGTATTCCGACTCTATGCCAAACAAATGGTCAGCTCGTCGCGGTGTTTGCAATAATAACCCACTTATAATAGTGTATGTCTCGGCGGTCTCGGGCGACTTAAAGGCACCCGTGATGGTATATTATTATTATAATCAGTTTCACAAGTTGGTATAGTGAAGCAAATACACTAAATATATGCCGACCATTATAGATGAGTCCTCAGTGCAGAATTAAAAAAAACTGACAACAACACTATAGTGCCTCGGAGAGCACGTAGAGCTGTTGGTCCCAGTTATCTATACCCCTCCTTCGCTTCGGGTAACGTGGGGCTTTAGGTAAGATAGGTGCAGGTGTAACTACATAAGCTGTGTTGTACGTTTTCAGTGTGATGGCTACAACCCCATGGTCACGGTAAGTGTTTCATAGTTTTGGATGAACAGAGAAGCCGACGGCCGACTCTTTGAATAATATTCTCCACTCAAAGAAGATGAAATTTAATTATTGATTCAGAGCATGATAAACTCAAATAATGATAGATTTAGATGGAAAACCACTTGATAACTGTCACATCACAATAATTCTATCCAAGCATCGTATGTTGAAATTGATAAAAAATAACCAATCTCTTCAACAAAATACAGACAATTGAATAGAAAATGGATGTTTTGAAAAATGAGCGGCAAACTATAATTTACCAAACGGATATGATAAAAAGTTTGATAATCTAGAGCGAAATAAAACTAAATATTGTATTGAGATTGATAACGTGCCCGAGCCAATGATAACGTGTGTAACGGAACGTTACTTTTGATGTTCCAAAATGTATAGCAGTCCGCGAAATGGAACGGATAGTTTAGAATTTAAAATTACCCTTTGCAAAAGTGCAAAATGCAAAAGAGGCAGGTAGTTTAAATAAATGCATTTTACAAGTCGAAGTAACGTATTACTTAAAAATCAGATAAATAGGCCGCGGTCAGAGTACCGCAGGCCATTTTGATAAATTGCTAACATCGCGAGTGTGTGTTTGTAATAATTTGTTCGTTACAAAAACATATAATAGTGACGCACAAAGTTCGGAGTTCCAACATTAATTTGGAATCAATTCCGAGGTAGAAAAATCACTACGGCAGAACCTGGCCTGGAACCTTTTTTTCCTGAAGCCCTGTCTGCTACCGTCTTCAGACATCCCAGCTGGTCATAGCCTGGATTCCTCTTCCGGAGCCTGGACACCGTCTGCTCAGCAGATCACGGCCTGCCATAGCCGGCCATAGCCGACCGCTGCCCGGAGCCTGGCCTGCCACTGAAGGACGTTGGATGCTGCCCTCCCCGATCGTCGCTTAATCAGGGCAGTAGCATTCTTCCCATGACATAATCTGGATGTTGATAGAACCCATTCTTTTATATCTCTTTCGCTCTTTATAAATTTTAAATAGTTAGGTTTCTTTTAATATATATTTATTTTTTATTGTATGTACGTTGTTTCATTACCTTACAGCCAATTTATACCTGTAGGTAGGACTTCGTCACACGTGCCCGAGCCAATGATAACGTGCCCGAGCCAATGATAACGTGCCCGAGCCAATGATAATGTGCCCGAGCCAACAAATGAACTGAAAGAAGATCTGTACAATCTTACAACAGAAACAACAGTTTCTGATATATGCGATGTTTATAGATTATCTAGTAAATTTGAACAGATTTCCACCATGGTTGTTGAATTCACGAATACCTTACCATGGTTGTTGAATTCACGAATACCTTACCATGGTTATTGAATTCACGAATACCTTATGTCAAAACAATAATTTGAATGCAGCAAAGATGTATAATAAAATCTTCAAAATGAACTTTCTAGCATTCACTATTCACTAAGGTTACAATAAGCCCAATGTTCCTATCTATCTCAGTATTTATTTATATATTTACGATTTATTTGTACTAGGTTTATAGTTATATTAATAGTATAAATAAAAAACAATTTTATTTATCAGAAAACTGCTAAAGTCTCAGGCCCTTTTTGTCTTGCCAGAGAACTGCGCTAATAACAAAAATATGCATATTTCTGGACGGCAAATAGATACGTTTTCCTAAGAAAATAACAAGGTGCTCCAGACATCATACCCAGTAACAAGGTGCTCCGGACATCACACTCAGTAACAAGGTGCTCCGGACATCACACTCAGTAACAAGGTGCTCCGGACATCACACTCAGTAACAAGGTGCTCCGGACATCACACTCAGTAACAAGGTGCTCCGGACATCACACTCAGTAACAAGGTGCTCCGGACATCACACTCAGTAACAAGGTGCTCCGGACATTACACTCAGTAACAAGGTGCTCCGGACATCACACTCAGTAACAAGGTGCTCCGGACATCACACTCAGTAACAAGGTGCTCCGGACATCACACTCAGTAACAAGGTGCTCCGGACATTACACTCAGTAACAAGGTGCTCCGGGCATCACACTCAGTAACAAGGTGCTCCGGACATCACACTCAGTAACAAGGTGCTCCGGACATCACACTCAGTAACAAGGTGCTCCGGACATCACACTCAGTAACAAGGTGCTCCGGACATCACACTCAGTAACAAGGTGCTCCGGACATCACACTCAGTAACAAGGTGCTTCGGACATCACACTCAGTAACAAGGTGCTCCGGACATCACACTCAGTAACAAGGTGCTCCGGACATCACACTCAGTAACAAGGTGCTCCGGACATTACACTCAGTAACAAGGTGCTCCGGACATCACACTCAGTAACAAGGTGCTCCGGACATCACACTCAGTAACAAGGTGCTCCGGACATCACACTCAGTAACAAGGTGCTCCGGACATCACACTCAGTAACAAGGTGCTCCGGACATCACACTCAGTAACAAGGTGCTCCGGACATCACACTCAGTAACAAGGTGCTCCGGACATTACACTCAGTAACAAGGTGCTTCGGACATCACACTCAGTAACAAGGTGCTCCGGACATCACACTCAGTAACAAGGTGCTCCGGACATCACACTCAGTAACAAGGTGCTCCGGACATTACACTCAGTAACAAGGTGCTCCGGACATCACACTCAGTAACAAGGTGCTCCGGACATCACACTCAGTAACAAGGTGCTCCGGACATCACACTCAGTAACAAGGTGCTCCGGACATCACACTCAGTAACAAGGTGCTCCGGACATCACACTCAGTAACAAGGTGCTCCGGACATCACACTCAGTAACAAGGTGCTCCGGACATCACACTCAGTAACAAGGTGCTCCGGACATCACACTCAGTAACAAGGTGCTCCGGACATCACACTCAGTAACAAGGTGCTCCGGACATTACACTCAGTAACAAGGTGCTCCGAACAACCTATTCTAATAAAAATATGTTTTATGTTTATCTCACTTGATTGTACTTATCCTAATAATAATGCCTACACATAAACACCTCGCTTTACACTTCACATGTCTAAGTCTTATATTATATGTTGCAATTGTATTATTTTAACAACTTTCATTATTATCTTTATCACAATATTTTACTACTATTATTTATATCTTTAAAATAATGCTTACTATAATAGTTTAACAACTTTTTCAGCAGTATTTTAAGCTTTACATTGTTTAACCAGAATGTATAAATTATTTCAATATTACTATACCTAATCATCCATTTACTGAATATAAAAATAAATAACGTAAATAACAATGCAAAGCTGATATAACTCCTAACTAGCTGTTACCTATTCAAAAATACATTTATCCCAAACTTCTAAGCGTCAAATAGAGACCGCGCACCATGATGAACTTCTAACTTCCTTCGACAGTTGCAATATACATATGTGTCTAATATCAGAATCTTTTCTTAAACCCTCTCTTCCGTCCACACTGTACTCTATTCCAGGTTTCACACTTCTCAAAAACGATCGTAAGGGTAAGGGCGGTTGTGATGTGGCCATCTACACCTGACATTCGCGCTGCAATGGATTGTCGAAAACTGACCCTTCTCACTCTTCTTGACTTTAGCAATGCATTTAACTGTGTGTTGACCACGATATCCTGATAGCAAGACACTAATATCTCGTCAACCGCGTTTATTTTTTTATTCTATTATGGACAACAAACAATTGTGCAAATAAAGTTACAATAAGAACAATAATTACAAAAATATAGATATATGCACAAACAGCATCATTATCCCAACATACAAACGTTAGTCTGCATGACTTAAACATAAAATATAAATATTAACTAAACAGATAAAATATCGTGATACAAATAATAATAGCGACAGCGTAAAGCAAACAAATACTAAAAAATGTTTAAACATATATTTATGTATTTATTTTTGCTATGTTATTTATGTATTTTATGTAGTTGTATCTATGCAGTTTATGTATTTTGATTTCTCTTCACACTAATCTGTGCACTCTATTACAATTTTCACCCGCCTAAAGGTTTGCTGGTAGATAATGCCTAAGGCATTAAGCTCGCCTTTGTACAAACCTTCTTAGTGCAATAAAGAATTTTAAATAAATAAACCAAAAAAATGCAATAATCATACTTCTTCACAAATACCTTTTAAAAGCAAATCGTGATAGAAGAAAGATATCAAAGTTATGGAAATTAACATCATATTCTGCCCAGCGGGGCCGCCGACCAGCGATGGTCCTACTGGGACCTAAATAAAAAAGACAGTGGTTTAAGAGTTATCTGGGTGATCGTGTGCAACGCATTAAGTTGGATGACGCGTTTTCTGATTGGTGCCCCACACTGGCTGGTGTACCACAAGGTGGAGTCTTATCTCCGCTCTTGTTTTCGATTTTTATAAACACGGCCACAAAAACCTTAGCGTGAAATTACCACTTATATGCGGCGACCTGCAGTTATATACAGTGTTCAATAAGAATGAGGCGACTGACGCAATCAATAAAATAAACACTGGCCTTGAGGCTTTAAGGGTTTGGTCTCATGAGTATGGTCTAATGGTAAACCCTAATAAAACTCAAATAGTGATGGTTGGTAGCAGGGAATTGCTGAATAAAATAGACACATCGATGCTTCCAAACATCACTTTTAAAAATGTCTCAATCCCTTACAGCTTCACTGTAAAAAACTTCGGTGTTCACTATTATAAATTAAACACACTTTTTGAATATTACTTTAATATCTAATAAATAATTTAAAATCCTACTGACAATCCACTTTCTTAGTCTCTATACTGACATTTACCACACCTTTCTATTCCGATTGCTAGCCTTAATGCTAGTTTTTTTGGATGCCAGGCTTTATTCAGTCAATACTTAACACTCGTCTCCTTTTAAAATAAGGTCCAGGTGTGGCCTATACACAAATTAAAATTTACCTGTTTTATAAAACTAAATCCTTCAGTCTAGGTATATATTTTTTATATTAAGTATAAAGTATTTTACTATCTGACTATGATAAAACTTGCAAATCTAAGCGATCTGGAACCTTTCTGATTCTACTTGACCTTCTTAATTCAGAAGTTGACGGATCTTTATTTAAATCACTTATGGACTCGGTGTCTGGAACACTTAAGTCATCTAATTGTCTACCTTCAACCATAGAATCATGTTGGTCCATATCATCCTGTAAAACTAAATCATTTGTGTTTACTGGACCAACCGGTATCTCTTGGATTTTGTCCCTCATCTGACGGAACGATATTGTCACTGTTTACAGGATAATATGGCCTTAAACTGGATACATGAAATTGTTTTAATTCCCCATTTATATTTACAATATACCTAACTTTACTTAGACATTTAATTACTTCACCTTTTATTTACCCTTTCCCTTCTTGTAATTTTTCACACCATACTAAATCATTATCTTTAAACATTAGAGTTAAATGTTGATTTATTCTATTATTTACCTTTTCTTAGAAATTATATTATTTGGCTTCATTAAATTAAATTTATATCTAGGTTTATATTTAAATAAAATGTCATTTGGTGACATGCCTGTTGAGTTTGGGGTATTCCTATAAATAAACAAAAAGTTGTGCAATATTACCTCCTTAGATAGTTTGAATAATATAATAATATGTATGTAGGACAAATTACACAGTTATTGCTCTGGCCACAAATTAAGCTCTAGGCTTGTACTATGTGTACCAGAAGCAACGATATAATACACATTATATTTTATAAATACCCAGACCATGACAAACTGTACAGAAAAAATCGTACTACATATTTTTTTGCCATGGGTGGGAATCGAACCCACGACCTCCGGATACAGCGCTAAAGGCGCAACCACTAGTCCACGGAGGCTGTCAAATCTATCGACAGTCTACCTAAAGATTTCTAAATGGTCTGAACTGTTCGTTCAGCCATTCCATTAGATTCAGGGTGATAAGGAGGGCTTTTTAAAGACCCACACCCATTTAATTTTAGAAAATTAATAAATTCCATTGACGTGAATGGTGGGCCATTGTCGCTCACTACTTCAGCTGGAACACCTACAATGGCAAATGTTCTGCATAGTTTTTCAATGACTAATTTTGCCGTTGTTCCTTTCATGATGTGTACATCCAGCCACTTAGATTCCGAATCCACAATAATCAAATAAGTAAGTGAGTTAATTACACAAAAATCTACATGTACTCTCTCTCCATAATTTTACTATTTTTCCAAGAGGCTAATGACTGATTATTTGTATGATTCCTACTAGATTGACATATATCACAACTAGAAATCAATTAGTCTATGTCTTCACTAATACCACCAGGCCACCAACAATACCCTCTGATGAACATTTTTGACTGAACAATACCAAGATGAGATTCATGAAATAGTTTTATTACTTTGTTTCTTAATTCAGTTGGGAGAATAACTCTGTTGCCCCACTTAATATATTTTTGTTCAATACTTGACTCGGCCCTTTTTATAAAATAAGGCTTTAAATTTTAATCTTTTAAATGATTTGGCCACCCAGATAAAATAAATTCATAAACTTTTAGAAGATATTAAAACGAGTCTGAAAGAGTGTACTTTGAAATCTCCTTAAATTGTAATGGAACCTCCTCACCAAAATTGAAATAATTTACACAATCTGTCACTTCTGCTTCTACTTGTAGTGGCAACCTTGACAAAGCATCAGCATTACCCAGAAGACTACCTTTTCTATACATGATATTATACCTATAGCCAGACAACAATAATGCCCATCGCAGCATGTATTCGAGCGTTTGCTGTAATTGGTATCTTCTTTAACGGATCAAAAGTAATTTTTAATGGTTGATGATCTGTTACTAATATAAACCTGCGCCCATACACATATTTATGGTATTTTTGTACAGCAAATATAATGGCCAGTGCCTCTTTCTCAATTTGAGAGTAATTTCTGAACTTAAAGTGGCAGAAGCAAAGCATACAGGTTCTTCGTCTACTTTATGACTTAACACTGCCCCTACTCCATATTCACTGGCATCAGTAGTTATGAATAAGTCTTTATTGCAATCAAAATGAACCAACAATTTATTTTCTAGTTAATAATTTTTTACTATTTTCAAAAGCCAAGCTAAAAGATTTTGACCAATAAAAAGATGTATTTTTATTTAATAATTGACAAATTATATGACAATTTGGTTATTTTTTTTCCATAATAGTTTAATAGCCCCAAATAAGACTGCAACTGTGGCACAGAAGCAGGAGGTTTTGCTTTAACTATTATATATGTATATGTACAATTAAGTTAACAATTATAATATTTGACTATAGCTATAATGTTTGACACCCTTAACACCTTAAAAGAATTAGATACCTCTGAAAGCGCTCGAGCTACACAATGCAATATAGAAGATCTACACAAATTATTTCAGATAAAACAGAATGACCTCACAATAATTTTTCAAAATATCAGAAGCATATATAAAAATATGGATGATTTACAAGTGAACTTAGCAACTATGAAGTCTAAGGTGGATATAATTATACTAACAGAGTGTAGGATTAATAACAACAAACAAATTCCTTTTTTACCAAACTACAAGTCCTATATGACTATAAACTTATTAAATTAAAATGATGGGTTTGTCATTTATGTTAGCAATAAAGTCAATTTCAGAAGTAGATAATATTAGAGCAGGCATCATGCCTTCAAATTGAAAATGACAAATGTATTATTTTAGGTATATACCGTTCTCCCTCGAACACCAATGTAGACTCATTCTTAAACTCCTTAAATAAACATATAGAAAAAAATAATACAAATAAAAATATTATAATAATGAGGATATAAACATAAATACAATCCCAAACATAACAGAAAACTCATCTCAAATTCTCTCCTTCCATGCTCTAATCCAAGGTCACAACTTACCTACCCAAGTCAAGACAAACTACTAAGAAGAAGACATGATATTGCTGCGCCGCAACACATTACTAGAACCTCCTTTGCCAGTACAATAAACAGTCATCCAATCTCCTAAACTGTAAAATAAGGGTCGTGGAATGGTTAAAAACATTGGATTATATACAGACCGAGGCATTAATGGATTTCATTACATAAAATTTCATTTTCCACAAAGTATATACCCACTAACATACACACACACCTACTCACATATACACATACCTACTCACATAAAACACACACCTACTCACATAACACACACACCTACTTACATACACACATCTACTCACACACACACCTACTCACACACACACACCTACTCACACACACACCTACACTATAACCCACTCATACACACTAATACTCATAAACATATTGTACAGATATATATCTAAATTCAACTTATCTATAATTTCTAATTTACACTACCATACCTTAATTGTTTTTCTTGCACTTATATTTGTTATACCTATATAATTTAAGCTTTGTGTACTAAATAAACCAATGTTTAAAAGAGCGGGGTCAGCTAACACAAGTAAATATTTACTTTAAAGCTGACTCCATCCCCTGTCAATGTTGTGTACACCAGTTGATAAAATAAACGATTTTTATTTTAACTATTGCCTCTCCCTTATCAGGCAATGGTTGAAAACCCTCTTTAGATATTAAATGGCCTAAAATTTTTATTTCACTACAAAAAAACTGTCATTTTTCTAGATTTATTTTGACCTTAAATTGTTTTAACTTCTCCAAGACTGTTACCATATTATTATAACAGTCCTTAAGGTCAGTACCTTTTATAATTAGATCGTCAATGTAACATTTTACATTTTTCACCCCTTGCAAGATCTGATCCATTACACTTTAAAATACTGAGGGTCCGCTAGACACTCCAAATTGTAATCTTGAGGGTCGGAATAGACCTAAATGTGTACTTATAGTGAGATATTCCTGTGATGCCTCATCCAAGAGCAATTGTTGGTATGCCCCAGTTAAATCAATTACGCAGAAGACAAAAGCATTTGCCAATTCTGCAAAAATATCCTCAGCTATGGGCAACGGATAATGATCAGCATCTAATACTTTATTTACCGTTGTTTTATAATCAACACAAATTCTTAACTTTTTATCATTTCTTTGTGCCAAAACTATTGGGCTTGCCTACTCACTATGCTGAACCTTACTAATTATACCCGCCTTTACCATGTTTAATAACTCCTTCTCCACTTCATCTTTTTTTGCATAAGGAAGTGTATGCTTTATGAAAAACTGGCAATGCTCCATCTTTGATCTTTAAATGAGCCTTTATACCCACAATATGCGAAGTCCTATCCTTAGCAAAAAGTTCCTTGTACCTAATCCTAATATTATCAATTAACACATTTTTATTCTTATAATCTAATACAGTAGAAATGGCATTGCAATTTACCTTTTCTGATACAATAAAAAGCTTTTGCCTTAGGAAATAATATTCTCAACCAATTTCTACCTAAAAGGGGTACAAAATAACTATCACTATTAATCACTATCAAATCTAAATCTATTTTTACATTTTCTTATATTACTTTCATTACACCAAGTTTTTCATTATCCACTTGTATCCGCAGTTTGACTTTACCTAGTCATAATGACACCTCCGCTGCTTCACTCTCATTTTCATCAATATGGTGAATGCTACCCAGGATTATATCTTCTTGCTCTTGTTCTGCT
This sequence comes from Monopis laevigella, assembly GCA_947458855.1. NCBI lineage: Eukaryota > Metazoa > Arthropoda > Insecta > Lepidoptera > Tineidae > Monopis > Monopis laevigella. The sequence continues at coordinate 404,873 of OX381577.1, forward strand.
GTGGCTGCATTTTGCTGGACATAATTAACCTTATTTTCTGACTTTTTAAACTTCTCTGGACACTTTGGTGCTAAATGACCTTGTTTGTGACATGTGTAATAAGTCCAATTTCTTTTAAAGCATTTATCTGAATTATGATTCAGTTTACTACGGTGAATACAAGGTTCTTTCATCTTATTTTTTTTTTCCAATGAAAAAATTTTGGATTCCGGCTGCATACTTCTAATTTCTTTTTCGGCACTTTCTACTGCAAAGGCAATTTGTACAGCCTTTTCGAACGTAAGTGAATCCCCCTCTATTAACAATATTTTTGATATGTTTTCATTAAAAGCGCCACATACCAACCTGTCTCTTAATGCTTCATTTAGGAAGGGTTTAAATTCACAGTGATTGGATCTCTTCTTTAACTCCACAACAAAGTCGTTGACATTTTGCCCCTTTGACTATATTTATAAAACTCGTATCTGTGGGCTATCGCCGACTTTTTGGGACATAGTGGTTGGTTCAAATTTCTAAAAAAAATTCATATGAATTATGTCCGGTTTGTCCGGCAAAACAAGATATTTTAACACTCCATAAGCTTCAAGCCCTATTAAAGTAATTAGCACTGGCACTTTTCGTTCTTCCTTGACGGAATTCACAATTAAAAATTGTTCCATCCTTTCCATATATGCGAGAAAATCCTGGCCGCCCGCCTTAAAATGTTCTATTGAACCGATAGACATTTTATTATAAATTAAACAATCCATTTTCTTAGTTTCGGGTTGCTAGCCTTAATGCTAGTTTTTTGGGATACCAGACTTTATTCAGTCAATACTTAATATTCACATTAGTCAAGATATCTCATGGAATCATCTTGTTAATGAAATCAGTAGAAGGGTATTCGCAACCATGCATACACTGAAACGGGCTCAAATTTTCCTGCCTCTTGCCACAAAGCTACTGCTAGTAAACACTTTGTTGCTTCCTATAATTGACTATGCTGATGTCTGCTTCTCTGATCTTACTGAAGAGCTACTGAATAAATTAGAATTATTTAAAAGAGCGCTTCCATTACCTCTCTTCTACCCATGATCATGAGCTAAGGTCTACCGAAAACAACCTTCTTGCTATTCCTATACATTCTTCGAATAGAACTCTGGAACAATGTTCACCTGTCACTACCAACAAAAGTTACTACAGCTTCTTTTAAAACCCATCTTCACTCTTTTCTCCCCAATAATCAAAACTGTTAACATTAATATTTTTTATTGTAAGTATGCGAAATTATTTATGTATATATATTTATATATATATATACATAAATAATTTCGCATCAATTATAAATATTCGTATCAATCCTCATATATTGTGGAGGATTGATACGAATTTCAAAACCGCCTCAATTTAGATATTAAAACATGCATGAGTCTAAATTATATATATCTACTTAACTAGATGGTTTCTTTGTTTATAATATAATAAGTCAATTTGAATGATTTTTTTTAAATTAGGAATTAAATAAAACAATATAAAAATACACTAAAATTGTATCAAAGCTACCCCACTACGGGAAGGATAGACAGGGGGTGAGGAGGAATGAAACATACCTAAATAATGAATATCTTTAATTGTACGAACTTAGAAACTTAACATTGCACGAGTATAAAACTTATATAGGCTTAATATCTTTCAGCAGCTCTCCTTATGGACAATTCTTTTGTCAGTACAGCACTCATAGCCAGTTCCATTTTTGTTTCACATACGTCGGTCCGTTTTGTTTTTCTTTATAAATACGAGGCATTTATAATGGTATTATGTACTGAAACAGGAACATAATAAGACATTTATTGTACTAAAGTTTTTTACCAAAGGGGAGGATTGGTAAAGTGTACCAATGTACAATGTACCAATAACCCCCTCTTCACATGTATCAAAGCTCCCCAAGTATTGCCTATTTATAAAAAAACAAATTTCCATATAAAATACACATACACTAATAAGAAATAACACTCACCTAAAAAAATATGCTAAACCGAACTAATTAATTAATATTTTGCGAGCGCGCCGAATAATACTTTTGACCTGTCAAAACACAAACAACCAAATAATAAAACAATATGGCGGAAAAAACGTTCAGAATGTTGTTAAGACACTACATACACATCGCCATCTCTTAGCAAAACGCATAACTACCTAATACTTTAGGTGGGTTTTTTTAATTGATTGTATCAATCCTTCAAACTTCCCCTATATTTATATATATCTACTTATTTATGTATGTCTAAATATTATTATTTATGTAAGTTTATGTATACTATTAAATGTTATAATACCAGTATGTATTGTTATATTACCTAATAATTTATTTATATATAATTAGCACTCTGCCTTTTTTTGCTCAATTTTCCAAAGGCTAGCTGGTAGATAATGCCTAAGGCATTAAGCTCGCCTATGTACAATAGTATTAAGCTTTGTGCAATTTTTTTTTTCATTAATTCATTCAAATAGTCAAAAATGCGGCCGCCGCGCCTTACAGCCCGGAGCGGGCTGTAACGAGCAGGATCACATAGTGCCATTTTCCTAACTTTTGTTATGCAATGGTTCAAAACATAGCAGCAGAAGTGAACCAGCCAATATAATGATAATATAAGAACTAATATTTAAGGCGTGGATACGGTTGGTGATGTCAGTCGCCTCGGTGGCACCCTTGTATGGCAGATGATAATCGGAAGGTCAATGGAATCAGCTAACCACCTAGTCTTACACTAGTTGGTTAGGTAGCGTGCGTTCGGTTAGTTGTTTTTTTTAATACTTTTATTTAATGACACCTTTTATTAATTAATCTATAATGGTTATATATATATATATATATATATATAGCAGCCTAACCAAACGCACTCAAGACCTTATTGTTAAAACTTTTTTTAAACATTTTTTTTTTGACTATTCATAAATATCTGTAAAGATTTACATGAAATAAATAATATTTGATTTGATTTGAACCGATACTCTGTGACGAGGGTGGACACGCTAGTGGTGTGACTGTACTACCGACCGTCTTGTTTTCAAATTCAAACAGAGGTCACTCGACAACTGTATCCTATCGCAATTTGCACAACTTTTTAATATCATTAGATAAACTACTTCTTTCCCTTAATAAAGATAATAACATTATTCTCATGGGCGGTATTAGCATCGATATTCAGCGAGAAGTTCAGATGTCAATCAAAAGAAAAATCTGTTGAAGGTTTTTTTTCAGTTTCTTGTAAATGGATAAATCCCAATGTGTTTCCATTAATTTTAATCGTCATTGTGCGAGAAGCCGGGAAACAAAACTCGTCCAGGCTTTTCACACGGGTGCGATTCGCACCGCGAAAAGTTAATTGCTAAACTTAAAATCTAGACTTAACGTAAAGCTATTGTGGTGCTTCAGCGTCAGATCCCTGGGTACCCAAGCGATGCAATAACTTCGATGAACCAAAAGCACTAAGCCACTGGCGGAGCAAGGACACTATTCCAAGTTAGAAAACAAAACAATTACTTGTTCACAATTATTATACAATTTTACTTCACTTAATTCACTGACTGATCTGACTTGCAAGTTATCACCTGTCAAAACGTTCATGCCCACAGATTAGCGTCCAGACTATTTATCAAAATCGAACAGTCATGAAAGGCACTTTCTGTAGGTATAACCTTAGTTGTAAATTTATATACTTTTTGAGGAAATTGGATCACAGTTTAAAGTTAGTACATTGTTACTACGTTGTTTCTACTTATTGTTATTTTTCCCCTTTGTTATGATAGCTCCCTATGACTTGTTATGATAGCTCCCTATGACTTGTTATGATAGCTCCCTATGACTTGTTATGATAGCTCCCTATGAGTTGTTATGATAGCTCCTTATATGCTCCCTATGACTTGGTTACCAGATTATTGTTTATTTTTATTATTTTTGGTGTAGGTACATTATTAAGTAGTTTTTGAATTATATTTACTTATTATAACAAACAATTTAATAAGCTTGTGTTGTGTGGAGGAAACTGATTGCCACAAACCCACCTAACATTCCTGGAATGAGAATCATACACATATGTAATCCCTTTAATATTTGTATTCCGTAATATATGTTATGTATATATGTTTTCCGTAAATAAATATAATTTGCAGTGTTATGGATACCGATGTAACTCCACCGCGCTCGGAGACTACGCCTACAGCTTTGTGAGTACCCTGCGTATCCCCGAGGGGGCGCTTTGTGTCATACCATGCGCGTCGTCTTACTCGATCAAACATCTCTAAAATCGTACTCGTATCATAATAAAATTCCCTTTTTTTTAGTTTTCTATGGACGATGAATATCTATACAGAATAGCTTCAAGCGATTGTGTATTTATCAGTCTTTCAAAATTTTTAGAGCATGAGCTTAATACTGTCTCTATTCCCACTCTTGTGGATGAGAGTAATGTTCGATTTTTTGAGTGCAGTTTAAAACGTAGCGTTTATAAGACACAGGTTCATTATATGGACTAGAGATACCATTATTGCATTTTTTTTTTTTTTATGAATAGTTGATAATATTCTGTCCCAAACATTAGCACAGTTTAACTTTAATTTGTTGATTGTGTATCTATAGACGATGAGTTAGCAGAATAGCGTCAAGCGATTGTGTATCTATGGACGATGAGTAAGCAGAATAGCGTCAAGCGATTGTGTATCTATGGACGATGAGTTAGCAGAATAGCGTCAAGCGATTGTGTATCTATGGATGATGAGTTAGCAGAATAGCGTCAAGCGATTATGTATCTATGGACGATGAGTTAGCAGAATAGTGTCAATCGATTGTATATCTATGGACGATGAGTTAGCAGAATAGCGTCAAGCGATTGTGTATCTATGGACGATGAGTTAGCAGAATAGCATCAAGCGATTGTGTATCTATGGACGATGAGTTAGCAGAATAGCGTCAAGCGATTGTGTATCTATGGATGATGAGTTAGCAGAATAGCGTCAAGCGATTATGTATCTATGGACGATGAGTTAGCAGAATAGTGTCAAGCGATTGTATATCTATGGACGATGAGTTAGCAAAATAGCGTCAAGCGATTGTGTATCTATGGACGATGAGTTAGCAGAATAGCATCAAGCGATTGTGTATCTATGGACGATGAGTTAGCAGAATAGCGTCAAGCGATTGTGTATCTATGGATGATGAGTTAGCAGAATAGCGTCAAGCGATTATGTATCTATGGACGATGAGTTAGCAAAATAGCGTCAAGCGATTGTGTATCTATGGACGATGAGTTAGCAGAATAGCATCAAGCGATTGTGTATTCATGGGTGATGAGTTAGCAGAATAGCGTCAAGCGATTGTGTATCTATGGACGATGAGTTAGCAGAATAGCTTCAAGCGATTGTGTATTTATGGACGATGAGTTAGCAGAATAGCGTCAAGCGATTGTGTATTTATGGACGATGAGTTATCAGAATAGCGTCAAGTGTATCTATTGTGATACGATTATGATACGATTGGAAAGTTTATATAAATGTATTAAAGATGATTAAGGGCGTCGAGTGTCAGTTTTGGGGTTTGACAGTCAGCCGGAGTCAGCGGCCATTACCTCAAGAAATTAACAAATTTACCTATTTAATCTTGTATATATTTAAAGAAATGCCGTGGGGATAATAGGGAGGTGCCCTAAGGCCTAAAACATTCCAAACTTCAAAACAGAAGCTAGGCCCGCCATACAAACCCAAAATATTGGTGCGCCCGCGCATATTAGTTTCCCCTCAATATAATATTCTAACATAAATTTTCCACCATAACTAATTATAAAACAGCGAAAATGATATCGGTCGTATTTCCAGCGATAAAAACTACGAAGCTCCATCGTAACAACATTTATAATTAGGGGGCTGATTGTTTATAATTATTTGTTTAAATGTAAAACAATGAGTGTGAAAAAAAAAATACAACCAATCATTGAGCATTGATTGGTTGAAGTGACAACAGAATATGGCGGCAATTTGACATTTCATTCGATTTTAGGCTTTAGGGCAGTTCTATATATTATTCTTACTTTCATGTGAAATGTACAATAATTGAATGGTTATTTTCAGTGTCATTTCGGGAACTGTACTGCTACAGTGAGTAAACAACAATAAACTGACAACCACTCATATCTCTAGGGTTTTGGACCACTATATATATATTGGCCCATGTTATGGTTCTCCTGATAATATTCCAAAATACATAATTATATAAAATGGCCAATAAAAATGTACTTTTATTGACGGCGACCAGGCGTCTAGTGCAGTACTCTGGATAGCAAGGCTCGGAGTGGCCGCGAGGGGTCGCGTGCGGCACTCCGGGAGTCCACCTGCTAAACAGTGGCCGATAAGTCAGGTCAAAACTATTTATATCATGTAAACCTTTACAGGCATTTATGAAAAGTCAATTAATATATATATCCACATGTGCACTTGGTCGCCATTCCTCCCACAGACAAATGTTGAAAATATAATAAAAAGTAAACAGATAGTCAACTATTAAACTATTATCGTTGCGGGAGACAAAAAAACAACCCAACCGAACACACGCTACATAACTAACCAGTTTAAATCTAGGTGGTTAACTGGTATTAGAAATGGGTGGCCGACACCCTTGGCTCATAAGATGCATGGCTTTTATTTTTATTACATTATATAACTGTTTGTCAAGGATAAGGTAATCATTGGTGATTGCTGATTACCTGCTATTTATACAGGTACAGTCCCTGTACTACAGTATACTGTGTAGTTCTGTACATTGGTATAGTAACTAATAATCTGCCATAGGATATTTTATGCATGCTATTCAGTAGGGGCACTCTAAGTATGTTACGACATATCAATATATAGGTATAATATGCTATATACCATAATCAAGTCAATAGCTTCTCCGTTGGTTTGTGTAAAGCGCCAGAGTTTTTACCTTGTCTCCGAGTGTTGTGCCCGAGGGGATCGACTTTGCAGTTAGTGTTTACGTCCTTAAAAACACCGATCCATATACCTAAATATACCTTTATTTATGCGATTGCTTACTTACCTTATATTTGGAATAAATATTATGATCGGTGAAGTTGGTCGTCTCGGTGGTTACCTTGTATGGCAAATAATGATTTGCAGGCCAATGGAATCAGCTAACTACGCTACTTAGGTGTTACGCTACTTGGTTAGGTAGCGTGCATTCGGTTCGGTAGTATTTTTCATATTAAGTATTTTTCATTTATTACAAATTGGCTGTTAGTAGAAATTCAATTATTATTTTTATGTGGATAATTGAATAAAAAAAATCTGGTGTGGGTAATACTTTAAGTTTATTCTTATGATTTCGAAAAAACCCATCACTATTAATAGAATGATTGGGCAAAAATATGATTTTAATTCTGCGACAAACCGAAGTCGAAAAGTGCGAAAGCTCTCGCGGACCACACGATTGCGAACGCTTTCCATTCCACTTCGCGTTTATCTAGCTAACAATAATATTAGCATCCTAACTAAACGCACTCTCACTAACTCCTAGTGGTTTAAAACTTTTAGTATCTTTTTTTGACAATTTATAAATAAATGTGCAAGAAATAAATAAGATTAGAGTTGGTAACGTTGTGTTGCAGACGCACGGGTTCAGCTCCTACGCGGCGGTGAGTACTAATGTTATGCGAAAGGCTGTCTGTTACCTCTGAACCGATGATTTCTGAGATAGTTTGAGTCCCTGGGAACGACATCGGCACTTTTCGATATAGCTACAGGTTGTGTATAGCTACAGGTTGTGTATAGCTACAGGTTGTGTATAGCTACAGGTGTTTGTGTTTGTGCAAAAAAATATGAAACAAAGTTGAGTACATAATAATATATTAAAATGACATAACCCTGCATTATAATGTTTTTTAATCTATATCTCCTTTAAAGAATTGTTTTTCTTTAAAAGTATCATGTTACACTTAAACGATGGGTAACAATAATAATTTATATGTTTATTGATCAGTAAATGGTTTACAAAATAAAATGAAGTGTAAGTATATATATGCCTTATTTATTAAGTTTTTATGATTTTTCTGTATTAAGTGGCCTGTCCCTGTAACAGGATTCCCTGTGTTACTGTTTCCGCGTCTCTAAGGCCCTGTCCCTGTGACAGGATTCCCTGTGTTACTGTTTCCGCGTCTCTGAGGCCCTGTCTCTGTGACAGGATTCCCTGTGTTAGTGTTTCCGCGTCTCTGAGGCCCTGTCCCTGTGACAGGATTCTCTGTGTTACTGTTTCCGCGTCTCTGAGGCCCTGTCCCTGTGACAGGATTCCCTGTGTTAGTGTTTCCGCGTCTCTGAGGCCCTGTCCCTGTAACAGGGTTCCCTGTGTTACTGTTTCCGCGTCTCTAAGGCCCTGTCCCTGTGACAGGATTCCCTGTGTTAGTGTTTCCGCGTCTCTGAGGCCCTGTCCCTGTAACAGGATTCCCTGTGTTACTGTCTCCGCGTCTCTAAGGCCCTGTCCCTGTGACAGGATTCCCTATGTTAGTGTTTCCGCGTCTCTGAGGCCCTGTCCCTGTGACAGGATTCCCTGTGTTAAGTGTTACCGCGTCTCTGAGGCCCTGTCGCATCAAAAGTTAGAGTTAGAGTTGTTGTCTCCGTTAGAGTTACAATTGATTGTAACATGTAACGGCGTCTTTCGCGGCGTCTATAAACTATTCAATTCACTTGTTAAAAAATATATTTATAAAAATGATATAAAATTCTTCTTAAGTTTGAAGTTTATTGGCATGTGTCAGAACATAAACATCTTTTTAAAATACTTCTTGTGTTACTCATTGTGTTAAATACCAGTTTTGCAGCGAAAGACCACCCCAGAACCTTCAACAAACCTTTTTATAAGACCTACAAACCTGGTCAATCATATTTACATTTACTTCAACCAAACGGGTGGGACATTTGGGACATTATGTCGGATACATCTGGTTTAACGAGCACCAACATTAACATAAAATGCACCAAAAAAAGTGGGCAAATTTGACGCTTACTTTAAAGTTAATCATAACCGGCGGGTCAAAGTTACTGTTACCGTAACAAGCAAGGTCAAACGGTCAGTACTGTCAAATGTATAAATTTAGGCCTCCGGAAAACCGTTTAAACGGCCTCAGGGTAACGGCCACAGGGTAGTAGAGGGTATTTTATTTTAACTATAGGAGCACAGCATGTGACCTTCTGCCGAGTGTAAAGCAGACCTACAAAGTCCCTATACATTAGCTCGTTTTGTTTGTCCCGATTCATCCATATGCCGATTCATCCATATGCCGATTCATCCATATACCGATTCATCCATATACCGATTCATCTATATACCGATTCATCCATATACACATTCATCCATATACACATTCATTCATATACACATTCATCCATATTCACATTCATCCATATACATATTCTCCTTTACATACACATTTAACATATCGATTTTATTATATTTTTTTAAATGTTGAAAATAAATAATTAATAAGTTTATTGTGATTACGTGTATGCCATCTCCCATTTATATTTTCATTATTACTGTGACCTATATTTGATTGGTTTTTATTGATATATTTTGAATTTATTAAATTCTTTACTTAATTTTTATTTGTTGTATTTAATGTTATGTCTACTGGTAGCAAATGCTGGAATTGTTAATCATAATTGGACGCCCGCAGTACAGGCCTACTTAGTGAGGAGTCCGCTGTTAAGTTGTGTGTTAATATCCTACTGAAATAAAGATATTTGTATTATGAAATTGTTACATTTATAAAATAATCACTTATAATATGAATTGTTTTTGTTGTGTAGTGCGGCGGGATGCGTTGCCGAGCCACCGTGAGTACTTTGTTGTGTAGTGCGGCAGGATGCGATGCCGAGCCACCGTGAGTACTTTGTTGTGTAGTGCGGCGGGATGCGATGCCGAGCCACCGTGAGTACTTTGTTGTGTAGTGCGGCGGGATGCGATGCCGAGCCACCGTGAGTACTTTGTTGTGTAGTGCGGCGGGATGCGATGCCGAGCCACTGTGAGTACTTTGTTGTGTAGTGCGGCGGGATGCGATGCCGAGCCACCGTGAGTACTTTGTTGTGTAGTGCGGCGGGATGCGATGCCGAGCCACCGTGAGTACTTTGTTGTGTAGTGCGGCGGAATGCGATGCCGAGCCACCGTGAGTACTTTGTTGTGTAGTGCGGCGGGATGCGATGCCGAGCCACCGTGAGTACTTTGTTGTGTAGTGCGGCGGAATGCGATGCCGAGCCACCGTGAGTACTTTGTTGTGTAGTGCGGCGGGATGCGGTGCCGAGCCACCGTGAGTACTTTGTTGTAATAACTTAGCGTACTATGTACAGACTCACCCAGCCAGCCTACTTGTTGTTTAGTACTTGTACTCGTTCTCGACTTCCGCTGCGGTGGACCCCCCTAACCCCCCCAAATATTTGTGTTATGATGTACCATCACGACCGCCTCGGGGTGCCTAGAGGTTCACAAGTTGGGAGCAGTGGCGTGGCTCCAGCTCCCTCGGAGCACAGCCGGCGGCGCGGGCGCAGTAACAGTGTATGTGTTGTTGCAGGCCACGGGAGAGGGCGCGTTCTCGCGGGTAAGTAACCTACGAGGGAACACCTGTATATCTCTTGCTTGCACCTGATACACTTGGTTCCATACTAAAGCTGCAGGTGGCGCAAATTATAAAATCAAACTATTGATTTTACAATATAACTTTATGCAAAATGGCAATTGCTTGCGAATTCCGCCTGCATTTTATTATAGAAGTTTGTAGTGAATAGACTAGACGAGTACGTGCACCGGCCTCGGATACCTACAGCGCCGCCACAGTGCCACTACAGCGCCGCCACAGTGCCACTACAGCGCCGCCACAGTGCCTGTGCCGCTACAGCGCCGACACAGTGCCGCTACAGTGCCGCCACAGTGCCGCTACAGCGCCGACACAGTGCCGCTACAGCGCCGACACAGTGCCACTACAGCGCCGCCACAGTGCCTGTGCCGCTACAGCGCCGACACAGTGCCGCTACAGCGCCGACACAGTGCCGCTACAGTGCCGACACAGTGCCGCTACAGCGCCGACACAGTGCCGCTACAGCGCCGACACAGTGCCGCTACAGTGCCGCCACAGTGCCGCTACAGCGCCGACACAGTGCCGCTACAGCACCGACACAGTGCCGCTACAGTGCCGCCACAGTGCCGCTACAGCGCCGCTAACCACCGCAGATATACAGGGTGGGCCAACCCGCACAAAAACATTTGATGATTCGTATAACTATCGCATTATTAAAATGCGGAATGCTCCTGCACCACCTGCTTGCGTGTTTCCTTCTTCTTATAATCTCGAGTCCTTTAAACGAAGCGTGTATAGACATCTTAAGCCGGCATAATAGGTGCCATCAACGGTTACATAGATCGTAATTGTTGGTTGCATTTATTCATGGACCTTCATACTGCTTTCCATCAGGTAGATGTGAGGTCACATGCCGAGCTCTCATAAAAAAAAGGAAAAAAAGGGTGTTTGTGTTCAAATGGTTGCTAGAAATACCAATAAAAACCCTTAAAACTGCTGAAATTCCTTTAAAAGTGCAAAAATAATACTAACTAAAAATAAGAGAGATTTTGTGTTAACTTGTCTTCCACACGCCGATGCTCTCCGCGCTCGGCGTATGGACACGTGATGAAGCCTTTTTGGGGTTTAGAAGGTCACGTGCGAACCCTCTCCTTAAAAAGTGTAGGTTTTGTAGAGTATTGAATGAAAAATGCTTAAAATGCGCAATTATATTTCTTTTTGTTTTTGATTCAAATTCCCGCGATTTTTTTTTACAAATACTTAGTTGTATTGTCAATAATTTCATGTATATTTATGAAATTATATTATCTAATTTCCTTAACGGGATCTCACTTAAATCTACACTGGAATTATCTGTGGTCTAACTCTAACCTGGGTAGACATTTTTATGACATTCAGCCTAATATACCCGTAAAACCATGGTTTTTTAAAGCAAAAAACTTATCTAAACCTGTTACATCCACAATTTGTCGCCTGAGGATGGGTCATGCTTGCACTCCAGTACACCTTGCATTCATAAGAGTTCGAACATCAGACTTGTGTGATTGTGGCATAGAGGAAGGTTCTATGGATCACATTTTTTTTAATTGTCCTAATTTCTCTTTGTCCTTGTATGATATCCTTCCCCCTAAGATCCCCAGACCTATGAACTTTAAATCCATATTAGGCCTTGTAAATACACCCTTTGTAAATATTTTAGGATATTATATACATAGATTTGAAATTAAATTATAAATCATAATGACCCCCAGTCCCTGGAACATTAAATGGAGTACCCATTGGCTGAACTTCGTTGGCATAGTTCCCTCTGAACTGGTTTTGATGATGATGGTTGGATGGTTTGGCTGATGTTCTGGGGACTGGGGTGATTCTGTTCACTAATATGTATTATTTGGGCTTTTTGTAAATTTAGCTCGTTATTGTACAAAGGCACATATATATAATACATTATATATGTGTTGATCACTACCTAGTGTCATAATAATATACATAGAATTTTGTTTGTAATTTTATTGTTTTTTTAGTAGCTAACGTAATAATTTCATTGCTGCAATATTTATTGTGGTTTTATTTACTTAGATTTGTTTGTTCCTTAATTACTTATATTTGTTTGTATATATCTATTATATAGTAGGCAATTGCTTTTTTCTTTATATTTTATAATTTGTTTTATGTACAACTGTGATTTTTTTTCAAAATATTGTTATATAATGTAGTTTTATGGCTTAATTTTTTGTTATATCAGTTCTTTACTATCTTTTTGTTACTTGACTTTACAGCAGGATAATGGAAAAATCATTTAATTATTTTTTTGTATTACCTTTTTTTTAACGTGTATCTTTCATACTTGTCATTGGCAAAACAAATGGCTTTACCATTATGGCCATAAATAGGAAAAAAAAAAAAAAAAAATTATCTATGCTAACTATTTTCGTTTTGGAGATGTGTTTTCAGCTAACAAAAATTTTTAAAGAGCAAAAAATATATATAATGATATGTGTTACAAAATACCCCGTAAAGCCGAAAGGAGGTTAAATGGGGCCTTATAAAGAGCCTTTTCACAATATTTAAGAACCGGAGTAACGCTGTATAACATACCCCAAAAAAATAATAAAATATTATCACTGATGTGCAAACCCTATTTCAGTAAAATGGAACGAAAAAGAAATTAAAAGGTTTAACCTAACGAAACAACCTAAACGAACACTTACTTTTTCATAATAAACGTCAAATTAATAGAAACGGCTCAAAGTGTGCTCCGCCTTGCTCAATACACAACCTCGCTCGCCGGGATATGGCTTGTGTGGCATTTCGCACCATCGTCTGACACGCTTATTGAAGCGAAAACCGATCTGACACGCTGTTGCATCTTGGTAACCGTTGGGTAATCGGAGAAATACACTCGTCCTTCACAAAACCCCACAAAAAGAAGTCCAAGAGATCCATCCTCGCGGAAAGCGAACGTTAAGATGTTCTCGTACGTTGCGAGCAAAATGTGCCGGAGCTCCATCATGCTGAAACACCATGTTTTTTTGGTTCTCAAAGTAATCCCAGTCAGCCAGTCATCAATCGCCTCTTCGAACCCCGTTTGTAAAAACGTTAGATAGTTGTTACCGCTCAGACGTGATGGCGTAATGACGGGACCGATGACATGCCCGTCATATCAGCCCACATATCATGGTCAGCCCACACATTCAGCCGCCAATGGTGTTGGAATCTACCCTGCCGTGAAGCATGTGTATTCTCGCGAGTCCAAACGTGATCGTTATGCATATTTGAAAGTCCTGACCTCGTGAATGTTTCCTCGTCCGTCCAAGGAATATAGTTTACGTAATTAGGGATTTCCTCTAACTGCCTGAGGTACCACTCGCAGAAGTTCCTCCTGGGTGCTAAATCGGAGCTCCTGTGCAGCTCTGATAGTGATGAGGGTGACGATTGTCGTCACGAAGAATTCGCCAAACTGCAACATGGTTTATACAGAATCTTCTCCCGGCTCGCCTCGTACTTGTGGTCGGCTCTTCTTCAAAATGCTCTAATACTTATTCAGCTTGCCTGGCGTCGACTATGCTTGGACGTCCACTTCCAGTAGACCGATGAAAAGAGCTGGTGGAATGTAGTCGTCTTGACATGTTCAGAAAACACTGGTACTAAGGCAGTCGTCGCTGTTCAGTGGGGGGTCTACCATCGATAAATCGTTGCCGATACAGTTCGCGAGCACGGTTTAAATTGATATTTTCATGGCCTACGCAAAACATCAAATCGTAATATTCCTAATTAAAAAGCATCGTTATTTTGCAAAAAATATGTTGAAAAAAAACTCGAAACAGTTGTAGAATATCGATTAGAACATTTGAAATTGACCACTTATTTATTTCCAACTTGACATTTTTTGAAGCCAGTACTTGAGTATAATGACATCCTTGTATTGCGGTAGCAAACATTTATGAATGAAAAATATAAAAACTATTAAAGTAGACAATTATTAGGTAAAATAGGTACGTAGGCCTTTTTGTTGAATAATCTTCCCTGACATGACAGCTTACTAGGGTTGACAATATTTTTGGCTTAGATAATTAATTATATTTTTACGGGGTATTTTGTAACACGTTGTACATAACGGGTAGTCCGTCGCCACGCCAACGGGCAAAAAAAATAAAGTTTTAACAGTGATTTCTGTTTTTTTTTGTTACCCACTATTTATCATATTTAGATTTATGCAATTTAAAAACAAAACAAGCCCAGGACCTAGATTCGTCTCAAGTACCCGAGTACCCGAGTACCCGTGGCTGATAGTAATCACAGTTTGTCTGCGCGTAGTCACGTAGCGACTAGCGCTGTTTATATCTTAGAAATAACGTTAAAATGTCACCAACATTTGACAAAACAAACGAGTCTGAATAGTTTATAATTTTGCGTCGCTCTGGTGCGTGTTCCTCCATGGACAGTAGTCGATGGATATTGGTATTATAATTTCAAATATTGTTACAGTGTTTTGGATTCCAGTGCCGTGCCATTGTAAGTGCATACATTCATTAAATGTTTAAAGCAACAAACCTAATGACCAAAGCGCGCTTGCATGCTTCCAGTGCATCGGCGTCAACTGCACGGCGCGAGTGAGTATACACCGCCACACACTATTCTCTGCACATTTATCTACACTAATTGCTCGTATTATAAACAGTAATGGTTTGTTTGTTTGTAATGGATTAATTAAAAAATACTTAACCCATCTCCATTGACGTAAATAGATGGACGTTGAGTCCTATCCTTAAGTACTAAAACATTGGTGCTAAATAATCAATTTAGCACCGACGATATGTCAGTCCATGTCAGGCAGCGGAAGCGAAAACTACTCTAAATAACTTACCAAGATCCCGGATTATGTAGTAAAAGGTTGCAATATACGTGGTGGCCGAGTTGGGTTAGACCTTGGACTTACTTAGGTCCCTGCGGCCATATTCTGTTTCTTATAACGTGATCGTTAGATTGTCAAAATAACGATTTCCGCTATTAGCGCGCTCTCCTCCAATCAGAGTAGTTTTTAACCTTCGCTGATTGGAGGAGAGAGAGCTAATAACGGAATTCGTTATTTTGACAATCTAACACTTACGTTATAAGAAACAGAATGTGGCCGCTGGTTCGAATCCTGGTGTGTCCAATCCAATGAGTTTTTTATTTAAAAAAATATGTACATTTGTTTTGACAACACCACTATAGTGCCTCGGAGAGCACGTTAAGCTGTCGGTCCCGATCTCACTATACCAAATTGTGAAACTGTTTATAGATGGGTTATTGAGTCTATTCAAAACATCGCGACGAGTTAGCCACTTGTTCGATGTAGACTCATACCATCAGCTACGACGAGGTGGGATTAAAACCCCTCCGCTGGGTACCCTGGGGCCGTCAAGGCGGTCTCGGGCGCCGTAAGGCACCCGTGATGATATGTAATGTATGTAATGTAAAGGTTGCACAAATTACTCGACAAAGTCCAACAAAAAGAAAGACAATATTTCAAATCATCGGATAGTCGAAAATTTCATATTTAAATGTTAAAAAGATATATTTAGGTTATTTTCAATTCGTTCAATTTCTATGTATGAAGAGATTATTATCAACAACTTAACCTTGTAATGACGTTAAATATTTTACGACTAGAATACCTATACTGAATACAATAAGAGATGTCTCAAACAAAATTCGAATGAAAAAGTGTGAAACTGTTATGTAAGTTATGATTAACTATACTTAATACTTATGGAAGATTGTGTTTGTCTGGGTATTTGTGTTATGCTTGAACGTGATAATCTTAGTACGATTTGAAAAAATGATTTTATTGTTATAAATCCTGTTTAATCTGTTACGTATATTTTAGCCCCCTTTTAAGCCTTCCTCGCTATATATAGGTATATAGTATTAAAATATTTCCTGCTAATCATGTACAACGTGAAGTATGGACTCGTAATTTAGAGAAAGATTGATCGAAAACTGTCTCTGTCAGCTTTGTAAATGAAAAAATATAGACACAAACATAGAAAAGCAGTTTTATTTAAAGTTTTTTAAGATAAATTATAAATTAGGACAGGTTTTTTATTTCGTCGGAAACTTATTCTGTATGTTTTAGAGATTATGTTTTTGGAATTATCTTAAACTCCTTTGAATATACCAACATTATACAATTTTATATTTATAAGTTAATATATTGCTATATAATATTGCAAAGTAAATAATATTCATTAAAGATGGTTATTTTTTCGTTTTTGTTCGGTACTGTTGGTTCACGGTATCCATTATCGCTCTTTGTGTTAGAGTAAACTCCTTCTTCGTACACAAATAATTTTCATTTAACGGGAGCTGGGGTCAAAGATCAATCGATAATCGAATCGAAATACCCATCGAAAGCCAAATTTGACGTTTCTCGTCAGGGCTCTACCCATACAATAAATATCCTATACATTTTTATCGATCGATGCGGCGATTCGATTGGCGATCGTGTTCTTTGGTCAGGCCCCTGGACTGGACCTAATTTAATTACATAAATATATTAATATTTTATAAATACGTTTCAGTTGACCTAATTTGCCCCAATTTAAATCCCTTTTCATTCGAGCCTATAAGTTACTATGACTTATACCATTTTGGATAAATGTGGGTTAACAATATTAATAACTGTTCCAAATTTCAAGTCAATCGGACGATCAGTTCTCGAGATATTTGACGGTAAGATGTAGATTAATAGACAGACAAATTGATAAACATACATATCGACATACAAACATCTGAGTCATATCCACATATTTATGGGAAAAAAACGGAAACAATAATAAACTATGAAAATTAAAAATAATAGTTTGGCTAATTAAATTGGTACGCCCTTACAACGTTACATCGTACTACTTGTACTATTATTTCGTCTGTGATCGTACTAAGTATTAGTTTAAATTCTTACCGCTAGTGGCACTAGTTGTCACTTTATTGACAAAAGTGTCATTGAGATTTTGTATGGAAGGGCCTATCTTGATATTTATATCTATGCCTATTTCTATAATTCTTTCATCTATAGAAAGCTACATTTTAACGAGTAACATATGCTATATTTTATTTCTAAAAAATTAGGGATCCGTACGAACATGTAATTGTATATATTTTTACAAAAGTGTAAAAATATATACAATTACATGTTCGTACGGATCCCTAACTTTTTATTAGTTATAGTGTTATTAGTCCCACAAGGTAGAAAGGTTGGAGTCCTCTAAACAGCGTAGACGTCGACAACAAATATCCGACCGAACATATAGGCAGACCCCGGCTTTGGGAAGGAACTTCTCCTCAAGAGTAAATCCGGGGTATTGCAAGTAAGAAGTGTCGGCCGGGCAGCGGATTTGTGTCTCCGTCAGAAACAATAATGCGGGTTTAGCCATCTCGAGGTGGTGATGGACGGCAACTAGATTGGCGTGGATCCCGCGGATATTTGTAAAATTCACGCCAAATTTGGTGTCGGGGGTGTGCACCGCTGTCTGAATGTTTCTTTTTGTTTGAGCTGTCATCGGTTTTTAGTTTTATAGGGGGAAGGAAATGGGAAGCGTGATATAAAGTGTTGTTGTCACCATAAATGCGTGAAAAGGCACTGCTTAGGTTAAATAGGTGTCCAAAGAAGAAGTACCACTGACACGTCGGACGGAAGGGCCCCCGAAAGTGGGGCTCCTGTAACACAGCTTTGGCTAGCACGGGAGACAGGGTTCCAAAACATTCTGTACTTTTTTTGAGTTAATAAAGCTATTTTTATTATTATTATTTTTATATTGTAACATTGGTTTGATTAATATGTAACAAAGTCTGATATGTACATTTGTGACAAATGTATACATCATTTCCAAATGTGTTATAATATATAATTTAAAATTATAAAACTATAAGTCTTATACATATAAACACACATATTTATAGGAAAGGAAATTGTTCTAACCAAAAAGATACTCTTAAGTACAAGTAACTTGGAAAACCCTTTAAAATATAAGGGCTTGGTAAATATATCTGCCAACATATCTTCCGTTGCACAATTTTATGCATTTATAATACCTTTGTCAATATAATCCTTTACAAAATATACCTTAGCATCAATATATTTTGATCTGTGTACAGTTCAAATTGAATAAATTTAAACCAAAATGCTTCTTGACATGCTTTAGATAGAGCTATAAATTTTGCCTCTGTACTTGATAAAGCAACACTCCTTTGTTTCTTACTTGACCAACTGATTAAAAAATTTAAACACATATCCAGAATTAGATTTTCGATTATTACGGTCTTCAGCCCAATTCGCATCTGCCCATCCAACTAAAATCTCTTCATATTTTTTTTATATTGCTTAATCTTAATTTAAAATTTGTAGTACCTTTTAGATATTTTACCACTCTTTTTAATTCATTCCAATCTTCCATATTAGGTTTACTAGTTTTTTGAGCTTAAATGCTTATTGCAGTTGATATGTCCGGTCTTGTGTCAGTATTACATTGATTGTATAGATTTTTAACTAATATATTATGTATAGTTTGCTTTTAATCATAAATACTCTTTTTTAAATTGCATACATAATTTTCTTTACCTTCTTCTCGTAACCTGGAGGCTGTTTCATATAAATGTCTTGTTGTAAATCTCCATTTAAGAACGCCATCTTAACATCAAATTGCATTACCAGCATATTTTCCATTGCTGCTATAGCCATTAGCGTTCTAAAAGTAGTTTGTTTTACTACCGGTGCGAAAACAAGATCATAATCCATCCTAAATTTTGTGAAAAGCCTTGAGCACCAAGACGTGCTTTATATCTTAATATTTCGTCATCATCATTTTCTTTTATTTTGTAAACAACAGATTTTCTATCCAAAGGTAGTAAGACTAGATCCCATGATTATTTTTTCTTTAGAGAATTTATTTCGTCATCCATTGCCATAATCCATTTATCTTTTGCTTTAGATAATAAAGCTTGATTAAAATTAGCTGGTTTTTCATATCTTTTAATAATATTAATTTCATCTATTAACTTGTGTGGTGGCTGTCTTTTATTTACTCTTGTAGACCTTCGAAATACCACATTGGGGCTTAGCATAACAACATCGATATATATCGACAGTCGATAAAATGAAGTTTATGAATGAACATTCATTCATAAAATTGATATGTATCGAATTTATCGATTTATCGAGCCTATCGATGCTGTTGTGCTAGGGCCCATTGTTATTTTCTGCCAAATCATTGTTCATATTTGAAGAATCTAAATTATCTGAATTGTCATAATTCTATTCCTCATCATATCTTTTAGCCACAATTTCATTACTCAAAACATCCGAAATCTCAACATGAACATTTCTTTTTCTATCAGATTGCACTGCTACATCTTTTTCATTAGGTTCTTTATTTTTAATAATATTATTATCCGAAATTTCATCAATAAATTTCATTATAACATCTCGAGATATTATAATTTTATTTCTAGTATTATCGTAACATCTACATGTTTTTGACTGTTCATCATATCCAATAAATGTCATAATTATTCCTTTTTTTTTTTACTTTTTTTTTTTTTAACTTGTTGTAGTGTATGAACCATAACCTTACTGCCAATTTTTTTTTAATATGTCACATTTGGAATATACCATATAATGGCAGCATATTATATACAAAATAGATTACTGTTTATTTTGAATATAATTTGCTGTCTTTATAGCTTCCGCCCAAATCTTATCTTTCATATTCGCCTCTATTAGCATACATCTCAGA
Source organism: Monopis laevigella (assembly GCA_947458855.1). Classification (NCBI taxonomy): domain Eukaryota; kingdom Metazoa; phylum Arthropoda; class Insecta; order Lepidoptera; family Tineidae; genus Monopis; species Monopis laevigella. Next base: position 425,241 of record OX381577.1, read on the forward strand.
TCAGTAAAGTATAGGAGATATGGCATGAAAGCAATTTACTTACGAAACCGACTGTCGCCAATTAGCACACATTGAATTTTTTTCTGAGTAAGATTATCACACTTTAAAAATGCAATAGTTGATTGGAAAGAATTAGAAGCAAAAACAAAATTATACTTCGTGTAACTTAAAGAATGATTATGGTTTTTACGCCTAACACATACGGATGAATTTACTTTGGTTGCAGTCACATCTGTTATACAGGTGGCCGAATCACAGTAAATTTTAAACAACAAGTTTATAAAGAATTGGCGACCTTATTGCGTATGCATACAGTGTATATCCCTATCCCTTCCTTTACTTTCGGCAAATGGCAAGTAATAGCACGTGTTGAACTTTTAGTGATGTGCCTTAATGTTATTATTATTATTTTCATTAATGGCGTCTTCGCATTAAACGAAATTTTGCCAATGTCAAGTGGGTAGTATGAAAATCTTTTTTTATTATTAGTGAAAGAGGGATAATAGGATGGAAAGGAATTAGGAAAGGACTAGGGTAGAAAAAGGAATGGCGACATGACCGTATGTAAGCATACGGTATAGTCTTGCCAATATCAAGTGAAGAAGGAAAAAGAATCTACAGTAAAATGGGTACCGCCATTTTACTGAAGATTGTGGGATTATTTGAGATAACACAAACACCAAGATCACTGCGTAAATGTTACACTTCTCACACTTAATATTACTATACGAATGCTTATTCTACAAAATTAGTACACTTTTGCACAATAATATTCAATAAAATTAAATTTGAAAAATATAACATAAACACGCGTCTACAGTGTTCGGGCTACCCTCAAAGCTTTAATGTTAATAGTTACCGATATTTAATTAGTTTGTTATGGAGAAGCAACTTTTTCTGCGAGAAGTTACTTTCTACCTTAGCTGACTGAGTGAAATTTGTCTCTCCTTTATATATTATATTTAAATATATATTGAGAGCCTCTGTAGACTAGTGGTTGCGCCTTTGGCGTTGTATCCGGAGGTCGTGGGTTCGATTCCCACCCATGGCAAAAAAAAAGTACTTTTTTCTGTACAGTTTGTCATGGTCTGGGTGTTTATAAAATAGAATATGTATTATATCGTTGCTTCTGGTAGACATAGTACAAGCTTAGAGCTTACTTTGTGACCAGACCAATATTGTGTAAATTGTACTACGTATTAAAAAAAAATGGGGAATTTAAATTAAATATATATACTTTTTTTTTCTTCTGTCTACGTAAATATCTTAAGAGCCACTGATCCGATAGGCTACAAATTTGGAATGATTATTAATCTTATTAAGCAAATGGTTTGTAAAAGGGCATAAGTCAAAATTTTAAAAAAGGTCTAAGTCAAAAATAATAATAAAATAACACTGTTATTTTACAGAACTCAAGACATCCCATTACATTTTGCCTCTTGCCAAACATAATAAAAATTTTAAGTGCAGTCGGCCACAACTCACGGTATCTATTTCCGTCTTTTGTCCCGCTCCTGTCAATGCCGTCAAATGTAAATTCTTAGTGTTAGAGCGAGATGGAAAAATCTATAATAGATAGCGTTAGCTGTGGCCGACATCCACAGAAACAAAATTGCGCAAGAGTTAATTTTTAAATTATTTATTTTTTACATTATTTACAATAATAGTGACTGACCAGTAAAATGCAAATATTTATTCAAAAGCTGACGCTTCGATAGGTTTGGTTTTGCGTGTTTTGTTAAAACAATCAGTCTAATATTAATGTACTTTTCCATAATATATTTTATGAGAAGAATAAGGTGATTGGTCATACTTATGATAAGATATGGAACTGAACATATTAATCTATAAAATGTGGCAAAACTTTCGCTACTAACTCTTGCTTAATAATTTTTGTAGTCACTCGCATCATATTATCCTTTAGCACGACGATTTCATTACGGTTTCCATTTCTTTACATATCATTGTAACATCAGCAGAAGGATATATAAGACCTCCCAAATCTTTTAATTTTATTAATTTATGAGTATCGTCTACATTGACGGCAATAAAAGAGCTTATACATGTTTCACATTTTAACGATTTTCCTAAATAAATGAATAAACTACAAATCCAGTAATGTAGGCAATTCCTTGTGAACAGAATTCAGATAACTCTTGAACTCTTGTCTATTTCTTCATCAAACAGGGCTTGTTCGAAAAGTTTGTGTATTTCATAACTTTCATCATAGTCATCAATGTCCCGCGGTTGAAGCGACAAATTTATGTTTCCGACTGCTGAAGAACATGTTCAAATAGAAATTTCTAAGAAGGCTTCTCCCTGTAGTATTTATCCACTGCTCTTTAATTTTTGGATCAATCGGAAATCTGAAAGTCAAAATATTTATATCATGTAAACCTTTACAGGTATTTAGGCATAGTCAAAAAAAAAATTTAATAACAGGTTGCATACAAAAAATTAAATAGAAACCAAACCGAGCACACACCACATAACCAACTAGTGTAAGACTAGGTGGTCACCTAACAGACTATATCTACGCCCCAAATATCCAATTTAAGTAATAATTTAACAAAAGGTTAAGTGAGATCATCATTATTTTTAACATGAAACAGAAATCTAACAGACATACGGGTGTTATGTTTAAATATATATTTATGTTTAATGGTTAAGTTTTTTTCAGCCGATGTGCAACTGCCAATAAATAATATAATAATAATAATAATAAATTTATTTATTAGGTAACATAGACTCAATTTGTTAGTAACTTATACTATGTTAGTGACATCCTAATACAAATAAGTACCTATTCTATTTACATATTGATTCCCCCCGCACATGTACGGCCGTGCAGCGAGACATGTACGGTGAGTGAGAGAGGCACCCAGCAACCATTTGTAGGATCGTGTTGGAGCTGGCCCGCACTCTGTTCAGCAGAGAGCCGCATCTTTTGCTCATCGTGGCATAAAAATAATCTACTTTCGCCTCTGCGAACATGCATGATGCGCTACAGAAGCGAGGCAGCCCCATCAATATCCTAAACGCGTCATTGTACTGAACGCGTAAAGTGTTATACTGTTTTTGCGTAAAGAATGCCCAAAGACTGCTCGTATAAAAGGACGTGCAGTAGGCTCTAAACAACGTGACTTTAACTTCACGTGAGCACCGAGCAAACCTGCGGGTGATCATATTGGCCCTGTCGGCCAATGCGCGTCTCTCTCGCTCAATATCCGCATCGTCCCTGCGCCCAGATGTGACTATGTGCCCAAGATACTTAAACTGTTCCACCCGCTTTAACACCACACCATTCAGTTTAGTAGGTGGAACCTCAGAGTAGCCAATAGTGGCTTCAAATACCATGCATTCACTTTTGCTTGTATTATATATAAGTCCGTGTGAGGCTGCATATCCCTCACAAATATTTATTAACTTTGACAACCCACCGGGCGAGGCGCTCAGCAGCACCATGTCGTCCGCATAACTAATGTTGTTGACGCAAACTCCACCAACATGACCGCCAACATGCGTAGTGCTGAGCTCCTCGACCAAAGCATTTATATAAATATTAAATAGGGTTGGTGATGTCAATCCGCCCTGTCGGAGGCCGCATTCCATGCTGTATGGATCAGAAAAAGTGCCCAACCACTTTACACAGTTCACCTAATTCATGTACCAGTATTTAAACATTAAGGTTTTATTGGGAGGTACATTAGCATGCATGTACAGCTGTTTTACAACTTGTGTAGTACTTGACAGTGTGCTTTAAACATAAAATTGCGCTTTCCGTTGACAAATGTTGTTTAAAACCAAATTGGTTATCATGAATGCGTACGTACTCATCTAAATGTGAATTCAGCAAACTGTAAGGAATCCCAATAATTCTTCCCTAAATAAGGTTAAATAGAGCATAGTATGGCAAGTCAGCTAGTATTGTATGTCATTAGTAACAATAAATTGAAAACACCTATCTAGAGTGATTTAATAATATTTAGTTATGAAAATCTGAATTATGGGTAGTTCGTTCTGTAATGTAATTATATTCATAATTATTACGTGCGAGAAGCCGGGAAACAAAACTCTTCAGTCCAGACTTCTCACACGGATGCGTTTCGCACCGCGAATAACTTAAAAATCTAAACTTACCGAATGGCTTGTGGTTAGCTTCTCTACCACCACTACAAATGCCACCCAAATACGGCGTTAGAAACATACAACAAAACACAAGGACAACGCTGGACAGGGTTAGCAAATTTATGTTAGTAGGACGGGGGGTATCTGAAGGAAGTATGTCATAAAGGGAGCAAGAATAATTAGGGCAGCTAAAAAATATATGATCCAGGGTCCCCAGTTCTGTACCACAGTCGCACAGAGCACTTTCCCGAACTTTAATTTTATACAGGTGCACAGGAGTACTATTATGTTCCAATCTAAGTCGACAAATAGTCGAGGTATATAATAGAAAAACAAAATTAAAATTAATTCAAGGACTCCACCATTTACATTTTTTTTTTTGCGACGACTGACATGTCAAAAGGTCATGACCACAGATTGGCGTCCATAGACTATTATCAAAATCGAATATATTATTAATATATCATGATGTTTATAAAAAATATATTCGATAATTACATCAAAAGTACCTAAATACTCTGTTCGAAACTATTGTTTATTATTGTTATAACAATCTTTAATATTTCTCGCTTATAAAATTATCGATAAAAGATGTGCACAGCACTAAGAATGCCATTTGCAGTTTGAACATGTGAGAAATTAAAATATTAATTTAAATAGCAAGAAATTCAATACTTACCGGTGGTAGGTGATTCCATTATCCTTATAGTTTTTATTTGTACACGTCATATCACAACATTGGGGCATTTTGATAAAAAACTACGAACGTACGTTGAACGAGACGATTGCAACACGACTAGTTTGACGTGTCAAACAAATGCGGGCCTTTCCGCATATCGCGGCGACAGGGTTACGCCCCCATCACATATCTCCTATACTTTACTGATCTGAGATCAGTGGTGTTTAGTGGCTCCTCATGGATCAATATGCGCAGGAGCACAGAACTAGGACTACATAGAGTGGCAAGCTGGCTCCAAAATAACGCCTGATTCAATTAAATATTTTAACCGTTAACGCCTCCAATACCAACTACATCTGTTTCTCCATTAACACCAGGAATTTACCATTAAAATGCATAAGTGCAAAAATGTAAACAATGAGCTGTGCCTGTGTCCTGTTATTAATAAAGTATCTACCACTAAGTATTTGGGTATAGTGTTGGACCAGCGATTATCATGGCATGCACAGATTGAACTATTTACAAATAGATTCAGAAAGCTTGTTTGGATTTTCAAGACATTGAGATTTGTTGCATCAAAAAGCTCTTAAATCAAATATATGTGGTCTTGGCTCAGTCTGTGCAAGCATATTGTATACCGGTCTGGGGTGGTGCTCTGAAGACGAAGTTCTTGGAATTAGAAAGGGCACAACGACTCCTCTTAAAAGTTATGAACCAAAAATCATCGGTTTCCTACTAATGAACTCTACAATGAATCTAAACTTCTTTCGGCAAGAAAATTATATCTTCTAAGTCTCACGCTTAAAACTCACATATATACAATATTTAAACCCGATCGAATGAAAAATAGAAGGAACGATATAGTTGTTCATGCTACACTAAAACATCGTTTGCTAACCACCAATATGACAAACAATCGCCACATATATACAATCAAATTAATAGGAAATTAAACATTTATAAATTAAATTATCAAGAATGTAAAAAAAAACTTGACTGGTTAAAGACACACGTTATGAGGAAATTGAGGCACTCACATAATTCATTACATAAGCAGTAGAAATTATACACACATACTACACATACACACTACACTCAGCATTTACACTTCGCACTCACACACATAACGCACACACTTGAACTTCACACTACATAAAACAAACACATTTTGTTCATTAATAAATTTATTTATTAAAATCTATCCGCCGTTATTAATATTATTCATTTTCATTGTCATTATAACTTTTATTTCTGTATAAAATATAGAATCTCTATAAAATAGATATATATAATATGTTGTAACGTTAGAGAATAGTGGAGCCATCTGACACAAGTACACTATGCTACTAGATGGTCCCAACCTTGTTTGTATATAATATAATAGTTTTAAGATTGATTCTCTGCTTCTATTGTCGTAGTGTGATTTTATATAGCCTATAATAGCCTTCCTAGATAAATGGGCTATCCAACACTAAAAGATTTTAAAAATCGGTTCAGTAGCTCCAGAGATTACCCCCTACAACCTTACGACGTCGCAAACTCACAAACTTTAACTCTTTATTATATTAGTATAGTTAGATAAATATAAGTAGATCGGCGCTCGTATGCGTGCGCCACACATATATGTGTCTGAATGGTTTCAGTGCGACGTGCGGCTGTGTCGCGCGCGCGAGTACCTCGAGCCGCCGCTGCTGGCGTTCGCCAACGTCAACGCCGACGCCACCGTCGACCCCAACGCCGTCGGATAATCATATTATACTGTTTCCATCACTCATATACCTTTTATTTTATCCTCTCAACTTAATATTTATTTGGTAGCCATATTAAGGGTTATTATGCAAATAAATGTTATTTAAAACGTCATAAACAAAAATAAGAAAGGTCGGGGAGTATATCTAGGAACAAAGGGTACCCAATACCCGTGCCGCACGCATGTTCGCTCTAAAACAAAACTCGATGTCGAGTCCCCTGATTGTTTGTTTACATTTTACCCAAAAATAATTATAAAACTTTTAGCAGGCTTAGACCAAGGAGCGATAGTTACAACGATACATAGAATTGTGATGCGCCTGCGTGTTAAATAAATAAAATAAACCATTATTGCTGTTCATTTCTAACATATTTAACAAAACAAATATTTTAAAGTTGAAAATGGAGTCGAGTCATATTGTCGGCATTCGGTGGGTCTCCTACAGCTTTACAGGTTTACATGAAATAATATATATGCATAGTCAAAAAAAAAAACTATATTTAGTATAAGGTCTAAGTGTGCGCTTGGTTAGGTAGGCTCTTGCATACATAAAATAATTAGAAACCAAACCGAACACACACCACATAACCAACCAGTGTAAGACTAGGTGGTTAGCTGGTTCCATTGACCTGTCCATCGTTATCTGCCATGCAAAGGTGCCACCGAGCCGACCAACCTAACAGACTATATCTACGCCCCAAATATCCACTATAAGTAATAAATAATATAAATGTACAAAAATGTATCAATCAGAGCGCAAACACTGACCGCATGTTGGTCCCCCAGAGACACCCCGGAGAAAAAGGCACCAGCAAGTAAAAAACTCTGGCGTTCCACATATGTACCTGACCATCAGGAGATATGCTTATTTACTAGCTTATAATCATAGCATATGATAATTTACCCTCATCCTGCTGAAGAGCACGAGTAGAACACCCCATAGCAGATAAACTATTTTAAAATATAGAAGTAGTACAGAATCACAAAACACTATAGCCCCCCGATGCCCGCGCTAGCCTATCCGACAATTGACGACAATGCGAAACCTCCGCTTTTAACCGTGTTACTTCTTTGGAGTCAGAATTCAATAAACATCAACAATGGCTTATGGCGAGAAGCCGGGAAACAAAACTATTCAGTCCAAGCTTCTCACACGGGTGCGATACGCACCGCTTATTAACTTAAAAAATAAACTTACCGAATGGCTTGGTGGTTAGCTTCAGCGTCGAGATCCCTATGTACCCAAGGAATGCAATATCTTCGAATGTCTCCTCAACCACTCATGCCACGTAATAGGGAATATGCATGTAACACCAATTATTATTGTTTTAATACATAATGTTCCTTTTATGTCTTTGAACATATTTACAGTAATATATTTTATTTTGATTAACATTTTTTTTTATAAATACGATTTTAAAAATCCATTTTTTTGTAGAAACGGAACGCATTTCTAAACGCTCCGACATTAGCAAACACTCCATATGACGTCATTCGCGCATAAACAAATGTCAACGTGTGTTCTGTAGTCTACAGTTTCTTGTTTTCTCGGGTATTTATTGTCCTTTATTACGATAATTTGTGATAAACAAACCTTTTGACAAACTTGTGAGGTGCAATAACATTAAACTAAAATGCTTTTTGAGCATGAATGACGCCACAGAATGGGGGCTAGTGATGTACCGTTTTTTACTGCGGTAGTGGCAGATAAAGTTTAAACCCTTTTATTTTTGTGTTATTACCCTTTATAAAATGTTTAATATTTGTTTTTAGGATCTAATGTAGTTACTCTATCAAGTAATGAAATAAAATAAAAACATGCATATTCCCTATTACAATTTAGACACAATATCGCGTTGGAACAATATAATAAATATCAAACAACACACAATGCGAAATCTGAATCACTTGTAGGCGTCTAATAGATGGCGAACGAAACGCTACACAATTCTATTTATTATCTAGAAGGCCGCACGAAAATTACATTACGGAACAAAACCTCTATTCACAAATTTTATTAGAAACAAAAATAAATTAACCATTTTGTTAATATATATCATCACGGGTGCCTTACGGCGCCCGAGACCGCCTAGACGGCCCCAGGGTACCCAGCGGAGGGGTTTTTAATCCCACCTCGTCGTAGCCGATGGTATGAGTCTACACCGAACAAGTGGCTAGCCCGTCGCGATGTTTTGAATAGACTCAATAACCCATTTTGTTAAGCCCACAAAAAACCGACTGACATAAATCATGACCACAGATTAGCGTCCATAGAGTATTATCAAAATCGAACAGGCTTCGTCGAAATAATATAGAAGTCCAGGGAGTGCCAGAGTTAAACAATGAGACTCCATCAGATATCATACTACGTATAGCGAATCATACAGGGGTCGATCTAAAGTAACATAATATTAAATTCGCTGAACGCATTTAGCCCGCTAATTCAGTTTTCGGTAGACCCTAGAACATTGTGGTGAAGTTCAGGGAACCCATTTGGAAAAGCCAGCTGACCGTGGCGCTTCGGCTCGCCTCGTACTTATGGTCGGCTCTTTTTCAAATTGCTCTAACACTAATTCAGCTTGGCGTCGACTGTGCTTGGACGTCCACTTCCAGTAGACCGATGAAAAGAGCTGGTGGAATGAAGTCGTCGCTGTTCAGAGAGGGGTCTACCATCGATAAATCGTTGCCGATACAGTTCGCGAGCACGATTTAAATGGCCTACGCAAAACATCAAATCGTAATATTCCTAATAAAAGCAACGTTATTTTGCAAAAAAATATGTTGAAAAAAAACTCGAGTTAGTTACAACAGTAAGATATCGATTAGAAGATTTGAAAAATAAAATATGATGTCAATATATATATTTTTACCAACTTGATATTTTTTGAAGCCAGTACTTAGGTATATATAATGACATCCTTGTATTGAGGTAGCAAACATTTGTGAATGAAAAATAGAAAAACTATTAAAGTAGACAATTATTAGGTAAAATAGGTACGTAGGCCTTTTTGTTAAATAATCTTCCCTGACATGACAGCTTACTAGGGTTAACAATATTTTTGGCTTAGATAATTAATTATATTTTTACGGGGTATTTTGTAATACGTTATGTGTTACAAAATACTCCGTAAAATATGAATTACTGTTTGAATTATTCAAATCTGACTTTCCATTTAAAAGATATCATGAATTAAATAAAGACGACTAGTGCAAAAAGTCATAAACATCATGGGACAATCCTTGCAAAAAAAAATATTAGCGGAAGGTTGCCATGGTTACCTTTGTAGTGGTTGTTTCATAATCATAAATTGTATTAACTACTCGGGTTAATGTGAGCTAAACATGTCGGCCTTACTTATATAGTTTTAAGCAAGGGGTGAGCTAATAACTGCTTCGTCACTCTCAATAAACTTTTATACAGAATGAAAGAGATAACACTGTAGCGACATGCCAACCAAAGTAAAGAAACAAGAGAAAGCCCTGAAAAAAACTGTTTTTATTCCATTTTATAAATAGTTTGAAACAAGTGAAATTCTGTCTAAAATGCCCATATGAATTGTCTATAATGTCCATACAAGGATGTTGTTGAACCGAAGAATGACGGCAGCACCGCTGTGTAAACACCATCCTCCGATGCAAGCTGCGTCACCGAAGCAGGCGCTCCGCAAATCTCCGCACAGTGCTGCAGTGTCCTGTTGTCTCGTATGGCTGGTGTCGGCGGCGCTCGCGCAAGAAAAGGCCGCGCGTATTGCGCGGATGTCTTATATAGTCCCCGACTACCACGCCGCGCCGTCGCAGCCCGTAGTGGGCTGAAGACATCGATGCAGTTTCTCTCTCGACGCAAATACCGCCGTTCTGGAGAGACTCACCTCGCCTGTGGTTCATCAGATTAGAAGCTGCGACAAACAAATTAAAAGGAAGCCAGGCCCAACTTGCCCGAATTGTGATAACGAAGCTTGAAAAACAAGACATCGAACAAATTTCAGACCTCTTGTACAACCCATCTACTTCTGATAAGTATGAAGAAGTTAAGAAACACTTAATAGCTACATACGAGGAGTCGAGCAGCCGCCAATTCCAAAAACTCCTAACAGAAATGGAGCTTGGAGATCGAAAGCCGTCGCAACTCCTTCGACGGATGAGAAATTTGGCCCGCGACAAGATACCCGATACAACTCTCAGACCTACCCGCAAGCTAATGTCGCAAAAATGCTTCTGGCCTTCAATGAATATCGAAGTTAGAAAATGGGCTGAACAATGCATTAGTTGTCAACAAAGCAAAATACAGCGTCACACAAACAGCCACCTGTCATCATTTCCTCCTACTGATCGGTTTCAACATATACACATCGACATCGTCGGCCCGCTACCTACCTCGCCACAAGGACATCGCTATCTTGTTACAATGATCGACCGCCTAACAAGATGGCCAGAAGCTATTGCTTCCGATAATATAACAGCTGAAACCATCGCCAAGATTGTATATGAAAACTGGATCACTCGCTTTGGCTGTCCCGAAACGCTCACAAGTGATCAAGGTCGTCCGTTTGAAAGCAAACTATTCACCAAACTAATGAACATCGTAGGAATCAACAAAATTCGTACTACACCTTATCACCCTCAAGCAAACGGAATGGTCGAACGCTGGCACAGAATATTGAAGACCGCACTAAAAACTCGCTTAGCAGACCGAACTCAATGGATCAACGAGCTACCTACGGTTCTGCTGGGACTACGTGCCGCCATACGGTCAGACACCGGTGTGAGCGCGGCAGAACTTACCTACGGCTACAACCTACGCTTACCCAGTGATTTCTTTGCCATAAAATCACCCGAGTGGGACATGGACTACAACTACGTCACTCAACTACGGGACACTATTAATTCGCTCAAACCAACTTCAGCACTTTCACACACATATAGGTTGTGTGAGAAGCCGGGAAACAAAACTAGTCCAGGATTCTCACAAGGGCGAGTTACGCACCGCTGAATAAAAACTTACTTACTGGTGGCTCTTGTGGTAACTTCAGCGACGAGTTCCCCGGGTACCCAAGGAATGCAATATCTTCGCTGTCTTCTGAACCACTAACATACCACGCAATTACTATTCAGACATATAACAATACTACGTTGAATGGTAACTTCAAAACGCGACCAATCTGATAATTATTTGTAGGCGCTTAAATACATGGCGAACGAAACAAAATTAACAATATAAAATATTAGCGGCCGCATAAATTTACTCAGAACAAAGACCATTTTGACCACACAAATAGAACTGTCATCCCGTTCCTTTCCCTTTTTTTGTGTCAAGAAAAGGCAAGCCCTTGCCCATACAGCTCTATCGATACCGAACATGGGTAGTTATTTAAAAATGACGTAAATTATTTTCCTTATAAGGATTGATTACCTATATAGTCACATGTAGCAAGGGCTCACTTTATTTATGATACTATAAATTAGAAAAATGGTCTAACAATTGTCGGGAATCTATCCTGGCTGATAATTTACTTATATTATTTGTGTATTTGTCAATTGTAAACATGTCTGAATAAATAGTCACTTAATATGATAACTTGTGTTTTTATTTATCTACTAAAATAAACATATAACATGGTGGCAGCGAACTAAATTATTGAATACAAAATTATTATAAAAGGTATCTATATAAAAATTATATAAAAACGGCGGATTCATCTTAATTTTTGTTTATATGTAATCATATAAACAAAAAATAAGATGAATCCGCCGTCCGAACCTGCGCCAACTCCAGCGATTAGCCGCGGCAATCATATAACCATTAACAATTCTATAGAAGCCTTAAATATAAATAACAATAATATGTCTAAGACCTGGAAGGAGTGGAGAACGTCATTATCAATATACCTTCGTGCATCAGGTCTAGAAGATGAAGCCGACAAATGAAAGGTAGCAATTCTATTACATAATGTCGGCAAAGAAGCATTACATATATTTTATTCGTTTGGCTTAGACTTAGATACATATTATTTACTTGACAAATTTGAACAATATTTTTGTCCTAAGTCTAATGTCACAATGGAAAGACACCATTTATTTAATAGAAAACGGGAAGAAAATGAAATTATTGATAATTATGTAACTTCTCTTAGGAACTTGGCTTTAACGTGTGAATTTGGGGAATTACATGACAGCTTATTGAAAGATATATTTAGTTGGAATTTGCATGCGAAAAATCAGTATATCAGAGAAAGGAAGATAATTAAAAGCCGATAATTTAAAAACTCTTGCTGAGGTTGTTGAAAAAGGTAAAATTTATGAATTATCAAAATTTAATGCCAATATTTTACAAAATTTTTGTACCAGAAGTAATAATGAATTTATTGGAAAGCTATCTACAAAATCTACACCTAATCCTTAAAATAACTATATATCTAGATCACCACGTCCGAAGGGAAGAATTTCGCCCATTCAAGGATAGATTTGGATATTCCTCGAAACTACAGAATAACTGTTGCAGTAAATGTGGAACGCAACATCCCTGTAGGAATTGTCCAGCTTATGGAGCTAAATGATTGAAATGTAAAGGACAAAATCATTTTTCAAAATTTTGCAGAAGTAACACTATTAATGCTGCAAATATTCAGAGTGACGGTGATGAAGAAAATGCTTTTTTATTGGTTCTATTAATAATTTGAATAGCGTGGAGAATAATCTGTGGTATGTGTTTGTAAGTATTAATAATATTAAAATTAAGTGTTTAATTGATTCCGGATCACAAGCAAATGTAATATCGCTTTACAATTTTAATTCACTTAATGTTGAAATTAAATTAGAAATAAGTCAAAAGAAACTGTCAACTTTTAGTGGCAACTCCATACAATCTGTTGGTTTATTTAATAAAAGACTCCTCTGCCATCTAGTATTAGAAACTAGGACTTCTAACTTCACTCGTATAAGAGTTGTTAGAAGAAAGCTAATAGAGGGCGTCTGTGTATAAGTATATAACAAGCAATGACATAATTCGTGAGGGCTAACTGGAACCTGGTTGGCTCAGCGGTTGAGCGCCTTGTCGCGATAGCGAGGTTCGTGGGTTCGAATCCCGCCCACCAGGATTGTTTTCATTGCATTTTTATCTTTAAAAATTTTATTTAATACAGAAATTATTTACAATGATGTTAGCTACAAAGTTACTTTTCATGTAGTGGATATAAATTGTCAAACAATATTATGTCTGGAAACATCAAAACATATGAAATTAATAAAACGTACATATAATGTTACTTTTGTAAATAGTATTAATAATAATATATTGGAAAATTATAATGATATTTTTAATGGGTTAGGGTCATTAAAAGATTTTGAATGCCGATTAACTTTAAAACCCTATGTAATGCCGTATGTAGCCGCATGTAGAAGAGTCCCTTTCGCAATTCAGGATGAATTAAAAAAAGAAATAAATTGATTGATATGAAAGTTATAGAAAAAGTTACTGAACCTACAGAGTGGGTCAGTTCATTTGTAAATGTGGGTAAAGCGAATGGTAAACTTAGAATTTGCATTGATCCTAGAAAATTAAACGAAGCGTTTACCCGACATTATTTTCCATTACCCACCTTAGACGAGATTAGGACGATTTAGCAGGAGCTTCTTATTTTTCAGTAATAGATGCTAATTGTGGATTTGGGATGCTGAAATTGGATGAAGACTCCTCGAAACTATGCACTTTTATTACTCCCGAAGGCCGTTTTAAATTTCTCAGACATCCATTTGGCATAAATGCGGCGCCAGAAATATTTCATAGAGAAATGGTGATGAGATTTAGTGACTTAGAAGGAGTTAAGGTAATGACGGATGACTTTCTTATTTATGGTAATAAATTGTTATGGTAATAAAATTGAAGAACATAATCAGGTTAGAAAACGTATTAAATTGAGCCCGTGAATTAGGTGTCAAATTTAACAAAGATAGGACGCAAATTTGTGTTGGCGAGGTTAAATATTTGGGTCATATATTTAATAAACAAGGAACGAGAATAGATAATTCACGTATGCTATTTGTAATATGCCGAAACCTAATGATGTTACTTCCCTACAAAGATTTCTTGTCATGATTAATTACTTAGGCCCATTTATTCCAAATTTATCAGATAAAACTCAAAATTTAAGAAAATTTCTAACTAAAAATATTACTTGGAATTGGTTGCACTAACACGAAAACGAAATTAATAATTTAAAAGATACCATAACTAAAGCTCCAATTTTGACCCATTTTGATAAAAATAAACAATTAATTTTATCTGTAGATTCCTCCAAATTCGCTATGGGTGCTGTAATTTCCCACGAAAAACCTTTAGCATATGCTTCAGCTAGTCTATCAAATGCATTTTCATCTTTAATTTAATATAAGATTATCCTATAAAGGAATTTATAAAAATGGATAATGCAAAATGCAATGAAAAAATTCCTGGTCGCGGGACTCAAACCCACAAACATCGCTATCGCGGCAAGGCGTTCAACCGGAGGAGTCTGTTTTTTGTTTTTATCCTATAAAGGAATTTATAAAAATGCATAAATATAAAATACTGAAAAAAGTAAAAACAAAAAACAGACTCCTCTGCCATCTAGTATTAGAAACTAGGACTTTTAACTTCACTCGTATAAGAGTTATTAGAAAGCT
Organism: Monopis laevigella; assembly: GCA_947458855.1. Lineage (NCBI taxonomy): Eukaryota > Metazoa > Arthropoda > Insecta > Lepidoptera > Tineidae > Monopis > Monopis laevigella. The sequence continues at coordinate 440,456 of OX381577.1, forward strand.
AATAGAGGGCGTCTGTGTATAAGTAGATAACAAGCAATGACAAAATTCGTGAGGGCTGACTGGAACCTGGTTGGCGGTTGAGCGCCTTGCCGCAATAGCGAGGTTCGTGGGTTCGAGTCCCGCCACCAGGATTATTTTTATTGCATTTTTATCTTTAAAAAAATAATATAAGATTATCCTATAAAGGAATTTATAAAAATTAATAAATATAAAATACTAAAAAAAGTAAAAACAAAAAACAGACTCCTCTGCCATCTAGCATTAGAAACTAGGACTTCTAACTTCACTCGTATAGAGTTAAAAGGAATAGGAATTTACTTCACTTTAACTCGCGATGGCGGTAGCGACTATCATGGCGTCTCGGCACCGCAGCGTCGTGGTCACCACTATGGGGTTTTGGGTTTACCCAATAAAATGCGTGTTCACTTGTACCGTTTATTTATGTATAAATATATACTGATTCGCCAAACTTAAGTGGCAGTGGGCAGGCCACATAGCTCGCAGAACGGACGGCCGTTGGGGCATTAAGGTTCTCGAGTGGCGACCGCGTGCCGGAGGACGCAGCAGAGGCAGGCCCCCCACAAGATGGACCGACGACCTGAAAAAGGTCGCGGGAAGCCGATGGATGCAAGCAGCGCAGAACCGGTCATTGTGGCGATCCTTGGGGGAGGCCTATGTCCAGCAGTGGACGCGCGAAAGGCTGGCATGATGATGATGATGATATACTGATTTGCTGACTAAGTTAGACGTTAAAATTATCGCGAGTTTTGGGTATGGCGGAATAATCGAGTGGCCGGGCCGCGTCGTTTGTGCCTGTCGCTGAACAAGGGTCTGTCTGTGTTGAAGATTGTCCCCGAGTATTTTTTCACTACCGAAAAGGGGCTCACACGAGCTAGTTATTTTGACGCGACGGTGCTGCCCTCTGTCTATTCTTCCGCCACAAAGGTATTATTCGCACTTATATCATTCTACATAATCTAACTATACTACTTGTACCTACTATTATTTCTTTTGTACCTATACACCAAAAAGCAATATTTAGTTTCATAGATAATGTAGTGTGCCTTATGGCTTCCGTATCTCCTTAGGTTAAAATACCTTTGCAGCAGACATCCTAAAATAAAATTGTTTTATGATCTACGTACTTACTACTAAGTACCTAACCTAGGTTTTGTTTAAAATAAAACAACCCTAACGTTGTCAGAAAAGTAAAGAATGACGCGATAGAAAGAGAGGCAACTTTAGCTGAATATAAATGTAGGCCATTAGCGCTGTGCGATCTGAACTGAGCTTTATTGTGTCGGCGCAAGAGTCGCTATTTATTTAAATTGTTGTCTTTCGGTGTGGAGCTTCTGTACTTGTACTATTATTTCTTCTGTAATAATATATAGTGATTATTACATGATAAGTAATAATAAATTGCCATTTTATTTAATTAATGATTGTGAGTAGATTTTCCGTTGCCATAACTATATGGCAATTGAAAATCTGCAGAACCGGAACAAATAGTTACTGGCGCTCTAGGATCTTGACTACAAGATCCTAGAGCCCCAGTAACTATTTGTTCCGGTTCCCATTAACTGCTTTGTGTATTTTATTAAACTTTGAGATAAGGCGCCAAGAAAAATATTGCCTTTGAGCAAAAGTAGGGTAACTTGACCAACAATGAGCCACATAAAATTCAAAGTATTATAACTCCTCATTTTTATTTCATAAAGTAATGCGTCTCAATATAGTAATAGTAAATTTTATTGAGAATGGTTTGTATTTAATAGTTTTTTTAAACAATTCTTTTTTTATATTGTATGAAAAAAAATATAAAAAATGAGTTTTGGCTCATTGTATACACGGTTATGTACTCAGTGAGCTATGGTCGGCTTAAAATAAAAAGGTAGGAAATCAGGCATTATACTGAATAATATTGTAGCGGGGGGGTTTTTAAGAAATTTAAAAATAAAAGATTAGATTGGTTAAGACAAGTTTATTTAAAATATATATTTACAAGTAAAGTTGGTTTTGAGTACAGTAACTATATAAGAGACCTACCTAATAAATGTTGGCCCTGCCTACAATGGATATGCCTATTATAAACTAAAACTCTGACCGTATAGTATGGGAAGATTGGAGGGACTGAAGAGGGACAGGCTCGAGGGCTGGCACGTCGACTGGCACGCAGACTGGTACGTAGACAGACGACGGCAGCAGATGTAGGCAGGTAAGCAGGAAGGCGGTGGCACCATGGCAGCAGCAGCAAGCACGCACGACTGTAGCAGCCGCACACGATAAGGCGAGGCCTCGTCTCTTAAGCTGATGCCTGAGACGAGGGCTCAGATGGCCTCGACTCTCAAGGCTCTAGGCCTGGGGTGAGGTCCGTGAAGCAGTGGCTTGCGGCACGATGACGGCAGCAAGGGGAAGGCGGCGGCACGACGGCAGCACGCTGACAGCGGGCAAGAAAAGATGAATCCCCGTCTCTCAGGCCAATGCCTGAGACGAGAAGTCAGATGGCTTCGTCACACAATGCTCAAAGCCCGAGGCGAGGTCCTGCAGCACAAGGAGGTTTTCCAACCCTCAGAGCAGACGCCCGAGCGAAGTGGAGTCTAGGCAAATCCCGGAGGCCGCAACTCCATGAGCCGGAGTCTTCAAGGAGGTGTGACAGGATCGGGCCTGGTTCTCGACGTAGCAGGTTCAAGGTTTCAAGTATCCAAGGACCAGTCGATCACTGCCACTGTAGCTAGACTTCTTCTTCTTTCTTAAGCTTCCTCGAGACTCACGAAAAAGGCCGGTCCGAGATATTTATAGACGATTTTAGAGTTCATATTTAGTTTTAATTTATAAACGCCAGTGTTTTTTGGGTTAGTATGCGAACGTTTGAAGCTACCTAGCGGTCAGAGGAGACGCTAGGTAGTGTTTTAGGTGACTAAAAATACCTAAAGAATATGTTTTAACTTACAATATTACCTAATACTGTCACTGATGACGCCGCTCCATAGAGAGGCGAAATATTTGGCAATAAAATTTTATAGCTTCAATTTATATATTTTACCAAGTAAGAAACACATCTAACACACTTTATTTGTTTCAGATAATATTACCTAATACATAGTTTATATAAATAAAATTTTAATTTAAAAAGTTTGGAATCTGATTTGAAAACCAAAGCCTAACTTTTCGTGAAAACTAAATAAAAAATTTGGAACGTTCACAGAAGGGAAATTTCTATCTGTCAAAATTCTGGAGTATTACATATAACTATTAACCAATTTAACCATGTTTTTACTACCTGGAATTTTCCCAAAAAACGGTGTATGATGATACATTTTTTGGTCATTATAAAAAAAAATATGAAATGATATAAAGACAAATAAAATACATAAATATAACATAGAGCGGGTGTAACGTGACAATATATAAGTATATTTATTACAAAATCGTTTATTGAAAGTGTTTATTAATAAATGTGAGGTTGGGTTCCGGCTGGGGAATATTCCCCGCTGCCAAGTGCAGGATCACCGGCCGGAGTATGGGCCGGGCAGCTTTGGTTTGATTGCTCAAATGCTTGGCCGTAACGCCCATGCGGAGGGGCCGGTCGATGATACACCCCAAGTATTTAACAGTGTCGGTCTATTGAACCGCATGTCCCCGGAGTTTCAGCCGTGGTGGGCATCGACGGCGTGTCGTTATGAGGGCTACTGTTTTGCCCCCGTTGACGGACAGCCGCCACCTGTCGAGCCAAGAAGGGAGGATATCCAGCAATTATAACGCTCCTATGAAACATGGCTCATTGTATACCATGTTTAACTGTTTCAATGTGTACTGCCCAGAAATTTAAAAAAATATCCAAAAAATAACTGCAAATTATAACGCTCAAAGTTATTTTCTATCTATAAAACATTATCATGCAACAAATATAAAATGATACCTAAACCGACAATTTTTTTTTTAAACTTTCTTTTTTTATAGAAAATTCTAAAATGTTCTGTCTGTTTTCTATGCGGCGGATTAGTAAACTGGGGTAGCGGGGGGCGGTACTAAGCGTGTCTTTGCATCTATTTTACACAAACTGGCAACATCGCGTTTTTGAATTATCGCTATGGCTCAACAGGTGGCCTACTATTTACCGGTGATGGACCGTGGAAAGGATATTGCCCAAACAAAACACAGTATACAAATCATTACTTATTTTTTGAATATTATGTAATAAATAGAAGCGTTACTTTCACCCTGAAAAAGAAACTAATAAAATTAAAAAGTTCTTGAACTACATCCGCCTTCAAACTTCTTAACTAATCTCTCTAATCAATCTCTCAACTAATAATAAATGGGATTCAGCATTAATTAATTACTAAGTAGCTAATTATAATATTATTTTTATTCTACATCAGGGTATTTGTTGTATCTGGAGAATGTAATAACTTGTTATTACTATTGCTTTTTTGTTTTTATTTATTTTTAATATTGAGTATTTTGGCTAGGTAATAATTAACTATTGCTTTGAATGATAATGCACCTTCTATTGTTTTTCATCGTAAATTTTGTTCGGGGGGAACTTATGTTGGTTAGGTGGTTACATGATACGTGGAAGGTTGGTTTGGTATAAAAGGATTTAATATTAGAAATGGTAATAAATGGTTTGGTGCGATATTAAATAAACCGCGTGCATTCCTCGCTATTGTACTTCGTACATGTTCCCGAAGGAGAAGATACAAAAGCTAGCTAGAAATGATGATGGTACAATATGATTAAACAATTATACTTAAATATTCTTAGTGTCCATTAATTGTCCTTAATAGTCACTATGTTTTAATACACTACTGTTCTAATTCAATAAACTTACGAATGGTAGGTGACACAATAGGTGTCCATTTACTGTAGCGGGGAGGGTTTGAAGATAATTGAAAATGAAAGATTAGATAGGTTAATACAAGTTTATTTAAAAAATATATTTACAAGTAAAGTTGGTTTTGAGTACAGTAACTATATAAGAGACCTACCTAATAAATGTTAGCCCTGCCTACAATGGATATGCCTATTATAAACTAAAACTCTGACCGTATAGTATGGGAAGATTGGAGGGACTGAAGAGGGACAGGCTCTAGGGCTGGCACGTCGACTGGCACGCAGACTGGCACGTAGACAGGCGACGGCAGCAGATGTAGGCAGGCAAGCAGGAAGGCGGCGGCACGATGGCAGCAGCAGCAAGCACGCACGACTGTAGCAGTAGCCGCACACGATGAGGCGAGGCCTTGTCTCTCAGGCTGATGCCTGAGACGAGGACTCAGATGGCCTCAACTCTCAAGGCTCTAGGCCTAAGATGAGGTCCGTGAAGCAGTGGCTTTCGGCACGATGACGGCAGCAAGAAGAAGGCGGCGGCACGACGGCAGCACGCAGACGGCGGCGGCACGGCTGTAGAGGCATAGGCAGCTGTACACGAAGAGGTGAATTCCCGTCTCTCAGGCCAATGCCTGAGACGAGAAGTCAGATGGCCTCGTCACTCAAGGCTCGAAGAGCCCGAGGCGAGGTCCTGCAGCACAAGGAGGTTCTCCAACCCATAGAGCAGACGCCCGAGCGAAGTGGAGTCTAGGCAAATCCCGGAGGCCGCAACTCCAGGACCCGGAGTCTTCAAGGAAGTGTGACAGGATCGGGCCTGGTTCTCGACGTAGCAGGTTTAAGGTTTCAAGGATGAGAACCAGTCGATCACTGCCACTGTATCTAGACTTCTTCTTTCTTAAGCTTCCTCGAGACTGACGAAAAATCGCAGGTCCGAGATATTTATAGACGATTTTAGAGTTTTACGATTAAAATTCATATTTAGTTTTAATTTATAGAGTGCCAGTATTTTTTGGGTTAGTATGGGAACTTTTGAAGCTACCTAGCGGTCAGAGGAGACGCTAAGATTTAGTGTTTTAAGTGTCTAAAAATGTGAAAATACCTAAAGAATATGTTTTAATTTACAATATTACCTAAAACATAGTTTATATAATTTAAAATTTAAATTTAAGTGTTTGGAATCTGATTTGATAACCAAAGCCTAACTTTTCGTGAAAACAAAATGAAAAATTTGGAACGTTCACAGAAGGGAAATTTCTAGCTGTCAAAATTCTGGAGTATTACATATAACTTTTAACCAATTTAACCATGTTTTTACTACCTGGAATTTTCCCAGAAAACGGTGTATGATGATACATTTGGTGGTGGAAAAGTTAAAGAGTGCTAATGTACCTCCCAATATAACCTTAATGTTTAAATACTGGTACATGAATCAGGTGAACTGTGTAAAGTGGTTGGGCACTTTTTCTGATCCATACAGCATGGAATGCGGCCTCCGACAGGGCGGATTGACATCACAAACCCTATTTAATATTTATATAAATGCGTTAGTCGAGGAGCTCAGCACTACGCATGTTGGCTGTCATGTTGGTGGAGTTTGCGTCAACAACATTAGTTATGCGGACGACATGGTGCTGCTGAGCGCCTCGCCCGGTGGGTTGTCAAAGTTAATAAATATTTGTGAGGGATATGCAGCCTCACACGGACTTATATATAATATAAGCAAAAGTGAATGCATGGTTTTTGAAGCCACTATTGGTTACTCTGAGGTTCCACCTACTAAACTGAATGGTGTGGTGTTAAAGCGGGTGGAACAGTTTAAGTATCTTGGGCACATAGTCACATGGAAGAGGAAGGCTCAGGGAAGATGCGGATATTGAGCGAGAGAGACGCGCATTGGCCGTCAGGGCCAATATGATCACCCGCAGGTTTGCTTGGTGCTCACGTGAAGTTAAAGTCACGTTGTTTAGAGCCTACTGCACGTCCTTTTATACGAGCAGTCTTTGGGCATTCTTTAGGCAAAAACAGTATAACACTTTACGCGTTCAGTACAATGACGCGTTTAGGATATTGATGGGGCTGCCTCGCTTCTGTAGCGCATCATGCATGTTTGCCGAGGCGAAAGTAGATTGTTTTTATGCCACGATGCGCAAAAGATGCGGCTCTCTGCTGAACAGAGTGCGGGCCAGCTCCAACACGATCCTACAAATGGTTGCTGGGTGCCTCTCTCACTCACCTTACATGTCTCGCTGCACGGCCGTACATGTGCGGGGGGAATCAATATATAAATAGAATAGAATAGGTACTTATTTATATTAGGATGTCACTAACATAGTATAAGTTATAAATGTTACTAACAAATTGAGTCTATGTTACCTAATAAATAAATTTATTATTATAATATTTAAAAAAAATGTATGAAATTTTATGAAGACAAATAAAATACATAAATATAACATGGAGCGGGTGTAACGTGACATTACTCACGTATTTTTTTTTAAATGATTCACTAACACATTCACTATTTAAACACTCATCACTAAAACTACGATCAAATCAAATCAAATTTTGTTTTGATACACAATCAAAACTTAATAACAACTACGAAAGAATATGGATTCTCCGATCATAGAGGTGTAATGTTGGGTATACCTAGTGTAATTATAGATTATAATATAAAATGGTACTCAGAAAAAAGGCTATTTAATGAAAAAAATATTCAAAAATTTAAGCTAGAACTAAGTAAACTTTGTTGGCATGAAACAATAAAAATGACAATAGTAATTATACTATATTTCATGATACACTTAACAATTCCTAAAAAAATATTTAAATACAAAAATAAAAATAAAAAAGGGTGGCTGACTAAAGGCATAAAAATATCATGTCAAAATAAACGCCTACTAAAAATATTTTTATCACAAACAGATAATCCTATAATACATAGTCACAATAAAATCTATGGTCGCTTTATCATCACAAACAGGCAACATTGATATTACGTACCAAATCATTAAATGAATTAATCATTATCACTTTAAATAAAACAAAAAATATAAAACATTAAAAATCAATAACAATTGATTAAAATTATGTGACCATAAAATTATAATAAAATGTTAAATAAAATGTCAGGTTATATTTGCTAAATTAATTATTTTAAAATATAAATTCAATTAAATTAATCAATACTACTTTAAATGAAACAAAAAATATAAACATTAAAAATTTATAACAATTGATTAAAATTACAATAAAATGTTAAATAAAATGTCAAGTTTTTGCTAAATTAATCATTTCAAAACACAACTTCAAATTAAAAAGATATTAGATTAAATAGTATGTAATGTCCTCTATTATAATAAGCCTAATAAAATAATGTCAATTTATTATTAAATTGATAGTAAGTAGAATTTTAATTAGAGATTATGTCAAAACATGATCAAATTAGGTTAGGTATTACAAATAATCATAAAAATATTTTACAAACAATAACAATGTCATTCAAAATAATAATAGGGAAAAATTATATTTTATCATTCATAAAGTCATTTACTGTATAGTAGAGCTTATTTAGGAGTAAATTTATTATATTTATTTTAAACCTTTTCAACGGAAGATCCTTTAGATTATCCGGAATGTGGTTAAACACCTTTATTGCCATCATATATGCATTTTTTTGATATAACGTGAGACGCTGTGGAGGAGCGTACAGCTTATTTCGGTATCTAGTTTCCCTTCCCAATGATAATACATCTGAGTTCCGTTTGAATAGTTCGGTGTGTTTTCTAACAAATGTGCACATTTCAAGAATGTATTGACAGGGAAGGGGCAATATTTTTAATTTTTTAAACAAGGGTTTACATGTGTCCAGACATTCTGCACCTGATATTACTCTAACGCACTTCTTTTGAATTTTGAATATTCTTTCGGCTTCCACGGAGTTACCCCGTAAGATAATGCCATATCTAAGTATTGACGATATGTATCCGTGATAGGCTAAGAGTGCAGCCTGTGCTGATACAGTGTCTTTTGTGCGATTTAGAACATAGATGAAGCTGTCAAGTTTATTACTAATATTTTCAACATGTTTTTTCCAGTTACATTTTTCATCTATTATAATACCTAAGAATATCGTTGATTCAATTTGTTCCACTACTTTATTATTGAACTTTACCTCAAGAGGTTTATTTTTATTATTATAAGTCTGAAATTGGATTAATTTTGTTTTATCAATATTAATAGTGAGGTTATTACTTTCAAGCCAGTTAATTGTGTCATTTAGTGTTTGGGAAATATCGTTAGCTAAAGTTACGTTATTACTGTTTTTAAAAATAAATGTGGCGTCATCCGCATATAAGATGCATTGATGTTTTGTGATGTCTGGCAGATCATTGATGTATATTAAAAAAAGTAGTGGACCCAAAATACTTCCTTGCGGGACTCCAGTGTTATTGTAGTTAAATTTAGACCTAAATTGCTGCTTATACCCGTCTGTTATTTTAGTTAATTCAACACATTGTTGTCTTTCCTGTAGATAACTAGTGATCCATTGTAAGGCATTACCTCTGATACCATATTTTGATAATCTATCTAAAAGAATTTTATGTGTAACGCAGTCAAAAGCCTTACTCATGTCTATAAATAATGCTGCGGTATTTAATTTATTATTGAGATTTTCTGTCACGTGTTTGATTAGATTAAAGCAGGCTAACGTAGTGGACCGGTCTTTTCTGAATCCAAATTGTTCATTTCTTAAGATGTCAAATTTATTTAGGAAGTTGTATAGCTTATCATGCATTACTTTTTCAAAATTTTTTGATATTACGGGTATTAGTGTTAAAGGTCTGTAATTATTTAAATTATTTTTTACTCCTTTCTTATACAGTGGTTTTACTATTGATAATTTTAGACGTGAAGGAAAAATACCTTGTGTCAGTGATAAATTGATTATATATGTCAAAGGAATCGATAATTTTAAAGCATTTAATTTTAATAATTTTGTATTTATTAGGTCATAGCCACAAGAATTTGTGTTGTTCAATGATTTGATTACTTTATATATGTCGTGTTCTATAACTGGTGCCAAATATATGGTGCTTTCGTTAATATATTTCGTGATTTGTTTGTTAGGATTATGAGTTATTTTTTTAGAGGTATTCGTTATATTTATAAAATAGTTATTAAACAAATCGCATATTTCTACAGGGTCGGAGTATTCTTTATTATTAAATTTTATACTGTGTATACCATTGTCAGATTCATTATAATAAGATTTATTCTTTATCGTATTCCAGACGGCTTTGCATGTATTTTTTGATTGTGAAATGTACCTAGTCTTTTTAAGTTTTTGGGCGTTTTTCATGCATTGTTTCAATACCTTATTGTAAATAGTATATTCTCTTTTATTTATCTTTTTATTGGATTTTGATAATTTATATTTTAGGTATTTTCTTCTTTTGTTTACACAGGATTTTTTTATACCTTTGCTCATCCACATATTTTTTAGTGGTTTATTAGTTATTTTTACCGATATTAATGGGAAACACAATTCAAAGAATAGCGTGACGATGTCATGAAATTCATTGAATGCATCCTCTGTGTCTGACTTATTTAAGATATCATTAAATTTTAGTGCATTAATGCAATCATTAAATTTATTTAAATTATCAATACTATAATCTCTTCTTCTTTCTATCCAGCTATTAAAGTAATTATTAGTTGAGTCTATTTCTATATCAAAGGTTATACTTTGACCTGTCTCATGATCAGATAAAGCTAGAATATGTATATTAGATACAACATTCTCAATATTACTGATCATAAGATCGATACAAGAGTTTATTCTTGTTGGTTTAGTTATATGGTTAGTTAAGTTATTATTTTTTAGTATAGACTTTAGTTCCCTCGAGTTATTGTTATCTTTTAGCAGATCAACATTCCAGTCTCCGCATATTACCACTTTTTTATTATTTTTTTTCCTTAATTTATTTAGTAAAAAATTCAACTTGTTAAAAAAAATATCTATGTTTTTATATTGTGGTGTTCTATACAAACAGATAACAATAAGTTTATAATCCAGTAGTTCTATTGCGCAATATTCAAAGATAAATTGTAGTGGTTCTACTAGTGTGATTAGCTTGTACTTTAAGTTATTTTTTACTAGTATACAAGATCCACCCCTTCGTTGGTTTATTCTACAAAATGATGAAGACAGTTTATAGTTATTAATAGATAGATTAAACTCTGCTCCTCGCTTAAGAAAAGTTTCAGTAAGGCAAATAATCTCAATGTTTTTTAGTTCTTGGGTTAATTCTGCTAATGCTACTTCGAATAAATCTTGTTTATTTAAAATACCTGCAATATTTTGATGAAGTACGGTGATGGGTTTAGTTTTAGGGACGAAATAAATGTTGTTTATTTATTTTTGTGTCTTTATCTTTTATTATTTTAGAAAAGTAGTAAGGTATGGTTTCTTTTATATTTATAGTTGGTTTCTTTGTCGATTTTATAGCATTTAGTGATTTGGTAGTGGTAGGTGATTTTGTGTTAGTAGTATTAATATTGAATGTCGATGAAGAAATTTTATGTTTTTTTCTAATGTTACTGCCTCTAGAAGGAGGTAAAAAAGTTGTATTATATATATATTATGATAATAATAATTTTGAATGGTAATGACATCATAAATAAACGAATTTATAAATAAGTTTATTTATGATGTCATTCTAATATGGTGTGGTTACGACATTGGTTTGTGAATTAAAAGGTCAGCCTTTTAATTTCTTCTTGAGTGACGTAGTTTGGTTTGGTTTTTATATTTTAGTAATTGAATGATGCCAGCCATTGTGGCCCATTCCACCAAATCTCATGTTTTGACAATCTTTCGGTGGTCAAACTTCGACTAGCGCAATCGGCGGGATTTTCTAGTGATTTTACGTAACTCTAGTTTTCACGAGGTATGATTTTAGTGATCTGTTTAACCCTGTTCCCGACGAATGGCTTTCATTTGTTAGGGTCGCCGTTAATCCACCCAAGCACGGCTGTCGAGTCCGACCAGCCAAATATTTTGATGTTATAGTTTAAGAGATTCCTATGCACTGTTTGCATTAGTTTTGAAAGTAAATGAGCTGCTCAAAGCTCTATTCTTGGTAAAGTCACTACTCTTTTGATTGGTACTAGGCGTGATTTAGCTGATAAGATTACTACGGAAGTTTTTTGGATTATTGTTTGTGTAACTTTACAGTATATTACACAAGCGTATGCTTTGGTCGATGCATCACAAAAACCGTGAAGTTAAATATTATTATTTTAATGACAATGCAACCATCTAGGTATTTGAAGGGTGTCAAGAAATTGCAAATCAGATTTACTTGTATTTCAATCATGAATTATTTCTTTTGGTAAAATATCATCCCAATTTAAGTCACGCTTCCAAACTTGCTGAAAAAGTAATTTATGTTTAATTGTCACTGGAGATATCCATCCGAGGGGGTCGAATACCTTTGACATATCGGAAAGTAGTGTTCTTTTAGTTAATTTTTCGTTTGCAAATGATGAAATTTTAGCTTAAAATGTGAACTCTTCTTTATGGGGTTGCCATCGTAAACCCAGCGTAATCGTAGATTCTTGGTGTTTAAATTGGAATGTTTGTTCTTTTCTACGTATATCGTTTGGGTCGTCTAATAATTGCTCTGCATTTGATGTCCACTTACGAAGGTTAAAACCTCCTGACTTCAGCAGATTCATCAGTTCGGCTTGAAGTTTTTTAGCTGAATCTATGTTGTGATGTCCATGTAAAGATCATCCATGTAGAAACTGTTCTCCAGAACCTTACTTGCTTCTGGATATTGTTTCTCTTCGTCCTTGGCCAATTGTTTTAGTGTCATCATAGCTAAGAATGGTGCGGCATTGGTTCCGTAGGACAGTCATTAATTTATATTCACGCAGTGGCTGTTCTGGTGAGTCTCTCCATATAATTTTCTGGTAACGTTGGTCGTTGTCGTTTATTAAAATTTGTCTAAACATTTTTACATGTCAGCAGTACTATTCGATATTGTCTCCATTTTATTATAAGGGAAACCAAATCTTGTTGTAGGTTGGGCCCACTGTACATAAGGTCATTGGTAGCCCGTAGATGTTTTCGCTGACGCGTTAAATACGACACGGGTAGCTGTTGTCGTAGAATCCGCGCGCATAACACAATGGTGTGGTAAATACGACTCAGCTATTTGATTATTCCGAGTACTTAATTGCATGTGACCTAAATTAATATATTCTTTTATAAAGCCGATGTAATCTTGCGCAATATGTTTTTTATTCTAAATTTGTTTTCAAGTTGGTGAAATTGTGCAATTGCCTTTTTTCTTGAATCGCCCAATTTTTGGCCAATTTCTGGTTTTAACGGTAGCCTAACAACATAACGTCCATCGGGTTGACGTTTTGTTTCAGATTGGTATTGCAAGATGCAAAGGTTATCTTCCAGGGATAAATCATGTGACCCGTCAATAGGTTCCTCAATGTCCCAAAATTGTTTAATCTCCTCGTTGTTGTTGATAACAACGTTACAGTGGTATGAAGATGTCACATTACCACATAGTATCCAACCGACGTGTGTATGTTGTGCTATGGGCTGGAAAATGTCTTCCTTTCTTATGCCATGTAACATAATTGAAGCGTAAACCTCGGCGCCAAGCAATAAGTCTGCCTGACGACTTTTGTAAAATTGGGGATCTGCTAATTCAATCTGGTCTAAGTATGTCCAAGAGGGTTTTATAAATAATTGGTTTGGTAGCTTGTTAATTAGATTTTTCATTATAAATGTGTCAACATTAATGGTAAAATCTGGTTGAAGGGATGATATTGCTACATGTATCACACCTTTGCAGATGTTTGCTTTCGTTCCGATGCCGTAAATTACCCCTTTGCACCATTGTCGAGATATCTCTAATTTCTGGGCCGATTTTTCAGTAATAAGGGAAGTTTGTGACCCCTGGTCGATGAGGGCTCGCATGGTATAGTAACTTCCATCGGCTGCTCTAACTTTAATCATCTCAGTGGGTAATAAAATTTTCGAAGTAAATTTGCTATCTTGGGTTACGTGGCTCTTACTTTTAGTTAGCATGACAACGGATTCTGGTGATGCGTTGGTAACTGGTGACACGTGTAATGCATTATGCAATAATGTGTTATGTTTTTCTTTACAATGCCGACAAGTTTTTTCTGACGTACAACTGTTTCCATTATGATTAAATAAGCAATTTTCGCATATATTGTAATTTGATATTATTTTTTTTTTTTTCTTATTATTTAATTATCGGATTTTTTACACAAAAACAAGGCATGGTTAATGGACTTCACTGCATAATGGACATTTTTTATTATTTATAGATTTGGTACTTGAATAATGCCACTATTTTTGTGTTCTGATTTGTATCGATTAAGATAGTGTGGTTTTTGCTGGTTGTTTTGGTACTGTTTGGGTGGTTTAGTAAATTCTTGTTTGCGTCTAGCTGTTTCTAGCGCTATGAATTAACCCTCTAAGTAGGAGAGAAAATCCTCTAGGGTTGGTAATTCTCGCGGCTGTGCCAATGACTCAATATAGTCGCCGTGAGATTCTGGATCTAATTTTTGAGAGACCAGATATACTATGAGAGGGTCCCAAGACTTGATATCGATGCCCATGTTTTTTATTGCGTTCAGACATTCATTGGTAGTGTCGTAAATTCGTTTTATTTGAGCTGACGACTGTTGCTTCATTTCCGGCATCGACATAAGTACGTTCATATGATGATTAAAAATTAACTTTTGGTTATTGTTTAGGAGTTCCCAACTAATTTAATAATTTTCTGAGCTAATACGAAGATGCTTGATTAATTTCCCGGCTTCGCCTCTGAGTTGACTTTTTTAAAAATGCCTTTTTTGAGCATTGGATATGGACCTATTAATGTGTATAGTCTCATTGAATAGGTATTTAAAGGAAATCCATTCTTGGTAGTTTCCACAGAAAGTTGGTAAGTCTATCTGTGGCGTTGCTTTCCCCCGATGTGAAGCGTCCCACATTCGACTATTAATATCTTTTTAGATCTTAATATATTGTCGTTCGTATTTGGTAAATAATTCGTCGTACTCATTGTACATCAATAGCAGACCACCTGTTTTCTACTATTCTCAAAACATCCTGAAATTCCCATTTTAGAGTCTTGAGAGATATTTGTGCAATTGTTCAAGTAAATGCTTTAAAATTACTATTTTGTTTTCTCATAAATTATTTAATTTTTTGGTTTTGCTTGCCGTTGTTAATGATGTTTTGAGTTGTAATAACTTCTTCCATTATGATGGTTATTCTACTCGTGATCTTCAGCAGGATGAGGGTAAATTATATATATATATATATATATATATGTGTCTTGATGGTCAGGTACGTATGTAGAACGTCAGGCTTTTTTACTTGCTGGTACCTTTTTCTCCGAGATGTCTCTGAGGGACCAACATACGGTCAGTATATTGTCACACTGATTGATACATTTTTGTACTTTTATATTAATTGTTACTTATAGTGGATAATTGAGTCGTAGATATAGTCTGTTAGGTTGGTCGCCTCGGTGGCACCTTTGCAGGGCAGATAACGATGGTCAGGTGAATGAAACCAGCTAACCACCTAGTCTTTCACCAGTTGTTTAGGTGGTGTGTGGTCGGTTTGCACTCGCACCGGGTCAAGCAGCCTTTTGACGGATATGGAAAATAAAACTTTTTTTTTTATTTTTATATATTTACATCTAAGAAGGGAGGAAGTTGAGCAGATCGTCGTCACTGAGCTCCGTGGTGGGCGCCTCCATCACGTATGCCATGCAGTCGTGGTACTTCTCCGCGCACTGAAACCCGCAGCCGGCAGTGAGTGGGGGAGCGAGCCTCCGACATAACGCAACACTCCCCGAGACACCGACAAGGAGAATACTTACGCGAGCTTTGCAGTCCTGTCCCATGCACTGCAACAACAAAAAAAGCTATGAGCAGGAACGACCTAAAGTGTTCCGCGGCAGGATATGGACTCACCCGCGCCGAGGTTGATGCAATAGCAATGAGCAGGAACGATCGGGATGCGTTTCGTGGCAGAAGGACTAACCCGCGCCGAAGTTGATGCAATAGCGATGAGCAGGAACGACCGGGAAGTGTTCTGCGGCAGGAGGACTCACCCGCGCCGAGGTTGATGCAATAGCAATGAGCAGGAACGATCGGAAAGCGTTTCCCGGCAGAAGGACTAACCCGCACCGAAGTTGATGCAATAGCGATGAGCAGGAACGACCGGGAAGTGTTCCGCGGCAGGACATGGACTCACCCGCGTCACGCAGCCGTGGTTGATGCAATAGCAATGAACAGGAACGATCGGAAAGCGTTTCCCGGCAGAAGGACTAACCCGCACCGAAGTTGATGCAATAGCGATGAGCAGGAACGACCGGGAAGTGTTCCGCGGCAGGACATGGACTCACCCGCGTCACGCAGCCGTGGTTGATGCAATAGCAATGAACAGGAACGATCGGAAAGCGTTTCCCGGCAGAAGGACTAACCCGCACCGAAGTTGATGCAATAGCGATGAGCAGGAACGACCGGGAAGTGTTCCGCGGCAGGACATGGACTCACCCGCGCCACGCAGCCGTGGTTGATGCACTGCAACATGACGCCCATGTGAGGTTTAACTTCAAATCTATGTTACACCTGCGCTTTAACATTACCTATATCTTATTTATTTCCAAATGTCATATATGTAAAAACAACCCGTCTCTTGTATTGCATTATATATTACATATTTTTAACTTGATGTTTTTGTCATATTTTTTATTATTATTCTTATTTAATCTTTAGATAAAGAGAAGTTGTATTTTAAATATATATTTTATAGAAGCAATTTGACGCCTCACAAACTTTTCGTGGTTTTTGTGTGTGTCAGAAACAATCAAATCTTATTTATTTATTAAAGGTTCACCAACAAAAGATACAATACATTGTAGGAGCTATCTCATATGCAAATCTTCTCTCATCTGCTATGTTCAGCTTTAACCACTTAATAATATCAATATAATAATAATAATATGATCGACATTGCAAGCAAATTGCTCTGGCCACAAACTAAGCTCTACGGAGGCGGTCAAATAATAATAGCTATTGAACTACTCAACTACATAGTAACGAGATGGTAACTTACTCGGGCCGTGGTGTTATCTCCCAGCGCCTGCAGGGGGATTGAAAAATCTTTATCTTATGCAATCACTATCCGGTACCATGACACACCTTGTGCGCGGGGGCACTGCCTGTTGTCACTACATGAGACACCTTGTGCGCGGGGGCACTGCCTGTTGTCACTACATGAGACACCCTGTGCGCGGGGGCACTGCCTGTTGTCACTACATGAGACACCTTATGCGCGGGGTCACTGCCTGTTGTCACTACATGAGACACCTTGTGCGCGGGGGCACTGCCTGTTGTCACTACATGAGACACCTTGTGCGCGGGGGCACTGC
Organism: Monopis laevigella; assembly: GCA_947458855.1. Classification (NCBI taxonomy): domain Eukaryota; kingdom Metazoa; phylum Arthropoda; class Insecta; order Lepidoptera; family Tineidae; genus Monopis; species Monopis laevigella. The sequence goes on from OX381577.1 coordinate 457,798, forward strand.
CTGTTGTCACTACATGAGACACCTTGTGCGCGGGGGCACTGCCTGTTGTCACTACATGAGACACCTTGTGCGCGGGGGCACTGCCTGTTGTCACTACATGAGACACCTTGTGCGCGGGGGCACTGCCTGTTGTCACTACATGAGACACCTTGTGCGCGGGGGCACTGCCTGTTGTCACTACATGAGACACCTTGTGCGCGGGGGCACTGCCTGTTGTCACTACATGAGACACCTTGTGCGCGGGGGCACTGCCTGTTGTCACTACATGAGACACCTTATGCGCGGGGTCACTGCCTGTTGTCACTACATGAGACACCTTGTGCGCGGGGGCACTGCCTGTTGTCACTACATGAGACACCTTGTGCGCGGGGGCACTGCCTGTTGTCACTACATGAGACACCTTATGCGCGGGGTCACTGCCTGTTGTCACTACATGAGACACCTTGTGCGCGGGGGCACTGCCTGTTGTCACTACATGAGACACCTTGTGCGCGGGGGCACTGCCTGTTGTCACTACATGAGACACCTTGTGCGCGGGGGCACTGCCTGTTGTCACTACATGAGACACCTTGTGCGCGGGGGCACTGCCTGTTGTCACTACATGAGACACCTTGTGCGCGGGGGCACTGCCTGTTGTCACTACACGAGACACCTTGTGCGTGGGGGCACTGCCTGTTGTCACTACATGAGACACCTTGTGCGCGGGGGCACTGCCTGTTGTCACTACATGAGACACCTTGTGCGCGGGGGCACTGCCTGTTGTCACTACATGAGACACCTTGTGCGCGAGGGCACTGCCTGTTGTCACTACATGAGAAACCTTGTGCGCGGGGGCACTGCCTGTTGTCACTACATGAGACACCTTGTGCGCGGGGGCACTGCCTGTTGTCACTACATGAGACACCTTGTGCGCGGGGGCACTGCCGGTTGTCACTACATGAGACACCTTGTGCGCGGGGGCACTGCCTGTTGTCACTACATGAGACACCTTGTGCGCGGGGGCACTGCCGGTTGTCACTACATAAGACAGTGCCCTATAGTAATAATAATAATATGTAGGACAATGTACACATATTGCTCTGGTCACAAACTAAGCTCTCGGCTTGTATTATGTGAAGCAACGATATAATACATATTATATTTTATAAACACCCAGACCATGACAAGCTGTACAGAAAAAACGTACTACTTAATATTTGTGTTGCCATGGATGGGAATCGGACCCACGACCTCCGGATACAACGCCAAAGGCGCAACCACTAGTCCACGGAGGCTGTCAGTGTAGTGGTGTTGTAGAACAAATGTGGGACATATAAGAAGCAGCTCTATCCGCAGGACTTTTTCCCGCAAGTAGGGCATTTCCGTATTCTCGTTAGGATTGTTGTTAATATTCGTGTGGACTGTAGATCTATGTAGACCGCAGAAAGCCGCACACACACACCGACAGCACTTACCGTCGCCACACAGCCGATGCCGTCGCACTGAAACAAGTTTAGGCTGGTCACTCATTTTTAGTTAGTAATATAGAATATATACATATATAGAAGTAAAGTCTCTCACAGCTTATAATAGCTGGAATTATAATTATCCTCGGTCCATTCACCCGAGGGAAAACGACGATAAATATTTATTCTCTTGTATCATTATATTTTTAGAGCAATTTCTTTTTTTATTCTTCAATAATTCTAATTGCAGTTTTATCTAAATTCTTGTAGAATAATAGATACTCTTTTGGAGGTATTTATTGCTGCTTGTTTTTGCATTATATCAATTCTAATTTTTCGCAAAATTTTGATAATGTTTTCGAACTTACTCCTGTACAGCCAACAAACGTAACATTACATTCATATAATCTTTTCATTTCGTTCTTCAAAGGTCATTCAATACATTATAATCAGATGGTACCGAAATATCTATTAAATAAATTTCATTTGTGTTTTTATTGGTGTAAACTATATCTGGTTTATTGTGTGGGATATTTCTGTCTGTTTGCATAGTTACTTCCCTAAATGTTTGCTTCGTTATTGTCTACTACACTAATTAATTCTGTTGTTTGAGTTGTAATTAAATTTATGTTTCTTTAATAAATTCCAATAAATGTATTTGACCAAATTTTTATATATATATATATATTATTCGGACAAAAGAGGATTAAATGATCAGTTAGTGTAAACATTAATATTTGTTAATGTTTACAAAATATTACCAAATCAGAACAATATATACAGGGTGAATTTGAAATGATGTACTTTGGGCTAATTTGAGGTTCTGCTGATCAAATCGTACAATAAAAAAAAAAAGAAAGTTGTATAATAAAATTTTAATTATATACAAATCGGTCATTTTATAATTACTAGTTTGTATGGAGAAGGCATTTTTCTATGACACATGGTTCCATGGGAAAAGTTGTTCGAATTGATCAGCAGAACCTCATATTAGCCCAAAGTACATTCATTCAATGTCACCCTGTTTATAACAAGAAAATCTAAACGGATGTGTATCTAATAAGAGGAGTGGATCACGTTTACTCTAGCAGATACCAGACAAGTAATGGGCTTTCTTTAAACTTAAGGCGGCCTTAAAAGTTTGTTGCTTCCTGTAATACTGAATAGGGAGAGTAATTAAAGTGCATCTTTAGCCAAATTCGTATTAAATTTGTATATAATTTTAACATAAGGCGGTCTTACACGTAAGAAAAGATTAAAGACAAACTTACACCAGCGTAGCTGTAGTGACCGTTAACCTGAAAACATTGAGGGTGCGTGAGTACGTTTCACACACAAGACACGCTGACATGCACACGCACACGCAGACACACGCACACACACACGCACCCTATTACTTACGGTGGAGGTGCAGTTGGCCACGTGACACTGTAACGTTATGATGAAATAAAAGTTACTGCGAACACGATGTGTAAAACATCGACCGATGCTATACGTGAGGAGTCTGTAGCCGCAACGCGCCGCCGCCCGCGCCGCCCCGTGTCGTATCAAGCGGGAAGGGTGTGCGCGCTTAGGGTTAGTAACATAAAGTGATACGGGTCTGAGGGATTATATTTCATTTCTAAGAATTATTTGACAAAACAAGAAATCTTCTTTGGGATAATTATTCTTTATTTATTTTACTAAATATTTAGGATAAAATTCAATTGTAAACTATAAAACGGTAGTGAAAAGTATTTGAGGAATTGTACACAGACAATAAATCACGAAGAGTTTTTGCTCAGGGGCACTTATTACATCCAACAGCACCCAAGTTTTTATCAAAACAACAGATTATTTCTGCTACTCGCAGCAATGTTACTTTGGAGGTTCGAGTCGGTCTTTTAAATTGGATTGTGCTTTTATTATGTATTTAACTGTGACAAGGTCATTTAAAGAAGCATCGAAAGGATTTGTGTATTTAAATAATATTATATTTTATTAGGAGATTATTTTCTTTATTTTTAACTTATAGATTTTATTCTTGTTTATTACATAATTTTTACACTTTAAATATTTTTTAAGTTTTCGTGGTCATATATTTTATAAGCCTTTAGTTTGTAAAAGTTATTATTGATTGTTAATATTATTTATTTATTGTATTTATTATACCCTTGGATTTATTGTTAATAGCTTGTCCTCTATGTTCCAAATCTAAACGTTTTAAAATAAAATGAGGCTTAAGCATACGCACTGCATTCATGCCACCAGAACATTCATGCCACCAGAACATTCATGCCACCAGAACATTTGTATATCAAAACAATTAACAATTTAATTATTAATATTAATAATTTAAACAAGTTATTGAACTCTGAAACTGGAGACATGGTCATATTTACGAAAGCCAAAAACAAAGCGAATGCATAGATTAAGCAGACGATCTAGATTGTTCAGCAGCTCTTCTGTGACATCGGGAAAGCAGTTGTCAGCATAGTCAATGATAGCAAGTGGCAGAGAATTGACTAACATTAGCTTAGCCATAAAAGGAATGAAGTTCTGGGCCCTCATCAACGAATGCATACCGTCGAAAATGTTCCTACTAATTAGACAAAACCTTATGCATTACATTCAGACCAGAGCTATAGTATGCACCAAGCTGCTTTATAAAACAGCTTTCCCATGTTTTTAAATCATTAGACCGAATAGTTTTAGGGAATCTCTTTAATACTCTTACTGTGAAACAACTGTTAAAGGTAGTGTTATGTATACACGCATGGGTGGGCACAGGTGAAATATTATTAATTTGAAATTTTATATATTTATATCATGAAGCTAAAAAACGCGATTTTTTACCTTTATGATTTATATAAAACGAACAATTCCTTCTTGGAAATTCCATGCTTCAATTTTAGACATAGATATAAACAATAAAATCAATTTTAGAGTGTATTCTTAATGTTAATCTTTCTGCACTTGAGTGGGACCAGGCCTCTCCTGCAGTTCTCTCCTGCAGTTCTCTCCTGCAGGTCTCTCCTGTAGGCCTCTCCTGCAGGCCTCTCCTGCAGGCCTCTCCTGCAGGCCTCTTCTGCAGTCAAATTTGGAGGTCTCGGAATTCGTCCTTTGGCAAATGTGAGTCTTCCCGCATTTATTGCTTCCACTTTCTGTCAAAACTTCAGGCGTTTGGTAAGAAGTAAAAAAAAAAAGTGTGTGAGCTGGGCGCTATTCTTAGGAATACATCTGGTGATGCCCGATCATTATCATTTATTAAGAAAAGATATTACGAAGAATATTATTTATCATATTAATACGTGGTGGCCGAGTTGGTTAGACCTTGGACTTAAAAACACTTAGGTCCCTGGTTCGAATGCCGGTGTGTACCAATGAGTTTTTTATTAAAAAAATATGTACATTTGTTTGGGAACATCACTATTGTAACGGAACGCTACTTTTACGTAACAAAAAGTGCAGCAATCAGCGATATGGAACAGACCTTTTAGGACTTAAAAGTACCCTTTACAAAAGTGCAAATTGCAAAAGAGGCAGGTAGTTTAAAGTATTCCGGCTATAACCAGAAACTTTAAATTTTAGATAAATAGGCCCCGGTCGGAGTACCGCAGGCCATTCGATAAATTATTAACATCGCGAGTGTGTGTTTGTAATAATAAGATAGTTAACAAAAATATGTAATAGTGACGCACAAAGTTTGGAGTTCCAACATTAATTTGGTTAATTATACAGTGCTTTCATAGGGACATTTTTAGGGTTCACTAGAATTTATATAAATACTGTGTCCGTGTGTCTGTCTAGCACTGCACCTCCGTCCTGCAGTTTTGCGCAATGCACAATTATTGTTGCTGTCCTGCCAAAAACTGAAGACAACGAGAGCTGGAAGCAGTATGCTTAGGCTTCTCTTCGAATGATTCCAGGAACCAAGTCAGGGGTGGAGAAACCGAGTCAAGGGTGGAGAAAACCACCGTGTAAGAGTTACGCCACGGTTAGAATCAGGCTAGGACCTTTCTTTCGGAGCCTGGTCTAGCACCGCCTGCTTAACCAGGAGTAGTCGCAGCAGCACCTCGTAGCTAAACCCAGCCTGAACCCTTGTTCCGGAGCCGTACCTCCACCGTCTGCCCGCCCTGACGTGGAAGTCACGGCTGGTCGTTGTTGGCCATAGCTGTAAATATGGACTATAGTGTTAACGAGATTCATATACAAACAAACAGGCAGACACGAATTAAAAAAAAACGCTTAAATATTTTTGTACCTATAGGATAAAAACAAATCAATGTAGCATAGTTTATTATTATTACAAAGCTGGTAGTTTGGACATAGTCAGTGGCGTAGCTAGGTAACCAAGGGCCCTGGGGCAAAAAAAAAATGGGGTCCCACGGCTATCTAAACTGGTTAGGTTTTATCAAATTGATAACACTGCCAACCCACAGAAAGAATTTGGGGGAATTCACTAGGTATAACTTTCGAATTTTTCTCAGCTGAGTTACCATGATTAAAGTCGGGTTGCAACCTACCATATTTATTTTGAAAATGGGAGAAATTTTCAAAAGTTCGGTTCGATCGAGATTTTTTGGTAAGGAAGAAATAGATTACACAAGTTGGTATCCACACCGGGAAGACGCTGGCTCCTGTAACAATGCTTTGGGCAGCGCGGGAGACGGTTTGTGTGCTTGGGGTAAATAAGGTAATGGAAGTCGGTACTCACGAAGGCATAGCCGAAGGTCCCGTTGACGAGCGCCTCGCACGCGGTACCAAAGCACTGACTCAAAACATAATTACTTTATCATTTGTAAAACATAAAAAAAAGAGATGGGGACTAAGCAAAGGTGATGGGGACTAAGCAAAGGTGACGGGGACTAAGCAAAGGAGACGGGGACTAAGCAAAGGTGACGGGGACTAAGCAAAGGTGACGGGGACTAAGCAAAGGTGACGGGGACTTAGCAAAGGAGACGGGGACTAAGCAAAGGTGACGGGGACTAAGCAAAGGTGATGGGGACTAAGCAAAGGTGATGGGGACTAAGCAAAGTGCCCGTGACGTTATTTAGGACACATAGAGCGGTACACGTTATCTATTATTTCCTGGTATTATTTTGGTGTCAAGGGATTTTTAATTTATATTATTTTATCATTTTTAAACTTATATGATTTGGTATAAACATAGTCTGGCCATAAGTACTGTTACAATTAAAAATAAAAAAAATATTACATTTGAATTTGGAATCTCTCATTTTTATACAATTGTTTTCTCATTTTGGCGCCAATACATTGTACAATACTTTGCGATATTAAAATGGAGTGGGATGATAAAGAGAACCGAAAAAGGTAGTCAAAGTAGTGAGGGAAAGAATTCGAAGAAATCTTGTCCGAAAGCAAAAGATTTTATCTTGGGAGATGAAGATAGCACCTAGAACTATGTCGCGTATTTTAAAAGACGACTTAGGACTTGCGGCCTATAAGAGCTGTACTGGTCATTTCTTAAGTGATAATTTAAAAAAGAATAGTGTGGTAAAATCGAAACAACTACTGAAGCGGTACGCAAAGGGAGGTCACATTTTTTTTTTGTGACCTCCCTTTGCGTACCTTTGTTTACGTATTAGATTTTTTTTACATTTTAACAAACAAAATGACCGGTTTTATGCTCAAAGCTCTAAGGAAGCTTCACAATTAGTTGATATTAATATAATTGGTGCAACGTGGGCGTTATCCGACTTCAGGGATGGTTTGGTGGGGTGTTAGCTATGAAGGAGTGACTGTGACTGAGCCATATTTTTGTGAAAAAGGTATCAAAACATCGGCACAAGTGTATTAAGATACCATTCTTGAGAAGGTAGTTAAGCCTCTGTTCAATAACCAAGTATAGTCCTTCCAACAAGACTCGGCGCCGGGGCATAAAGCTCTGTCCACGCAGTCTTTGTTGGAAGCGAACGTTTCGGACTTCATCAGAGCTGAACACTGGTCGTCGTCTAGTCCCGATCTTAATCCTCTGGATTATGATTTATGGTCAATTTTAGAGAGTACAGCTTGCTCTATATGCTATGATAATTTGGTGTCCCTAAAACAATCCATACGATTGGCAGTGAAGAATTTCCCATGGAAAGAGTGCGTGCTTCTATTGATAATTGGCCTAAACGTTTAAAGGACTGTATTGCAGCCAATGGAGACCACTTCGAATAAACTTTTTATATTTTAAATTGTTTTATATTTATGTATTAAACTAACACACTGTAATAAATGTTATTTGCAATAGAAAAAAAAATGTTTGTTACAATATTTATGGCAAGACAAATATGACCAGCATGTTTAATTCAAAGCATGTCAAAATAAATAATAAATGATTTATTTGCTGTAATATGATACACACGATGGCGCAGAACTATATAATAGCAAACTTACACTGACACTGTGACACATTGACATCAGCAGAGCCGCATTACAAATTAATAGACCTAAAAATCATTCTACTGAGGAATACAATTTATGAAGCAATATTTTCAGGCCTCATTTTACAATCGTCAGAATAAGTTATTCAACATATGACTTGTATGGAGAATGAATACATTTAAAAGTTCTATATACTGTTGAATAACTTTAACTATCTAACAATGAGCCCTAGGAGAGCTCGGCCGGTCCCTCACGCCTCCTGATGGAAAGCAGCACGAAGCTCCAACCAACGACTACGATCTAGGTAACCGGTGAATTTATTATGCCGGCTTAAGATACCTAAACTCGTGCATAAGTAAAAAGGTTATGTAAACGATATATTTTAAACAATCCTAATAGTAAACCATTAAATTAATATTAGTATATTTTTAGTGTTTTGGCTTGGGGGTTACAAATAGAAACATTGGTCTTACTCTGGCGGTGGCGTTGTCATCCATACACTGCAAGAGACAAACATTAATACATACACTGCGGGGTACAAACATTAATATATACACTGCGGGGTACAAACATTAATATATACACTGCGGAGTACAAACATTAATATATACACTGCGGGGTACAAACGTAATACAGTATGTAAAAGTGTCTTCACACTCAGAATGCCACTACGAGAACATAAGTCGGTAGTAAGGTTAAGTATAGTACTTATACGGCCGGAAACGCATTATTTTTAGTAATAGTCGCTAAACATTTAGTTTTTGCGGCCGCGCCCCGAACAGAATACAATAAGTAATAAGTGATTGCGCTGAGGACATATAAATTTGGTTTAGCAAAGGCTCAGCAGCTACATGCCGTATAGTTTTAACATTAGTACATACACTGCGGGGTACAAACATTAGTACATACGCTGCGGGGTACAAACATTAGTACATACGCTGCGGGGTACAAACATTAGTACATAGTACATACAACTCTGCACCCTCTGCCGACTAATGGGATACAGGCGGGCGGCTCGGGACTTCTATTACATTGATATAATATGATAAAAATATAATATAATTGGTTGGATGATGGCATGGAGTCGGGTGCACAGGACGATCTTTGACATATTTATAAAACATTGTAAAGAAACTGATATACATAGTTGCAGCTGCTATAAGGGGCTTTGTCTTTAAATGAAATAAATAAAACGTTTATTTGCAAAAATATGTCACAATGAGCTGGTAGGTCGTTAAGATAAGTTATATGTCACAATGAGCTGGTAGGTCGCTTCGATGAGTTATATTTTACCGTTAGCGGTGTTTACATCAGTAATAAAAATAAAAATAAACATTATCAAAATTTAAATAATAACTGATATACGTTGCGGCTGAGTTGGTTACACTTTCACTACAATTTTAGTTTTATTTTAATCATAATGTTAACGTAAATGTATTCTTTGACGCATTGAGTGACACTGTAGGATATGGCTTGAATGAACTACATTGCGGGGGTTCGAGTCCTGACCTATAATTCTAAGGGGAAGACGATTGCAGTAAGCTTTATAAATCTGTATATTAAGGAGAAATTTGTGGCAACCGCCCGGTGTTGCGCTAGATAATCGATATCGGCGAGTGACATTTGGTTTGATGACAATCGGGTGCTGAGCCTTGATCTCCGCTGGGCACGCACGTTTGATTGTTATCATATAATAAGCGGAGATCCCGAAAAATCTTCTGCTGATAGACCGGCGCTGGCATCAAAGAAATGTTGTGTTCTGTAATTCTGTAATTTCAATATTGAAAGATAGTATATCTCCCTTGGGGTGTTCTACGCGTGCTCTTCAGTAGGATGAGAGTATATACCACATGCTATAAGCATAGGTGTAAGTCAATAACCATGCAGGACCATGCTCCTCTGATGATACGGTACATGTGGAACATCAGAGTTTTTTACTTGCTGGTACTTTTTCTCCAGGGTGTCTCTGAGGCGATCGACTTGCGATCAGCGTTTGCGCCCTAAAAGATACCTTCCATCTATCTACTTGTAGGTATATTTTGATTACCTATATTTGGGGCGTAGCTATGGTCTGTTGGGTTGGTCGCCTTGGTGGCACTTTTGCAGGGCAGTCAACGATTGACAGGTCAATGGAACCAGCTAACCACCTAGTCTTAAGCTGGTTGGTTATGTAGTGTGTGTTCGGTTGGGTTGTTTTTTTTTTCTCCCACAAGGACAATAGTTTAATAGTTTACGATTTGTTTATTTTGTATTATATTCTCAACATCTGTCTGTGGGAGGAATGGCGACCTGGCCAAGTGCACACAGGACCTTATATATACTTTTTTTTTTTTGACTTTTCATAAATGCCTGTAAAGGTTTACATGAAATAAATATTTTTTGACTTTTTTGATCCTCAACGGATATACTTAATGATATCTAATCATTTCTTACTCACTAAAGTGGAAAGTATCGCTACACGTTTAACATTCACATATTCATCCGAGTTCTCTAATGCTGTGTCGTTGCCATTTCTAAATTACATTTCGCTTATCTACTTATCTATAGCTACTATACAAACATAGTCTGGCCATAAATACTGTTACAATAAAAAAATATAAAAAAATACATTTGAATTTGGAATCTGTCATTTTTATACGATAGTTCATGTTTCTCATTTTAGCGCCAATAATATAAAAGATTTTATCTCGATAGATGAAGATAGCACCTAGAACCATGTCGCGTATTTTAAAAGATGACTTTGAACAGCCTACAAGAGACGCACTGGTCATTTCTTAACTGATAATTTTAAAAAGAATAGGGTGGTAAAATCGAAACAACTACTGAAGCGGTACGCAAATGGAGGTCCCAGAAAAAAATGATTACGGATGATAAAATTTTTACTATTGAGCAACATTTCAACAAACAAAATGACAGTATTCATGCTCAAAGCTCTAAGAAAGCTTCCCAATTAGTCGACAGAGTGCAACGTAGGCATTATCCGACGGTATCAAAATATCGGCACAAGTGTATCAAGATACCATTCTTGAGAAGGTAGTTAAGCCCCTTAACAAACACAATGTTCAATAATCAAGTATGGTCCTTCCAGCAGCCTTAGCACGGCCAACCCAAGACGCGATACACATACATTTTGCTAGCACGGGTTCCCAAGACAAGACTTCAAAATCTTGCATAAGTCTTGTTTTCATTCACTCTTCTCAGCAAGGGAGCCCAAGACTTAAACATTTGTCACATCGATAAAGACTATTATGGCGGGTTTTTATCACGTTCGGCTTTATGTGGTGACATAGAAATCTTGCGTGAAATTGTTTGATTATTTTGGAAAAGTAGTAATTAGGGAATAATTTTATTATGGGAAAGTGGGAATTATAGGAACATGGGTATTGGGGAATGATGTCATTAATAAAAAGTGTGAAAAATTCCCACTTTTTTAAAAAGTAGGAAAAAGTCCCACTTGATCAAAAAAATATTTTTAGTGGGATGTTTTTTAAAGTCCCACTTTTTAAAAAAGTAGGAAAAGAATACCACTTGCGAAAACATGATTTTTTTGTAGCAATTTTTTATAGTCCCAATTTTTTTTTAAATATTTTTTTAGTGGGAATAAAATCTTTTTTTATAAAAAAGTTGGAAATTTTTTTTTTTATTTTTTTTATTTTTTTCCGCTTATTCATTAGGTGAGATTTTTTTCCACTTTTCATAAAATGGGATTATTTTCCCACTAAAAATCAATCAAAAGTGGGACTTTTCATTACTTTTAAAAAAAGTGGGTAATTAATTATTTTTAGTGAGACAAAAATCCTAACATTTCATGAAAAGTAGGAAAAAATCCCACCTAATGAAAAAGCGGGGAAAAGTAGGAAAAAGTCCTACTTAACGAAAAAGTCCCACTTGACGAAAAAAATATTTTTTAGTGGAGAAAAAATACCATTTTATAAAAAAGTGGGGTTTTTTTTTTAAAGTAGGACTTTTCCCCGCTTTTTTAGTAGGTGGGAATATTTTCCACTTTTCATAAAATGGGATTTTTGTTTCGTTAAAAATATTTTTTTTGTCAAGTGGGACTTTTTCCTACTTTTTAAAAAAGGGGGATCTAAAAAAATCCCACTAAAAATCATTTCTTCGTCGAGTGGGACTTTTTCCTACTTTTAAAGTTGGAATTTTCAATCTCTACATGACTACTTTTTCAAAATTCCCACGTCATAGCATACTTTCTCTTATAAGCATTTTCCCACCTTTACACTACTTTTTTTAAATTGTTCCCATGTTCCCATAATTCCCTTATTATCATAATGCTTATTTTCCCGTAATTCCCACTTTTATTTTACTATAAATTAAAGGATTAAAAAAAGTTAAATATTGTCGCGGGCGGCGCTAAAGATTTATTACACCCAATACCTCAAGCAAGATAAAACTTATAACAAGACATAAGTCTTGTCTTGAAGTGGCCGTGCTGCGACTGTAGGATAAGACTGATGTGAAAGTTTATCAACGGACACGCTCTCATGTCTTGTCTTGGATGTGGCCGTGCTATAGGGGCAGTAAGACGGCGCCGGGTCATAAAGCTCGGTCCACGCAGTCTTGGTTGGAAGCGAAAATGTGTCGGACTTCATCAGAGCTCAACACTGGCCGTCGTCTAGTCCCGATCTTAATCCGCTGGATTATGATTTATGGTCAGTTTTAGAGAGTACGGCTTGCTCTATACGCCATGATAATTTGGAGTCCCTAAAACAATCCATACGATTGGCAGTGAAGAATTTTTCCATCGAAAGAGTGCGTGCTTCTATTGATAACAGGCTTCAACGTTTAAAGGTCTGTATTGCAGCCAATGGAATAAATTATTTATATTTTAAATTGTTTTATATTTATGTATTAAACTAACACACTGTAAAAGAAATAAATGTTATTTGCAATAGAAAAAAAATAATGTTTTTTTTTGTTACAATATTTATGGCAAGACTAGTGCCCTGTTTATCGAAACTTACAAGCCTTGTAATACAAGTAATTTTCTTGTAAAAATCTTCATTATTACAAACATGTGTTTATCAAAAACTATACGTGTAAAATATGGGTTACAAGTGTCATTATTTATTTCACAAGTATATTTTTACACATGTAATTGTGATTTTGTTCATCAAAAAATTATTTGGAAGTAACATTTGTAGAAAATTATTACAAATCCTAAGATTGTCCAGAGACTCTCCATTCCGTCTTACAAGTTTATAAGTATTGCGCTTAGTACCGGATTTTTTTTTTGTTGTATAAACAGGGTAATTTGTAAAGATGTACTTTGGGCTAATATGAGGTTCTGCTGATCAAATCGAACAACTTTTCCTATGGAACCATTGTCGCAAATGAAAAAAAAATTTGGCTTTCCCACAAAATTTGATCATTTTAACATTACTAGTTTGTGTGGAGAACGCATTATTTTTTTTGATATAAGTTGTTCGTATTGATCATTAGAATAGAACCTCATATTAGCCCAAAGTAGATCCTTTCAAAGTCACCATGCATAATTTATTAATTGATGCCCCACGCCAATATGAAGAAGTATTCGTAGATCGACACGAAATCATTGGTTAATGTTTGTTAATGTTATAAATCAAACTGTTTTCATTATGTGCGGTCCTGACAATCTGTTATATGAGCGATTTGACAATGGTTGGCGACCTGAGTCTGCGCACCCTCTGAAGGAATAATGTCTTTTTTTATCGTAATATCGTTATTTTATTATCGTTTTTAGATATTTTTCGTTACTACCTTGTAATAAAAGGTAGGATTTTTTATTCGATTTATTATGGCTTGAAAACAAGTCCTTCAGCCAAAGCGCGGGAATACTTTGTCGCTACCTACTATTTTTGATTTTAAAACTTACAAGTGGAATCTATTAGCGTTAAATTTTACAACCCTTATAAATATTTTTTGATAAACGTAATTTACATGAACTGAAAAGTTTACTTGTAAATTGCAACTTGTGAACGTGTAGACTTGTAAGTTTTGATAAACAGGGCATAGGTATATATATCCTGTACACCGCAGTCTGCTACTACTCATGCCTTTTGCTTACCTATCTATCTATTTTTTCTCTCGGTCATAGCTATTCATGTCAGGTTCCTGTACTACACACTTTGGTTGGTGACTGTCAGTATTCGTCAATTAATTAGATTTTTTACTACCCAATTTTTTAGAATACAATGCTCAAAAAAAAAAAAAACATAATATAACTATTTTGAAACAAAATACAAGGGGTCTGCGAACTAAAACTTCCATTGCACTTTTTGTCGTAATCTATGTTTGTGTAGCTATGACTAAATAGTGATATAATTGATTCTGAACTCTTTCATGTTCTGGCCGGTGAGCAAGCTGCCGTTGCCGCCGGTAGAGGGAAGCACAATGCATGCCGGTGAACAAATAACAATCACCGCGAGTAGAGGGAGGAATGATGCATGCGGGAAGCTAAGACTACGAGACCAACGCCGGTAAGCAAAACGCCGTCTCCGCGAGTAGAGGGAAGAACAATACATGGAATGACCAACGCCGGCGAGCAAGCCGCCGCCGCCGCCCGCATCCTTCCGGCGGTCATGGTACTTACGTGGGCGATGCATCGCTCTTTGTAGCACTAAAAATAAACAAGTTTTTAAGAATAATCCTATAAAAAAACAATAATATGAAATATTGTCAACTCTCTACATTATTGAAGGTTTAGTTTAATCTGTGCTCATCATTTTAGTTAATATTGATAATTTATATAATTAATAATACAATTATAATATAAATTAATATTGACTCGTTTTCCACCATCGCGGTAAGGCCGAAAGGTTCAAGAGAAAAGGGGATCTCGGCTGTTGTTAATGCCAATTTGATTGATAGTGGATATCTTGATACTCTACCTACTGATCTTGCGCAACTTAAACCATGATGTCCATTACATTGAACAAAACTATCACAGTTAGGTGTGCGGGTGACAAATATTGGTACCTAGCCTGATGGCGATTCGGAGAGAATAATATAAATAAAATATTATCTAGGAAAGAATCGAAGGAGAGGGGACTGCGTGTAGCCAAAGGAGAAGGGACTGCGTGTAGCCAAAGGAGACGGGACTGTGTGTAGCCAAAGACCAGCTTCTAGTTGAGCGACTGCACGCGACCTTGCTTGATCAGTACCTGAACTTGAGTGCAAAAGATTATAAAACACATAATGTTGGTACGATGGGTCTTGTGGAGGAGAGAGTTCGGACACTGTAAAACCCAGGCTAAATTAGCCTCGTTTTATTTTAGTATGAATCTACCAATAAATGTTCAACATAACTGCTGGTTTATGAGCGGATTGTCGGAGTGCCACTAGCAGTACTTACCTCTGAGACACATCTTGACAAATCCGATTCCTAGAAACAAGCAGTTGGTTAGCGAGGGACGAGACTCACGCTGGTGTCGGTGGGTGTCGGAGTTA
This sequence comes from Monopis laevigella, assembly GCA_947458855.1. Lineage (NCBI taxonomy): Eukaryota > Metazoa > Arthropoda > Insecta > Lepidoptera > Tineidae > Monopis > Monopis laevigella. The sequence goes on from OX381577.1 coordinate 473,058, forward strand.
CCAGGAAGTAATGCGCCGCCAGCGCCGCCAGCAGCGCCACCTTACGCATCCTACACACATCACAAGGGTTAAACAACTGTCAATGTCTATTACTATACTCAAATAAACGCATATGTTACATATTGTAAATAAGTAGGTACTGAACATATTATATTTTATTAACAATAAGAAAATATATAGCTAATGAATCTAATATAATTTTCAATAATCATTAATTAAAACAAATTAAATTTATTAAAACTGAAAAATATTTAAAAAATGAGAAATTATAGAAAAAAAAATATATAAATTTCTTCCAACCCTGCTGTGGAACCAATAGTACCAAGTATGCTTGCTGCGTTACCCCTTTGTATCTCTAATCTAATCTTCTGTAGAAAAAATGACTTAGCTCGACGGTCACCAGATTTTATATAAAGTAGTTTGCCAATTAATTGACTTGTCAAACTTCTTAGCCTCCGGAGACCACGATCCCAAGGTTTCTACAGCAAAAGGAGAAATACAAAGGAGTCACGTAGCGAGAAATATTTTTGAATTTTGATGATTCCCGCCTTAGAAGCGACGGCACCAGCAGAGTTGGAAGAAATTGAGACATGACTCGGAGCCAAAGTGTCTGCGCATCCCAAATCATAGCACGTCCACGGGCCCAAGGCACAAGGGTCATTCCGTCTGGTCTCTTACCATCCGAACGACTAATGCCTGGAGCTTCGAGTAGGCTCGGGGTATCAGCAGAAACCAATAAACTTTTTATAATCGCATTGATTGCTGCATGACGCGAAATACGCCCTGCACTCCTTTGGCAAGAGAGACTGTGGTGTCCATTTGATTCTACAAGGGAGCCACATACGCAGACATGTGATTGACATAATTCTGCGCCAATACGAAGACCGACGCAGATTCTCAAATAATTTTGGAGTGTGCCTATGTTTTTTGAGAGGAGGGCTTGAAGCCAAGATGCTGACTCTACCTCACAAGAAGCTAACATTCTTGCCCTATCAACTGGTGAAGAATTTGAAAAAAGGCTATCGAATATAATTTTTGTCTCCTTCGACCCAAACTAGCTGGGACTCCATACCCAGCTAGTTTTGGTCGAAGGAGACAAAGGAAGATCATCTGTCTGGCATGATAATTTCCAAAAGTTTTTTGTTTCCTCCATGTGATCTGGCTCAACATTATTTATTTATTTTTATTTATTAAACTTTATTGCATAATACAAAGGCAGACTTAATGCCGTTGGGCATTATCTGACAGTCAAACCTTCGGGACATTAGAACATTAAGTTTAGGTAGTGTGCAATACAATTTATTTATTTATTTATATTTATAAATAAATACATAAATACCCATATGCTTTACATATACAAGTATTATACACATATAATATACTACATATCATACAATATACATATTAATATATAAACAGTATAATGACTAATTCGACAGTTGTTGGGATTTATTTACAAAGTGCTCATAAACCATTTTCTTAAAAATAAATCTATTTGGAGCATTTCTTATAACAAGAGGCAGTTTGTTCCACAAGTTACATTACCTATGGAGGGGGCTGTTGAAGTTTTGATGAGCTCAGAACTACCGTGGATGGAAGATAAAAACGCTGGCAGTGCTAGATCAGAAAAGCGGCGGATACCAATGCCTCCAAGATGGAGAGAAAGAGTAGTTTGGATAAAAACTTTGTCACTAAAATTTAAATTGAGATTTTTTTCCAAGCATGTTCTGACACATTCGTCCAATGGCTTAAGGTTTTCTTTGAAAAGAGGACAACAACGGAGGAAATAAATTAATCTGGGTACACTGAAACAAAAGCGTAGGAGATGGAGACAAAATATGTGGCTAAATATGAAAAAGGTTATTGTACATAAAATCTAGCTAAATCTTTCATTTCAATCCCCTCCATAGGTAATGTTGAGCCTAGGGGGTCTCCCTGTTGAACTCCAACGGTGGATTCAATTGCACCTAACTCATGGTAAAATAAGTGGGACGGTTTATGATATGATTGCGAAAGATATGGGTAGAGGGAAGGATGGACAGCACACTCAGCCCCAAGTTTGGTGCCAAAACCTAATTGGGCAGGGCGCAGTAAACTTCCTAACTTACCTTTAACAAGAAAACATATTTTTTTTAAGCTAATCTGCGAAAAGTGCAACATATTGCGATCGGTCTATTACCACCGTCCTTTTTTTTCAGTGCAATTAAATTACCACCGTAAAACAAAGGTAGAATTTCATTGATTATTGAACCTAAAAGCATTATGAGATTGATATTTTTTGTTATTGATGTCAAGAGTTTTGTGCCTGCATCTCCTATGCGTATCGCGATCAAGTCCTTAATATGTTGTGGTGAAAGTCCATCTATGCCAGAAGCAGAGCCGCAAGGGAATGAAGAAATTACATTGGAGACGATATCTTCAGATACAATAAATGGGGACTCTTCAGGTAAAGGAGGATCAGGAAACACAAGATCATGATTTGGAGTTGGATGTTTTTGCCGTAGAATATCCAACGTAGAAAAAGGAATTGGTGCAATGCTGTCAGTAGAAGAAAGTAATCTGGAGGCACCTCTAACATCTCCGTTATAAACCTTATTTTCGGCAGCTTTGTATATCGATTTCTTGGTTTTACTTGCGGTAATATTTCTATTGTAATTTATTGTCGAACCATTTTTCACATTAGGCTTAATTTTTGACGTCAATGAACCAGTTGAAGATGAATCTACATGTAAATAATCATAAATAAATTTAAAAACATTGTGCCAAGCCTCCACAGAGTTGTCTAATACACATCGTTCAAGAACAGTAGGTAATTTTCTTGCAACACTTTCGCGTGCACCTTGAGGTATCCGACGGACGACTGGAATATTACATTTCAGAAACTGTAGTTGAGCACTACAGTCAAGTCAAGTCCAAACTTGAAATGGTAGGATTTATGTCCGAAATTGGCAAAGCAGTTGTAAGATTGTATGGTATTAATATGTGAACTGTCATTTTTAGGTATATCTTTATGTGATTTATCAATATGTATCCGTAAGCCTTGGTTGCCTCTGCACGGTTTAGAGCAATGAGGACAATCAACTAAGTTAAAAGTTTCAGGTTGAGAGAACAAGTTTCTTGAGGCTGGAATGAAATCGATGGCAGAAAAATCTTGAGACATATAACAGGGATGTTAGTGTCTTTTTCGTGTCAATAAATATGTAAAATTAAAGAATTTCCAATTAAATTTATTTAAAATAAAGTTGAAAAATATATTTTTCGTGTTGACAGTTGACGTTTTTAGTTAGTAGGTACTAGTGATTTTATAATATGTGAATACGTTGTAAATATAATAATTCAAAACAAATATCCTGTATTCAAAAAAAAAAATAGATATAATCCGCGCCAATTAATAAATGGCGTCCACTATGTATCTCGTTCATATTGTACACACCACGGTAAGGTTGTCAAACAAAAATACCGAAGTAAGTACGTCTGCATAGCCCACGCTATTCGATATTATTTCTAACATTTTTATAAAGTACGATTACTTTATAAAAATGTTAATACATATATAATAGTCGCCATTTTTAATTCGTTTTATTAGCGCGGCATATAAATACTGCATGGAATTTTATTTATTTATAGACAGAGGGCTCTGACTGACTATTCATCGCCTAGCAGAAACTACTGAAGCTAGGAATATAACATGTATACAGTCCTTTCTGTTGTATTTTACTAACTGAATGATGGCTTTCACACAACACAAACATACCAAGTATTGACGGGTTGACAAGCTACTCTAATTCTGTTTTTCATAATCAAAATGACGGCATTGTAATTTATGTTAGAATTGAACTGTCAATAATGGCGGACGAACCTCCTTTCTCAGAATTCTGTTTGGTATTAAATGTGAACTCGGAAATTGCCATTATTGTATTGTACCGATCGCCGTCAAATAGAAACATAGATACATTTCTTCTATCTCTTAATAATATTTTATCTAAGGTAACCAAGTGTAAAAATGTTTCGATATTCGGTGACATTAATATAATTCAAGATACACAAGACCTAAATGCAAATATATACCTAAGTCTTGCTGCATGTCACGGTTTATTACCAACACACAATTGTATCGATCACGTCTTGTTAAAAACAGAATATAAAAATATAACTTTGGTTCCACAATCCACAATAACGGATCATAAGTCAATTATACTTTTGCTAAACACTCAGGTCAAAGGGGAATACTCAAAAACTATTAACAATGGTTTGCTTAGGAATCGAGACAAATTGCATAAAACTTCAAATTTGAATCCAAATAGTGAAATCATAAAAACAAGTTACACTCGCTTTAGAAATTTCTGCAATATTTTACTTAGATTTTTTAAAATATATTATGAAAAAGAACAGATAACTAAAGCTGAAACCAACCAAAAAAAAATTTCAGATAAGTCAGAAGTTGAACTATTCATTATGAAACTGAAAAACAATTGTTCAAATTACTATGATAAGATTGCTAATAAACTTTAAAAAAGACATACGGACCTACATTACCCATGTGTTTAATCTCTGCATTGATACAGGTGTTTTTCCTACACAGTCCAAAATTCTAGAATATATAGTCAACAGTAGGCTTTTAAAATATATAGAAAATACAACATCTTATCAGACAATCAATTTGGTTTTCGTCTTAATAGGTACTGATGATGCATACCCTCGTAGAGTACCTATAGATAAAGGTAAAAAAAGTATCAAAATTTTTCTCGATTTTGCGAAAGCTTTTGACACGGTCTCTGTCCTAATAGCACTTAAAAAACTTAAGGATCCGTCCATCCGCGGAATACAACTTGGCCTCTTTAAATATTATCTTATAAACAGAACACAACGTCTCAGAATAGGTGGGCACACGAGTGATGAACTACCGATAACACATGGTGTACCACAGGGTAGCATTTTAGGTCCAGCATTGTTTTTATTGTATATAAACGACCTTAGCTATATAAACTGCAATAATGGAAAAATTGTCTCAATGCCGATGATACAGTATTGTTATTCCCCGAGATTCTTGGAAAGAGGTATTTGATACGGCTCAAAGCGGCTTAAACAAAGTAACTCTGTTATCTAACAACTCTTTTAACTCTAAATGCTGATAAAACAAAATTACAAAACATTCACTATTAGAGACTCATACCAACCTAACATTCTGTTTAAAATCTATGCGCATATTTGCAACAATACAACTAGTTGCCGCTGTCGGTCTATTAAAAGATCTACTACCATAAAATACCTCGGGATTACATTAGGCAACACTTAAAATTTTACATCCTTTTAATAATTTTAGAAAACTAATTGTTATATTCAGGATTCTCTGACATGTATGTATGTGATCAGCAACTAATAAAACAATTATATTTTTCTTTGTGTCAGTCACTGATAGGCGACTGTATATTGTCATGGGGTGTTGCTGCAAAATCGAACCATAAACAATTGGAAATAGCAGAACGCTCAATATTAGATATCTAACTTTCTTCCTATATTATATCCTACTAGTAAATTATATCAAGATTGTCAGGTATTAACTGTACGACAACTCTTTATTTTAAATATAGATATTTAATATAGATATCCTAATAAATACCAGCGATAAACAAAAACTAATATCACTGTTTAATTCTTTTAATCTAAATAACGTTTTCATGGAACCGACTAGAATTACTTCAACTAGCCGGTCTTGCAAAGATAATATTTTTACTAATTGTTCTCTCTCGAGGCGCTCTGTTATCACTGGGGTTCGTTCAGATCATAAATGTTTATTAGTTAGTTTTCAGTCACAAATTAAACCAGTAAGCAAAATCATTAAGTATAGGCCTTTAACAGATCATAGACTAGAAATGTTTAATAATAATATAATAGATCAAATGTCTACTTTTATATATAATAGTAATCAACCAGATATCACATACTCCAATCTACATGAAATAATAAACCAAGAATTTAATAAAATAAAGACCAAGAAAATAAATAACAAATTAAATTTTGCGACCTGGGCTGCAAAAGGTATTAGGATAAGTAGGGATACTCTATATTATTATGATCTATATGACAAGAGATCGTATACATCTGATCAAATTTTCCATAAACATGTTAGGGACTACTCAAAATTATTTAAAAAAGTTTGTACCTTAGCTAAATCTATTTATATTGGCTCTAAAATCAATCAGTCAGAAAATAAGTCAAAATTTGTCTGGAGAATGATAAACACTGAAACTGGTAAGAATATAATTAGACAAAATAATCTCTCAATTACATAAAATGGAGTTATGATTTCGGAAAAAAATCAAGTAGCTGAGTTATTCAAAGATTTTTTTGCTAATATCCCTGTACAAATCACGAACTCTTTTAAATCACTATATTTTTAAGGATCACAGTTGATTCCAAACTACAGTGGAAAGCTCACATCAATACTTTATCGAAGAAATTGAGTTCTGCCGCATATGCAGTCAGAAAAATCAGACAGTTGACTGATATTGCAACAGCCAGATTAGTGTACTTCGCATATTTTCACAGTATAATGACGTATAGTCTTATAATGTGGGGATCTGCAGCAGATATAGATACAATATTTATTTTACAGAAAAGGGCCATTCGGGCAATATGTGGCATGAAGGCTCTTGATTCTCTTCGGGAAATCTGTTCTAAGATTGATGTAATGACTCTCCCATCTCAATATATTTATGAGAATTTATTCTACGTCAAGAAAAATTTAAATGTGTTTAGTAAAAATAGCGATAGACATAATCTAAACTTAAGAAATATAAATAAAATTGACATACCAAAGTTTAGACTTCAAAAAACTAATAGATGCTTAATTATTAATAGTATAAGGTTTAAGGATTTAAGTGAAGTAAAGTTTAAAAATTGTATTAAACAAACTTTAATCAATAAAGCCTACTGTTCGATTTTGATAATACTCTATGGACGCTAATCTGTGGTTATAACCTATGACATGTGTCATGAGTTAATTATTTTGTTTCTATTGTGAATAGAGTTTTTGTTCTGTAATGTGATTTTTGTGCGGCCTATTAGATATACCATTGAAATTTTGTAGAGTTTCGTTCGCCATGTATTAGGCGCCTACAAATAATTCAGATTTGTCGCGTTGTGTTTGTTATATTGTTCCAACGTCATATTTAAGTGGCATTTGTAGTGGTTTTGGTTCATAATCGAAGATATGGCATTCCTTGGGTACCCAGAGATCTCGACACTGAAGTTAACCACCAAGCCATTCGGTAAGTATAGATTTCAAGTGTATTGCGGTGCGCAGCGCACCCCGTGTGAGATGCCTGGACGAGTTTTGTTTTCCGGCTCCTCGCACACCACTATTGAGTAAATGACTATATTAGTGATAAAAATGTCTGGAACCATTCTTATCTGCAATTATTATATACCTTGGTATATTTATAAATCTGATACGGTTATAATTAATTATTACTTTATTTTTTTATTAAGTACATTATGTATTTTTTTTTATACGATAATCATTGCTTATTACTTATTTATCCAGGTACTTTCCTTTTTTTGTATTTTTATAATAAAGTACCGTTTGTGTAGTTCTGTACATTGGTACAGTATTCAACAAATTACTTTTATGTAAAAAAATCTGCCATAGGGTTGTTCTGCGCATGTTCTTCAGTAGGGTGAGAGCGTCTTTATTATTCTGCCATGCTATAAGTATAGGTGAGTCAATAGCCATACGCCTCTGATGGTATGTGTGGAGCAATAGAGTTTTTTACTTGCTGGTACCTTTTTCTCCAGGGTGCCTCAGGGGGGATCGACTTCACAGTTCGTAAAATACGCCCTTAAAGATACCGATTCATAAATTTTTGTTTATGCGTCTGATTAATTATAATATATTTCTTAATACAGATTTAAGGCGTGGGTATGATCAGTGTGGTTGGTCGCCCCCTGGCGCCCTTGTATAATAATAATAATAATTCATTTATTTCTCACAAAAAGCTTACACACACATTCACAACATTCATTGACACAAAATTTGTGAGATTGGAGCTTGAATTAGGCACAAAGCCTGTGTCTCAGCTCTCCAGGATACCACCCTTATTCACAAATTATACATTTTATCATAAACTTTATATAGATTAAAATTTTAAAACAATAAAATCATACAATATATGTTAACGCAAATTTAAAAAGTAAAATAACTAAAAAAGAAAAAAAAAAAAGAAAACATAGGTAATAAACCACAATACGAAATTATTAAAAAAATTGAGAATTTAGGCATTTGTGTGGATGTGGTGTGTAGTGAGTGTGTTATGTAGTGAGTGTGGTGAGTAGTGAGAGTGGTGAAGTGTATGGCAGATAATGATTGAAAGGTCAATGGAATCAGCTAACCACCTAGTCTTAAACTAGTTGGTTATGTAGCATGCGTTCGGTTGGTATTATTTTCATATCGCGCGTTTAGTTTTTGTATAATTTAAATAAGAAAAATAACCTACTTTGGAGATGAATAGCAACCTAACCAAACGCATTCTAAGAGCTTATTGTTAAAAACTTCTTTTTGTTTTTGACTTATTATAAATATCTGTAAATATTTACATGAAATAAATAATTTTGAATTTTAATTTGAAAAATATAGTAATTAAACAGCATAGGCAATTATCCAGAAGCATTCAAAATGGTCGTGCAACGTATCTAATTGTTTAATATTTAGACAATTCCACAAATTCAAAACTTTTTTTATAAATCGATTTTATTGTTTCTTGGGTCTTTATTTATATAATAAAATTAACAAAATATTGCCTATCAAATCGTTCAATAATTTTCATACTAAACGCGCAATTACAAAATGGCTAATTACACTGAATGATATTGAAACTGATGAATTGTTGAAGATTTTAAAATAACTATTATAAATCGAGTACATGTATCTACACAATTACAGATCTACACTCATAGGTACTCCTACTATACGTAAATACACACATGCATAAATACAAAAATGCAATTTCCCTGCTCATATTTTGTTATATTCTGTGAAATTATTATTATTTTAAAATTTGTTATTAGTATTTGATTGTTAATACATTTATACGAAGAGTCTGCATGGCACCCGGTGCTGAGACACGGGTTCTACTTAGTTCATCAACGGATGTACAATTGTTAATAGAGAAAAGTAATTTTGTGAAACAATAAACTATTAAACTAATTATGGAGTAATTTATTTAAGAACCTTAAAATAGTTAAATACCTCGAAGTTATGTGTTGATCACTTCTCACTCCCTAATCAACTGTAGTTCGTCACGCGTCGTCACGCGTCGCGGTCGCTTGCGATTATACTTTTATAATTGAACAAAGACTTTGTAACGATAACGCTACAGCGACATGACACGAGATAACTTAAAATGTTCACCTACTTAAATATACATAAATACTTTTACAATAAATATATATATATATATGTGTTAACAAAGGATACCGAGCCGGGTATTCGTCGACAGACATCTTGGGCTTTATGCAATAAAACACGCATTTAAGAACAAAGACAGTTTCACGCGCACGTGTTCACCGATAATTCACAACCGCTCTGACAACCTAGCACGTTCGTTGCTTTTTGAACAAGGCCGACCGCCTACGTTCTCCGGTATCGCACGCGCCGTAACTCCGTCTAAACGCCAGGTGGCGCTTTTGTTCCTGTACAAACCAACTGTCAAATGACTTGCCGTACCCATGACTTTCCGATACGGCTATCCTACTCACACACGCCCTCGTTTGTTATTCTGCAACCAAATCATTACCCAAAGTATTTGGCTTAGTTAGTCTATTCTGACTCTACATCATTCTGAAGGTCCCAGATACTAAACATTCCAACAATATCAATAATTATACCAGAGTCATGTAAAATCAGCATTACCGTCAAACTCTGAACTCATCATAAAATAAAACCATTAACCAGGCTCTCACTCAAATGCCACGGCTCGAACAAAAACCTCGCCGTTCTTCTTCACATGCATCCATCTGCCATGTGGCTATCCATGTGATGCACACTACGGTCTCTGCAGACTACGACCTCCGCCAATGCCAAACGCGCACCGCGCACCCACAGACTACTTGGGTTTCCCCAAGAGACAACGAATTCCACAGGGTTACGGCTACGTAATAGCTACTGGTATGGTCGATGTTACTACGGCCATTAGAGTATCACTCGAGTTCCCACCTTTACTCAACTATGATTGTTCATTATCTTCATTTACCTCGTTATCAACTGGTACATGACCTGCTGGCATACTCCTTAACCTGTCATGGGCGTACTTGTATGTACGTTTTGAATTGAAAGCTTTCAACGAATACCGGTCATTTTCTACCACTTCGATGACCTTAAACGGTCCCTTATACTTACGAGCTTTGTCTGATTGTGTTCTTCGTTCTGTAATAGGACACAGTCACCGGCGGAAAAAGGAATAATCTTAGCTTTGGTTTTGTCGAATCGTATCTTAGTTATAGTCAGCGTTTCCCTCCCTGTTAATTACTGCATCTTAGCTAACCTGTTCCATGTCAACGTCTTGTTCTATATCATCGGCTAACATTACTTCATAACGAAACCAATAAATTTTACAGCCTCCGTAGACTAGTGGTTGCGTCTTTGGCGTTGTATCCGGAGGTCGTGGGTTCGATTCCCACCCATGGCACCAAAAATGTTAGTACGCTTTTTCTGTACAGTTTGCCATGGTCTGTGTGTTTATAAAATATAATATGTATTATATCGTTGCTTCTGGTACACATAGTACAAGCCTAGAGCTTAGTTTGTGACCAGAGCAATATGTGTAAATTGTCCTACATATTATTATTATTATTATTATAATAAATGATAGTATACTTCTTCAAGCGTCTTTCCCGATCCTAAATGCATTATGATTTAATGTACATAGTTTATACAACTGCTACTAAAACAGGCGTTTCAGTAGAACGTTATTTCGCTCTATACTTTAGCACAGCGCAGTGCTAAACATCCCACATCTCGCAAGTATTGAGTAGCAAAATCTACATCCAAACTATTTTTCCCTACTTCATATAGAATCAAAACCATATCTGCATAATTCTGCCTAGTTTAAAATGAACCCCTAATTTCCGTTAAAATTAACCGCAACAAAACAAAGGTGTTGACCAGAAATTAAACAGATAGCAAGATGGATGTGGTGCAATCATACATTTGTCTGGGAGCATTGATATCAAATAACGGTGGACGCGAGGATGAAATTAAGCGTCGCATGGCAATTTCAAGGTCTGCTATGGACAAGCTAAAGAAAATATGGACGAACCGAAATATTACTGTCAAGCCAAAGCCACTAAAATCCGGCTGGTCAGAGCACTTGTGTTGCCTATTATATATCGTGGACCGAATTAAGTCAACAAGTCCATACTGGAGGAACTAAGAATTTATTTAAGAAGCGCCTTTCCTCAATCGTAAAATCACGCATTCTTACTTTCTTTGGATACGTCGCGGCGTGGAGATGCATCCATCGAGACCCTGGTAGTTCAGGGCAAAGTCGATGGCAAAAAAATGCGTGGTAGGTCTCCAATGAGATGGACTGACCAGGTCAAGGCTGCTATGGATTACTCCTACATGAGTGCACCAGGAAGGCTGCGGTTCGAGATGAGTAGCAACGGCTTGTTAAGCGTGCCACTTTAATATTATTTTAATAATTATCATTTATTTTTCTCATATAAACTTATAACTATATATTATATATCTTCACGGGTGCCTTAAGGCGCCCGAGACCGCCTAGACGGCCCCAGGGTACCCAGCGGAGGGGTTTTAATCCTACCTCGTCGTAGCCGATGGTATGAGTCTACACCGAACAAAAGGCTAGCGCGTCGCGATGTTTTGGATAGTCTCAATAACCCATCTATAAACAGTTTCACAAGTTGGTATAGTGAAACCGGGACCGACAGCTTAACGTGCTCTCCGATGCACTATAGTGGTGTTGTCAAACAAATGTACACAAATTTTTAAATAAAAAAACTCATTATAAACTTATAACTAAACAATGAAAATACAGGTAACAAAAATTTCATATGAGACTGGGGCCCGAACTAGGCAAAAATAGCCTGTAACTCGGGTCCCCAGGTTCCCAGCTAATTAATCTTATTTATTGAATCACAATAGTTATACAATACTACTATGTAAATATTACTATTTGTAGTATATTTTTAAAGATAAAAATGCAATGAAAAAAATCCTGGTGGCGGGACTCGAACCCACGAACCTCGCTATCGCGGCAAGGCGCTCAACCGCTGAGCCAACCAGGTCCCAGTCAGCCCTCACGAATTTTGTCATTGCTTGTTATCTACTTATACACAGACGCCCTCTATTAGCTTTCTTCTAATTGGTGGCGGGTTCGAGTCCCGCCACCAGGAATTTTTTCATTGCATTTTTATCTTTAAAAATTTAATATAAGATTATCCTATAAAGGAATTTATAAAAATACATAAATATAAAATACTGAAAAAAGTAAAAACAAAAAAAAACAGACTCCTCTGCCATCTAGTATTAGAAACTAGGACTTCTAACTTCACTCGTATATGAGTTATTAGAAGAAAGCTAATAGAGGGCGTCTGTGTATAAGTAGATAACAAGCAATGACAAAATTCGTGAGGGCTGACTGGGACCTGGTTGGCTCAGCGGTTGAGCGCCTTGCCGCGATAGCGAGGTTCGTGGGTTCGAGTCCCGCCACCAGGAATTTTTTCATTGCATTTTTATCTTTAAAAATTTAATATAAGATTATCCTATAAAGGAATTTATAAAAATACATAAATATAAAATACTGAAAAAAGTAAAAACAAAAAAAAAACAGACTCCTCTGCCATCTAGTATTAGAAACTAGGACTTCTAACTTCACTCGTATATGAGTTATTAGAAGAAAGCTAATAGAGGGCGTCTGTGTATAAGTAGATAACAAGCAATGACAAAATTCGTGAGGGCTGACTGGGACCTGGTTGGCTCAGCGGTTGAGCGCCTTGCCGCGATAGCGAGGTTCGTGGGTTCGAGTCCCGCCACCAGGAATTTTTTCATTGCATTTTTATCTTTAAAAATTTAATATAAGATTATCCTATAAAGGAATTTATAAAAATACATAAATATAAAATACTGAAAAAAGTAAAAACAAAAAAAAAAACAGACTCCTCTGCCATCTAGTATTAGAAACTAGGACTTCTAACTTCACTCGTATATGAGTTATTAGAAGAAAGCTAATAGAGGGCGTCTGTGTATAAGTAGATAACAAGCAATGACAAAATTCGTGAGGGCTGACTGGGACCTGGTTGGCTCAGCGGTTGAGCGCCTTGCCGCGATAGCGAGGTTCGTGGGTTCGAGTCCCGCCACCAGGAATTTTTTCATTGCATTTTTATCTTTAAAAATTTAATATAAGATTATCCTATAAAGGAATTTATAAAAATACATAAATATAAAATACTGAAAAAAGTAAAAACAAAAAAAAACAGACTCCTCTGCCATCTAGTATTAGAAACTAGGACTTCTAACTTCACTCGTATATGAGTTATTAGAAGAAAGCTAATAGAGGGCGTCTGTGTATAAGTAGATAACAAGCAATGACAAAATTCGTGAGGGCTGACTGGGACCTGGTTGGCTCAGCGGTTGAGCGCCTTGCCGCGATAGCGAGGTTCGTGGGTTCGAGTCCCGCCACCAGGAATTTTTTCATTGCATTTTTATCTTTAAAAATTTAATATAAGATTATCCTATAAAGGAATTTATAAAAATACATAAATATTTGTAGTATAGCAATAGATTTTCGGTTTCTGTGTAGTTCAATGTTTGAAGCCACTGTGAAACTGTTCGCTTACAGGAAGTCGTCGGGACATCATACATTTGAATGGCTCTGTTTATTTTATTATAAAGAAATCCACCCAGAAAACAAAAGAACCTTTGTGAAAAGGTTGATTTGAATCTCCCGGTAGGACATATGATATCCTTGCTCTTTTTACCTTCAACGGACATTGGATCATACATAACCTTAGAGTGCATTTTGACAACTATACTCAAAATAAATAGCTGTCTCACAGTAAGTACCTTGCATCTGTTAAATTATTCAGTAGTAGGGTATCAATAAGGAAGCCACAACGCAACCTTTAGAACTGCACGTTGGGCTCTCTCAAGTGCCATGAGTGCAGTCTTCGGGACACCTCCCCACCTTCACAAGGAGAAAAGTATACCATCCTCAAAACATTTGTTTTGAGGATGGTATACTTGGTGGTATAATGTATTTGGCTTTTATTATTATTCTATTAAAAAAACCATTATGATAGTCATTTATGAAAAATGTAAATGAGTGATAATTTAATATTAGTGCCAAACAATAGTAAAGGGTTCGGTCGTAAAAACAAATATAGCTAAATATTTTAGTTAATTTGAGTAGTAATAATAAGGTTTTATATTTATGAGTACAATATGATGATTGAAAGTAATAAGATAAACTCCGACAATTAAAAAATAAGTAATCTAAATCATAAAAATGACAGCAAAATAGAAAAACACAACAGAAATAATAAATGCATGGAGGGAACAATAGAAAAAAGTGGACTAGTCAATTATTTTCATTTAGGTGTACCAGGTCTTCCTCCTTGGTTATTCTGATCTTAGAACCTCCATCTTGTTTTCTGATATATATATATATATATTTCCATAAGATATCCAACAGTGTCGATATCCGTTTTCATTACAAAATTGACGAGTCAAGTAGTGCAGACGCAAAACTTAACTGCCTATACTAATATAGGCAGTTAAGTTTTCTCCAATAAATATTACTTTGAATGGACCCACAATATTAATATGTGTGGTGTTAAGGTGATTAGTATTGTGTTTCTTTTTGTATTGCTTAGAAAATCTGATAAGTGATTCCTTCATTTCCACAATTGTCAATTCTAGTACTATTGGACTTGCATTGTCATTATTTCTTTTTGGACGATATAACTGACGAATATCCCGGTTTTGTATTGGTAAGTCAAGTATTTCACCCACCTTCTTCACCACAGTTAAAAGCTTTTCTTTGGTTTCATTATGACTTTCTGGTATATTTCGAATTTCAACACTAGTCAATCTTGAATAGCATTCTAGACGTTTATCTTCTAAACTCTTTATCATTTTCTTGTAGTTTTTGTTCTCTTCTTGAATACCATTAAATTTAACAACAATTTTATCATATTTTTTTATCAAAAACTTCATTGATTTTTAATATTCAACACTCTGTTCTTTTATTGTTTTAAGTAATTGTTCAAATTTTATATCCTGCTGATCCTTGAGATCCATAATCAGGCTTTGAATCTCTGACGTGCAAGTTATATTTTCTGAGTCCTCTCCCACCCGCCTATGTTTTAGTCGACTGGAGGCATTTATTTCCTCATCCATATTTTCGTCTTGGGCTAATGGGGTCTTGGGTGGAGTACGTTTAAGCGGCATTTTTATTTTAAAATGAAGATACTTAAGTATTTGTAATATATAGCGCATCGAAATAAAGTCCCTTCAGAATGAACGTAGCACGTTATAAAAGTCTCTCTCGAAACCTCGATGTCCGCGCGCGGCCCGATAAGTTAAAACGTCTACCTTCACCGGCCTAATACAAACTCACTCATATTATAAATGTCGATGCTTTTAATATACACTGTTTTAGATATTTAACACTATATACTCAGAAGTTTGCACTTTAAGTTATATCAATATGTATTTAAAGTTCGTTAATATTTATTCTTAACATAGTTATTAAAACATTTAAAGCAGGTAAACACAAACGCATGTCACTTCAATGACAGTTGGGTTGGGAATCCCTGACACTCGTGTGACGACCACCACCACTCTGCCAAGAGTGTAGCGACTAAGAAGAAGAATTTCCGTGAAACCTCCTCTCTTCCTCCTTAAATTATTTACTTGAATTTGGTGTCTACCTTTATATAACAAATCCATGACCCAATTGGTTCAACTATGTCAAAATGAAAACTTTGAGAAAAACACCACTATTAGTGTTCGCAAGGAGAAAGGTCAATTTAATATGAAAAACCATTACAGCAATCCGATCTACAAAGACCGTGTCGTTTAATAAAATTAACATAGTCAGCGCCTCCAATTTGTAGAACTGGGACTCTGCATTGGATATTCGACGACCACAATACTAGACATAGTGTAACTCAAAACATACCTTTTGTAGCAGCATTGCTCCTTAATTTACATCACTGGCGTCAGTATAAAGTTCAGTCGGTCGCTCAGTATTAAAAACACTTATACAGCCCGCCTACGTGTTTCCAGTTTTAGGATTTTAATAATTTTACCCATTCCGGAATTCTGGATCTAAACCTCCAGGCCCTAACAAACTCTCATATATCCTTCGTATTCAAGTATTAAGAAATTAATATTTAGACAAAACCGAAGAAATTTCTGTTAGACAAGCTATGAGAACAGTGCTTAGTTTACTACAGCAGCAGCACTAGATTATTTCATTATGAAAGCACACAACCGCAAACGATTTAGCACTTATGATCATTGGTATACACCATTAAGAAGGCAAAAGTACGTACCGTCTAGGGTCACGAACTATCTAAATGTCTAATTTTATTAATGATAGCCACTTGTCATATCCAAGAAGATTTATTAAGTGTTTATTTACTCTTGAATTTGATTATAAATAGGAGAAATTGAAAAATGTCAGAGACGGTATTACAATTAAATGTACACTATAACGCAAGGTCTATCTGTATTTTGATAAATAAGTTTAATCTCAGTCTAACCGAGGTTCTACATTCCGAAAACTACTTGAATTCGCATTTCAGTAGCGAAAGTAACGAGATATCAGCACCATTATCGTATTAAACTTCGTGGCAAAGTTTCACTGAAAATACCAATTAAATTAAATGATTCCAATCTGTGTATTAAATGATAGGAAATAATCAGGATCGGCATGGAATGTTCGTTCGAGGGAAGACCCCTGAAACTACAATCAAAGCTTGTAAATACGAATTTAAGTTATTTTAACTTAAACCTAAAATCATAGATCTGGGGGCACGGCCGTGCCCCCACCAAGTCGAGCAAAAAAGCGTCACGGCCGTACCATCCTTTTCTCGAAGCAATTCAGACCATTTTCGACCCCCTGTAACTTCGTTGTGGATAAAACTAGAAGACTGAAATTTTCAGTAACCATGCAGGCATTGTAAAGACACGTATATTTCAAATTTCATTCAATTTGAACCAGTATTTTTAAGAATTATAACGGGTCAAATTTCTTAATTTTGTCACTCACTGACTCACCGATCATCAAAATTCTAAGGCACTTCTAGCAGACCTAGAAGCTTCAAATTTGGAATATAAGTAGTGTTTGGTGTATGAATCAAGGAAAAACTAAAAAATCTAGAAAAGACCGCAAATAAAATTAAGCCCATACAGCCAAGTCTTCAGTTAAATTTTTCTATATTGGCTTTATTCGTAACGATGTTTTACGGCAGTTATTATTATTGCGTGCGAAGCCGCTGGTTTAAGCTAGTCTCATATAAATATAGACGCATGGTAGTGCCCCTGCCAAATCGAGCAAAAAATGGGTATTCCCGAAGAGAAAACGGAAGGCTACCTACAAAAATAAGAAAAGTTCATAAGTCAGAGAGAGGGCTTTAAGAAAATTCGTTGCTGGTAGATATACATATATACAATAAGTAGAAGGTACCGAAAAGGAAAAAAGTAGAACTGTCTACAAAATACAAAAAGAAATGAGATCCCATCAAAAACAATACTTGTCAAAAAAACCAAGTCTCGCAACTCAGTTGTTCTGCGGTAAAAAGTTGTGAGATCCATGTAATACCAAGTCGGTTATTAATTTATTCAGTCTCTACTTAAGCGACTTTCTGTCTTAATACGTCCAGTCTCTAAGACCACGATCGTGGTCCATAACAATTGAAAATCAATTGTGTCTGGAATCTCCGTACTCGAAGCATTAAGTTGTTACGTAATAATTAACAGCATCTTATAGTGACGCATATCAATATTAAAATTCTTTAATGTTTTATATAAATATATCGAGACTTGGCCATCGCCTGAAAACACGTGTAAATTCAATGGCCTGAAAACACATGTAAATTCAATTATTTAGTGCGATGGCCAAGTCTCGATATATTTATATAAAACATTAAAGAATTTTAATATTGATATGCGTCACTATAAGATGCTGTTAATTATTACGTAACAACTTAATGCTTCGAGTACGGAGATTCCAGACACAATTGATTTTCAATTGTTATGGACCACGATCGTGGTCTTAGAGACTGGACGTATTAAGACAGAAAGTCGCTTAAGTAGAGACTGAATAAATTAATAACCGACTTGGTATTACATGGATCTCACAACTTTTTACCGCAGAACAACTGAGTTGCGAGACTTGTTTTTTTTGACAAGTATTGTTTTTGATGGGATTGCGTTTACCTTAGCTGATTATCAGGTTATCTCTCTCGATGAACTATTATGACTTCAGGTATCTGTGGTTCCTGGGCACAGTGTAGCAATGTGGTCCAGCACGCACGCAGGTTAGATCACAAAGCGTATCACCGTAGTTTGTCTTTTGCCTATTTTCAGTAACTGAAATAAATGCTGGCAGGGATGGATTAGCATTGCCGCTATTGTTGCGGCGCCGCAATGATATTCTACAACATTATGATACACTATTCTACACTTGTAATATTAATTTTCATGCAACCGGGGCTCGAAACTTATAGTGAAATCGTCATTCGACTGAATATTTGTTAAATTTACTATCATTGCCAATGGTTCATTAATATTTCCCATCACTTTATTAACATACCTATAAAATTATCATTTTCTTATTTGATAGTATCATTAATTATTTTTAATTAAATTTCACTCGGTATTTGTATTGTAAAATCGAGATAGGAAAAGTTTTCTTAATTGTGGCCAAGTAACACCAACAAAACTAGTTTTAACTAACAATGACTCGGCCTTTTTAATGTAACGCTAATAGAAAACACAATATAAATTACCAATACAGGAAAGTTTTATTGCATAAATCGGCTATCCGCGATATATGGGAAACATTCCATTAAAACGATTTGTGATTCATTTTAATTTGGTTCTCAACGAGGTTTAACTTTTTTTGGTATTAAAATAATGGCAACAGATACGCTCACTTTTCGATATTTTCACACCGACCTTTAGTTCTTACTCACGTTGTCGACTTGCTCCATCTTTTATTTCGGGTCCCACTTCTGATGTTGGCAAAGGATACCGAGCCGGGTATTCGTAGACAGACATCTTGGGCTTTATGCAATAAAACACGCATTTAAGAACAAAGACAGTTTCACGCGCACGTCGTTAAACGCTCAACAGCTGTTTTGTTGTTCGGAGTTTTAAATAATTAATTTAAATAGTTTATAATGTAAATTATATATTAAAAACACTATATACGTTATAATAAAACGAAAACAATTATAGTTTATAGCACTTTTGCTATAAAAACTAGCAGAAGAGATATCACAAGGTATTTATGTTTGACGTTCCAATTGACTGTTTCGTATGAAATCGTTATAAAATTCAAGTTAGATATTACCTATAGCTTATTAGTATTAGTGAATATTGACTATACTATTTGTGAGTGTGAGGTCAAATTTATAATAAGTAGGTAGGGTAGGTTTGTTGAACAAGAACTTTTAATATTTTTAGCCATATAATTTTAATAACATTTCTTCTTTTGGATTAATAATAATATTTAAGTATTTATATGTATGTTATTCATTGACAGCCTCCTCTACAGTAAAGGCATTCCGCAAGGAAGAGTATTTTATTGTGATGGATATTATAAGTATATTAATATGCCATATTGCCTAGATGCCCAACTACTAATACTGCATTACACATCACCCTAACAAATTATAATAATCTTTTTATAAACAGGTTTTCTTTTATGTGGTGTATTGTCATCACAAGTATTTTAATAAATTATTAAGTAGTTACTTAGGTATGTGTTTTGTGAGGATCAGTTACTGGGTGTGAATTGTGTTTTCAGAATCAGTCATGCCTCCTACCACAAGAAGAGCTACTGTGGTAGAATTAGAACAAAAACTAAAAACTGCTCTGGTTGAACTAAAAAAATCGAAGTTACTGTGTGACCAACTTTTGAAAGAGCGAGATGATGGTGAGGCTGAATTATTGAACATCAATGGCAAAGTTAAGGAGTTGAAAAAAGAGCTGAGTGAACTCCACACCCAGTATAGGGATGTATGTAGTGAACGGGACCAGGTACAGGAGCAGCTCTCCGCTGTTGGCCTGTACAGTGACTACTATGTGCAGGCATAAGATCGGATCCGGCATTTAGAGTTGCAGCTCAATGAAGCTCTTAGGACTATTGAAAAGTTTGAAGAAGAGAAGGAGAGGTGCCAATGTGAACAAACATTATGTTTATATGATGAGTTGGTTGACAAAGACTTAAAAGTGAATAATGTAGTTTCAATCAATGGTGGTTATTTTAGCAATAGGAAATACATTAAGCTTTTAAAATTTATTAAAAAATATAAAAATAAGTTAAATAATAGTTATTTTAGGTCTAGGAATATATCGTTAAAAGCAGACTGCCGTAGGCTCATGTTGGAAGCTAGACAAAATAGTGAATATATAAATAATTTACAGCATCAAGATGATAGTGATTCAATTAAGTCAAAAACTGAAATAAATAACTTGCACTAATGTCTCTCTGACTTGACAGAAAAATACCGATTGTCACAGAATGATCTTACAGAACAGATTAAGAATATGGATGAGATTCTTCAATTAAGCAAATATAATGCAGAGAGATTTGACTCATTTGTAAATAAAAATTGTTGCTCCTGCGAAAACCAGGTTAATTTATCAGATACAGGATCTTTAATATCATATTCCAGTGTGGTTCATCCAAAGGCCATCACTAACAATACCCTACTCCTCATAGACAGTATTGGTATTGGAATGGGCCAAATTTTTAATTATCATTTAAATCATTCTGTGACTAACTATTGTATGCCAAATAATAGTTTTAAGAATATAGTAAAATCTATTACCTCCAAATTCTACAATTCATATAGTAGTGTGGTTATTATGGTAGGAAATGGATTGAACACAAGCAAAGGTGATTTGTTGGGCAGTGTGGATATTTTGTCACAACTTGGAGTAAGGAATGTTACATTATGTACATTCCTTTATTCAAACAAATATTCCACCTCACAAAATAAACATATTCATTATTTAAATAACTGTATCAATAATATGACATGTTATAATGATTTGTTCACTTTATTTGATATTAACAAATTTGTTAAAAATATTTATATGACCCAGGATAGCTTTAAACTACCTATGAAGGTACAAAAAACTATTGCTACATTGGTAGATAATAATATATTATTAAGTATTGACTCCACATCATCATTTAGTAGTAGTACTAATAATGTTGTGGTACAACCATGTTTAAACTTTTAGATGTGACAATAGATAAGGACAGTTGTAAGCTTACCTCAATACATCAAAATATTCTAAGCCTCTCTAGAAAAGTTCTCAATATTGAATTATTAATTGAAAAATATAATTTAGATTTGATGTGTTTTACAGAATCCTGGCTAAAAGTAGAGAAAATGTATTTCAATATAAATCACCTTGTAGTTGCTAGTTTTTTCAATAAAAACTCCTGTGAGGGAGGTGGATCTATTATCCTAATTAAAGATACACTAAAATGCAAAGAGCGGAAGGATATTGTAAAACTATCACTTGAACGTGTTTGTGAGATCTCATGCGCAGAGATGGATACCTACATTATTCTATGCATATACAGACCCCCCGCCTCTGCTTTACATACTTTTATTAATATAATGGAGGATGTTTTGTCAAAAATATATGACTCAAATAAACAAATTTTTATATGTGGGGATTTTAATATAGATATCTTAATAAATAACAGCGACAAACAAAAACCTATTTCTTTGTTTAATTCTTTTAATTTAAATAATGTATTCATGGAGCCGACTAGGATTACTTCAACTAGCCGGACTTGTATTGATAATATATTTACTAACTGTTCTCTCTTAAGTAACTCTATTATTACCGGGGTGCCCTCCGACCATAAAGGTTTGTTAGTTAGATTTCAGTCTCAAATTAAACCTAGAAATAAAATTATTAGGTATAGGCCCTTAACAGATAATAAACTTAATAATTTTAATGAAAATTTAATGAGTGAAATGTCCAGATTCATATATAATATTTATCAACCAAATATTACATACTCCAATCTACATAAAATTATAAATCAAGAATTCAATAAAGTATGTAAATTTAAAACAAAGAAAATTATTGACATATTAAATTTTGCTACTTGGGCCACTAAAGGTATTAGAATAAGTAGGAATACACTATATGATCTATATGACAAAAGATCATATACATCTGACCAAAATTTCCATAATTATGTTAGGAATTATTCAAAATTATTCAAGAAAGTTTGTATCAAAGCTAAATCTATTCACATTGGATCCAAAATCAAATAGTCGGATAATAAATCCAAGTGTGTATGGAAAATCATTAATACTGAAACCGGTAAAAATATTATCAGACAAAATATCATTTCAATTAGACAAAACGGAGTTATAAAAAGCAAGTTGCGGAGTTATTCGAGGAATTCTTTACTAATATTCCATTACAAATCACGAACTGTATTAAATCATCAGCTAGTACTGGTAAAGAATTTTTAAAACGATATATAAAAATACCAATTACATCTAATTTTCATTTTAAACACGTCACAAATGAGGATATACTAAAACACTTTAAAATGTTAAATAAAAAAAAAACTGAAGATTTATGGGGGCTATCTGTAAAAGCTATCGAATCAATTATTCTTACTATAGAACCGGTACTCGCTGATATTTTTAATGGTTGTGTTAATGAAGGAATTTTTCCAGACCTTATGAAAAATAGTAAAATAGTTCCCATATTCAAGTCCGGCTGTAAGACAGATCCAAATAATTATCGCCCTGTTTCTGTCCTGCCAGCCTTAAGTAAAATATTCGAAAAAATACGTCTTGGTCAGCTGTTAAGTCATTTTAATACTCATAAATTGTTACATGATCAACAATACGGGTTCACAAAAGGTAGAAACTTATTTATTGATTACTGAAATAATTGACGCTTGGGAAAACTCTCAGGATCTCGTTGGCGTTTTCTGTGATCTGTCTAAAGCGTTTGTTTGTGTTGACCATCAAACTTTGTTAGATAAGCTGGAATTTTATGGCATTCGCGATTTAGCTTTAAATCTAATAAAGTCCTACCTTCTAATAGAACTCAAGGTGTTAATATTGATGGTTGTGTATCAGACGGAACCCTTGTAAAGATGGGTGTCCCCCAGTGATAAATTTTAGGCCCATTCTTGTTCCTATTATACATCAATGATCTTCCACATATGGTACAGGAGATGGCGCAGATAGTGCTATTTGCTGATGATACATCCCTACTTTTTAAAGTTAGTAGGAAGGATAATATATTATCGGCAGCAAATGACACTCTGGAAATGGTTTCAAAATGGTTCACGGCAAATAATTTAATTTTAAATGCAAAGAAGACTAAGTGCCTGAAATTTACGTTGCCTAATGTATCTAATATCAATGCCACAGTGAAGAAAGGTGGTACTGATCTGGAATTCGTTGACTCCACTGTGTTTTTAGGGATCACAGTCGATTCAAAACTACAGTGGAAAGCTCACATTAATACTTTATCCAATAGATTAAGCTCTGCTGCATATGCAGTCAGAAAAATCAGACAATTGACTGATGTTGCAACAGCTAGACTAGTATACTTCGCCTATTTTCACAGTATAATGACATATGGTCCTATAATGTGGGGATGTGCGGCAGATATTGATACTATATTTATTCTACAGAAGAGGGCCATTCGGGCAATATATAACATGAAAGCTCGTGATTCTCTTCGAGAAATCTTTCCTATGATTGATGTACTGACACTAACATCTCAATATATTTATGAAAATTTATTGTACGTTAAGAAAAACTTAAATATGTTTAGTAAAAATGGCGATAGACATAATTTAAACTTAAGAAACAAAGATAAAATCGATATACCAAAGTTTAGACTTTGTCTATGGATAAGGTAATCATTGATTACCTACTTATTTATACTTAATTTATACTAATAGTATACTGTGTTGTAATGTACATTGGTACAGTAACAAATAATCTGCCATAGGTTGTTCTACGCATGCTGATCAGTGGGGTGCATTTTGAGTATGTTACTATATATATATATATATATATATATATATATATATATATATATATATATATATATTATATGCTATATAGCATAAGTCAATCAATAGCTGTGCCCCTCTTTTAGTTTGTGTGAAGCACTAAAGTTTTTTTCTTGCTGGTTTCTTTTTTCTGGGATGTCTCTGAGGGGATCGACTTTACAGTTAGTGTTTATGCCCTTAAAAATACCGATCCTTATACCTTTACTTATATGTGATTGGTTACTTACCTTTTATTTACAATAAATATTTAAGGCATGGATATGATCGGTGAAGTTGGTCGCCTTGGTGGCTCTCTTGTATGGCAGATAATGATTAACAGGTCAATGGAATCAGCTAACCACCTAGTCTTACACTAGTTGGTTATGTAGTGTGTGTTCGGTTCGGTAGTAATTTTCATATTAAGATATCCATTCCATCGTGTCTTAGTTCAATTAATATTTGTCGTTATTTTGTTAATGAATAGCTGCCTAACCAAACGCACTCTAAGACCCTTTTTTTTTTGACTATTCATAAATATCTGTAAAGATTTACATGAAATAAATAATTTTGACTTTTTGACTTTGACTTTTGACGTGTTCACCGATAATTCACAACCGCACTGACAACCAAGCACGTTCGTTGCTTTTTGAACAATGGCCGACCGCCTACGTTCTCCGGTATCGCACGCTTCGTCTAAACGCCAGGTGGCGCTTTTGTTCCTGTACAAACCAACTGTCAAATGACTTGCCGTACCCATGACTTTCCGACACGGCCATCCTGTTCACACACGCCCTCGTGTGTTATTCTGCAACCAAATCATTACCCAAAGTATTTGGCTTAGATAGTCTATTCTGACTCTACATCATTCTGAAGGTCTCAGATACTAAACATTCCAACAACATCAAGAAGTCATGTAAAATCAGCATTATATATTAAATTTTAATTTGGAATCTGTAATTTTTATACGATTGCTCATTGTGTTTTCTCATTTTGGCGCCAATACATTGTACAATATTTTGCGACATTAAAATTAAGTGGGGTGATAAAGAAAACCATATTGCTGTGATTGCAAAATTTGAAAAAATATATATAAAAGTAGTATACGTATCCAGCGGATTTCCTCTCCTTTGAAGGTCATTGCAGTGGTGGCGCGTGTGCCGGGTTCTGGTCTGCACCCTAAGGGCCTGGTTGAGCAGAAGGATGGCTGACACATACGTTACGTCCGTGATCGGGTGCTGCTGTGGGGGCCTTGGATCTCCGCTGGGCACGCACGTTTGATTGTTATCATATAAGAAGCGGAGATCCCGAAAAATCTTCTGCTGATAGGCCGGCGCTGGCATCAAAGAAATGTTGTGTTCTGTAATTCTGTACTTTCAATATTGTAAGATAGTATATCTGCTTTGGGGTGTTCTACGCGTGCTCTTCGGTAGGATGAGAGTATATACCACATGCTATAAGCATAGGTTTAAGTCAATAACCATGCAGGACCATGGTCCTCCGATGATACGGTACATGTGGAACATCAGAGTTTTTTACTTGCTGGTACCTTTTTCTCCAGGGTGTCTCTGAGGCGACCGACTTGTGATCAGCGTTTGCGCCCTAAAAGATACCTTTCATCTATCTACTTGTAGGTATATTTTGATTACCTATACTAAAGTATGTATATTTGGGGCGTAGCTATGGTCTGTTGGGTTGGTCGCCTTGGTGGCACTTTTGCAGGGCAGTCAACGATTGACAGGTCAATGGAACCAGCTAACCACCTAGTCTTAAACTGGTTGGTTACGTAGTGTGTGTTCGGTTGGATTGTTTTTTTTTTTTTTTTCTTCCCGCAAGGACAATAGTTTAATAGATTACGATTTGTTTATTTTGTATTATATTCTCAACATTTGTCTGTGGGAGGAATGGCGACCTGGCCAAGTATACACAGGACCTTTTTACCCTCTTTTTTTTTGTTTTTGACTTATGCCTGTAAAGGTTTACATGAAATAAATATTTTTGACTTTTTTGACTTTTAGCTTATTCCATTGACCTTCCGATTATCATCAGCCATACAAGGGTGCCACCGAGACGACCGACCTCACCAACCGCATCCACGCCTTAAATATTAGTTCTTATATTATATTATCATAAAAATATCTACAGCCAATATTAATTGGCTGTAGATATTTTTAAATGAGCATCAATCGCATTAACATAGTTATATAAGTACCCACACGTTAGTCTGAGTATCTTTTACTTTCGTCCAGGCTTTCTTCGAATTCTTTTCCTTACTTCTTTGACCTTTTTCGTACGAACACTACGTGGACGGCCAGATCTTTTTCTGTCACAAACAGAGGAGGTCTCATTGTACCTATTAATAGCCCGGTACACAAACATTTGACTAATACCAAGTGTATGAAGAGTTTTAAAATTTGCACTTGGCTCCATACCTACTTTGTGTAATGCAATCACAGCAATAAGGGTTCTCTTTATCATCCCACTTAATTTTAATGTCGCAAAATATTGTACAATGTATTGGCGCCAAAATGAGAAAACACAATGAGCAATCGTATAAAAATTACAGATTCCAAATTAAAATTTAATATATAATGCTGATTTTACATGACTTCTTGATGTTGTTGGAATGTTTAGTATCTGAGACCTTCAGAATGATGTAGAGTCAGAATAGACTATCTAAGCCAAATACTTTGGGTAATGATTTGGTTGCAGAATAACACACGAGGGCGTGTGTGAGCAGGATGGCCGTGTCGGAAAGTCATGGGTACGGCAAGTCATTTGACAGTTGGTTTGTACAGGAACAAAAGCGCCACCTGGCGTTTAGACGAAGCGTGCGATACCGGAGAACGTAGGCGGTCGGCCATTGTTCAAAAAGCAACGAACGTGCTTGGTTGTCAGTGCGGTTGTGAATTATCGGTGAACACGTCAAAAGTCAAAGTCAAAAAGTCAAAATTATTTATTTCATGTAAATCTTTACAGATATTTATGAATAGTCAAAAAAAAAAGGGTCTTAGAGTGCGTTTGGTTAGGCAGCTATTCATTAACAAAATAACGACAAATATTAATTGAAATTAAAATAATGATAAAAGGTTATAGTAATAACAAGTTCTTACCTCATCCAAAAATATATAAAAAAATACCTATTGTAGTATAAATATATATATATACCTATAATAGTAAGTATTATGAATTATTACAATATGACAGTTACTATTAGTTTAGAGATTCCAGACGCAGAGAGGACTGATTCCAGACATCTCTGTCATTAATATAATCATTAACTTTGTAATACGCCTTGGCTATTAAAGTTTGCTTTATACAATTTTTAAATTTTATATCATTTAGTTCTATAATTGATTTTGGTAATTTATTAAATAGCCTAATACTGTTTATAAGAAAACATTTATTAGTTTTTTGTAATCTGAATCTTGGTATGTCAATTTTGTTTATATTTCTTAAGTTTCGGGTATGCCTATCTGCATTTTTATTAAACATATTATAATTTTTCTTAACATATAATAAGTTCTCAAATATGTATTGGGAGGGCAGGGTCATTATATCAATTTCAGGAAAGATTTCTCGAAGGGATTCCCGGGTCTTCATGCCGTAAATTGCTCTAATAGCTCTTTTCTGCAAGATAAATATGGTTTCTATGTCTGCCGCTGAGTCCAGATAATAAGACCATAAGTCATAATACTATGGAAATAGGCAAAGTACACTAACTTGGCTGTTGCCACATCAGTTAATAGTCTGATCTTTCTGACTGCATATGCTGCTGAGCTCAATATATTAGATAACGCGTTTATATGAGTTCTCCATTGCAGTTTGGAGTCGACTGTGATTCCCAAAAATACAGTGGAGTGAACAAATTCCAGTTCAGTATCGCCTAACTTCAGTGAACAGTTAATTACCCGAACGTTTGGCAAAGAAAATTTCAGGCACTTGGTCTTCTTAGTATTTAAAACCAAATTATTTGCTGTGAACCATTCAGAGACCATAGACAGAGTATTGTTTGCTGCTGACAATATGTTGTCTTTACTATCAACTTTAAACAACAGGGACGTGTCATTTCTTGTACCATATGCGGAAGGTCATTGATATATACCAGAAACAGGAAAGGCCCTAAAATTGATCCCCTGGGGACTCCCATATTCACAAGAGATCCTTTAGATAGACTACCATTAATGTTAACACATTACGTTCTATTAGAGAGAGGGTACTCCACAAGGTTTAACGCTACTCCGCGAACTCCATAGAATTCCAGCTTACCCAATAGAGTTTGATGATCTACACAATCAAATGCTTTAGACAGATCGCAAAAGACACCAATGAGATCCTGAGACTTTTCCCAAGAACTAAATATTTCCTCAATCAATCCAGTACCAGCATCTGTTGTA
The DNA here is from genome assembly GCA_947458855.1 of Monopis laevigella. Taxonomy (NCBI): domain Eukaryota; kingdom Metazoa; phylum Arthropoda; class Insecta; order Lepidoptera; family Tineidae; genus Monopis; species Monopis laevigella. The sequence goes on from OX381577.1 coordinate 501,769, forward strand.
TTTCTACCTTTTGTAAACCCATATTGACTATCGTGTAATAATTTGTTGATATTAAAATATCTTAATTGCTGACTTAGCATTATTTTTTCAAACATTTTGCTAAGCGCGGGTAATACGGAAATGGGTCGATAGTTAGTAGGGTCTGTTTTACATCCCGATTTGAATATAGGGGCTATTTTACTGTGCTTCATAAAGTCTGGAAAGACACCGTTATCCACACAACTATTATAAATGTCGGCTAAGATAGGCCCAATGGTGTAAATAATAGGTTCTATTGCTTTCGGATAATCCCCATAAATCTTCCGTTTTCTTTTTATTTAACATTTTGAAGTGTTTTATAATATCCTCATTTGAGACATGTATAAAATTAAATTCTGTAAAATTTGGTATTTTAACATAACGGTTTAATAGTTCCTTAGCCATACTAGATGACGACTTAATACTATTCGTGACTTTAAAAGGTATATCAGCAAAAAGCTTTTCAAATAAGCTAGCAACTTTATTTTTCTCAGATATCAATACTCCATTTTGTCTGATGGAAATATCATTTTGCTTATGTATGTTTTTACCAGTTTCATTATTTATTATTGTCCATACACACTTAGACCACCTTTAACCACCTAGTCTTACAATAGTTGGTTATGTAGCGTGCGTTCGTTTGGTTGGTTTTTTTAATACTTTTATTTAATGACACCTTTTATTTATTAATCTACAATGGTTATATATATATAGCAGCCTAACCAAACGCACTCTAGACCTTATTGTTAAAACTTTTTTTTATATTATTTTTTTGACTATTTATAAATATCTGTAAAGATTTACATGAAATAAATAATATTTGATTTGATATTTGACTAACGTATGGGTACTCAGACTAACGTGTGGGTGCTCAGACTAACGTGTGGGTACTCAGATTAACGTGTGGGTACTCAGACTAACGTGTGGGTATTTATACTAACGTATGGGTACACAGACTAAGGTGTGGGTATCCCATTTTGATGTAATTAAAATAAAAAAGATGTTAACATTCCTAAGTAAATCTATTATAATTCATTCATGAGTCCCCCCATTGGTGAAAGGTATAACTTGCAACAAACAGGTTCCTGCAGTGATAAAGTCCGTGGGAAAAGTTTTTCAATTTCATCTCCTGTATCCCCGTTGGATGGAAGTCAAGCGGGGATAAAGGAGAAGTATGCAAGTGTGAAATGTATGGGAAGTTGGAGACCCCCAGAGACCGAATTACAAACAGTGTGATGAGAAAATCATGCTACGGGCAGATCTAGCGGAGCGCTGAAGCAGCGCCAGTGGGTGTCCTCCGTATAGACCTATAAAAGGTAACTTGCCGTCTGCACGCCCACTCAGACTATATTCATATTTCGCCAGAAGTTATTTTGAGAGGAAAATGAATATCAGCTAACTGAATATCTGAATGAGCATAATCTCCTTAACCAAAGGCAATCCGGCTTTCGGGCATCTCATAGTACAAGCACTGCTTATTAAAATTAGTGATGATATTCGTTGTGCTATAGATGAAAGAAAGATTACCTTGCTTGCACTTTTAGATTTCAGCAATGCATTTTATTGTGTTGACCATGACGTTCTTACTGCTATCCTACGTTCTTTGAATTTCTCACACTCGGCGACACATAAATAAATTTCAGATCCTACCATCTGTATGCCGATGACTTGCAGCTGTCGCTTTACTTTGATATGAGCCAAATTAATGAAGCGATTATAAAAGTAAATGTGTGAGTGATCTCGAAATCATTAGATTACGTTCCCAGCAACTTGAAATTCTGGTAAATCCTGCCAAGACACAGGTTATGGTACTCGGTTCCAAACGGATGTTGAGCAGATTGAAATTGGAAGACCTCTCACCATTATTATTTAATAAAACTCCTCTTCCATTCTGCTCACATGCTCAGAATCTCGGTCTACATATTGCCCATGATCTTGCGTGGGACCGTCAGGTCGCCGAAATTAGTAAGAAAATGTTTGCCAGCATGCACTCTCTCAAGCGGGCCCAATGTTTCATTCCCTTTAAAGCTAAGATTCGTTGGTGAACTCCTTCTGCCTATTTTAGACTATGCTGATGTCTGTTATCCCGGCCTCACTGAAGACGTCCTTAATAAACTTGAGCGCCTTCAAAACATGTGCATACGTTACGTTTTTGGCCTGCGAAAGTACTCGTATGATCACATTTCGGAGTATAGAAAACAGCTGAAATGGCTCAAAATCCGCTCTCGCAGATCACTACATCTCCTTTCTTTGTTATATAACATTCTTAAAAACCTAATTCTCCTTCTTATCTTAAATCCCGCTTTCAATTTCTATGCCACACTCATGATCGCGACCTCCGTTCTATTATCAGTAGAACCTATTAAAAATTCCGTCACATGCCTCTACCAAATATTCTGACTCTTTTTCGGTGTCAGCTGCTCGCCAGTGGAACTTGCTACCCCTGAACATCAGACAGTCTCCGTCTCTCGCCATTTTCAAGAAATTACTCATTTCTCATTATCATAATTTAGGTTAGGTTTAAACATATATTTATGTATTTATTTTTTCTATATTATTTATGTATTTTATGTACTTGTATCTATGCAGTTTATGTATTTTGATTTCTCTTTACACTAATCTGTGCACCCTATATTACAATTTTCACTCTCCTAAAGGTTAGCTGGTAGATAATGCCTAAGGCATTAAGCTCGCCTTTGTACAAACCTTCTTAGTGCAATAAAGAATTTTAAATAAATATCCACCCACCGACATGCAGACGAAGTGTCGTATCGACCAGTCCCGAAGCTGAAACATGCTTCAAATTGGAATCTCAAAGCCAAAAAGGGTGTTTGATTGATTTTATCGAAAATGGAATCGAGGAGGGCCACCTATATTGAAAAGGATTTATATCCAATTTTTGGGAAAACATATCACAATAGGTACTTACGTGTTTGGTTTGTAATGAAACTAGCTTCCTCGGCTTTCGGTAAGAGTTGGTTAGACTCCAGATATTATACTAGTTTTTAAATTTGCCTTAGTATTTTTATTTGCTTAGTATCACTTAAAGAACCCGTTTTTTCAATATAAAAAAATAGTTCAAAAAACAAATTCTTTGTAAATAAATTATCATCTAAAAACGCCGATGTAATAATTATATTGTCTTCGTATCAACAAAACAAAACACCTTTAGACAAGTGGCCGGACTCATCGCGAGTGTAAGTAGTTTGTACTGTTCTTTTGTATAAATGGAAGTATTTATTCATTTTATCTTATTTTTTTTGTATGAGCGACACTATAGAAATATCTTATAGAAGATGAAATGATTTAGGCTAAACAAATACAAAATTCAATATCATTTTTGACCATCGCTGCATCGTAGCGCTTCTTTCTGGGAGGGTTCGTCTACAGCACGCGAAATAGGATGAATATTATAGATTTATTAGCTTTAAGATTAAAGTTAGTTGTTAAGACTGAATGGATGTGCGAAGGAAACTGCTGATTAGTTTAGTGTCAGCTCTTACTGAACAACTTTTACAACACACTGAACTTTTAATATACTTTACATAAATAATAAATTCTTCCTCTCTTACAATTACTACTCATACATATACACCTAACATAAATACAGACAAAAATATGCGCACATCAACTCGATATACATTTACTTGTCGTGTTCCGGGGATCTTTGTGGCGGGTAGAGAGTTAAGGGGTTCAGCTCCCTCTCCCCGATATAAATTAGGCGGAAAGTGACGAAACACCTAAATAATTATGCACGCTTAGGGCTTTGGAAACAACGTATATGCTAGAACTAGCTTGGAACAACATTATTGCCTATTCTAGAGGACATGCGCCCTAACCTGGACTCTCCTTCACCATAAATATTGTTCAGAAGCCAGCTGCAGGCACTCCAGTTAGGTACTCATCGACGAGCGGTGGGCGGATTCCTTTATTTTACTGAGTGGTAAGAAGGTGTAAAGACACTCGCGGTTATATAAAGCGTTTTCGGTTTAGCATATTTAAATACAGCGACGTACGCGGAGCGCTTCCGGAAGCGTTCTGTCGGCCTCCAAACATTGACTCTCGGCCTTACAATAACAGCCACTTTATTGGCTATTGCGGAAAATTAGGTGTGTGCGCCAGGTATAAGAGGGCAAAGTGTAGGATTGTGCATAAAAATAGTAGGCGCTTGGCGCCAATACATACTCTACCTACACTGCCTATATACACACACATGCACACACGGGTCCTCATGACATGCACACACACTCACACAAGACAATAATTGTTTTTCTTTTATTTTACAAATTTGAAAGATGTTAATATATGAGTACATTACAGATAAAAGTTCATTCATGTTGGAATAATAAATATTAATAGGAATTATATGTATAAATTTGATTAATATTATAGTTGTGAAATGATAGTGAATAATGTTTAAGTTAATAGTATCTAATGTGGTGGGCAATGTTAATATAATTGTTGAATTAACTAATAATTTGTGTATAAAAAAATAATGAATCACCATTGTGTAAAATCTTAGCTATCCAAACTTATAAGCAAATAGAATCATAATATATAAAATAGATTATAAATAATATGTAAAATAAATGAATATAGGTATAGTAATGAATTATATAATTAATTAGGTATTAAAATACAGATTTAATGATTTTTATAATGTTAGTGCTTCTCTGTAAATACCATATTTATATAAACAATTAAAAAAATATTTATAAATAAGTTAATATGTAAATATGATGTAGATTAGCCTATATTAATAAATTAATAAATAGTATTTCCTGATAGCCAGTATAAATTGTTAATCCTGGAGGCCTGAGCCACAGAGCCTCAAGTACGTACAATACAAAGCGGTATTGGCTCCAATTGCTCCGGTCGACAATATTTTCTCCAGAACTCCGGCACAGAGCCTCCGCGCGCACAGAGCCGCCACCGTGTCGCTCTGTGTGGCACCACCCCTCCGACTACGTACTTAAACCAGTCAACCAAAGAAAAAATTTATAAAATATCGTTGGATTTGTCATCTTCTTCTTTGGACGGACGTAAGATGTATTGTTAAAAAAAATGCAGACTCTTTATTTATACCAGTGTTATAAATGTAAAAGTGTGTCTGTTTAACGTCTAAACTGCTGAACTGATTTCATTAGTTCACAAATATATATATATGAATAAACGTTTCAAGTTCATGTTATGTATAGGAGAACCCGTGAGTAGTCTGTGCAACTACCCCGCGATAAGGGCCGTTGATTTACGCGCGGCGGACGATAAATCCGTTTTGGCGACTCCTTCCCCCACACGAGATGTCGACGCACGCCTCTAGCGTTTGTGTGATTCTGGTAGCGTATCATCAGTGAACGCATAATATCCAGTAACTAACGTAATGTTAATACGTGAGGCACAACCAATAGGATGGCTTTATTCCAAAAATAATCCGATCTTATTGGTCGTATTAACATTACGTTAATACGAAGTAAAAACTCTTATGGTAGATAGTGAAAGCGTTATTATTACTATTTCCTAAATGAATGGCTTACTCGCATTACGCGAAATGTCATCTACAGTATTCGGGCTACCCTCAATGAATTCATAATATTTCCCCAATAGAGCGTAATATTTTGGATCAATAAATAATAATGAAAAGAAAAGGAAGTATTTAACGATTATTTATTGCCCGTGGTACTACCGTTCTTACTATCAGTAGTAACACGGGCAATTATATCGTACTACCGACCGGAGTAGTTGGTAGTACGATGGGAAGTTTTTTTTACCCGCTGTACTACTAATAAAAAATATTATATAATATCACCACGGGCGCCTTACAGTGCCCGAGACCGCCGAGACGGCATACTCAAAGTGCCCCCCCCACTAAAGAGCATGCGTAAAACATATGGCAGGTTATTTGATGCTGTACCAATGTACAGAGCTACATAATATACTGTGGTGCAGGTACTTTGCTAGTAATACCTATATAAATTAAATATAAATAAGTAAGTAATCATCAATTAACCTTATCCAAAGACAAAAATTTACATAATGTAATAAATATAAATTAAGTAATAAATAATTGTTACAGTGTCAGACTACATACGTACTAGAGTACCCACGTACTATATAATGTAGTAGGCAATTTGTTTACTAGTGCGAGACTAGTAACAAAATAGTAACATATCAAAATAAAACAGATAGTTGCATATCAGCAGCGTCGATCAGGCTCTACCCATAGAGTAAAATTTCTATACATTTTTATTGATCGATGCGGCGATTCGATTGGCGATCGTATTATTTGGTCAGGCCCCAGTACATCGAAAGTTCTGCACCCTAAGCATATTTCACTCTTTCAAAGGTTAGCTGGTAGAAAATGCCTAAGGCATTAAGCTCGCCTATGTACAATTTTGTGCAATAAAGAATTAAAAAAAAATAAAAACATTTAATTTAAAGTAGTTTCAGCAAACCATATTACGTACATAGATCAGCTATCTACAAGCGAAATAAATTGTAAAAAGGAATATGTGAGACATTTTTCCGAACAAACCTGTTGGCGAATCTGATTTTGGCGATAAATAAAAAAGCTTCGTTTTCCCTAAGGTGTGTTCAATCAGACGGGAATAAGTGTCTCAAGCGAACGCTACCCAATATGTTTACCACATATGTAGAGTCACATGTCTAGTCCTACTAAAAACATCTACCGAATTTTCATTGATGCAATTGCTTGGTATATTTTTCCTAAAACATATCCCAACGACAGACGCCAGTCTGCAGAGCCTCGGAGGAACCTCGCGGCACACACAACTACGTTGGCCGGACGCGCAGGACGCGCCGGACGCACCAGACCGACCGTGTGCGGTACAACCGGCTGTGCTATCACCGCTGCCGGTAGGTATAAGCTTTAATTGTCAATTCGTCCTTGTAGCTTGGATTGGAATAAACAAATATAATTTTATAATTTCACACCTTACAGGGACTTCGAGTAAGGTTGGCGCTGCCGCTTATTCAGCCGAAAAGCTCAAACGTCGCAAATACTTAAATCTCTCTCTCTCCAGGATTCCATTTTTTGGGGGGAGCCAAAAGTGTCTTTGTGCAGTTTTGTGATAGCAGATCGCGTAGACATGTGACAATCACTGATTTTTGAGGATATGATTCCAATTGTTTCATTCGCGGTGGCGATTGGATTCCGAAGATTCTATCAAAAAAGATACAATATAATCATCAATAACAAAGTAATAAGCAAAAAAAAAAAAAAAAAGGGGGGGGAGGGTTCATATTATTAGAGGGGTATAATATATATAGTACATATATATACCCCCTTATAGTACATAATAATAATTGTACAAAGAGAAACGTAACGTATTCATTTACGTATATGTGAGCAACAACCAATAGGGCCGCTTTATTCAATCCTGTTACCAAAAATAAAGCAGCCTCAGGATTGAATAAAGCGGCCCTATCCTGTTGGTTTTTGCTCACGTATACGTAAATGAATACGTTACGTTTCTACAATGCGCAAACGCATGGTAGAGCCTCTGAAGGGGTTTTGCGCCTTGTAGCAACGTAACGTATACGTGAGCAACAACCAATAGGACCGCTTTATTTCTGGTAACAGAGCCTCTACCATGGGTTTGCGCATTGTAGAAACGTAACGTATACGTAAATGAATACGTTACAATGCGCAAACCCATGGTAGAGCCTCAGAAAGTTCTAGAAGAATGCGACCCAATGCTTTAGTAAAAAAATATTATTTTTAACGTTATTAGGTTTGAGTAAGATATATATTTGAAATTAATTCTATGTTGGTTAAGCTCCACCAGCAGAGTCCACCGCCACCGCATGCATGCAGCATGTCTTATCTCGCTCGCACCGATAGATCTCTAATAACTTCCTTAGATAATATGTGCACCTGGTACTAAACGGCTAAACCTTTCTAAATAGAAAAGAACTGGAAAATAAAAACGTGTGTAAAAAAATAATGGTTTCTGCATTTCTAGTATAATTAATTATTGATTACTTATCGAAGTCATCCGACATTGCGTAACTTCTGTGGTCTACATGGTGGTATGAACGAAAGATCTTTTGCCTTTCCTCCTTTTCCTTTTCTTCTTATAAGTTGTAGAAAAAGAAACGATGGTCTTGCGATACACTCTACTCCTAATAATCTATGTGCCCCTGGTACCTTGAAGTGAAGACTAGACGATTGGAGGCAGAGGCAGTGCTTATTAATTAACACATTTTTAATTTAAACCTTATTATGTTTGTAGTAAGACATAATTGAAATTAATTCACCGCAGCGATCAGCGAAGTGTAAGCAGGAAAGACCATCTGTAATAACTTCCTCTGATAACATGTGTGCCTGGTACTATACGGTTCTGACTAAACTTTTGCATAGAGAAAAACTATGAAAAAAATCGCGTCTAAAATAATTATCTGTTTCTGGTTTCTGCATTCCTAGTATAATTTTATTATTGGATTTAACAAGTCACCCGACATTGCCTAACTTAAATTATCTAGATGGCTGTATGGTCATATACTTTGCTTTCCTTCTTTCTAAATGTGGAAAAAAAATACGATGATATATCGGTTTGCGATACACTTCACTCCTAACAATGTATGTGCTCCTGGTACCTTGAAGATTGATTGGAGGCATTAAACATAAAATAATACAGGAACAAAATAAAAATCTATCAGACTGATTGGAATTTATAATTAATAATAAAATAACGAGAATTTAAATACTGATTTAATGAAAATTTTCGCCGTGGACACGGTTTATATCGGTAGATAATTCATATCAGTTGCGATTCCGTTCGGTCGGCTATTGAAACATATTGCTTTCGTTCGGTCGGCAGCGTTTATATCAGTGTGTCTTTTGTTTCCTTTCGGTCCCAAGTGGTTCTTTATCCTTGATTCATATCTTTATCCTTCGATCATATCTGTATCAGTTTGCTTTCGTTCGGTCGCGGAGTTCAATCGGTCCCATGTCAATCTTTATCAGTTTACTTTCGTTCGGTCGGCATATTGTGTCTCAATCAAAAGTACCGAATGTTTTTTATGTTCATGAATCTTTATCTTGGTCAGTTGACAATACCATATCTAAATGATAGAATCATTCGCGATTGTCACATGTCTAAGATCGCGCCCAAGACACTTAACGAAGACTGACTGTATTGTTTTGCTCCGAGCTATTAATTCTAAGTTTCTAACTCACCTGGAAAAAGTTAAAACCAAAGTTTGCAAGTTATACATTTTTGTAGTTCATAACTCCAGCTAAAGAGTGGTGTAATTTGTTTTCAAGAAATTGCTCTGGATCAAAAGTTACAAGAAAAAACAAGTCAAACCGTTAAAATTATTTGTAATAAACCCGGACCTACGACAACAATTGCTTCAACATTCGCATCGCACTGACTCACCCAGTCACGCACATAGTTATACTCAACAAAGCGTGCTTTCGTTTTGGGACAGAAACATGTTCACAACGATCACGATGTATATTTATGCGTTTTTTTTGAGCTTTCGGCGGCAAAAGTGGCGATGTGATCTGCCACAATGCCGTTTTTTTGGCCCAGAATGCTATCGTGAACTGATCACAATGACCCCAGTCAGTATTTTACTTGACAAGTGACAGTTGACAGATTCATGATAACAATTGCGTTCGATTTGGATAGTGGTAATTGTGGCATTGTGATTGAAAGTAACCAAAAAAAACGCAAGTTTGCATTATGTCATTATGATCAGTGATCATGTCTCATTCCCAAGACGAACGGGCCCAAAGAAGGGTTATCGGCGACCGGTCTCCGTCGCGGGCGCAGCGTCGGTACCTGCCGCAGCACGACGTTGAAGTTGTTAACTACAATCGCACTTTCGTCGCCTACACACAAGATGTCAACTGCATGTGGTAAAAATATTCTTTCACTGTATTTTCTCGAATGCTCCAAATGTTGTAAACTATATGATATGCCGTGAATATATTTGAATCTTATACTCAAGGATTCAGGGAACAATGGGATCGTCCCGGGTGTGTATGTTCGAAACCAAAGGGCGATAACACGCACACGCCTATTCGTTCTTCTGTCACCGGTGGTCTGAACGTGACGTATACATCGGAATATAGCGTAACCATTACGAAATATCAAAAAAAATTGTTACTCAGCAAAGCAAAAGACTCCCACTAAGATCTTTTGGGTGCAAATAATACTAATGCTGAAGACACTCTTAACAAATGTAATAAATATTTCGCCACAATAGGGCAACAATTAGCTAACATCAAACTACATAAATTAAACTCCACAGAATCAGATCTCGCCTTGAAATTCAAATTGGATTACAATTGCCGTCGCACATTCTTCCTGCACCCAACTGATATACTAGAGGTAACCAAGCTTATAAGCAACCTAAAAATAGATAGCCCCTGGCCCCGATAGTATCACAAACGTATTAGTTAAGCGTCTGGTCAACGTTATCGCGGATCCACCAGTGCATATCTCAGTTTGTCTTCGGGTGTTTTTCCAGACGCTTGGAAAATCTCAACAGTTACGCCGATACATAAAAATGGTTCTAAAGAGATTCCTAACAACTACAGACCTATTTCCTTGCTTAGCACCTTTTCTAAGTTACTAGAAAAGGTTGTAAATAACTTTGCTTTTTTACTTGGAGGATAACAGGCTTCTCTCTAACAAACAGTTTGGCTTTCGTCACAAAAAATCCACTGAGGATGCCACTTCACTACTTACAGATTTGGTATCTGGTTACCTCGACAAAGGATTTGCTTGCACTGGGGTATTCATTGACCTGGCGAAAGCATTTGACACCGTCTCGCTTCCAATCCTGTTAAGAAAACTGGAATGCATGGAGATAAGGGGAATCGCTTTTGATTAGTTCACCAGTTATCTGACAAGCCGCAGACAGTGTCAAATCAAATCAAAATCAAATATTATTTATTTCATGTAAATCTTTACAGATATTTATAAATAGTCAAAAAAAAAAAAAAGTTTTAACAATAAGGTCTAGAGTGCGCTTGGTTAGGCTGCTATATATATATTAATTAATAAAAGGTGTCATAAAATAAAAATATTAAAAAAGAAAAAAAAAAGCAACCAACCGAACGCACGCTACATAACCAACTAGTGTAAGACTAGGTGGTTAGCTGATTCCATTGACCATCCGATTATCATCCGCCATACAAGAGTGCCACCGAGGCGACCAACCTCACCAACCGTATCCACGCCTTAAATATTAGTTCTTATATTATATTATTGTCATTATATTGGCTGTATATATTTTTGAATGACCATCAATCGCATTAACATAGTTATATGGATCGGTAACTTCAAGGGCGTAAACACTAGTTGTAAAGTCGATCCCCCCGGAGACACCCCGGAGAAAAAGGTACCAGCAAGTAAAAAACTCTGGTGCTTCACACACACTAACAGAGGAACACAGCCATTGAGTTACCGATATGCAAACAGCATATGGTAGCATACTTAAAATGCTCTAATCCTACTAAAAGCGTGCACAAAACACCCTATGGCAGATTATTTAACAGTATAGCAATTGGTTACTGTACCAATGTACAGACCTGAAAATACTAAATAGTACAGGCAATTTACTAAATAATAATATATAATAACAGAGTACCTGTATAACGTAAATATAAATAAGTAATCATAAGATATACCTTATCCAAAGATAAAAAGTTAAATATAATAAAAAATAAATTAAGTAATAATAAATTATTACAATATCAGATTTAACATACCTTACTAGGGTACTAGTACAATTTAAAACTACAATTGAAAAGGCAATACTAGTAAGAATTTACTTTGGAATATCAATTTTATCTATATTTCTTAAGTTTAAATTATGCCTGTCGCCATTTTTACTAAACATACTTAAGTTTTTCGTGAAACTACATAAACATACTTAAGTGTCTCAGAGTGAATTCCCAACTCAGCTGCCAAGAAAACATCAATTTCGGCATACCCCTAGGCAGCATTTTGGGGCCGTTCTTGTTTATTGTGTACATCAATGATATGCTGAAATCATGCAATCATTAAAGAAACGGTCCAATAGATTTGGAGCCTACTGGTTTAGTTGGGGAAGGGCAACACGTATTTGTGGACGTTCTCAACTCATGCAACCTTAACCAATATAATGGTATACGTAATTGTAACCAGCGAATACTTGATCTAGTTCTATCTAATAAAGGAGCAGTGGAAGTTCAGTCCTGCCAGGATCCACTACTTCCCAAAGATATTCACCATCCTTCTCTTTCTATTAGTATTAACTTTGCACATATCAGTAACTTGATTGAGCCATCCTTTATGAAATATATGTTCTATTGTGGTGATTATAATTCTATTATATCAAAGTCAAATAACACAAATTGGGACCAATCGTTAAGCACAGGCACCGTAGATGAAGCTGTAAATCAGTTTTATAATATTCTCTACGAGTCCCGAGATATGTTCATCCCTTAGAAGCTCAGCAAGCCCAACCCATATCCTCCATGGTATACTCCTCCCCTCATAAAAATCCTAAAAGAAAAGTTCAAATACCATAAAAAATTATCAATCATTCTCAATATTACGGAAAAGAAATTGAGCGTTCATGTTTCCATACATATATCGACAGGATCGAAAATTCTATAACCGAGAATCCCAAGGCTTTTTGGTCCTACGTCAAGGGATGCAAAACTATTGATGCACTCCCTAACGTGATGTCCTATGAAGGAACCACCGCGACGAGCGGTGATGACATGAGTAACCTTTTCTCAGAATACTTCCATTCAACCTTCAATGACAATACAGTTTCTTCTGACTGTACACTGCAACATGATAACTCTCAACACATTGGTATCGGGTCAATTGAAGTCAACCCAGATCAGGTTCTCAAACTACTCACCACCTTAGACCTCACTAAAACTGGTGGTCCAGATTACATACCACCAATATTTATTGTTAAGTGTGCTCCTGCATTACACTTTCAATTTGCCACTTTCTATTCTCTATAAGCGGTCACCTTCGGAGGATATAGTTCCAAAGATGTGGAAGTCTGCATTTATCACACCTGTTCATAAAAAAGGCGATAAATCTGATATTTCTAATTATCGACCTATATCAAAACTTTGTTTATTTGCTAAAATATTCGAGCGAATAGTTTATGAACAATTATATGCAGCACTGAAACAGATCTTTCGAAATGAGCACGGCTTTCCGAAGTCTCGTTCTACTGCATCAAACTTAATCCTTGCAAATGAGTTTATCACTGAAGGGATGGATGGTGGAGCACAAGTTGATGTTATTTACACCGACTATAGCGAATGTTTCGACCGCATAAATCATAATATATTAAAACATAAATTGTCCCGTGTCGGGATTCACGGGGATCTTTATCGTTGGTTCACGTCATATATCGACAACAGATCACAGGCAGTGGTATTACGCAGCTTCATATCGAAATGGGTGGCGGTTCCTTCTGGGGTTCCCCAGGGATCCCTCCTCGGTCCGCTGCTATTTATAATATTTATTTCCGATATTTTCAAAACTCAAAAAATATTCTTTATGCGGATGATATTAAAATACTAAAACTTATATTTAATCAACAAGATGCAGAGGATCTTCAGTCTGACCTTGATAGATTGGTACAATACTGTAACATGAACTACCTCGATCTGAATATCTCCAAGTGCTATCGCATGTCATTTACTCGCTGTAGGACTCCAATAAACTTCAACTACACCATTAAAAATATCCCGCTTCAAAAGGTTGATGAAGTGGTTGATTTGGGTATTACTTTTGATGCAAAGCTGTTATTCGATAAACATATTGATAAATTTATTAACAAAGCATCCAAAGCCCTAGGATTTATTATTCGATACAGTCACCACTTCACAAAGTTGAAGTGTATCAAAGTCCTTTTTTGCGCCTACGTTCGCTCTCACTTGGAATACTGTTCCCAGGTATGGAATCCTCGTTATGAGATATTCAAAGGCCGCATTGAGGGTATTCAAAAGAAATTTCTTAGGTACCTCGACTATAAGGCCAGACTAAGATCTGATGGCTATAGTCACCGCTGTGAAAGATATCATTTTCTTCCACTGAGTACTCGGCGGGATATCAGCGACGTGTGCTATATGATCGATGTAATGAATGGCTCAATCTACTGCTCGAACCTTCTTTCTCAATTCTCGCTGCGAGTACCAGGAAAATTTCTGAGACAAAAACATATTTTGTCAACGCCACTCGTCAATACCAACTACAGACAGAACTCCTTTGTTTGGGGAGTTTCTCAAAGAGCAAATAGCCTCCCTATTGATTTTGACTTGTTCTGCACCAGTAAGGGAAACATAAGAAGAGCTCTTACCAATCACCACTTTAACTGTATTAATCATTAATTTTCCTGTGTATATGTGCACATACGTATGTATATATATCTAAATGTATTTGTTTTTGTCTTTAATACTTGTCTTTTGGTTTTATTTTTATTATTTTTTTAAGTTTTAATATTGTTATTATTTTGTTTCATATGAATTATTTAAAATTTCTTGCTCCTTTAATATAACTTTAATTTATTTTTATTAATATTATACAAAAATTTTAATTATAAAGTAATTCAGTTATTTTTATCTTATTTCCAATAGCTTTTATGTTTTTTGTTTTTATTCTGTATAGTTCTGTAATTGTTATTATATAATATTAATTGTTTAAGTTGCATTTGGCTTGCATTAATAACTTTGTTTTTTATTAAATATTTTATTCTGAAATTATGTTGTGAAGATATATTAATAGTTCAAAGTTGTTCTATTATGTGAAATTTACTTCAGTCAAGTTTACTGTAAATCTTCTGAATATATAAATAAATAAATATGTTATGCGGATGACAAAGCTGTCATTTTTCACGACAACCTGGGACGGCGTCTTCCGCCGGACCGAACAAGGGCTGGTCACAGTGTCGAGATGGCTCGATGGTAACCTTCTTTCACTGAACACGGAAAAAACAAAATACCTCGCTTTCCATATAACCAAAGCTTCTGAGCCAAATCAAAACAGTACTATTAAAATTCATTGTTGCAAACACTCAGAACCTTGGGATCCCATCCACTCCTGTTCGTGTTCGGAAATTAAAAGATCTGAGAACATTAAATATCTGGGCGTCACTCTAGATGAAAAATTGACATTTAAGTCCCACATATCTGTACTGTCTGGACGTATACGTAAATCAATACACCTGATGAAGTTATTACGCAATTCGGCAGATGTAGCACTACTGAAATCAGTTTATCAGGCTATACCGCAGTCGTTGCTGACTTACTGTATAGGTACTTGGGGTAATGCTGTCAAAACCCACATGATACAACTTGAGAGAGCCCAACGTTCCGTATTAAAAGCAATGTTAAGGAAACCATTCAGACATCGAGCCGCGCGACCAACCATGCGACTTTTGATCATTTTTTATCTACAAAAGTTTATTATTGGAGTACGGCACGTGACTTTGTATTTTCCTGATAATAAGCATACCCACAAATACTATGGATGGGTTCAACCAATACACTGACAATAAACAAAGCGACCAAATGATGCGGTTACGAAATAAGCGACAAAATTGTGAAGATTAAAAAGACAAATTCGCATTAACCCAGTTACTCCTGAAACTATTTATGGTCTCCGAAGTTTATATTTTTTAGTATGTACTCATTTACGGTTCCTTTGTTCTAGGATATTTCCTAGAACAAAGGAACCCTAAATGAGTGTGAAGATTAAAAAGACAAATTCGCATTTTCCAGTTACTCCTGAAACTATTTATGGTCTCCGAAGTTTATATTTTTTAGTATGTACTCATTTACGGTTCCTTTGTTCTACGAAATATGCTGAAAAAAATCCACTCTCCTGAAAACTCTGAAAAGTGATGGCGTTTAAACGCAAAGTAGGAGAATGCACTACTTAGATAAAGTATGAAATATACCTATTCAGGCATTTAAAATCCAAAATTTTCTTTAAAAAAAATAACTAAGTTGGAATGTGATATACGCAATGCACGCTTTGACTGCTTGGAAGTAGTACATTATTACAATAATAATTGGTTTCATTCGTATGTACATAGAGCACACCTTAGCTGGTTTTATTCGTATGTACATAGAGCACACCTTAACTGGTTTTTCTTGTTCAATCAAATGGTTCACATCTAATTGGGATGTTTAGAGATAGTTTTTGTTTTTATCTAGCAAGCTTCTTGCTCTCCTTTACAGGCTTAGGCTGGAGACGGTTGAGGTACCAGCAGGGTGATTACGCGTCTTAAGTTCGCTCGCACGCCAATCATTTTCTAAGATTTTTTGGAGCCATTGTAAAGAAGCCAAGCTTGATCTACGTACAATCCAGAATGACGTCATAACGATTGGCGTGCGAGCGAACTTAAGACGCGTAATCACCCTGCTGATATTGGCTCAGTCTCAGTGGTCTCTGGTTCTTCTGGAATCTTGCCGGCTGTAAACCTTTTCTTGACTAATGCTAAATCTGAATGCAATTCATCTTCACTGTCTAAAGTCATGTGCATGTTCATGGCGGGTTCGTTGTCCGCAATTAGCCAATAACACTGTCCGAAGTTGCGCCTGAAGTTATAACTTCTTTGTCGCTAGAGTCCTCGTCTGTAAATTTTGCGTTTGCATTTTGAGGAGGCAAAATAAATAATCAACTTGGC
The DNA here is from genome assembly GCA_947458855.1 of Monopis laevigella. NCBI lineage: Eukaryota > Metazoa > Arthropoda > Insecta > Lepidoptera > Tineidae > Monopis > Monopis laevigella. Next base: position 518,470 of record OX381577.1, read on the forward strand.
ATTTCTTCCTTGTCATCAATGCACTCTAAAATTTCAATAATTTTGTGAAATTTAATGGTCGGCTCCTGAAAAGATAACTGACGCTGATTCTCCTACTGGGCGTTTATACGGTCATCTACTTTAGAGTCCAATTTGATCGGACAAACTCAAGACCTGAGTTATTTTCTATTAATTTACTAGATTGTAGTTATGGCTCACTAAAAATAATAAGTAGTATTATATTTGACTATGAAAAAATAATATAAATTTCCTTTTTTAAACCCATGGTGTCCCATACCCATGGTGTCCCATACCCATGGTGTCCCATACCCGTGGTGTCCCATACCCGTGGTGCCCGAAAATTATTATTCTTAACTCTAAACCTAAAGTAACAACAAATTCCTGCTTTTAAATGTCGCGAAAACTCACTACAATAAAGATATGTAACATCAGTGATACACAATTAATGATAAAGTTGAAAACAACACACGAAAACTACTTTAAATAGAGAATAGATTAAAACGTTTTATTTGTGGGCGTTTAAACGGCCAGTAGGAGGATTTGGGTTAAGAGCTTACTTTTATATCTTCGCTGCCTAATAGGTAAATAAATACTTTAATTTTAAATTATAAACTAAATTTAAAAAATTACCACAAAATAAATATAAGTACTCAAAAAAATTTATATAAAATGATGTAATTATTAAAGGAAAAATTATCCTAAATCATCTCCCTATCATTCTCCCCCATCCAAAGTTCGTCTCTCATAATAACTCACAGTTCTGTAACTGTATCATTTAGAAGCTAATTATTTTAGCGACACGTTTGTGATGCGCACACGAAACCAGATGACACTGTCTGGCTGTTCGGACATCTCCACACAAATAGAAACACCATTCACATTCGATGGTTGATCATTAATGGTTTTCCGAATGTCTTTATTTGGACCTTCTTTATATTTTGTCTTACAGCTAAATAGTTATAGTTTAATAATTACCATTAATAATATTCTTATTGTATGCGTAAATATTTCATGAAATTAAATTATAAAAGTTTCGGTAACTTTGCGATCAATTTTCTGACGTTTGACGGCTTTAAAGGATTTCCCTACCTCTTAAAGAACTTTAATATTGTACTAACTTTCCTAATCTTCTCTTTCCTTTTACATAATATATTTCTTAGATTTAGTCAGAGTTTTAGAAACTATTTCTGCGCATTTCGTTTCGGCGGGAGGAAGGTCTCTCCGACCGCCGATACAGATGCATAACCGTCAAGTGACCTAGACATGTTTCGGTTTTAGTCTGTGGGTTTTCAGGAGATTACTGCATCGATTTCTTGTCGAGGTAGTGGTCTCCTTTCAGAATGCTGTTACGAAATGGGTGGTTTAATTTACGATAAGGCAGAGTATATTAAAATATACTCATAATGCAATTCATCTTTGTCGTCGCCTTTTTCGTAATAGCATGATTTAGCCGGCATAGTGGGAGCTTACAAGTTGCTTAAGAACAAATATTGATTGATCCTACTCATAGAGTTTGTAGGTCTGCCCACCACCAGGTAGATACAAAGTCACATGCCGTGCTCCAATAAAATAAATATAAATGCTTTGAAATAGATATAATAATATTAATATGTAATTAACAAATATTGCTCCGGTCACAAACTAAGCTCTAGGCTTGTACTATGTGTTCCAGAAGCAACGATATAATACCTACATATTAAATTTTATAAACACCAAGACCATGACAAACTGTATAGGGAAAAACGTACCTACTAATATATATTTTTGCCATGGGTGGGAATCGAACCCACGACCTCCGCATACAACGCCAAATACGCAACCACTAGTCCGGAGGCGGTCAAATAGTGCCACCCTCCAAAACATATAAATAATCAGCTGCTAATATGTGCTAGTGTAGGAAAGGTGACAAATTAAAGTAAGAAATAGTAAATTAATAAAGGTTATATTTACACTTTTATCACTTCCTACATTTTATTTACATTATTAATACGGAGGAATAAAGAATCACATTAAGAATAGCGCGAGGAAGGATAAAGAAGGAGTTCATTACACAGGCACGTGGGATGCACATTTTGGTATAGGAGCGTGCGTCGCCTATAAGAAATATCACTCGACTGTTAGGGTCGCTAAGCGACTGCGGGTCGCTGAGCTACTGCGGGAGCTCGGAAAAAACAAAAGAATAAATAATGTTCTAGAAATCAGATAACCTTTGAGAGAGTGAAATATGCTTAGGGTGCAGAACCTTTCGAAAAAAGGATATAGATATAATTTAACAATGATGCATAACAATACTTAAACTACTTAAATACTGTATATAATATAATAAATGTAATACATAAACATAATCATACCAAACAAAAATTGCCACGAGGAACTGGCTTAAGCGTTCAGATAATGAGCTGTGAGCAAGCGTTTAAACACCCCGATGGAAGGTGCTGATCTTATAGTCAGAGGAAGCAAATTCCACTGGCGAGCAGCTGACACCATAAACGAATCTGAATATTTGGAAGAGACGTGTGACGGGATTTTTAGAAGGTTATTGACAGAGGAACGGAGGGGACGATCATGCGAATCACCAAGGAAAAGAAAACGAGTCTTAAGGTAAGAGGGAGTATTAGGGTTATATAGTATATTATATAAAAAGGACAGCAGATATACTGATCTACGAGACCGTATATTAAGCCACCTTAACTGTTTGCGGTATTCGGTAACATGATCAAATTTACGCAGGCCGAAGACAAAACGTATGCACATATTAAGGAGGCGATCAAGTTTGTTAAGTAGATCTTTAGTAACATCCGGGTAGGAGACATCAGCGTAATCAATGATAGGGAGAAGCAAAGAATTGACCAACATGAGCTTTGACTTAAAAGGGATAAGATACTGAGACCGCTTTACGAAAGCATACTGAAGAAAATACGTTTACTGACATCAGCGACGTGATAATTCCAGGAAAGATCGGAGGACAGGTGCACACCAAGGTTCTTAGCATTTTGGCAAAAAGGAAGTGGTAAATTAGTAAATAATAATAGTGGAGAGATGGCTCCCAAATCCATTCTGCTCAACCTGTGTTTGGAACCAAGGATCATCACCTGCGTCTTGCAAGGGTTGACTAGGATACCGAGATTTTGCGAGCGTACTCGAATAGATTCCAAATCGCTATTCACTTTGGAAATCGCGGCATTTACGTCGCTCATTTCAAAGTGCAGCGACAGTTGCAAGTCATCGGCATACAGATGGTAAGAACTGAAGTTTATTACTTGGACTATGGCATTTATGAAAACCGAGAAGAGTAAAGGAGATAATACGCCAACCTGCGGGACACCTGCAGACAGTGAGCACCAGTCCGAAAAGACATCGTCTACCCGTATGCGCTGCCTGCGTCCGCGAAGATATGAGTCGAACCACTGTGCCACAGTAGGAGAAATATTTAGTGAGAGAAGAATAGCAATAAGGATATCATGATCTACACAGTTAAAGGCGTTACTGAAGTCTAAAAGAACAAGCAGTGTTACGAGTAGCTTCTTCTCATCTATAGCATGGCGTATATCGTCAGTAATATTTACGAGAACAGTGTTGGTGCTATGAGACGATCGAAAGCCGGACTGCCGCGGGTTCAGCAAAGAGTTTTTGTTTAGAAAGTCAGTAAATTGCCTGTGGACAACGTGTTCAAGGACTTTAGATAGAAAAGGGAGAATAGAAATGGGACGCAGTTGATTAAAATTAGTTGGAGCAGATTTTTTGGGTATGGGGATAATATGAGCGTTTTTCCAATTAGAAGGGTTATTCCCATTGAGGTGTAATCCCCCACACTAGCATAAAGCTATGGGAAAATGAGTGCGGCCGTGAACGCGCGACGGTACCTGTGCGCAGTTTCTGTGAAATTCATGTTTAACATTTTTTAAATCTTTATTTTGTTTTTACTGATACAAGCATTCATTAAACATTGCAATAAAAAAAATTAAAAAAAAAATGTGGTTATAAATTCCTAGATAAATTACTTATTAAGTTGACGCAAGCATGAATTATCTATAATTAGGTTATTATTTAATTTTTAATATTAGTTTCATTTCGCTTTGTGTGAATTATCATTTATTAATAAAAAAATAAGTAATAATTATAGTTTTTAATTTCTAAAATTCTATATTTGGTGCAGAATAATATAAAAAAAGTTACAGACGATTTTATTTAAAAACAAAGAAAAATTGATTTTCGATCAGCAAGGGGCCTTAATATCCCACAGCGGGTCGGTCCGAGTCGCGCCACTGGTGACTCACCGCAATACGTACATCTCATCATCCCGGTGACACACGTGCGAGGTTACGCATACAGTTCGCACGTTACTATCGCAAGCGGTTGGCCGCACTCTGTATGCACCTGACAGTAACACTACGGCTGCGGGGGTGACTGCTATATTCAAATATAAACAACAACGCGCATTTTCCTGCTGTTTTGAATTAACGCAACCGCAGAGCCGACACCACAACATCACAATGCTTCACTAACTACAATACTTATCCCATCTCTGTCAAATACATACTCTCGGCTGTTCTTTACTAAACATCTAATTTCTTGCCAATTTACAGATCCTTTCAATAATGGTCGCAAATAAGAAAGCCCACGAGGGGTTGGGATGCCCCCAGCGGAGGGTAACTACCCCTCCGACCCCCTCCGATCCTTTCATCTCCTTTATTTTCCTTTAACGGCCATTTTAATCGCGCATTCATTAAACATTTTATTTTAGCTAAAATTTATAAGGAATTTTAATTGAAAATATTAAGCTAAGATTGAATAAAATGTTGTTAAATCTTAGCAAATCAGAAAAAGCAATAATTGCGTGAAAATAGGAAGAAACTGGGGGAAATCGTAAGGGATTCGCCGAGAGAAATCAATACGGCGCGGCAAGGTGCGGGGGGGAGGGGGGTTGTGTCACTATCTGCGGGTTAACGCTGTCGTGTGCCACAGATCGCGAATATGTTTTATTGCAGTAAAGCGTTGCGCCGGCATTTACTTGCCCTCTAAAACATAAGTTAAGAGACGCCTTAATAATGTTACACAGAAAGTCCAAACATTTTAAGTGCCTTGTGAGCCGCAATTGTCAGTTTATTCAAAATAAATAGCCGATGCAGTAGGTGCATCAGTATCGAGATTACCGAGTAAACGTTTTAAATAAAAATAAATAGAAAAAAACTATAAGAAAAGTTTAACAAATTAATAGCAACGACGGATCCGTCAAAGATAAACGAGGTGGCCATGTCTCAATGGAAGGAGAACATTGTCGAATACATAAAGTCAATACCAGCTCAGGAAAGCCATTATAGTCGGAACCACGCACCAAACAGGAAATATCTCCCAGGACTTAGTATAGATAGCCTAGACGGCCTCAGGGTACCCAGCAGAGGGGTTTTTAATCCCACCTCGTCGTAACCGATGGTATGAGTCTACACCGAACAAATAGCTAGCTTGTCGCGATGTTTGGATAGATTCAATAAACAGTTTCACAAGTTGGTATAGTGAAACTGGGACCGACAGCTTAACGTGCACTCCGAGGCACTATAGTGGTGTTGTTAAACAAATGTACATACATTTTTAGATTTAATCTCATTGGCACACACCGGAAATAAGCTATTTCGTTGGATCCCCTTTGCCCGACAGTTTCGTTCCAGAGAAACATGTTACCCTTTCCTTCATCTTCCAAATGAATTCCCACATTGACTCAGGCAGGTTGACAACAATCAGGCTGTAGATGTTCCTTGTTTTGATTGCAAAAGGGTGCTTTTATGAAAACTTTTTAAAATAAGAATAATTAAAGTTTAACAAAAATAATAGTGACGCACAAAGTTCGGTATCCAACATTAATTTGGTGAGTTATCTTTACAGTGCTTTCATAGGGACGTTTATAGGGTTCACTAGTATTTATGTACCCTAGTCTTGCCATAAATATTGTAACAATGATTTTTTTTTTTGCTTTGACCACCTTTTTCGTATGAACACTACGGACGGCCAAATCTTTTTCTGTCACAAATAGAGGAGGTCTCATTGTACCTATTAATAGCCCGGCACACAAACATTTGACTAATACAAAGTGTATGGAGAGTTTTAAAAATTGCACTTGGCTCATAACATATCGAGAATGCTTTCATTTAATTGACCTAAGATTGAGGAGATTTCTCCAGAGTGACAAAACCGCAGCTTCACCAACATCTTGACTGGATTGAGCACCACCATTCGCCTGAGACATTTACAATAATATACATTCTAATAACAATTAAATAAATAAATACAATTAAATATTTGTAACGGAGTTGCATTATTTTTCTCCAAGTTATAATGAAACATTACAAATAAATATTCTTAAAAAAAAAATTCAATGCTGATTGCTTTACATTCAATAGTAACATCGGCAGCAGGATGCTAGGGGCGACTTGCACCCCCTGTCGTGAAATAGGGTAACAGATGTTTGGCAATATTAGAAGAAGTAGGGGGGGGGGGGGGAATTGTCATGTTGGCAACACTATAGACTTATCAGCTGTGGACGAGGAAGAATGATGTCGGCACGGCTTAGAAAAAGGGGTAAAAGTATCAAAAGTTAAAGCAAGAATAGAACGAAGAGAGCTTAAAGAATAGAATGTGGTAAGTAATTATGATCAGGCAAATGGCATCACGTGTAATTATAACGCCTGAAACAAAATCGCCAGCGCCCTCTATCGCTTTGTAAATGGTATTATAGCGCCTACATTAAAATAATTCTTATTTTTATCATAATTTAGAAGTCAAATTGCATGTTATTTCAATTAATTTAGATATCTGCTTAGACTTTGCTATAATTTACTTTCGGTTAATATATCGGGACATAATTTATAAAGTACCTTTATTCATTCATCATCAATAATCATCATTCATAATATGTTCAAAAATTTGGGACTAAAAAAACAAGACATTTTTTGGCAATAAATTAGTATCCTCTTCTAGGTATACTCATATCGTACACGCATTTATTATAAATAGTTATTATAATAGAATACAAGAATATACTTATACAATTATCTTTGTCTTCTTACCGACTAATATTTAGGACTGGAACTCAGTCGCGACGCAAATTTCCATCGTTAGAAGTAATCTTCACATTGTTTGATGGAGTTTTGGTAATGTCGTGGGAAAGTGTCCCCCGGGGCCCCGCGACACCGGTAACATCGGCACAGCGGTCGCCGAGGCACAATACTTTCGGGACCTCTGTCTGGACTATCTGGAAAGATACCTTTTGCATCTAACACCGTCATGTGAAGTAACATATATTTTCCTGTGTACTATTTATTAAAATAATATTATTACAGACTTAATATAATTAAATATTAATAACGTATCGTAACTTCAACATCATTTTTCGCAATTTCCCTTAGCCCGGGATATATTTCCCATAGCCCGGGATATAATTCCCATAGCCCAGGATATATTTCACATAGCCCGGGATTTATTTCCCATTGCCCGGGATATATTTTTATCCATATTATAATATTATAAATGCGAAAGTAACTGTATCGCAGTGTGTGTTACTTTTACAGTTTATACCCTTAAACCGCTGGATCGATTTAGGTAAAATATAGTATGGTTGATAGTTGAGAGCGTGTGTTTTAAGAGTCTTTTAGGAAAGATCTAAAAACAAATAGTTAAAAAAAGTAATCTATGAATATAAAATGAAATAAGTAATTTACATTTTAAATAATATTGGCTACTTAAATTATTGGGTAGGTAAGAAACTTTAATTACTTGCTTACTTCTATTTTTTTGAAAATAATAATAAAAATAGCCGTCAAGTGCGAATTCTGTTACGCACTTACGGTTCAATAAGAAAATAGAAAAAAAATAAAAGAAGGATTCAATAATAAATATAAAATATGTTTGCAATCTAATGAACAAAACAATAATAATAAAATAAAACGACTTGTCTGAAAAACGATCGCACATTCATTTTGCTGCGAGATATGTGTAGTCATCAAACGGAACGGTTTTCGCGTGAAAACGCATCACACAAAAAATGGCGTCGTAAAAGGTAATGTGCTCTCCCGGAAGTTGCCGCTTTATTTCCGATATTCTCGACATATGTGACGCAGAGACTCCTTGCTCCTAATAATGTTACACACGTTTTCAAAAAGGAATCAAAATTATTTATGTAAAATTCTACAGATATTTATAAACAACAGTAGCATTTTTACGCAAACAGTTACTAAACGGATTTTGATGAAACTTCATTTCATTTCATTATACAAGAAATCGATGTAATAATCGCCTCAAAACCGGTAAACCCTGTAGCGGGGAGGTTTTATGAATTAAAAAAAAATATATCTAGGTAAATATATATACCTAGTGTTCGAGAAGCCGGGATACAAAACTATTTAGTCCAAGCTTCTCACACGGGAGCGTTACGCACCGCTGAAATTAACTTAACTATTACTTACTGGTGGCTCTTGTGGTTTAGTTTCAGCGACGAGTTCCCCGGGTACCCAAGGAATGCTATATCGTCGTTGTCTTCTGAACCACTAACATGCCACGCAATTACTATTCACAGGTTATTAACAATACTACGTTGGACATCAAAACCTCACAACGCGACTAATCTGACAATTATTTATAAGCGCCTAAATACATGGCGAACGAAACACTACACACCAAATTAACAATATAAATTAACTATCTAGATTATTAGTGGCCGCGCATTTTTATTTTCCGAACAGAACCATCTTGACCACAGAACCAAACGTCCCTAGAATATAATTATTTGTTCCTTGTGTCAAGAACGAAAAGGCAAAAGGGTCCTTTGCCCACAGCCTTATCAATACCGAAAATACCTATATGTATAGGTATTCTAAAAAAATACAACAATCAATTATAACAATACATATATAATTAATGCATAAGTACCTATAGTCATACATGAATATACTAAACTCTGTGTAAAAATGAACCGGAATAAATAATAATATCATATAATAATAATATGTAGGACAATTTTCACATAATAATATGCTCTTGTACTATGTGTACCTAATACTTATTATATCATAATAATGAATAAATACGTTTATTGAAGCAACATCACACAGTTACAAGATAATAATAAAAATCCGTTTTTTAAAAAAAAATATACCTAAACAGCACTTTGTAAGCTTAAGGCTGTCTAATTTATGCCCAAACGAGAGTTATATCGGACTTTAACGTCCTTTTACAGCTGATATACTGAAAGATTAACCGCTGGTTCAGATAGTAACGTTCAATTATGTGCTACTTGGGATATCGACCAAATTTCATTAAAACCGGTTTAGTAGTTTTGCCGTGATACTGTTTACTCCAACAGTAGCACGGGTATGATTTACACTACCTAAAACCAACTTATATTTTAATCCTAACCCTCATCATCATGCCAGCCTTTCTTTGCGCGTCCACTGCTGGACATAGGCCTCCCCCAAGGATCGCCACAACGACCGGTTCTGCGCTGCCAGTATCCATCGGCTTCCCGCGACCTTTTTCAGGTCGTCGGTCCATCTTGTGGGGGGCCTGCCTCTGCTGCGTCCTCCAGCACGCGGTCGCCACTCGAGAACCTTAATACCCCAACGGCCGTCCGTTCTGCAAGCTATGTGGCCTGCCCACTGCCACTTAAGTTTGGCGATTCTGGAGGCTATGTCGGTTACTTTGGTCCTTTTGCGGATCCTAAACCTCACGCCCACCAATTCGTTTTATAATATACGCTATAATGGACAGATGCGTCGCTGCTAAAATGTACTTCGGCGGCTTTATAAGTTGTAAATTGACGCCTCGCCATCGCGACCAATTGGGAGCCGACCGCCACAGAACATGACAATAATTATCATAATGTTGCGAGTTCCAATAGTTCTTCAATACCGCTTATCGTAAACATTAGAATACATATTTTAAACACACGTTATAGTTTTATATTAATTAGCTAGTTTTAAGACATTTATAAAGTACAATTAAAACTGCGCGGGCGTGAGATTATGTCGCCGACGTGAGCGACACGACTTGCTTCATCTCTTCTTATCTCTTCAACAAACGTGTTTGTTTGGCATTACTCATTATTAGATTTACAAACCATAACATTCCTGATGACGACCTGGTGAGGCCGGCGACTCCCGCGAGAGGGCGCCGAGGCTGAGCGACACAAAAGCATTAAAATAGATTCGCTTGTAAGGACACTAACAATATAACGCACCGAAGGGTAATGACTTTACCACCACATATTATGTGAAAAAAGTAAAAAAAAAACTGGACGAAGTATGTGTTCAGTGGGGTATCTTTGAATAGCTACTTTTTTATATTATAATATCATTGGCTAGGTATTTGAAAATACCTAGCTATTCAATCATACCCCACTATACAATTTTGTTCTGACATCTGACAAGAACATACATATATTTTGAAAATTTTATTATTTAATATCTTTTTTATTATAAATTAATTAATTATTATAATAGATACCTACTTACAAATTCACCAGTTTACAGTTTAATTTTGCAAATATATTATTATTATTAATGTTTTTAAAGTAACCTTACGTCGAACAAAATTCAGCAGAAGCCGAGTCCACGGAATTTCATTTTCAGCATTTTAGCCTTTCCTTTCAGGAAAGAGATATTGGTGAATACCTATGAATACATATGTGATGATTCATGATTTTGGGAATCAAAATTGATGAAAACTTTAGATAATATGAATATTCCTTCAATTTTAATCTACTACCTATCTGAAAACTAATCTGATAATTTAAATAATATGTATGTGCTTGGTGTGCGTGTTATGAGAAAATCTCTTGTCCGTAACTACCTATATCCGTAAGTACCCATAAAAATATATTATATATACTATATAATATATTTTTATGGATTTAAAATTATCTTCGCCCCCACCCGTCAAATTACCAATACAAAACCATTACCGATTACCAATACCAATACCGCCAATACAAAATAATCGTAATTAAAAACTACAAAACAAATTATGCCAAAAATACGTCCATGAGTCGTTGTGAATTTTATAATAAGCTCTTAATTATATATTTTTTTTCAATTTTTTTTTTTATGAAAGCTCGACATGTGACCACACCACACCTAATGGAAAGCAGTATAAAGGTCCAAGAACTAATGCAACCAACAATTACGATCTACGTAACCGTTGATTGCACCTATTATGCCGGCTTAAGATGCCTATACACGCTTCGTCTAAAGGACTTGAGATTATAGGAAGAAGGAAACACGCGAGCAGGCAGAGCATTCCACATTTTAATAGTGCGACAGATATACGAATCACCATTTTTTTTTGTTATCAGCCACAGTATGTGCATGCATTTTGTTATCAGCCACAGTATGTGCATGCATTTTATTATCAGCCACAGTATTTGCATGCATTTTGTTATCAGCCACAGTATGTGCATGCAATTTGTTATCAGCCACAGTATGTGCATGCATTTTGTTATCAGCCACAGTATGTGCATGCATTTTGTTATCAGCCTCAGTATGTGCATGCATTTTGTTATCAGCCACAGTATGTGCATGCATTTTGTTATCAGCCACAGTATGTGCATGCATTTTGTTATCAGCCACAGTATGTGCATGCATTTTGTTATCAGCCACAGTATGTGCATGCATTTTGTTATCAGCCACAGTATGTGCATGCATTTTGTTATCAGCCACAGTATGTGCATGCATTTTGTTATCAGCCACAGTATGTGCATGCATTTTGTTATCAGCCACAGTATGTGCATGCAATTTGTTATCAGCCACAGTATGTGCATGCATTTTGTTATCAGCCACAGTATGTGCATGCATTTTGTTATCAGCCACAGTATGTGCATGCATTTTGTTATCAGCCACAGTATGTGCATGCATTTTGTTATCAGCCACAGTATGTGCATGCATTTTGTTATCAGCCACAGTATGTGCATGCATTTTGTTATCAGCCACAGTATGTGCATGCATTTTGTTATCAGCCACAGTATGTGCATGCATTTTGTTATCAGCCACAGTATGTGCATGCATTTTGTTATCAGCCACAGTATGTGCATGCAATTTGTTATCAGCCACAGTATGTGCATGCATTTTGTTATCAGCCACAGTATGTGCATGCATTTTGTTATCAGCCACAGTATGTGCATGCATTTTGTTATCAGCCACAGTATGTGCATGCATTTTGTTATCAGCCACAGTATGTGCATGCATTTTGTTATCAGCCACAGTATGTGCATGCATTTTGTTATCAGCCACAGTATGTGCATGCATTTTGTTATCAGCCACAGTATGTGCATGCATTTTGTTATCAGCCACAGTATGTGCATGCATTTTGTTATCAGCCACAGTATGTGCATGCATTTTGTTATCAGCCACAGTATGTGCATGCATTTATTTTGTTACCTGTTCGTGACATGAAAAAGTATTAATAATATTGTATTAATTAATCAAATTTCTTTATTATAATCCATAGTTATTACACAAGACGTTACAATTACATATTATAGTCTACCATGGTCCGCCTATAGGCATATACAAGTACACAGTTATACAACAAAACTAAATACAATAACACAAACACAAAAAAGGCCTAAAACATTCCAATACAAAAACTCCAACAACTACGACATTACAGCACAATCATTTATTTAAGTGTTACATCTTCCATAAATTCTTGGTAATAGCACTTATAACTTAACACTTTGTTCTTTAACACAGCAAGTTCACCAATGTTACGGACATCCCTAGGTAATTTATTATAAATGGACGGCGCCATATTAAAAACGCTTTGATGATATAATTCCGTTCTATGTGACTTTATAATAAGCCTATCATGTGAACGTTTTCTGTCACAAAATTAAACACATAAATATTAATTTTAAGAAAATACATTCGTAAATGCACATACACGGCAACGTAAGGATGCTCAATACATAAAAATGAGGCCTACAAGCATCTCTAGTAGTTAAATGACACGTTGCCTTAATGCACTTCTTCTGTGATATAAATACCCTATCCCCGTCAGTTATGTTTCCCCCGAATATGTATGCATATCGTCGGCATATCGGCAAAACTCATTATTTGGTAAAAATCACTAACTCAGCTAAAAACACCTCATTGAGATCTACAGAAATCATTAATCCGTTTTTTCCATCTCAGCTCGTTTACATTTTCCATCCCAGCTCGTTTACATTTTCCACCTCGTCCATAAGTCACTAAGTATATTTAATAGCACGACTTTCCATTAGTCGTATTAAATAGACTTAATTAAAATTATTATAACTTAAACATAATTTTAAGTAGTTATGCGATTTGATTTTAAAATATTATTTTCAAAAATATTCATACTTGCGTTAGTGTTTTTTTACAATAAAAGTTCCCACTATAATCAAGGTAGGAAATTTAATAAAAGTCATTACTTTTAATGACTTTCAGTACGCGGTCGCCACTCGAGAACCTTAATGCCCCAACGGCCGTCCGTTCTGCGAGCTATGTGGCCTGCCCACTGCCACTTCAGTTTGGCTATTCTGGAGGCTATGTCGGTTACTTTGGTTCTTTTGCGGATCTCATCGTTTCGAATACGATCCCGTTTAAGTAAATTAAGTGTTAAATAAAACTCATTTATAAATATGTGCCTTATATTATCACAGTTGATATTAATTGTTTATTTAAAATTTACAAAAATAAAAAACAAATGTGAATTGTTGCTTCCATCTGAATAAACTATGATTTAATTAAAGCTTTTGAAAATATTCCCCCAGGAATAACAAACGATCAACGGTAGCCAACCTACTTACATGCTTAAATAGATGGACTCAAGAACTGAAAAATAAATCTCCCATTGGGTTTTTTAATTTAGACTTTGAACGTGATTTTGATAAAATTTTTGGAGAAATTTATTTAGATGGCTAAAGAACTATTTGTCGGGAAGAAAGTTTTGTGTTAGAATTAGAAACAGTCATTCAAGTGTTAATAACGTCCTCAGTGGGGTTACACAGGGATCTGTACTGGCCCCGACACTTTTTGGGATGTTTATTACTGATGTGCTCAATACTAGAATCTGAAAGTTGTTTTTTGCAAATGTTAAGTATTCTGGAAATCCCTTAATATATAGTGGAGCTTTAACAGATGACCTGGATATATCAGAGTAGTCCAAGAACTGGATAATAAAGCTGGATCCAAATGTACTGTGCAACATAATCCAAAAACTGTATACAAGTTAGGTAATATAACCATCACCCCAGTAGAGGTACAGAAGGATCTGGGCACAGTGATAAGTTTAAATCTGAAATAGGCAAAACATAGAAACGTGAAGAAGGCTAACTCTGTTCTGTATTCTATAAGGAAACCCTTCCAACAGTTCACTCCTGCTACATATATAAAAATATACAAAACCTACTAGGCCATTATTGAAATATGGATTTCAAATCCATACTTCAAGAAAGATCTGCATGAGAGGGTACTGAGGCGAGCCACAAAACTACCACATTGCGGAAAACGACATATTATGAGCAAAGACCGCGCAATTTTCCACTGTTAGCACTTTTAACTGGATAAGTTCTTAACCACTAGTAAATTAAATAATAATAAAACAAACACTATAGTTTTATGAAAATTAACAAAATGAATGCTGGATATATCATATCAGCAATCTGCTGCTCGCCTATTATTCAATGATATAAAGATATCACTTTACTGGGATCTCCTCTGATTGACGAAGGAATTACTACAGTTTTAAGAAATAAACTGGATGAATTCAAATGGGCAGCTCTAAATTAGGGACCATAGGCGCTTTACGTCTCCTTATTGGGATTCTTTTGTTATAAGTGTCTTTCATTATCGATTGATAATGAAAGACTAAGTCTAAAATATATTTTAAATTTATTAATTAATACAGACCAGTTTCACCAGGCCTCTGTTCCAGTTAGATTTAGTGGTTTAGGTATAGGGGAAGTTAGTGATTTAGCAATACCTGCTTATTTAAGTTCTCTAGTACGAAACCTTTTTGCACATCTATTTCATCTAAAAAAAACCAATATTTTTTATTGCTGCTGATGATCTCTGAAAAACTAAACAATCTATATCAACATATATATAGATCAACTTCCTAGTTGCAATATCCCAAAAACACAAAAAGAACTAGATGACACTATTAAATTTCTTTTTTCATAATTTACCTAGAAATTGTACACAAGACTAAGCCCGGCTTAATGCAACTTGTAAAAGCGAGCCCGGCGCCTGTATACGTGCTATTCCTCTCTCCACATACGGGCACGCTACTGTACGTAGGCCATTCCGTATAGCATCAGCATTACGCTTAGGGTGTATATACAAATCCCATATTTGCATTTGCGGACTCTCATCCATGGCCTTTCACGTCAAAAAAGTGCTGTCGTTTTTTAAGAAACCACAACATTATCGATATTATTTGTAAGTCAATATCAAAAGCAAAATTAGGTGTCTACTACTTAGGTGTATAGACTGTCTACCCCGCAACGGTGAAGTATAGTCTGTCTACCCCGCAACGGTGAAGTATAGACTGTCTACCCCGCAACGGTGAAGTATAGACTGTCCACCCCGCAACGGTGAAGAATAGACTTTCTACCCCGCAACGGTGAAGTAAAGACTGTCTACCCCGCAACGGTGAAGTATACACTGTCTACCCCGCAACGGTGAAGTATAGACTGTCTACCCCGCAACGGTGAAGTATAGACTGTCTACCCCGCAACGGTAAAGTATAGACTGTCTACCCCGCAACGGTGAAGTATAGACCGTCTACCCCGCAACGGTGAAGTATACACTGTCTACCCCGCAACGGTGAAGTATATACTGTCTACCCCGCAACGGTGAAGTACAGACTGTCTACCCCGCAACGGTGAAGTATACACTGTCTACCCCGCAACGGTGAAGTATACTCTGTCTACCCCGCAACGGTGAAGTATAGATTCGACTGTCTACCCCGCAATAAACAAATAGTACAATCTCTATATATATTTATTTGTAAAAAGAATTAAAATGATATTTACAATTTAATACTATGGTGGGTAAGAAATAGGGAAATGGCTTTCAGGGGATTATAGGTTTCAAGGGATAGTAGACAATTAAGGCTAGTAGGTAATGGGACTTTCTTAGCTGCTAGAAGGTGGTAAAGAGGAAAGGAGCTATACCTTGGGCAATTAAATAGTATGTGAGTGACATCACCAACAGCAGTGTCGCATTCATATTTATCAGTGTTATTAATTTTAAGTCTGGCTAAATGAGAGGGGGATGAACAATGGCCCAGTCTTAGTCTGGAAATTATGGATGTAGTAATTTTATTGAATCTAAATTAAGAGAACCAGGGTTTAAGGTTGACATAAGGTTGGATATTGTACAGATATTTTCCGTTTACTCGGCTAGATTTTTTCCAGTATAAATTCCAGGATGAGAAAAGGGACTGTCGGGGAATTGATACAAAATCATGGGGATAAGTAATGAAGGAGGACTTTGAACCATTGACAGTAGCAAATTTAATTGAGTTAATCAACCCATTCATTACCTAGTTTTCCTATATTAACAAGTTTAAAAAAGATAATTCGTCGGTTGAGAGCGAAAAGCCGTTATGTATGAAAATATAAGTATCGAGAAATCAGCATTTATATATTTTTGTAAATTTTGAGCTTAGTTTACGCACTAATTTAAAATATTTTTCTACGGGTAATATATACAATTCCTTTGCAAATTTAATATAGTTTCAGCACGTATATGTAATTTTTCTGTATTAAGTATTAGTATTTTCCGAATTATAACGCATTTAGTAATAAAGGGTTTACTTATTGGGTTTTCGCTCTATAGGGTTAATATTATTAAAGGGTTAATGGATTTATTAATGTAACAGAAATTATTTAAAATTACAAAATAAAATTCACATTATTCTTTCTTCTTATAAATAAATTATAGTTATAATGTAATCAGTAAATAAGAAACTCTAGCTTTTGCTATTGTGTTTTACAACAATGTTTCACATAGTGTTTCTATTTACACTTATTATACCAATAGGAAGGGTAAAAAAATAAAGAGATCCTATTGATGGATCCCTACAATTTAAACTGTACAGTGAGAGATTGTTTCACTAAAACTTATGGTATTTAAATGCTTTTTTTTCATTTGATGTTTTACCTGATATTAAGCAGTATGCAAAGTCGAGAAATGATAGCAACCAGCGGATGCATATAAGTGAACAGCTGGTTGCTATCATTGTGTCGGCTTAAGATGCCTATTCACTCTTCGTTTAAAGGACTCTAGGTTATAGTTTATGAAGGAAGGAAATACGCAAGCTAGTAGAGCGTTCCACATTTTAATAGTACGGCAGATGTATGAATCGCCAAAACGTTTAGTATGGGTTTGTACATCTGCCACGGTATTCACATGCATTTTGCAACCTATGCAAAATGCATGACAACAGACCTGTAACGGAAAGGGGAAGGGAAAAACTCTTCAGAGCACTGTTCATGGTATAGGCGGTAAAATACTCTCAACGATGCCATATCCCTGCAAAAATGCAATGGCTCCAAGGTTATATTGAGCTTTTCGTGTCAAATAATTCTAGTCGCTCGCTTCTGCAGGGTATAGAAAGCAGATAACAGATAGAAGATCAGAACCTATGCAAAATGCATGACAACAGACCTGTAACGGAAAGGGGAAGGGAAAAACTCTTCAGAGCACTGTTCATGGTATAGGTGGTAAAATACTCTCAACGATGCCATATCCCTGCGAAGCTGCAACGGCTCCAAAGTTATATTGAGCTTTTCGTGTCAAATAATTTTAGTCGCTCGCTTCTGCAGGGTATCGAAGGCAGATAACAGATAGCAGATCCGTTCCAAAGATGCGAACAGTATTCCACACAAGGTGGATTTTAGCCTAGTATAGCATTATTCTTAACCCGGGTGTGAAAAACCGACGCACCTTATTTATGATGCCAAGTTTTATTAATGCTGTTTTTGGCAAATCTCTCGAAATAATTACGGTGGTTGAGATCGGAACGTATATCTAACCCAAGGATATTAAGCGATGGTAAATTTATAGCTAGGTGCTCTAAAGAGATGGTAAATGAAGAAAAGGAAATTTGATTAGGCAAGCTGCCAAAAGCTACGACTACCAGTAGGTCGAATGGCAGTTCTTGCCCTATCCATGAAATGTTTCACTTTCTTGCAGACTTTGAAGATCAAGTTATAGGCTACTTTTAGGGAAGTGATGTTAGGATCTTCACTAGTTCATTAGGTGTTTTTTTAATTAAGCACCCGACTCATCTTCGTACACAATCTTAAAGGTTAGCTGGTAGATAATGCCTAAGGCATTAAGTTCGCCTTTGTACATAACTTTTGCTTACTGTGCAATAAAGTGTATAAATAAATAAATTATTCGTCAATAACGCCCTTTTTGCAAAGGGCAAGTAAATCATCTTTCTTTAAAACGCTTATTGGAATTTATTCAGGAAAATTTGTTGCAAATTTTCTGAATAATTGTGCTACTCGTACACTTACTCGTATACTTGTACACTTACTAATAATACCTAATAATATATAGGATAATTTACACAAATTGCTATGGTTACAAACTAAACGCTAGACTTGATCGACAACATACAATCCTAGTTTTGCCGTTTTGGGATCTTTGTCAATCCCATAATTGTGTCAATCAATGTTTATTGGAAGTACCCGAATTTTTAAAATGTAAAATCGATCTAAACACTGTAGACCTTATTCCGTATGACATTATATAGGGATATAACGTATTGTAGTAATTTAATATTTTTCGACTTCTATTGAACATTCTCAAATTCATTTGTAAATCAGCAGTTACACAACATTCCCGTCTCTAGCTTGAACGCCAACTAACGGCAAAAAAGTGGTTTTAACGGATTTTTGCACAAGTACGAAATAGACTTCTTTTAAAAAATGACGCGCTAAAATCTCTTACATAGCCTTATTTTAAATTATAGTTATATTAAAAGCAAAACCCTATAAATAGTGTAAAATTTAAATACGTGTTAAAGTCAAAATGTTATAAACCATGTAAACAATAAATGCATTAATGTCAATACCACAAATGATAACATAAGTGCATTTCGCGTATGTAAATTTATTGGTATTATGAAAAAGTACCAACTCTAGAATCACGTACTAAGCATTATTTAACCACATAAGCAGAAAACCGGGAACAATGAATATCCGTATTTAGCTTTAATAAATTAAATTGTAATCTTGTAAATCACAACATAAGTGACTTTGCCCCTAAATAGATCACCATTTTTGACACTTATCTGTTTTCATCATTATTCAATTTAACCACTTAGAATTGGAATATTAAATAACTGATTACACCATTAGATAGAGCACAAAATATATAGTCTAATAGCGTTTATAACTGATTTTGCCCAAAAGTTGCACTTAAAGGGTTTTCGCTCTCAATCGACGATATTGAAGATTTGTTGTTCTTTTCGTAGTAAAGTTATTTTAAAGATCATACGAGTATTTGTCACAGAGTTATTGGAAGAACTCTGTGGTATTTGTCAAGTTTTTAATTTTTATATAATTTTCAAATTTTAAATCTGTTATTTATTTTTCATTTCGCATTTACTAAAATATTATTTAACTGTATAATTAGAGTAGTCAAAGTTTATTACTTTAATAAATCAATTTGTTCATATGTTTGTAAACAAGTGTATCTTACTTAAATGTTAATAAAATATAATGCCTCAATGGTTAACAATCGCATCCAAAATTTCCACATTACTATTTAAGGCGAGGTATGCTCGTCAGTGAAACTACGTATTTGTATCTACTTTCCTATGTTTTATCTCAGCGTTATAATTAGGAATTAAACGAACTTACCTTGTGAAGTTCCAATTCTAATTGTACGAGCTGCATAGTCTCGAAATGATAAATAAGACATGTAGTAATCGAATTTACGAGCCAACGATGGACGAGTTCAGAGCCTTAAACAAGCGCTTTAAAAAAAATAAAACCCTTCTTATGTCAATCCCCACCTGTCAACTTCATATAGTGTAGAGCTGCAACATAAGGTTAAGTGCCTGAGGAGTCCAGTCTAGCTGAGAACAGGCAAACTTTATTTCACGACATTAACATACTGGGAGAGTGTTGTAAACATTGGGGGGGGGGGGCGGGTTATATGTTATCATTTCGAGACTATGCAGCTCGTACAATTAGAATTGGAACTTCACAAGGTAAGTTCGTTTAATTCCTAATTGTACTTCGCTGCATAGTCTCTTCAATGATAAATAAGACATGTAGATGTTTAGAGAGTCGTGAAATAACAGACAGATGAATAGTACCTAATATAATATTAATTAAATCTAATGTTTATAAGTATTAAATTAGATACTTGAAAATTTATTATAATATATACTCATACATATAAATATATGTATATATTAAGGAGGACTTATCTTTATAAAATTGAGGAAACACCTTGTATGATTTATTCCATCAAACTATATCTTACACTATTACTGAATATATTATGTGTTCAGCTGAAAAAAACGTATAACCATGTGTTAACTGCTGTAAGTCTAGTCACATCTATCTCGCTACTAAATAGACTTAATCCATCAGCTAAATATCTACGATGTTAGCAATTTTTAGGCAATATGTGTGTAATTAATATAAATGCACCTAAGTTTTAACTAATTTTATTTCCGTTGTCCTATTTAATAGGACATTAAAGTTAATATTGTAAAGTATATCTATATAAGCTTTTCTTACAAAACTACACTTCGGTTGTGTACACCTATTCTAGAGATTTTAGTGAGATTTGGGATTCTAATATGAATATTTTCTTGAAACCTTAGTATTTAAATATTTTATTACGGTATAAAATAATGAGCCCTGGCACATTGTGACATGTAATTTATTTGAAAGATCCTAGAGTTAGCATAAAAAAAATGCAACCGTACTCAATGACTAAAGTAGAATTACGGATTAGTCCAACCCGACCCGTTAGACTCTGTAAAATATATAATAAAAAGAAATCTGTGGAGTAAGTTGCTCCTTCTTTATACATTTCATACAATATACATCAGTCCCAAATATTTTATGAATAGTTCGTAATAATCTAAATTTAATTTGGTGCAACTATACTACTACTTTTAATAAGTGTTGTATTGCCTTGTTGTTTTGTCAATATTGGGCATAATAATTTTATATGTGGTCTGGATGGCACGTTACATTGTAACAGTTCATTACAGGAGTAACACACTCTTAAACTGTAACAAACAGGTTAACACACTCCAAGAAGTGGTTATAGCGGGAATACAATACTATGCGACTATTTTTTGCGAAATATAATCAAGCAAAGATGGGATAAGTTTTGATTAACTAAGTACTAAGATTTAGATGTCTCAGTTTCGTAACACATATACCTACCGACTGTTTAGAGATAAATCTTATTTTAAACTTTTGTTATTAAAATAAGATAGGAAAGCAAAAATAAAATAAAAATAAACTAAGTAGTTTATTAAACAAATGTTTTTTACGCCTCTTACAGTGATAGAGTTGAAATATAGAAATTAGATCCCACATACCATTAATTATTTTAAGTGTGTGGTTTCCATTTTACAAGTTGATGTTTCAATGTCTGAGAGTTTCTATGTAAATCTAGAACACATTCTAGATCTTACTATTTTGGATCTAAATATAAACTGAATCAGAATAATTGTAAGTTTAATAATCTCAAAATAAATGTATAGTATAGTGTCTCAAGAGACATTTCATTTATATTTTTTATAATTATTGTGAAATAATTATGGGACTACCATTATTCTAAAAGGTGAAAGTTTTTATAATTTCTTTATTCCCAAATAAAATGTAAAGATTTAACTTTCATGGATGGGTAACTAAGAAGCATATATCATTTAACTCAAAGTATATTTGAGAGAAAAAAAAAATGCCATTTAGTAGGTTCACCGCATATAAAAAATATATTTATTTTTAAGAAATATGTGCATTAACATAATATATAATTGAATCAAAATTCTTGGATTACATGTGATATGTAACCACTGCTGCTTAAGTAATTTTAAGCGTAAGCTGTAAATATCAGCATAACTATTAACGTGTGTTAGTTACGGTTCAAGATTCGCATGAGGGTGGATCTGCCCCGACAATGAGGATAGCTTTGCATTTATAGCTTATACACTGGAGGTTGCTGTAGTCTGGAATGAAAAGCTACTATTCTGGTTCACTGCCAGGCCATTGCAGTAAAGCTTATAACTTTATTTATGTTATTATTAGGCTTTGAATATTTGCAATTACCATTAATTCTTCAGACTTCTCGACCGCCGCTAAGGCTTTTCTTCAAAGAAAAAACATAAGATTATTTTATTGATTTACAACCATCGCCAAGCTTACATTTCCTTACAATACAGATTCTTGGTTATAATGGCTACCGGCATGTCTAATGCTGTTTTTAATAAAACGTTTATAGGTACTTATTTTTATTAATATTTAATCAGTGGTTTGTCTAGATTAACCACCACACCTGTGACTACCGCTTGGATCTCAGGTTTGAGTATATTATTACATGAATCATTTTACATTAGGTATTATCCAGAGGTAAATCACCTTTTCCATTTTATAGAAGTTTCATAATGGAATAATATTAAAAGGTAAATCAATACCTAAATCATAAATATTGCAAATATATACTTTTATTTCTATGATACTACTTTTTTATTGTAAATATATACTTTTATTGATGTTGTTATTGTGATTTTGAAGGAAATAACCGATTTTTCATTTCATTTCCATTTCTATCCTTTTCCGTTTTATAAAAGTTTCATAATGCAATAATATTAAAAGGTAAATAAATACCTGAATCATAAATATTGCAAATATATACCTTTATTTCTATGATATCACTTTTTATTGTAAATATATAATTTGATTTTTGTTGTTATTGTGATTTTGAAGGTACTAACTGTTTTTT
Organism: Monopis laevigella; assembly: GCA_947458855.1. Taxonomy (NCBI): domain Eukaryota; kingdom Metazoa; phylum Arthropoda; class Insecta; order Lepidoptera; family Tineidae; genus Monopis; species Monopis laevigella. The sequence goes on from OX381577.1 coordinate 541,470, forward strand.
CATTTCATTTCTAAGTTTTATAATGAAATCATTTTAGTAAATATTACCTAAGTCTTGAGTAGTGTAAATATTTCTTTGTATAAATAATTGAGATTTTTTATATAATTCTGTGAGATTTAATAAGCTTTAGTAATAAAAAAGATTCAAATAATAACACATAAATAAAAGTATTATTATATTATAGGCCAGGTAACACATAAATTGAATAAGTAAATATCTAATTCTATAAGGTTAAATAACCTTTTGTAATAAAATAATGTTTAAATTATAACACCTGAATAGGAGTATTATTATTATATTATAGGCTAAATAACCCATAATTTGGATAGGTAAATACCATTCTGTAGGGTTAAATACCATTTAGCAATAAAAATAGTTTAAATAATAACACCTGAATAGGAGTATTATTATTATATGATAGGCTAAAAAACGCATAAATATGGATAAGTAAATACCATTCTGTAAGGTACCTTTAGCGAAAATAATTCAATTATTAACACCTGAATAGGAGTAGGTATTATTATATTATAGGCTAAATAACCCATAAATTGGATAGTTAAATACCTATATCTGTATTAACTTTAAAACAATAATCTAATAACCTATATTAACTAAATAGGAAATTAATTTGTAAAATTGTCTGCCACCTTAGTAGATGACATAAAAATCGAGATTTTGCTATTTAAAGTAAGTACCTGAATAGGTGTTATTATTATATTAAAGGATAATTACCACTTACATTGTACCTGTATTAACCTCAAAAGAATAATTAAAAGAAAATATATATATTATAAAAGAAAAATAATTGTAATTTATTAATTTTGTCAGTCACCTTGTAGGTGGCATAAAAAAACAATATTTTTTATAATAAAATCAATACCTGATTAGGTGTGGTTTTATTATATTATAGGTTAACCCATAAAATAGGGTTTAATAAGTAATTATCTAAATCTGAGAGGTTAAATACCCACGTAGGTGACGTAAAAAAAATATATATATATTTGTTATAACTAAAAGGATTCATGTAAAACAACAAAAAAGCATACCTTTATGTTTAATTTCTTGTCCTACGATTTCCTTGGATTTCCATAAAAGAACTCCTCAGGCCAAAGAAAACTGAGTTTTTTGTTCGGGTGCCGGTATCAGTAATGGCGTCGCCCGTTGAAAAACATCTGATTTTATCACATGTTTTACATAATCTTCTTACAAATCACTAAATAAAATTTTTTCTTCACTATTTCAATTAAATAAGATATTTAATATCTTGATTATAAAAAAAAAATTGATGTGAACGGTGGCTGCACGGAAAACGATATGAAGTTGACAGGTGGGGATTGACATAAGAAGGGTTTTATTTTTTTTAAAGCGCTTGTTTAAGGCTCTGAACTCGTGCATCGTTGGCTCGTAAATTCGATTACTACATGTCTTATTTATCATTGAAGAGACTATGCAGCGAAGTACAAGTAAGGTTTCTGATGAGAGTAAGCAGCGTGGACTACCAAAAGTCGCACGGAAACAAAATATCGTAAGTCACAATGCGTTTAAATATTAATTTGAGAAAAACTACATAAAAAATGTAAAATATGAATTAATAATCATACACTTACATTTATCATACACCTTTTATAAAGAAAAAAATAATGTTAAACATTTATTAGTAATGTCATAAAATCAGAAAAAAGAAAATTTCAGAGCTATTTTCACGATTTATTTCTATTGAACAACCTATTTAATTTTACGTCTGACTTAAAAATTATATCACTAATATCCCACAGATTAAGAAAATATTTATTCTGGTCGTATAAAAACAATAACTTTCTTAAAAAAATCGGAACTATAGACGCAATTTCTGAACTCATCTCGCCTTAATAAAAAAACAGCCCCATTAGTAAAAGGAATTCCCGGGGTTGCAAGCTCAAGTGTGTCAAATGTTTCTCAGATCCCATTGAAAAGGTACTTAGTAATGAGGTAAAAGGTTGGCAAAATTATTTTTGCTGTCTCATAAAATTTTACATGCTAAATTAATAAACATTGAAATCATCTGTCTGTCTGTCTGTCGCGCTTTCACGCCAAAACTATAGAACCGATTTAAATGAAATTTGGTACACAGATAATCTAGACCCTGAGAAAGGACATAGGCTACTTTTAATGCGAAAAAGGGGTTGTAAGAGGAGATGAAAGTTTGTATGGAAATTACGTAATTTTTAATACATATATAACCAATTTAGATGAAATTTGGTTTGGAGATAGTGTGAGACCTTGGGAAGGACATATCGTTATCATTTTTTTGATATTGCTAGCAGATATACACCGCCATTGTGTTTTAACAGTCTCTTAGGAAAAGTAAATAAACACACCAGATAGAGAGTGTTATATGAAGCAAAGTTAACAACTTAATATTAGTTTAATCTTGAAGGAAACTTACAAAACAGAAATAAGTAATACAATATATAAATTAAATCTAAAACAAATAATTAAAACTAATTATAAATAATACCTATAAAATAATTAAACACCTAAATAAAATAATAGTATTAACAATATAATAATATGTTTAAATTTACATTTTATTTTTGTCTAAAAGTTAATATTTCATGCGAAATCATTAGAAACTTACCTAAATGATTTCGCAGGTACTTACAAAACTACTTAAGTACCTTTATTTTTTTAAACTTATTATTGCGTGCGAAGTCGTAGGCAAAAGCTAGTAATTTAATAAACTTAGCTAACTCTCTTGCACCATAGTACTAAAATAACCTCAAAGGAAGAACTATCTTTATTAGGGGCTCCAGTATTTGAAGAAGGAGTCATTCTAACATTAAATTACAACTTATTTTTGTTTTGATATTTCTTATAGAATAGAAAAAAATGATTTCCATACAGTCTATTCTATTATAAAAAACTGTATTTTCGTCCCGTTTTTTTAAATATCTATGGCGTACAAGTTCAGTTTGGAAATTTTCAGACCGAGCGGAAATATGTATTAAACATATTTCTGTGCGGTAGTGACGACTACCAATATGGACACCACGGTCTTAGTTGTTTCAAAAGTGGAGGTCGCTGTTTTCGCCATTCCTCGCTCAACGACTCTCTTGCCGTTGTAGACGTTCCTTCAATTTTTAAACCGCCTGGAATGTCCCGGGACGAGGGCAAGAGACCGGACGGAATTTCGCTGATTTCGTTGCATGCGGTGCCTGGTATGGGACGCACCTGTTGTGACACCTTGGCATCGTCTCTTCTACAAGGGATACTTCGGAGTACTGGAAAGTCGTTACTTTAACTGTTGAAACACCAAAAGGCGAAAATACTTGGTATAAATATATTTGTACTTAGTACGTATAGAACTATTGTGTTTACTATAGCTGCTAGTTAAGGATCAACCAATAGCTATACTTTTCCAATAAAGAGACAAACAGTTAGAGCTACTGTACCAGTGTGTATTTGTGTGAAGCCTCGTCTGCTTCCGGCACCGCTCATGCCATGCGCTCGCGCTGTCTTGGTTGTGGGATCCCCGGAGCGTCCTGGATAGCTGGTCACCTTCGCCACGCTGCCGATGTAATTCCTCTGTGCTGTCGACGATTAAACCCACGACCACAATTAGGAGTGATCTTCCAATAAAGTAACGGAAGGCGCGTGAGTCAGCCGGCCGAGCGGCGCAAGGTCACGCGGAACGGTTCTCGAGAACCTAGTCTCGGTTCTGAGAAATACAACAAATTTACAATATTATGGTGACTAACTCTGCTGTAATTAAAGTCAACACGCTCCTTCCGGTAATATGTTTGTACCAAAACCTCACCGAATATACCTACCTTTATTTTAATAATGCGATCGCCACAAATTACTTAAGACTTGTTAAAAATACTTACTACGAGTATAAATATATATTTATTCGTCGGATTGTTTATGGAATTACTGAGAGACAAGAAGCTTTATTGTGAGTAACAATTGGTACCGACTGCTCCCCACTGCTCCCCACTGCTCCCCACTGCTCCCCACTGCCTCCTACTCGTGCTGGATAAAGCTCCACATGTGATTGTGGATGGAGACTAATAATAGATGAATGAATGTATAAATAATATTGTATGTCATCATGTATCTGAGGGTTCACCGGTTTCCAGGAGACTACTGCATGGGTTGTCGCGGCGGCAGGTGTGCTTACGAAACGCAGCTAGGGCGGTTGAATTGACGATATGCCTTATATGCAGACTTGTAATGCAAATAATGTCTCTGTCGCTGTCTCTATTTCGTTATCGCGTCGTATATATAACCGGCATAGTGAGAGCGATCAATGTTGTTAAATAATAATTATTGATCGACCCCATTCATGGAATTGTAGATCTGTTCACCACCAGGTTCAAAATCACATGTCGTGCAAGAAAAAAAATGCTTCACACACATGTGTTGGTAATGTGTAGTTACAATATTGTGTTTTCATAAATAAATGCTTCATATTATGTTTTGGTAATGTGTAGTTACAATATTGTGTTTTCATAAATAAATATTTATCTAAATCCCTAAACAGAATTAATATATATTTTTGTTGTAATATTCCTAGTTAGAAACCTTAAACCAAGCATTCTTTAATGCTGTTAAACATCAGTGTATGGATGGAACCCATTCTTGGGCAGTCATAACTACATACCAGAAACATCAGTGTATGGATGAAACCCATTCTTGGGCAGTCATAACTACATACCAGAAACATCAGTGTATGGATGAAACCCATTCTTGGGCAGTCATAACTACATACCAGAAACATCAGTGTATGGATAGAACCTATTCTTGGGCAGTCATAACTACATACCAGAAACATCAGTGTATGGATGAAACCCATTCTTGGGCAGTCATAACTACATACCAGAAACATCAGTGTATGGATGAAACCCATTCTTGGGCAGTCATAACTACATACCAGAAACATGAGTGTATGGATGGAACCCATCCTTGGGCAGTCATAACTACATACCAGAAACATCAGTGTATGGATAGAACCTATTCTTGGGCAGTCATAACTACATACCAGAAACATCAGTGTATGGATGGAACCCATTCTTGGGCAGTCATAACTACATACCAGAAACATATATATATATGTATATCATCACGGGTGCCTTGCGGCGCCCGAGACCGCCTAGACGGCCCCAGGGTACCCAGCGGAGGGGTTTTTAATCCCACCTCGTCGTAGCCGATGGTATGAGTCTACACCGAAACAGTGGCTAGCTCGTCGCGATGTTTTTAATAGATTCAATAACCCATCTATAGACAGTTTCACAAGTTGGTATAGTGAAACCGGGACTGACAGTTTAACGTGCTCCCCGAGGCACTATAGTGGTATTGTCAAACAAATTTACATATTTTTTTTAATTAAAAACTTCATTGGTACACACCGGGATTCGATATAACGGGAACAGATATAAGTATTATATTATTTTGTAGAGACATAAACAAAATAAATAAAGTTGTCTGATTTAAGTAAAGGGGAATAGAAATAGCGCGAAGACACTATTAGATATGGAAGATCCCAAATACACTTTGTTAAATATATTACTACTAACGTAGCCACAACGAGGATAGCCGCCGGGCGCCGGTATAAATACCGATTTGTGCTGGAAAAGGGAAAACGTAAAACTATACAAATAAAACCCCCGACATAAAATGTATATTTCTGGCGGACTATTCTATAAAGACTTTCATGAACGTCTTGATTTATTTTATTAATTACTTTAAACTGATAAATATGTAGATAACATACAACGATTGCAAAAGAAATTTAATTAATTTATAAAATCATAAAACTAGATCCAAACCAAACACACACAAACAAATTGAGAGGTTTAGAATTATGTTAAGTAATAACCATTGATATAGTAATATACAAAAAAGACTCGCAAAATTAGGAAAAATCGTTGGAAATCATCAAAATCGTCGGGTGAGAATGTTTACATGCGGGCCCTGCCGGAGGTCGTGTGCGCAGCCGCATCATCCGCGGACGCGCGTTGCTCCAAACCACTAACCACAGAACACCAAAATTCCAGATAAACATTATGACATGAGCATTGCGCGGTAGTCACGCCGGCGTGTCTGTGACCGCAAATACTCGAACATTGTTAGTTGATAATAATATAATAATATGTAGGACCAATTACACATTCAAGGAAAACAAATTCCCTTGTTCAATTACCCTCTTTAATCCAAAGTTTTAATCTAAGGATCTAAAAAAAATACTAAAATCGCAACCCCGTTTATATTTTCATAACTGTCTGTTTTGTTGAATCCCTCTCAGGGTGAGGATGTAATAAATATTTTTACCAAAAATGTTTGAGTAATTGTTGTAAAATCTAGTGTCTTGGTGGGTTCGCTGGTGCCGTTCTTTGCATATATCATAAAAATATCTACAAATTAAATAATAATCCCACTTTATTTGAATAAGCCAAAATGACCATAATTGTTTACAAAACATTTTTTTTAACTAAAACTAAATTTAATTTAATCTTCTATGTCCCAGCGACTCCGTGGGCCCAAGGTCGCTAACATACTCGCAACATTTGTCCCAGCGACTCCGTGGGCCCAAGGTTCCTAACATACTCGCAACATTTGTCCCAGCGACTCCGTGGGCCCAAGGTCCCTAACATACTCGCAACATATCCTCTCTGGATGATAAACGTTGAACAAAATGATACCGAGCTCGGACATCACCTGAAGTTTCTTTCAGGAGGGTACCTAAGTCACAACTAAACTTTTTGGCTTCTGAAGACCAAACACCTGAAGTTTCTACAGCAAAGGGTAAGAATAGAGAAGTTTGTTTAAGGTTTCCGAATATTTTTGGTGTCTGGCCTTAATTGTTGCTGTTACGATGAATAAAGTTTTTCTTTCTTTCTTTCAGATATTGCGCTGGTCACAAACTAAGCTCTAGGCATGTGTACAAGAAGATATTGCCCTGGTCACAAACTAAGCTCTAGGCATGTGTACAAGAAGATATTGCCCTGGTCACAAACTAAGCTCTAGGCATGTGTACCAGAAGATATTGCCCTGGTCATAAACTAAGCTCTAGGCATGTGTACCAGAAGATATCGCTCGGGTCACAAACTAAGCTCTAGGCATGTGTACCAGAAGATATTGCTCTGGTCACAAACTAAGCTCTAGGCATGTGTACCAGAAGATATCGCTCTGGTCACAAACTAAGCTTCAGGCATGTGTACCAGAAACAACGATATAAAACAATAAAAGAATATTAGTAGTAAATAAAACGTTCAAAAACGAACAAATATATATATATCATCACGGGTGCCTTACGGCGCCCGAGACCGCCTAGACGGCCCCAGGGTACCCAGCGGAGGGGTTTTAATCCCACCTCGTCGCAGCCGATGGTATGAGTCTACACTGAACAAGTGGCTAGCTCGTCGCGATGTTTTGAATAGACTCAATAACCCATCTATAAACAGTTTCACAAGTTGGTATAGTGAAACCGGGACCGACAGCTTAACGTGCTCTCCGAGGCACTATAGTGGTGTTGTCAAACAAATGTACATAAATTTTTAAATTAAAAACTCATTGGTACATACCGGGATTCGAACCAGGGACCTAAGTGTTTTTAAGTCCAAGGTCTAACCAACTCGGCCACCACGTATATTTAACAAATAAAAGCAAAAATAACTTCTAGAAGCAAACTAAGACCTTTTATTAGACTATACATTTTGGTTATTTTGGTTGACTTTTCATAAATCATTGTAAAGGTTTACATTAAATAGGTACATAGATTTGACTTTGACAAATGATATTAGCTACTTTTTAATCATTTTTTTTTTTTTAACTAATAATAATAAGACCCTTCTAAATTCAAAAATGCTTGTTGCCCAAAACACCTTACACACTCTGCACCCGCCGCACGCGCCGCACCCCAACACTTGTAACTGATCAAGTAGCTACGAAAACATTTTTGACAAATGCAAAATATCGTGTTTTAATAATTCTTATGGTATTATTTGGACCGGCCGTTCCAAATGTGACATTCACAAGAAATATTTTGTACATTATAATTAATACATTTACTTTCTTTTGAATATTATTTATGGGTTCCTAAATGAAAAACAAGATAATTATTCAATAACTTGTAATTGCTTAAAAGTCTGTGTTATTATTAATATAAAGGAGTCGAGCCCAAAATGAAACAAAATACAGAAGCAAGCATAATAAGTAAATGATTGACTGCGGCATTAATGGAATACCTATCATATGTAAGAGAACATAATCCAAGCAGTGACATTAGCGAAAACAATAAAATACTCACCTGGCTCGAGGTGAGTCACAGAGCGATCCGCGAACTGTCCGCGCCGTGACTCACGCAGGAAGCGAGCCTCCATTATAATATAAACACGGTCGCGTGCCTCACTCCCGCATTTCATTCTCAATACTGTTCGCAACCAGTCGAGCGCAACCAACAAGATGGGTCAAGTCGCGCGACAACTGCTCTACATGTTCAACATGCTGTACGCCGTGTGCGGAGCGGCCACGGCGGCCTTCGGGGCTTGGTTCTTTGTGCAACTGCACGAGATCATGGTGCTGAGGAACGTCAACCATTACTATCTCAACTACGACATATACTGGGTGCAAGTGATACCGTGGGTGTTCATGGTGCTCGGCCTGAGCCTGATGGCGGCGTCGTGGTGCGGCTGCAGCGCGGTGGTCGGCAACCGGAGGGGCACCCTGCTGCTGTACGTCAACGTGCTGGCGCTCGTGACGGCCGGCTTCGTGCTGGTGACGGCGCTCGTGTTCGTGTTCGTGGATGGCCACAACACAGACAAGTTCGTGGACGACACGGTGCTGGACGCCTTCCACAACGCGCGCACGGACGCCGCCGTCCGCGCCGGCTTCGACCGGCTGGAGACCAAGTACCAGTGCTGCGGCGCCATGACCCCGCGGGACTACACCACCACCTCGCGGCAATTCTCGCTGGCGTGCTGCCACGACCAGGAGCTGCCGCCCGGCTCGCTGTGCGAGCTGGTCAACACCAACGCCAACAACCGGTACGGGTGCTCGCAGGTGGTGCGCACGCAGGCCCGGCGCGTGCTGGTGTACGTGGCGGCGGCCTGCGTGCTGCTGGCGCTCACCCAGCTGGCGGGGCTGGCGGTGGCGCTTCGCCAGTACCGCCGGCCCAAGGACCCGCGCACGCATCTGCAGGAGTCCGAGAGCAAGAAGGTGCTGTTATAAGCCAGTAGTGTTGACGGACGAGGGTGTCGCGCGTCTCCTCCTCGGAGACGGGCGTTCTACCCTCGCAGATCCTACAGCATCAGATTACTGCTGAACGAGGAACAATGTAGCTCCAGCAATTACTATTAATATTGATAAAAGTTGTTCTTACGTCATCAATTTAAGCTGATTAAAATCAATTTAAGAAGAACTGAGATGGTACAATACATTGATCGTTCAGACAAAATAGTTCTATTTTTAAGCTAATAAAATCTTCAATCTATTACAAAAATTCAATTGTACGGAAGTAGACAGTGAATTAGGTATTGTTTTCGTTTTGTCAAATTGAATTAACTCTTCAGCTCACTCAGTCCGGGAATTCATTAATATATTTGTTTGTTTTTGCATTTAATGTTTGTTTTTAACGCGATATCTAATTAATTGTAAATAAATGTGGAACGTTACTTGGAAACCAAAAACTAGGTTATACTTACTTAAATGCAAATAATAGAAATGTTATTTACAAATGATGATTTTTATATAATAATAATAAATTAGTAATGTAACTAGTCAGAGTGTGACATTAAGAATCTCTAATTAATTAAGTTACTTTTAATTATAAGACTTAAGTTATTTATTTTGTAATTTTACACCTACGCCTAGTATTAATATTTTATTGTAAGATTAGTTTAAAATCGCGATTTTAAATAACAATAATAAATAGATTATATTTGTATTTGTATCTTTAATTTCCCCACAACCTTTGGCCAAGTGACCCCATGCTCGTGCTGCCACTCCCGAGCCTCCGCAGACCGACGCAAGCCTCCAGGATCTAGCGGCGGAGGCCATCACACTTCGGCAGACCCGACACAGACAGGTAGGAAGCAATAACTGCATCTGTAATTAAAACTAATTTATACATAACGGAGACATAATTTTGATATAAATTACTATCATATCGTATTACCAAACTATTTCATAAAAACTATTTCATAGTACACGGAAGATAGTCCGAGCAGGCTTCAGGCGCCGCTCACACAACTTGAAGATTAACAAATGAGTAAAATCATCAGTTATAATGAGTCACCTCGTCTCCAATAATCAAACCATTAAACTCCCATTTAATATTAAATAAGTAATAAATGACTCATATATAAATATCCTTAACAAACTGACTCACGGTAAATCATTAACATTAAATCTCATCGCCTTAATTATAGAAACAAATCGACTATTGTATTATATTATTCTTAAGTCACCTGCGTGACCTATACAATATAAGTGACAACAATCCAAATTGCAGATAAAACTATCTTAATAAGCAAAAAAATAAATTAGTTAAGGTATAAAAACAAGTATAAGTAAACTCTGTTAATTGAAACACAATTAAAACAATTTTAAGAGTTGATAATCTTTGCGTTAATCGTTCGTGCAACCATCTCGCGCACCTCGCGTATCACACGTCGAGAGCTAACCGACGCGGGCGCACGTTCTTGTCGTGACCTTATCATAAAACTCCTCGCGGCCCCTTCCACCGGTTCAGTCGGTTTCTTACCTTCGCCCGAATCAGACGTAACGATCGCGATGTCGAGCGAAAGTTCGTTGAAAACTTTGCTCTACGTTGTGAATGTGTTGTACGCGGTGCTCGGCCTGGCCCTCGCCGCCACGGCCATATGGTTCTTCGTCCAGGTCACGGAGTTCACCAGCCTGAGGAACAGCAACCATTACTTATTGGATTACCGCGTCTACTGGCTGCAGATCACCCCCTGGTTCTTTATTCTGCTCGGGTTCTTCGTTCTGTTCGTCGCCCTGTGCGGATGGCTCGGCGCCAGCAAGGACAGCAGCGGGCTGATGAGCGTGCACGTGATCTTCCTGATCGTGATGATCGTGGGTCACCTGATCGCCTCCGCGCTCGTCTTCATCTTCGTGGACAGCGACTACACGGACAAGTTCGTAAAGGATACGATCTACGACGGCTACAACAACATTCAGAATGACGTGCGCGCCGCCAAAGCGTTCGGCATTATCGAGCGCAAGCTGCGATGCTGTGGTGCCAACGACGCGAGAGACTACAAGCGGTTCCGCAACGACCTGCCCATAACCTGCTGCAACTCCAGCTACATCAACAACTACGACCTGGACAACAACTACTACAGCAGCGGCCTCGACAACACCAACCAATACTACAACACCTACAACAACTACAACTCGTACACCGCTGGCGAGTACCGTCCCTACCGCATCTGCGACTTCACCGACAAGGAGGCCAACGAGCGGTTCGGCTGCATCAAGGTGGCCGCCGTCTATTCCAAGATCATTGGGCTGTCGATCGCCGCGTCGTCGCTGGTGATGGCCGTGCTGGAGATCATCGGGCTGATCGCCGCCTGGAGACTCAACAAGATATACAAAGGGGAGGAGCACTATATATCGCGCAACGGGGTGCACCACTACCCGCAACAACCCGAGAAGAGCGAGACGGACTGCTGAACCGATCCTACAACATTCGTCGACAGTATTATACCACCGCAGTAGTAATTTGAACTCTCCAGTTCGGGAATAAGGTACTTTTTGGTCGGCCGGGCTTCGCATCCGAAACGATCGAGTTACAGCGAACTGAAAAATGTAGTGTTAAGTGTGACTGGTAGCTTATAGTTAGTGAAGTGGGAAGCTCTAAATATCCTCTTTCGAGAAGAAATCCACGGCAGCTTTCACCAGGCGTATGACGTAAACATTCCACGCGAGGAGGCTGCGCGGTGCTAATTACCATAACGGTCGGCGGTGACACAATCACCGAATGTGGCAGTCCCTCGGTACTTGTGATTCACGAAGGTACGTCCTCGCGGGAACAATGGAACACCATTGCCATGCGACGCGAGCTGCGACCTCGTGTGCGCGTTTCACTTTCCCAAGTCCCTTCCCAATGCTCTCCGCATGTATTGCATTGCCGCTTCGGTTAGGGTCGCTCCGTGAGGTCCGCTACTCGAACGGCATCGAACGCTAAAATATTCTAAGAGTTGATGACGTAATGAGTTCTGTAGCATTTGTGACCTCAAAACCGAGCTGTGGCAATGTTTTCTCGGTTTATTAGGCCCATGCGAGGCGGTTAGGTAACGCTGGGCTCGGCGGAGGTACATGCGATCTGCATTTGAAAGGGTTTTACGTAATGTTAGCAAGATGTCACTTTCTATGTTCGGAAACAAAGACACTCCGCGGTAACGAGGCGCCGAGTCTGTCGCACAGTTTTGTGACGCAAAAACCGCTTCCTAAGCATGTGAAAGTGGCATCTTAATGTGCTGGAATAGATTTTGTAATAATGTAATTATGATAGTATTAGAGTTGCCATACTTGTGTATCGTAGGTACCATTAGATATATTCCGTCCGTTGTATGAACAGGTGTCATTTTGTGTATCTTATGTTTTAGGTCACTCTTTATAAATAACATAATTATGATTATATAGATGTGCTTATAATTTATTAATTAAAAATGTTTAACATACATTTGAGTGGCTTGCGCTACCTACCTATAATGCTAACCGATGCCGTCATCGGCTCAGCCACTGGCATTTGGCCGTTGTGCTGGAACTTAGTTGGTTTAAGTTATACTTAGATAGTGCGATGCAGCTTTAGATTATAGTTTAGTAAACTTAAGTATAATAGTTGTATAATAGTTGTATAATTTCAACAAATACCACCAATTTGAAGTCTCGTTACCATTAAACCAAAGAGATGTAACTAAATATATATAAAAGAAATATTTGGAAATGTTCAGACCGGTCGTTGTTCTGCAATCACTAATACCAAACGCGTTGGTTGCCAATACACTCCATCACAAATACTACAAATTAATATTAAATAAATATATTTTTAGATTAAGTAATGAAATGTATATTTATTAGCATACACCACACTAGTCCATAAGATCCGTTTCGTTTTTATTAAAAATATACATTAATAATTTCGTTATTTTTATTTGTTTTTTTTTTCATTTCATTACTAAATACCTACCTACTTAATATCCTAAGCCCATTATTCATAAAAACTTTATTTAGCGAATTTGTTAAAAAAATAAATGGTATTTCGTCTCTTTTTTTACCAATGAAAATATTTATTGACAGAAAAGAGAAAAACAGCTATTTTAACTTAAACGCTCAAACGTAAATAAAGTGTGAAATGGGTTGTTTTTGGTCTGATTAGCAACAAAAAAACTATTTTACTATTATTGTGTTTAATTATCATTTATAAGACATTACATTAACATCATATTTTGTGATGAAATGTTTTGCAGTTGTATCTGGAGGCGTCCGCGGTCTCCGCCAACAACCGACAACTCATTCATTCCTAAAATAATAGTTATCATTTCGATGAAATGTATAAAATCCACTCAAACCAAAAGTTGTTTGAAATTTTCTACAAAAATATGACACAACTTTCAAACTAGTATTTCTCGTTCGTTCGCAACTGCCATTTACAAAAATATTGGATGTCGTAACCGCGGAGTACTCCCGCCGCCCGCACGCGCCCTACAATACTATTACTTAAGTCTGCCGGAATAAGGTCCAAATCAGTTAAACCATTCTTGATAATTTGAAATGTAAAAAATATGTTTACTCGACATAATAATGACCTCATCACCGGCGCTTGCGGTCGCGGAGGTCAAGCCGAATCCACCTGACGTCATCACCCCTGGATCCCCATCCAGGCATGTCCGCCCCTGGCTCGGTGGTTTACACACACTAATTTTTACAAACTTTGCTTATAAAAGTTTGCATGATATAAAGATGTTGATTTCGGTTGGATCTTTTCAGACACCGCAAATGTATCCAATTAAGTAGTATTTGGTTTGGTGTGATGTCCTGACCAGGCGAGGCGGTTGCCGCTGCCGACGGTACCGGCCTTTGCCTCCGGTCGCTAACTGCCGCCAGCCTCGACCCACTTGGAGCAGCACGCCTGCGCGGGCGCACAATGCTTGCGCTGTGCACTGTACAAGCTACGGTACGTGTTGGCGGAATTTGGGAATAATCAGCTATTCAGCGCTTGTCTCACTGTAGCGGCGCTAGTACGGTATGTACTACAGCTTATTAGTATTGCGTAGTGCACAGACTGCTCGGCCTAGAATGTGCTTACACTGTACTGTACTGGTGGCGCGACCAGAAACAAAATAGAGGATGCTACGCTCATATGTATACTGTTTATAGGTACGAGTGCTAATTGAATAATTCTTATATAGCCTCACATAGCCTGTTTACATCACGCTACGGCCCACAGGAGCAGAGCAGTAACCGTAAACTATAAGCCACCGTGCGACGCGCCTGCGCAGGACCATGCTCAGTAACTGTGCAAGTCGTGATGCAGTAACGATTTATTATGTGGTATGCCGCAGTACAATTTTATAGTTCTCTTAATGCAAAGGAAAGTTAGAACCACTGTAGGAGGTTCCGTGGAACAATATGTTAGGGTCTGCCGAGCGCGACGGCAGGCTTCTGGCTGAGATGTCTATGAGGGAACTGTCGCTGCGACAACCCCGAAGCCAAAGGGTGCGGCGGTGATGCAATGTGTCCAGCGGCTTATCGTCTCCCGAGCACTCGCGCGCACCCCGACACATGATTAGATAGACAAAACGTGTTTATGTCACGTTTCTATTCAAATTTCATATTTTACTATGATTGTTTTTACGATACCTTTAGAAAAGATAGATAAGCAGAGTTACAGCTAGCTTTTGTTGCCCTTAGGCTTTGCCCATCTTATTATTTGTACACAAAACAGAATCCGGTTAATTTATGTTATTGTTCGCGTAATGTTACTAAAATATACTAATTTTACCTCCCCTACCTTCCCCACCTTCCCCACCTCTGCTTCATAAAATATCTAAAAGATATATTCATTAATTTTGTAAATCAACTGCAGATAATTATTTTTTTTCCCGTTATACATGGTGACTTTGAAAGGATGTACTTTGGGCTAATATGCAAATGAAAAAAAAATTGGCTTCTCCATACAAACCATACAAACTAGTAATGACCAATTTGTATGGGGAAGCCAATTTTTTTTTCATTTGCGACACATGGTTCCATGGGAAAAGTTGTTCGTATTGATGAGTAGAACCTCATATTAGCCCAAAGTATATCCTTTCAAATTCACCCTGTATTATGTAAAAAACTATATTATTTTTCCTTCTGCTATTGAATTTTCAGAAATAGTAAAACACGTGTCAATTAGTTTTATACCACCTTATTTATGTCAAACTTCCCCCATTCAAGTTTCGTAAAATAATGGAACACGTGTCCAGCAGTTCTGTAAGAACACGTGTCCAGCAGTTTTGTAAGAACACGTGTCCAGCAGTTTTGTAAGAACACGTGTCCAGCAGTTCTGTAAGAACACGTGTCCAGCAGTTTTGTAAGAACACGTGTCCAGCAGTTCTGTAAGAACAGTTTACATACAAAGTTTGCTGTAGCACCCATCGTTCCTAAGATACAACACAGTTAGGAAAACCACCACCGCCCATCCGTGGAACCATGTGTCAAATAAAATTGTGCCTGTATATATACACAGAAAAAAATTAATTCTTGTATTAAAAATATATTGTTTCATATATGACGGAAACAATATATGCTTAAATCAAAAAAAAATATCTTGTATTAAGTAAATATTTCTTCTCACTAAAGTAAATGTTCTTAACCCAAGGCAATTTTTACTTAATTTAAGAATATTATTGTTTCCGCCATATATGAAACAATATATTCTTGAATGGTTTAATCCAAAAATTCCTTTTTTCCGTGTAGACACCCCACGCGACCTATTTGTTGAACATTGTTATTTCACTTTTCTATTATATTATAATAGTTTCAGACATTACTCAGTGACTTCAGGTCAGCTTTAATCTTCCCATACAAATCGGACTCCATCATATCAAAATAGCAAGTACGTAAGGATAACCGTTTTAGATGCGTAAATAACGATTACCCAACGCACACACATATGCGCAGGACCAGCCTACACTGTGACCGCTGGCGTGGTCGAGTGGTCACGCGCAGGTCGAGAGGTCATGGGTTGTGAATCACTCGGGATACCAATGTGCACTCTGGTAGGTACCGATGAGGAAATCATAAAACAGTAGCGAAGGTATTACAGATCGTATGATTCATAAGGCAGGTATGTGCCGTCCGCGCCGCCGTATATGTGGTCTATCAGCTACGAGTGACGCCGCGGTGCTATGGCCGTGCAAATATAGCTGGCCTGTAGGTATTGCTTGAGGAAACATGTTAGCGTAAAACCCATTCAATGTTTTTTCCTTTGTTTTTGTGGTGAACTTATATTTGCCTGTAAAGGATTACATTACATAAATATGTTTGACAGAGTCAGGGTACCCTGCGCGGTGCCTCGATGTAGCCTGTACCCACACCTGCATATTTGTTTGACAGAGTCAGGGTACCCTGCGTGGTGCCTCGATGTAGCCTGTACTCACACCTGCATATTTGTTTGACAGAGTCAGGGTACCCTGCGCGGTGCCTCGATGTAGTCTGTACTCACACCTGCATATTTGTTTGACAGAGTCAGGGTACCCTGCGCGGTGCCTCGATGTAGTCTGTACTCACACCTGCATATTTGTGTTGTTGACACCAATGTAGAAGTGATGTAGGTGAGAGGGCGCCACGATAGCGTCCCATACCAAGCGGCACACTCGGCCGCCTGCGTACACGCAATGATTCATAAACCGAACAACTTGAATACGTTCGCAACTAAGTTATAATTACTTTGGTTCAATAAAATTATCACATTTAGTCGGTCTGCGTGAGCTCGCCTAGTTCCGGTTTTGCCCACCAGCGGATCTCCATTTGTTTTTTACTAAAGCCCGGTGTGACTACATATATGTATACCTGATGGTAGATGAATGTTTGTCTCCACTATGCCGGCTTGGGAAGCCGAGGACTCTTATAATTTATTGTAGGAAGTAGATAAATATTGGCATTACAATTACCAAAACGTTTAATACGGGAAGATACATCTTGTTTCTTACTAGCTCGCGATGTTCTGTGTCTGAAGGGAAAGGGGAAGGGAATGGCGCACGCTCAGACCTTATCCTAAATATATAGTTTTGTTTATACTTCCTAAATGCCTGTAAATGTTTACATGAAATAAATATTTTTGAAATGAACTTTGAACATTGAAAAAGTCTCCAGAGCTTTGTACATTGTTCGTGATATAAAGCCACTCTGCGAAGCTGAAACGGGTGTAAGGTGTCGGTCGCCGTTGAGCTCTGGTGCTACCTATCCACAACCTCTGTATCGGAATACCAGTGAGTTCCCCGCGGGAATACCTATTGATGGTCATTACTTTGTGGATATAAAATCACATATTATTGCAATGTGGAGCACTTGATTTATTTATTTTCATTTGTATGAATAGCAATTAGTTCTATAAATATAACCAAATTGAAACATTTTATTTTATTTTCATTTTAACTTATTGAGACTTGCGTGTGACACACACCTCACAAGAATATTAACACCTTTAGGGACAAATATAACAGATGCTAAACACTTGCGTACTCTCCGTTACATGTTTGGTCATTCGGAGGTACCTCGAGGTATAGCCAAGCCATACCCTCGTCAGCTGTAGCACTATGACGGCTTCTCCCATTACCATTTGTCATCCACAGCCTCCTTAGATGCGTACAACACTTTGACTTTGCCACGAGTTACGTTTGTTTCTTAAGTTATCTTGTATAATAAAATATTGCTCCACATTAGTATACTCGCAAATGTCAAGCAAATAAACATGTGAAGCAAAGACCCTGTAAGAACGTATGTGATCAACACTGGTTACACTTCGGATGTGATGGCCGATACACTTCGGATGTTTTGGAAGATTCAAGTCTATTGTCATAATTATAAAGTTTTAGAGTTAAAACTTAAAGTTTGCCAAAATTATCTTACTAATATTATTGGATGATTAGCTCATACATATACATAAGATATTGATGCAAACTGTCCGGCCGCTGGATGGAACGCAAACACTGTTGTTGTTGATGGTCGCAGTACTTGGCCGAGCATCGAACCAGTGACCTACTGGAGGAAGGTCGTCGGTGAAGCGACACACCGCTGTCCTTAAGAGGTTCGTTTTAGTTTCGATGTTGCAAGACATGTTGTGGAACAAAAACCTTTTGTCATACAAAGTTGTTAACGCAATTATTTTTCAGTGTTTTTTTTATTATTTTAGCAAGAGGTACATACCTAATTCAGTTTAGCCTTTACCATTTAGTTTTGTATGTATTGCGCGCCTTTGTATACGTACTTCTCTAGACTTGTGACCGATGTGTGTTGATATCATTTTGAGTTTGGCGTAGTGATAGTGTAGTGTTTGAGAGCACACAAGCTGCCGAACACCACGCGGCCACCGATATAATTACCCTAACATAAGCGTCACCGGTAAGGTAAACCGGGGGCAAAAGCTAGTTTATGCCTTGTAATAGGTTTGTTAAAATATGTTTCTATATCAACTAGTGGTCAAGATATTGGTTTAGACAGACAAACAGGCGGACTAAGTGATTCTAAAAGGGTTCCGTTTTAATATAAAAAACGTATGGAATCTTCTTACTGCTCCTGCTACAACTGCCATGCTCATGCTATCACTGTCTGCGCCTCATTTAATAAAAAAAAACGATTTACAATACAATCAAAAAACAACTAACTAGGTATACAATATTTTCATACAGTTCTGTGGCATTTTAATATACCCAACTTTGCTTCAATAACACTTTTTCTATCTGGTGTATTTGAAAAGCCCAAAGTAAATTTTTTATCATAATAATATAATATAAAATAATAATAATATGTAGCTAAAATTACACATATAGCTCTGGTCACAAACTAAGCTCTAGGCTTGTACTATGTGCACCGGAAGAAACGATATAATACATATTATATTTTACAAACACCCAGACCATGTTAAACTTTTTTTTTTGCCATGGGTGGGAATTGAACCCACGACCTCCGGATACAACGCCAAAGGCGCAACCACTAGTCTACGGAGGCTGTCGGATAACAAAGCTAAAATGTCAAACGGCTAGATATTATTATATCGTATTAGATCTATTCATGACAGATGGTTTTGCAATAGGTGGGCGACATTGCCTACCTCTAGCGGTAAAGCAGCCAACGACGGCCTTTCGAACCAATTACAATGAAATATAAAATAATATGCATTGAGTAATACTGAAGCTTTCCACTGGTGAAATAATGATTACGACCGGTTTAGTAGCTCCTGCAAACAGACCTACCTCTTTACAATACTACCTAGATTGCCTTTCTTCTTATTTCATTTATGAATAATAATTGAATACACAAAAGTGCTAAATAATGTTTTTAAACACCTAAATATTAAAAACATTGTAACTCCCTGGTCCTAATATAGAACTTAATATATTACTATCGCAAGAAGTATATTTTCTGTACACTATGTATAAGTAGTACGTACGGTTGTATACATTCCGCAGCGAGCGAGAGGCTCCGGGAAGTGGGTCGAGGACTCCACAGAGGTGCTCTAAGGCCGCTCGGACCTCCGACACACCTCGCTGTGCCTGTAGCGGCAGTTTCATTTTTATTTTATTGTTATCGCCCCTCTGTCCCAAATAACGACAGTTTGATTACGGAAATCAGTTTATTATTGTAGGTATCATTTATCAGTAATAATTCTATTAAATTTTGGTTTATATATTTATTTAAAATTCTTTATTGCACAAAAGTGTACTTCCCTTAGGCATTTTCTACCAGCTAACCTTTGAGAGAGTCAAGTATGCTTAGGGTGCGACTGTTTAAAATAGAAATACAACTACTTTAATACGGCATTTACCTAATACAATGCGCAATAAATACCAAATAAAATATTGCACAATAAAACTTATGGTAAATATTACAACTTGACACAAAATCGTGATTGCATGCTAAAGTGGGGTCTTAAAAATAAGTTTAATAACTTAGTAGCCTCTCCCGGCACGGCACTGTGTGGCGACATTATTCATATAATGTTTTATTTCCTATTTTTATTTTTACACATATTGCTCTAGTCACCTGTCACCTGTACCATGTGTACCGGTGTTACGATATAATACTTATACGTAGAGTATAATTAATATATACAGAAAATACTTATTATATTTTATAAACACCCAGACCATGGCAAACTGTACAGAGAAACTTACTAAAATTTTTTGCCACTGGTGGGAATCGAACCCACGACCACCAGATGCTAAGCCAAAGGTGCAACCACTAGTCTACGGAGGCGGTCATTTTTATTATAATGATTAGATGAGAGCGCCTGTATCCGCGACTGGCATCGACCGGTGACAGACGCCATCCCGTGACACGTTTGCGGGTAATCAGCAGCTAATTAGATGTTATTTTTGGTTAATTAATTCCGAAGAAATGTAGGTCGAGCCAAGAGGAGACCTCACGTCACACCGACGCTTCGGAGAACATTTTCTGCCGCGTCGCGTCGTCTTACTCACTTTTGATATGAAGAGACTGCCCGCGTCTTGTCGGATCTTTCCGTCTTCTATCACGACTCCCCCGTTTTTATGTAAATTATTACAAAAATATTTTATTTTATAATTCTTTATTACTTACATTATAAATTACAAAACAAAATACTTTAAAAAGTACCTAAATGTAAAACCTATTAAAAATTGAAAATTGATGATGCAATATTTCCTCTGATTGGCTAGTATTTGCAAGAAAAAGCTGCTGAAACATCAACCAGCTTGGGAGCAAGTTGTTTTGTAAAAGAAAGCATCGCCTCCCATAGACCGGCCGTATCTACAGCAAAATACATAACTGCTGTATAAGTTACTATCTTTTTGGCATTTGTGCAGTTTGCTAATTCCGCCGCAGGTTCGGCTATTACGGAAGATCCCCTGCAGGTGAGACGATGCTATAAGTGTCTACGCATGTAGCGGCCCACACCTACCATAAAGATCGTACCGTCTCAACCTCCAACGACATACCGTCAGACCACTTACCATCGTCGCGACGTTAACTATTATTAACTGCCAAAGGTTTCGACTTTTACTTTTACCATCACTAGGGTTGATTTTTCAATCGTCAGACAAAGATATTCAACAGATAACTTGTATGATGAAAGAATAAATTTAACAGTTCTTCATACAAGTTAACTATCGAATAACTTTATCTGACAATTGAAAAATCAGCCCGTATTAATGTCCTAGGTTTAGATATACGTTCCGATCTTAACCACCACAATTATATTGAGAGCATTGCAAATACAGCTTCAAAAAAACTTGGCATCATAAATAATAAGGTGCCTCGGTTTACGAATACTGTTCGCATCTTTGGGACGGATCTGCCAAGTATCTGTTATCTGCTCTCGATACCCTGCAGAAGCTAGCGACTAGAATTATTGGAGACGAAACGCTCAATAAAACCTTGGAGCCGTTGCAGCTTCGCAGGGATGTGACATCGTTGAGCGTATTTTACCGCCTATACCATGGACAGTGCTCTGAAGAGCTTTTCAACATTATTCCCCCTTCCCCTTTCCGTTATAGGACAACACGCACTGGTTGCAAAATGCATATGTATACCGTGGCGGATGTACCAACTCGTACTAAACGTTTTGGCGATTCATACATTTGCCATACAATTAAAATGTGGAATGCTCTACCAGCTTGCGTGTTTCCTTCCTCTTATAACCTATATTCCTTTAAACGAAGCGTGAATAGGCATCTCAAGCCGGCATAATGATGGCATTCGCTTGTTGCTATCATTCCTGGACATTGCATACTGCTTAACATGCAAGGTATAATAAAAAAATAACAAAATACATATAGTCTGTCTCGATAAAATAAAGAAGTCGCTGGCAAATATAATCCAAGTGTCGTTCATCCTTCACAATTCCCTGGAGCATCAGTGACTGATGACTGGAGCGGCCGAGGCTTCCACGCACCAGGGAATTGCATATTCATCAATGTCATTGTCTTCTTATGATATTGTATTGTATACTCTACTCCCTAGGGCAAGTCTCATATAATACATGCCCGACTACAGGAACAGCCTCGGAGCCCAAGCTTCTAGATGTGTCGACTCCAAACGCTACCTTCATCCGCTTCCGTCACGCGTGACCCGCGGAAACACGGGTTGAAGAAAAGTCACAAAATATATATACGTGGTGGCCGAGTTGGTTAGACCTTGGACTTAAAAACACTTAGGTCCCTGGTTCGAATCCCGGTGTGTACCAATGAGTTTTTAATTAATAAAAATTTATGTACATTTGTTTGACAACACCACTATAGTGCCTCGGAGAGCACGTTAAGCTGTCGGTCCCGGTTTCGCTATACCAACTTGTGAAACTGTTTATAGATGGGTTATTGAGTCTATTCAAAAACATCGCGACGAGCTAGCCACTTGTTCGGTGTAAACTCATACCATCGGCTACGACGAGGTGGGATTAAAACCCCTCCGCTGGGTACCCTGGGGCCGTCTAGGCGGTCTCGGGCGCCGTAAGGCACCCGTGATGATATGTTATGTTATGTATGATTCACGTTCCGTGCAAGCAGCTGTCAGGGATTGAACAAGTGGACGAAATGTGCGATTAGCAAACTAGGCAAATTCTGATATTGATTTAGATTATTTCTGTATCATATTATTTAAGTATTTCAATTTAAAATATTATAAGTATTAAACATACAAATTCACACATTTTATATTTTTATTTATGCAACAAAAATCAACAGCACAATACAATATCAAACACTTTTAAATATATTACGAAACTTTGGTCATTCCAAGATTCCTATTAGGTATACGGCGCCCTAATTATCATTAATATATTATTTATTTTATTTGATTGTCTCGAAGGTTTGACCGGTAGAGAATGCCTAGCGGAATTAAGTCCGCCTTTGTATTTTGTATACAATAAAGATTTAAATAAATACATATATTTATTTTAAAGTTTGCAAACTTTGCAAATTGCGGGGGTTTCAGGAACCACTAAGAACTCATTCCCGCCAACGACTGGACATCCACGTAGTTAGGTGGTCGCACCGACCCGCGAAACTACTTTTATTATTTCAACGGAAATTCCCAAAACCTGTCCGTATGTAACGACGGAGAACATAGAACAAACGACTGTTGGAACCAATGAGCTTCAAGCATAGAGACGGAACTTTGGTTACCAACTCAACTACGTACAATTTTTTATAAGAAAGGTATTTTAATTAGATGAATAAAATGATGTGCGAAGGCGGATTTTTTTCAGATTTTAACTTTGATTTAAGTAATTTATATTTTCCTTTACAGGAAATAAAATTACTAGTATTTTCAAAAAAAAATTACGTAATAAAAGCATATTAATAAAAGTCATTATAATATTACTACGACTGATAACGACTGTACTACATACTGGTGACATTATAATATTACTACGACTGATAACGACTGTACCACATACTGGTGACATTATAATATTACTACGACTGATAACGACCGTACCACATACTGGTGACATTATAATATTACTACGACTGATAACGACTGTACTACATACTGGTAACATTATAATATTACTACGACTGATAACGACTGTACTACATACTGGTGACATTATAATATTACTACGACTGATAACGACCGTACCACATACTGGTGACATTATAATATTACTACGACTGATAACGACTGTACCACATACTGGTGACATTATAATATTACTACGACTGATAACGACTGTACCACATACTGGTGACATAATAATATTACTACGACTGATAACGACTGTACTACATACTGGTGACATTATAATATTACTACGACTGATAACGACTGTACTACATACTGGTGACATTATAATATTACTACGACTGATAACGACTGTACTACATACTGGTGACATTATAATATTACTACGACTGATAACGACTGTACTACATACTGGTGACATTAAAAGGTTGTACTTTCCTAATAATAATAGTACTTTCTTTATTTGCTACACGAGGTCCAAATTGCTCTTGAATCAAATACAGTCAAATACGTTCACGAACGTATTTAATGTCAGGTCAAAATTAATTTGAGTCAATATGCGTTTGTTATGTAGGTACGCGTTTATTTCTATATTTAATTTGAACCGGTTGGTTTGGTGCTTGGCCGATATCAAACAGTACATCCGTTATTTCTATTATTTAGTGTATTTTTTCACGTATATACGTGGTGGCCGGGTTGGTTAGACCTTGGGCTTAAAAACACTTAGGTCCCTGGTTCGAATCCCGGTTTGTACCAATGAGTTTTTAATTTAAAAAAATATGCACATTTGTTTGACAACACCACTATAGTGCCTCGGAGAGCACGTTAAGCTGTCGGTCCCGGTTTCACTATACCAACTTGTGAAACTGTTTATAGATGGGTTATTAAGTCTTTTCAAAACATCGCGACGAGTTAGCCACTTGTTCGGTGTAGACTCATACCATCGGCTACGACGAGGTGGGATTAAAACCCCTCCGCTGGGTACCCTGGGGCCGTCTAGGCGGTCTCGGGCGCCGTAAGGCACCCGTGAAGATATGTATGTATGTAGTGTATTTTATAAGGATAATAATCTAACTAAATTTAAAAATGAAACGCCATTCGTTAGTTCTTTAGGCCGTTTTTGATTTATCTCAAAAACGGCCTGGCGGATTTAAAAAAAAATATATATTTTGTTCGCTGTAATACGTGTGAAAAGGAAAAATAATAGAGAAAATCCAGATTTTTTTTTTACGTAAAATGACGGTACAGTTTGTGATTGTTAATTTTGATCTGTCACGTGTCACTTAATTACTAGCGACCTGCCCCGGCTTCGCACTTATATGTATCAAGGTACTATGTATAAAACAAATACATTTTATGGGGGTTTAAAGCTACGAACCAGACGACAAGAGAACCATAAACTAGCACACCAACCAACACAGTGCTCTACCTGCTTTACGTAATGTGTGCAGTCGTATTCGAGTCTAAATGTTATCACTAATAACATTTTTAATAACATCTTGAAATGTCATAATATTATGTCCACAAATAAACAGAATACAGGAATAATCAATCAAATGTGCACCATTCGTCCGTCAGGTAGTTTGAAGCTCAGTCTGTTTCGTCTCCACTTGCAGGTTAACCTCGTTGGTTCGGAACTTGTTATGGTAATCACATTCCCGCGACAGATTTTGGGCCGAAGCCGGTTACACACCTTACTATTGATATCGCGAGGTATACATTCTACTCTAGCACAGACCACTAAGCAGAACTTTGTACAGGCTTATTACCCAAAACGGTTTTGTAAGTGTTGTGCCGCGGTGCTCACGGCGACAGCATTATGTTTTCTCTTTAATGTGTTCATCCAGCAACTAGCCAATCGGATCCGCGCGGATATCATATTGCCTGATTTCCCTACTTTATGTATAATAAAATTCAAAGTTTTAAAACCAAGCTATAGAATTGTTGCCAATCAATACTAACATTATAAAGAGAAGAGATTTGATTGTTTGTTGTTCCGGATAAACCTACTGAACCAATTAAATATAATATCTCACCAATGGAAAGCCTGTCAGCGAGTAATATTATGTTACTCCGCTGTATTTTATTTTCGAGGACGCGAGTCACAACTAGTTATTCATAAAGTCATGTTTCGGTTTTAGTCTGTGGGTTCACCAGTTTTCAGGAACCTTTTACATCGATTAGTGGCGGAGGTAGCAGGGTTGACGATAAAGCAGCGAACAATGCAATTTGGTGTTTGTTGCCGCCCCTTCCGTAACCGAAGCCGGCGACCAATGCTGTTAAAGACATTGAATTGATCGACTCCATTCATGAACTTTGTAGGTCTGCTTACCATCAGGTGGATGCAAAGTCACTTATCGGGCTCCAAAAAGGATGCAACCATCCTTGATTCCCAACAAACAAACAAAATCAACGCAACTTTTATATAGAAGGTCAGCAGATGTTAACGCAGACTTGATGAAGTGATTTAAGGCTGCGTGCTGCACAGGCACTCCAGCTAAAATATTTTTCGAAAACGTGTGGGTTAAGCGGATAACCTTAAACTAGTAATTTGTAGAGGGTGAAATTTCCATGAATTTTTACTAGTAAAACTTTTTTCTAGAGTGCATAGATACCGAGATATAGGGCTTTGAAAAAGTAAAAAAACACGCCCCCCCCCCCCCCCCCTTACTTTACCACTTCCTACAGAGAAGGTAGTGGTGGAATGTGACTCCTCCTCTGTAGAATGTTTATACTATCTATAGGGTAAGGTTAAAGAGTATAAGAAAGGATTTTTATTTTTAATGAAAGTTTATTATACACAATTTGCAAATAGTAAATTATTATAATAGAACAGTATATTATAATCACTACCATATAATTTAATACTTTATTAGTTTGGCATAAGGAGGTTCTTCTTCTTTCCGATTTTCTTCAACGTCAAGCAGTGCGTCCATTGCACTTCCCTCTTGACACTCTCCTTCTGCGTCTTCCTCCTGGAGGTCAGGATCTACTAAATTTAATAAATTTTCGCATGCAAGCGCCGAGCAGTTCTTGCAACGAGTGGAGCACAGTAGTCCTGCTTTCTTGCAGCTGCATGCTACAGTGCTACACCCTTTGTTGCATTTACAAAAGGTGATGCAAAGTATGTTGTATGGGGCTACATTACACGTGGTCCTTATGGGGACAACCCCTTGCCGCGTCAGTGACCACCCCCAAGCTGTCGGCACAATGTTGTTACTCAGCCACGTCTGCACTTGGTGGTATGTTCGAAAAATATGTTGGGTGGCCGCGTCTTTGGTAGGAGGCAGCCTGGCTAATTGGAATTTAGACTTGGCCACTGACTTAGTGAAACTATGGAGGTTGTCTAGGGAATTTGTTTTCATGTTGCCCCCATATTATGCCACCAGAAAATTCTCGCCTGCCTCGGAAATCTGGATCTTTGGGGTTTTTGAATACAGATGCTAGGTCTTATAGGGAAGTGTTCTTCTCGAAAAATCTGCAGACTTTCTTTTTCCCTTGACCGAAAGGGGTCGACGTGGTGTCGCACCCACTGACTGCATGCAGAAAGAGAATATCTTGTGGGTCGATCCTGCATGAACATACTGAATATAACAATGATGGGGCATTGCCTTTCCCACTCATTTTAAAATATATGTTTTTGTGGGAAGTGGAAGCTAGGGCTGTCAGTAACACGAGGAGATCTATATCTTCACCTGTTATTATAACACTGTCATATTCAGCAGCCTTCGACATTGCTGTGTGTATAATCATCACATCCCATCGATATCATTTCTGTCGTCAACATTGTGATTAAGCTTCGTTTGTTTGTGTCGTTTGATAAAAATGTCTCCTGAGCTATCGTCCCTGTAGTTGTCTCTATAAATATAAATTTACTAGACGAGTGCAATACAGCCCGGCGAGATCTTTCTGCGGATTTAGTACTTTGATAAGAGGCGTCATCAGGGTATCCATCAAATACTACTGTGGTATTACACCCAAAGTGTTTTTGCATCTGGCACACTGACTGGAACGTGGATGTAGTGGTCTTACTCCATACAACCTTATGGAATAGGAACCCTCCATCAATTACCGCATATTTTCTGACGCCTAAGTTTGCTTCTCTTTGCATAGGAGCAAATGCTGCATTATACAATGCTGACTTGGTGCCTTTAAGCATTCCTTCTTCATTAAATAGCGACATTGGGAAGGGGGCAAGTTCATAACTCAATAACTCTTTGAGGTCTTCGTCAGACTGTTTGGCGAACTCGCTGAAACAAAGTGAATGGGTCGACTATAACTTTCTTGTCTGCTATTTTCATTGAACAGAAAATAGATGCAAGAGTTATCCTTTCGTTTCAGATCGAATCGTTTGACATTATCAAATGTTTGTCCCATAATATTCTTGGTGCAGTTGATGCCAATTTCCCGCGCAGTTTACCTTTTCATTACCAATTATTTATTTTTATTGTGTCAGCGCAAAAGTCGCTATTTATTTGATTCTTCGGAGTAGAACTAATGTTGTTGTACATTTTTTTCTTCTGTGGTATAAGAAGATAGTAAGTAGATTTTATTTGTATTGACCATGTTACAAAATGTAAAACCAGCCTCTTCAGCAGTTATTTTACTATTTAAGGAAGTTTCCGCTTTTTCAAAGCCCTATTATACCTATAGAGCCTTGAAAAAAGAATTTAACTAATGAAAATTTATGGAAATTTCACCCTCTACAAATCATAGTTTAAAGTTATCCGCTTAACCGAACAGTTTTCGATAAAAATCTGAAAAAAGTCCGAAAAAAAAGCGGTTCTTCAGTTTATTGCATCGCATATTTGAGGATGGATTATATATGGCGGCGACCTTATATTTAAAAATATGCATTCTTATATTTAAGAAAACGTTATTATTACAAAACCTATTTCGTTGTCTCTACCTACTGTGAATATTATCTGATGACACAAAAAGAAAGCCTACGAAGTCGTCATCCTAACAAATTAGATTAATTGACGAGTTAACAGGACGAGTGGTAATTGTGCAGACGAGAGGTCCGGGATCAAATGTCTTGAACCCCTCAAGGCGCGGATGTGCGTTAACTGCGAGAGTGATCTCCTTGCAGCCGGCCGGAGGGTCACTCTTTGTTCAGCTAATATAGAGCTCTAGATCTTATTATCTTATTAAAATGATTCGTTAATTTCACGACTCTTATTTTTTATTTCTTACAAGGCCAACTAAGCATGGCCATTACATTTTAAAAGGAGTTATGTTTTGTTTTAAACATTTAATCTGCAGAAAATAATAATGATATAAAATGACAGATCTTCGATCAATACAAATATTAAATTTATTAATATTTTAATATAAGAGTCTGCAACCAATCCCCGTGGAGGTGAGTCCTATGTGAGCAAACTGTTGCGCAACCACCTCGCACCACAAGTGCCGGCGGGTTTCCCACGGGTCATTATTGTTATTGTTGCAGTTGATACTATAAAGTAGGGCGCCGGCCGCGGCCCACCAGGCAGCCTCTGTGTGTATGAATTCAGTCAAAAGGTGTGTAAAAGTGAAAGCCGAAAAACAGATCTGTGTGGAACCATTTGGAAAGAAGTGCTCATCAAAAATATATTTGTCATAATTCTCATAATGTACAAATGTGTCAAGTTCGGTACAAAACGGACGATTAAAAAGCCTCATCGAAAAAATATTTAATATGCAACTATTTTAGCGCCAAGCCCAGTTTCCACTTGGGTGGTCAGCGCAACGCGTCGGTTGGATCCCCGGCTTCCTACATAAGCCAAACTTCGAGAGGTGTTACTGTCGGTGAATTCCGATGTACCTCAGGGATCTGTGCTGTCACCGACATTGTTCATTCTACACATCAATGATTTGTTGACTCTAGGTCAAATTCATTGCTATGCCGATGACAGTACAGTTCACACAGGTTCACAGTTCCGATCGGCGACGCTTAAACAGAATACGGAAAGAGGTCACGAAAGGTAACACTAATCTTCTTACCATCTCAGAGTTATGCAGACACATGTCGTGCTATTATATAAATAAATAAAAAATATAAACATTATTTCTATTGATTAAAAGTATAGAGCTTTGCCGAGCATTTTTTTTATTATCAAATCAACTTGGCAATCTATATACCCGTATATACGAGTATGAGAGGTTTTCTTGACTGACTGACTGACTTACTCATCATTGCCTAACCGAAACTACTGAGCTAGGAACATAAAAATGAAATTTTGACAGTAGCTTCCTTTAGTATTACTGTAAGAAAAAATGATTTTTTGGGAAAGTTAATATCTCGACGTTGCATGATGGTTAAAATTTGGTATGTACTGACTCTATTTAGAAAATATTTTGATAGGTGTTTTACGATTTTAGAAAATTTCAATTAGGGGCCGGGATGTAAATAGACAATATGTTACAGACTCGTGTTTAAAATTTCAATAGAAGAATTGCATATAATTTAACCAGGTGCTGTTTTTGGTACTCGGGCGAAGTCAGGTCCACAAAAGCTAGTATATTATAAAATGTATATATATATGTATAAATGTTTGTGAATGGATATCAATACTATTGGTAAAGTTGCATTACTTATGTAATTCCAATATGTTCACGTTTTGACCAATATTATGTGTAGCAGGAACAAGATTATTGGATCCCGCGACCTCCGATTGCTACGGCATTGGCGTGACCACTCGACCACGGAGACGGTCACTGACGA
This sequence comes from Monopis laevigella, assembly GCA_947458855.1. Classification (NCBI taxonomy): domain Eukaryota; kingdom Metazoa; phylum Arthropoda; class Insecta; order Lepidoptera; family Tineidae; genus Monopis; species Monopis laevigella. Next base: position 571,888 of record OX381577.1, read on the forward strand.
CGTGCCTCTTGTCCTTTGTTTAGCAGATGTAAGTAACGAAACGATAACAGGCAGCCGTTTGAGTTATATTATGCAAACCAAATCTGGTTGTAGTATATACTGTGAGTAATATACAAAACCTGTTCGGCTGTTAGCAATCACACTGCAAGGCCAACGACAAGCACCTACAACTACTCTACAAGCTATGTTCAGCTTACATTGCTTACTCCGTACGGAGCCAGACCCTCAGCAAGTGTGTCCGGCGGTAGATGTATGGCATCGGGTGTGGTCGGCAGTGATGGAGGACATTGTTGAGAAGTGTTGCGATAGGTTGCGGACACTCCAAGCTGTCGAATCGTTTCCCGTTGCGTTACGTCGCATTCCACTCCTAACGCTAACAATTTGTATAACTTAGGTAGGAAACTGGTCCACAACTGCACACTGAGAGCTGCACTGCATATTCAAAAGTTCCAGTAGTTTTGTTGCATATAACGTTGTGTACTTGGCCTGGCTTGGTGTGGCGGTGAGTTCGCGAGTCCAGCCCTAGTGGTGTTGTGTCTCCCGCATTAACCTCGGCGCCCACCGGAGTCACCGCGGGTGAGTCAGCGCGGGCGGGTCGCATGCTGTCGCCAATCACACAAAATAATGACAATATATAAATAAATGTGAGTTTTATTTTTGCAATATTATTATGGCCAGTTGTCCATACTAATATTATAAATTGGAAATATGCGTCAGTTTGTTTCTTTGCGGAAGGAAACTACCTGTCTACTGAACGGTTCATCTTTTGGTTCAGGGAGGTAAATTTGATTTTTGAGTTTCCTGTGGATGATAGTAAAAATAGTTTAAATCTTTGTTATAATATAGCGACTAAAAATATACTATATTATAAGATGATATTATTATTACATTGGTAACTAAGATAGATAGGCGGACACTTATTACCGAAAAGATAATTTTAAATAAAATACTTCAAAGCCGACATCACACCGAGGACGGATGCGACCACGAGTCTCTTCCGGTCTTCACTAAGTCGGGATCAATACCGATTACTTTGTTGGACGAACGAAAATAGGTTGTCCTTTGTGTCCCGAGGCAGTGGGACAGAAATGTCCACCGCACAGACGGTCACCGGCTGCAGATCATACAGACATAGGGAACCAGTGGCACACTCCACTCGGTGACGAGCTGTAGGCCTATTACGTCGCACAACGTTAAGATAAACTTGCCAAAATAACATTACGTCAGAATTCATCATATCGATTAAAGTTTAGCTTAGAGTAGTGCGTGTAATCCCCCCGCTGCCACCACGATGTGCTGGATGGAGGTCTGCCGGTCCCACTGTGAGGCCGCATACAGCAGCGTGAAGCAATAAGGTGCCCGCGTGTGCAGCGATAGGTTATCGAAGTGGGTCGCGTCGGTTAGTTACGGGTTACGAGCTGCGACTACCGACCACTATATTACTTACAGACACACAGGTACTCCTAACCTAACTACTTATTATAAATATATTTGTAAAGCGATATCCGAGCTGAATACAGTACATAGATGATACTTGGAACTAATTCATAGATCAAACAATCCTTTAATTCTTTAGCTCCTGAAACCCATTTTCTGAACTGTCGACCCATATACAGAAATATCAGTACATCGGAGAACCAGATGTAAAGGATCCATAACTGATACCACATGTCACCAACGTGTTTGTGTGCAGCAGTAAGAGTGGAAATACACATCAACTTATACATTATTGTTACGAACTAGGTACCTACTTTGAACTACAAGTCTATTTATGTGGATGTACTTGATAGATGGCTAAGTGGTGTACTAGGTAGTTGTAGAATGAGTCTAGGTGCGATGCGCGCGCAGTCGTCGCGGCGCTTATCGTCGATCATTCATTCAACCAACTAAACTACCAACTGTTTTGAATCGAGAACAACCAACTTTATGCATATTTTTGCATACAGGTGATTCTGGGATTTTACAAAAAATAACCGTATTGATAAGGGCATAAGATTTTAATTCCTTTAACAATAAAAATTCAATATGATTGTATTACAAATAGACAGCTATCGCTGTATTTACAACCGTATTTCTCTTGAATATAAAGTACATTTTCCGATAAAAATAATATTGAACAATGGCTAAACATTACACAAGCGAAACTATTTCTTATTGTGTCTACATAAAGTACGAATTCGATTAAGAAGAGTTATAAAAATGCTTACAGTAAGTCACGTGGGACAAGAAACGTGCTTCGTCTTTCGTTGTTTATGAGTCAGCATTATGTTCGAGATAAAGTTCAGTAGAAAAATAATATGACTTACCTAGGTACCTAAGCATATAAAAAGATCTTATTTTTGTTCTTTTATTCGTTGTCAATGATATTTTAAGTATAGATATATTATACGCTTACAAAATAATAGAAAAGAATGTTCCGAACTAGCGCGCTATTTTTATTATACTAATATGTCGCAACCTGCCAACACTAGTGGTCAGCGATGATCTACCTGCCAACATTATTGATCAGCGATGATCTACCTGCCAACATTAGTGGTCAGCGATGATCTACCTGCCAACACTAGTGGTCAGCGATGATCTACCTGCCAACATTAGTGGGCAGCGATGATCAACCTGCCAACATTAGTGGTCAGCGATGCTCTACCAATCACTTATTATATGCCCCAAGTGTACTGAGACCAACTCTTTTTGATTTATATCAATGACCTGGTAGATGTGGAATCTACCTGATACAGTAGATGATACATCTGCAAATGTCAGGACCCAGCCCGGTGGGAATTCCACATGCATTTTAGTGCTGAAACATGGAGTCATATTTTTGAGAGTGCACAATAGTAAGTTTTCTGCTGCTGATTTAATTAACATATGTGACATGCTAACAGTTCGACAACTCTTTACATAACAAACAGTCATTAATCAACTCTCACTTATTCATTTTCATCAAAATAACTTAAAAATTGGTGTGAGAATTGAGCTGTATCTCTGTTTTCCCCTGTAGACTAAGTTTTACCCAAACATTCCACTACTTTTTGGGTAATTATTTACATAATAAAATAAACTCGAAATAACAGTTTTTTTCTTAACTAAATTTAAATGCAAAAGCTAGTCAAGCACTGGCTCTAGTTGTCCTACAACAACAACAAACTTTTTCATTGTCCGAGCAACTACTTTCACATCACTGTACAATCAATAAGCACTCATTGAGACACACTCACACAGTAACCTATCAATACACACATATCATACACACTTCCATATACTCACACTTCCACACATTTATTAGATGTGTGTACACCATTCACATATCATAAAACTGTTACGCCAAATAAATTTAAACTTCATTCGCACAAAGGCAATATATCTTCTTGGCTCTTTTCCTGTACTCAAATATCATTAATATTATAATCTTAAATAGTAACAACTAAAAAATCCTAGATATTTGGCTTAACGATTTATTAACACGCATTCGATTATGAAGTTCTAAAAGTATGCTTACAGTTACTCAATAGACTTTAGTTTATAGTATCTGTTCTTTTATCTTTATTCTTCACATTTTGCATAAATTTCTGACACATACACAATTTGACACACGTTATACCTACGATGTACTATACCACGCACGAATACACTTAAAACTTAATTTATATTATATCACTTACAAGACACACAGTTTTTATAGGTTCTTTTATTTTTCTCTTATATAATAGGTAACATTTGTTGAAACTTATAGTTTTAAGGAGCAATTATTACTGGTTCCTGTAACACAGGGAAACCTAGCAGGGGAACAGGGATACAAACGTCCATATTTACGTGCAAATGTTTATATATTATTTAATTATTTTCGATTGTAAATTGTTTCCGAATTGTGTGTCAAAAATAATTGTTTTTATTATTATTTAACGTTAACAACCACCCACTTAAACTATTATTATTTTCTTTGTACTTTATACTACTACTTTGTACAAAATGATCCAGGAATAGGAAATAATAGAAATGATCCTGGTAGCGTCATTATTGGCATTTAAGCGAAAACAAAGTGGTTCTTTGGGGTGATATACATCACTGATGCTATCAGCGCATCGTATCACAATAATTATTGGCCAGTATTAGTCGGTTATCTTTAATCGATAAATTATCTACGTTTTGGTGACACGTCCCAGTTTCAGTGCCCATGTCCGTGCGAATGTTCTTGTGTGTAATTAATATCTGAATAATAATGGGTAAGTGCTAAAATATAAAAAAATTGCGCAAGCGACTTCTCTCATACCATACACCAAATGTTTAATAAAATTCTTTGTGTCACTGTACTACAAAAGAATTACAGTAATCTACTGTAATTGTGTGTACGCGTGACCTCGATGCGCGGTGTCACTTGGTAGGACACATAGCTAGAGACAATATTGTTGGTGTTCATGGATCCTTAGGGGTCCTGTTTATTGAAAGCTTCACACAAACAGATCAAACATCTTCAAGTGTAATTTTCCCAGACGTTAGCCTTCTACCGGCGCATTATGTTTGCTTTTGTCAAATTTTAAAGTGTGCGTATATAACCAAAAATGTATGGTTTGATTCGTACATACATAGATTAATATACTTATAAAAGATTTTTTTAGAAACTATTATATTCAACTGATATAAAATCAAAAAGCAAACAGCTATATGTGGGGCGAGACACGATGAGGCGGCGCTGCGGGAATATAATCACGCCATTAATTAAAGCTGGAGTCCGCACCACTCCTGAAACTCGAATATCTTGTGACAAGGCAACTCAAGCTCGTGAACTTTCATAAGCTCATCTATGTGTTGCTAGCCATATATGGAAAAGAGATAAATAGCTATTTTTTTTCTATTTAATTTTAAAGGAAATGTGAAACATATCGGTGTCCGCCTTATTCTGTACTCAATTCTCGAATTGAGTTGCATTAATTGGTTATAATATTTTTTGTTCACACATTTTCCTTTATATTTTTCTGGCGGCCATTCCCTGTTTGGTCGGCGAATTCGGCACTTCACTACTATTTATTTCCATGGCTCGACACAAACCCAAACCCTATCGTGACTTTGTATCTACCTGGTAGTGAGCAGACCTACAAAGCCCATGAATGGTGTCAATCAATAACTGTTTTAAAACAATATTAATCGCTCCCACTATGCCGGCTAAATGATGCGATTAGAAACGGGGGGCGACAATGACGAATTGAATTATGAGTTTATTTTCATATACTCGCTGCCTTATCGTCAATCCAACTAGCCATTTTGTAACCGTACCCTGAAAGGAGACTACCACCTCGACAAGAAATCGATGCAGTAGTCTCCTGAAAACCGGTGAACCCACAGACATGACAAATCGAAACATGACTAGGTCACTAGACGGTCACGGTTTTTGCATCTGCATGGGCGGCGGTAACGAGACCGGTCGCTCGTGTAGAGTAACTTAACTTTGGTAATGTTTCTGAAAAAAATTATAAGGATTTTTTTCTTTTTTTAAACCTAGTATTGAGGCTTGGAAGGTAATTCAGGTATTAAATATAACAATACAACAACAAAGAAGCCATTGAGGCTGGCTGGACCACCTAACTTAGAGAGTTCTCACATATATAGCTAATCTTATAATATTAAAATAACTTGAAAACTGTGGTTTAACGCCAGAATTTCAGCTTTTCAAGCACATCAGATGCCTAAAGTATTTTAGGGGCCCATTACTTAACAAAAATTTAATGACGCGATATGTAACGGCATCCAAAGTTAATGCAATACCTTTCGAGAAATCGGCTCGCTGGACACACGTTTTTTTAAATTCCTAGAAAGGTATTGGCGTGACTACTTTGTATGCCGTCGCATATCGTGCCACTAACTTTTGTTATGAAATGCGGCCCTATAACATTTTAGGGGCTGAGATCTGATGTGCTCGAAAAGATATTCTAGCTGGCTGAACCATATTTTTTAATATTTTGACAAAATGATTGCGTCAAAAACGATGGAACCTTGATTGGACGCAGTGACTTAGGATTTATTACCTAGATAGGTGAGAACTCTCTAAGTTAGGTGGTCCAGCCAGCCTGAATGACATCAACAAAGTCGCCATTCGAGTTACGAAAGTCCCCAGATTTAGGGATTAACTGTGGGAATTATGCATGCGATCGCCGGAGCGCGGGCTCTGTGGGTTCTGAATCCTCCGGTATTTACTTTATCCCGCGACTTATCCGCCGGGACTCATGCCGGGACCGCTCGCCGGAGGCATTGTTGCTATACAAGTATTGTTTTAAAGTTATTTATTTAGGATACGCTTGTCGTTACATATGGAATATTAGGTCCTAATGCTTGCACCTACTATATATTCTAAAAGGCATTTGTGTATGGAGAACTATGCCAGATAATTGTTTCTCTGAGTCCAAGATTAAGTGCTGGCTCGAACTATTTTGTGAATAATTAAACAAAGTGTTTACTTACAGTATCTACACGTCTGCTCCGTGTAGCGGTGGCGCTACAACTGAGTTTGGCGTGCTTGTGCGCTGCCACCCTATTGGTTAGGGAGCCTACCCCATCCACTCCACTGGAAGGTGTTCCGGTTCCACTGTCGGGTAGTTTTAACACAAGACTGAATCATTTTGATGCTTCAAACACTGAACAATTTACTATTGTAAGTTTTAATTTTAAAACTCACTATAAAAAACTAGGTTATATATAGCGACAAACTAGGTAAGTAGTTATATATAGCGACAAACTAGGTAAGTAGTTATATTTAGCGACAAACTAGGTACCTAAGTAGTTATATATAGCGACAAACTAGGTAAGTAGTTATATATAGCGACAAACTAGGTAAGTAGTTATATATAGCGACAAACTAGGTAAGTAGTTATATTTAGCGACAAACTAGGTACCTAAGTAGTTATATATAGCGACAAACTAGGTAAGTAGTTATATATAGCGACAAACTAGGTAAGTAGTTATATTTAGCGACAAACTAGGTACCTAAGTAGTTATATATAGCGACAAACTAGGTAAGTAGTTATATATAGCGACAAACTAGGTAAGTAGTTACATATATATAGCGACAAACTAGGTAAGTAGTTATATATAGCGACAAACTAGGTAAGTAGTTATATTTAGCGACAAACTAGGTACCTAAGTAGTTATATATAGCGACAAACTAGGTAAGTAGTTATATATAGCGACAAACTAGGTAAGTAGTTACATATATATAGCGACAAACTAGGTAAGTAGTTATATATAGCGACAAACTAGGTAAGTAGTTATATTTAGCGACAAACTAGGTACCTAAGTAGTTATATATAGCGACAAACTAGGTAAGTAGTTATATATAGCGACAAACTAGGTAAGTAGTTACATATATATAGCGACAAACTAGGTAAGTAGTTATATATAGCGACAAACTAGGTAAGTAGTTATATTTAGCGACAAACTAGGTACCTAAGTAGTTATATATAGCGACAAACTAGGTAAGTAGTTATATATAGCGACAAACTAGGTAAGTAGTTACATATATATAGCGACAAACTAGGTAAGTAGTTATATATAGCGACAAACTAGGTAAGTAGTTATACATGGTGAATTTGAATGGGTGTACTCTGGGCTAATATGATGTTCTACTGATCAATACGAACAACTTTTCCCATGGAACCATGTGTCGCAAATGAAAAAAAAAATTGCCTTCTCCATACAAACTAGTAAAGTTAAAACTACCAATTTGTATGGGGAAGCCATATTTTTTTTTCATTTGCCACACATGGTTCTATGGGAAAAGTTGTTCGTATTGATCAGTAGAACATCATATTAGACCAAAGTACACCCATTCAAATTCACCCTGTATATAGCAACAAACAAGGTAAGTAGTTATATATAGCGACAACTTATATATAGAGACAAACTAGGTAAGTAGTTGTATATAGCGACAAACTAGGTAAGTAGTTACATATATATAGCGACAAACTAGGTAAGTAGTTATATATAGCGACAAACTAGGTAAGTAGTTATATAAAGCGACAAACAAGGTAAGTAGTTATATATAGCGACAACTTATATATAGCGACAAACTAGGTAAGTAGTTATATATAGCGACAAACTAGGTAAGTAGTTATATATAGCGATAAACTAGGTAAGTAGTTACATATATATAGCGACAAACTAGGTAAGTAGTTATATATAGCGACAAACTAGGTAAGTAGTTATATATAGCAACAAACAAGGTAAGTAGTTATATATAGCGACAACTTATATATAGAGACAAACTAGGTAAGTAGTTGTATATAGCGACAAACTAGGTAAGTAGTTACATATATATAGCGACAAACTAGGTAAGTAGTTATATATAGCGACAAACTAGGTAAGTAGTTATATAAAGCGACAAACAAGGTAAGTAGTTATATATAGCGACAACTTATATATAGCGACAAACTAGGTAAGTAGTTATATATAGCGACAAACTAGGTAAGTAGTTATATATAGCGACAAATTAGGTAAGTAATAATAATAATAATATGTAGGACAAATTACACATATTGCTCTGGTCACAAACTAAGCTCTAGGCTTGTACTATGTGTACCAGAAAAAAGATATAATACATATTCTATTTTATAAACACCCAGACCATTACCAAAACTAGGTAAGTAGTTATATATAGCGACAATCTAGGTAAGCAGTTAAATATAGCGACAAACTAGGTAAGTAGTTATATATAGCGACAAACTAGGTACCTAAGTAGTTATAAATAGCGACAAACTAGGTAAGTAGTTATATATAGCGACAAACAAGGTAAGTAGTTATATATAGCGACAAACTAGGTGAGTAGTTATATATAGCGACAAACTAGGTGAGTAGTTATATATAGCGACAAACTAGGTAAGTAGTTATATATAGCGACAAACTAGGTAAGTAGTTATATATAGCGACAAACTACGTAAGTAGTTATATATAGCGACAAACTAGGTAAGTAGTTATATATAGCGACAAACTAGGTAAGTAGTTATATATAGCGACAAACTACTAGAAGGTCGTAGTGGGGATAGGTTTCCGCAGAAGGTATTTGAGAACAAAATAGGGTACTTTATATTTGATAGAAAAACCGTACGTCGTAATTCGTATTCCAGGGTACGCCCAATTGCCGGGAATTAAATTGAATTTTTCAAGTGTGCAAATCCCAAACTTTATGGAATAATGAAAAATGCTCAAAGGAGTCTCGGAGCCGATTTTAATCAAAAACAAAAATTGCATCCTTATATTTTTGAAAAAAAAAATCTAGCCGGTAATCGAGCCGGTTGATTTTGAAAAAAAAACTCATGCTCATTGCACCAGCTGATAGTGTCTCTTATAAGAATCAAATTCTGGTAAGTAATATCAAGTGTCAAACTAAAAGAAAATGCTCATTTTTATTCGAAAAAATTCATACTTTAATGCTCTTCAAAACCCATCCTCATTGTAATTTTATTTTTATTTTATAAAAGTAAGAGAAGCGAATTAATAATGGCAACATTTCGAACAATTGAGCATAAACAAATTAATAAAAACATTAAATATTTTTTTTACCGTTTGATCCGTATAAGCGACACTATCAGCAATAGTTTTTTTTTTCAAAGTCAGCCAGGTCGATTCCCGGCTAGATTTTTTAATGATGCAGTTTTAGTTTTCATCAAAATCGGCCCCGAGACTCCTTTGAGTATTTTTCGCTATTTTTTGCAGTTTAGGATTTGCCCTTGAAGGCAAATTCCCCCTGTAGGTACATATAGTATGTATAATAATATATATTACAGTATACATAAAATATATATAGTAGGTACTTTTAGTGATGTATTAAATAATAATTTATACATTTAGACCCTGCAGATCTCTCTGCATGAATGTAAAGTCACTTCAGACTTTTTGATCGCATCCTGCGCAGTGTCGCAGCAGTGTCGCAGCAGTGTCGCAGCAGTGTCGCATGTCAACCCCACTCCAGAAACTATAAACCTATCTGCTATCTACCTCATGCCGTTTACACTCACTTGACTATGCAATATGAAATTATACAGAATAAATAATACATACAATTAATATTACCACTTGCATTCCCCCATTGGTTACACTACGCCTGCCGGTCACATCGCACTGCTGTGGGTATTGACGCGTGTTTGTTCGTAATGTCACCAGTGCCTCTTGCCCTCTTGCCAATCTAATCCTGCGCTAACTTACTCAACCATTAATCCTTGACAGAGGTTCTTGTACCAGCCACACGAGGATTTGGAGGCGGAGGGTACAGACCACGTGCTGCTCCTGGTGGGCGGGCCCTGGCCCATCAGCCCCGAGTGGCTCCAGTCTGGCCTCATCTTGGACTTGGCCACCAGTCTGGGAAATCTCACCAGCTTCTACATAGAACACAGGTTTTACGGAGAAAGCGTTCCTACCAGGTGAGACTCGGTCAGCCAGAAGTAGAACACCAACTTGTATTTAAGTGGCGGTAAAGGAATTATATTTATATTTTAGGAATTCCTAAAAAAATTTACAAAAACCTTTGTGATGAGACTGCCTGTATGTTCTCGTGGATAACTCGAGAACTACTGCTCCGATTTGCTTAAATTTGGAATAGTTTTCTATTTTATGAAGCAATGGATAGAAAAAATCAGTTCTGGTGAAAAAAGGCCGAGGCAAATGTTATTAAAAAAACAAGATAATAAATTGTCGTACGGAGTAAAAAGCTTATCTTATTTCAAAAACTAATTTATGTGTATTGATTTTCATAGCTATTTAATTATGTCGAAACAAAATATAACGTTTTACCGATCTTTCGACAAAAAATGGATTTATAGCTAGTTACTAAATTATATAAGAAACCGTGGACTGTTTGTAATTATTTAAATGAATAAAGAAATGTCAGTCGTGTATTTCTTATATATATATATGTTTGTGAAATATCGTCACCTCGAGATCCCGTAGTGCTCGCAGATACCCGAATCAAATTATTCGTCCCCAAATGTTGTTACGCAGAATGAACCAAACGAGTGTCTCCCTCGGGGGCCATTCCCAGACAACTCTATTTTACTAATCGCTACTTTAATTAAAATGTCGATCAACATTTTTATCTCTCGCTGCGAGAATAGGTCCTCGGAGGCAGAATGTGTTACGTGAAGGGCCTCCTAACAAAGGGCTTTCTTTGTAACAACTTGGGCCTTTCGGGTACCATTTTGTCGGGTAAAGAAACACGCAGAGAAAGGTGAGTAGGAATCTTGCAGTAAAATACTAACGTGTTTATATTTTATAAATCACAAGTTCGAAACATGGCGGCGGTGTTCCCCGGGGACACGTGATTTTCAGATTTTGACAAACACTAAATAAACCTTTGCCAACAATCGAGAATTCTGCTAAAAAATATTTTTAAAAACAACAACAATATATAAATGCATTCCTCGGGCTGCGCATAACAATTGTATTTCAATAGATTTCAAAAACAACAAAGCTTGAAACATTGTAACTTTATTTTACCATTGGATTAGATCTAAATCAGTAGAAAGCCACATTCATTGTTACACTAGTAGAGGATATCTATGTGAGTGGCGGAGCGCGTGTGTGTGCACATAGTCCGTTTCCCCGCGGTCTGGCATTGTTCAAGGAAGGATTCATAGACTAGGAGGTAGCGTGCATTTTCCATTCGTCGTGTCACATCGACTCGTCGCTCGTTCCAATATCCATATGTTTGTCGGTATCTATATTTAGTATTTTGAATACTTTTAATAATTCACGTTTAAACTATTTTCATAATAATGTATCCCTAGTGTTTGAGCTACTTCTCTACTACCCATACACTATAGTATTGCTTGTATTTGGTCATTATTACGATACGTATCTTAAAGTTGATAAAAAAGAATAAATGTTTTGTGATAGCTCGGTCTTAATGAATCAATAAAAACATGATAAAATATAGATAAGTCTGTATTAAACATTTTAATAATTTGTTTCCTCAAGTAACTTATTACAACAAATAAATGCTTAATAATGTAATTAATTTGGGAATTCTCTATATTAAAATAGAAACTTCCAATTGACCAATTGTTTTTGCATCAATCGATGCAGTTGCTTTGTCAAAAGGATTTAATTGCAAAACGGATTAATTATATTATTTAATAATAAGTAGATAGGTACCGTCACACGCAGTATTTGATTTACAAAACGTTGTGTTGGTTATGTTCTTTTTTTTTAAATCCTACATTTGCTTGTCTGTTATCTTTTGAATGGTAATAAGATAAATATAAAACATGTTATATGTTATTTCGATCTCACTGTTGTGTATAATATATCTACTTAACGAGCAAAGGACGGGGATCTACAGATGCATTAAACTTAAAATCAAAGAAAAAATTAGCCATCTCGGGTCGCCTGGCAGATGTGAAACATCGAATGAAATCGTATGTATGTAGAGAGAGGAGATCGTCGAACTAAGGCGGATTGGACGAGCCACGCGTCGGCAAGTGTCGGCCTGGCCTTACTCCTATGCCACTGTGTTTCCATCAATAAATAACGACAGAATTTTAAAAGTACCATATTTCATTTATACTTGCCTGATAAAAAAAACAATAAACGATGAGGCCGTGAAGCTCTCGAATGGAGACCACGTACCGGAAAGCGCAGCGTAGGACGTCCACCTACTAGGTGGACCGACGACCTTATTAAGACCGCAGGAACTCGCTGAATGCAAGCCGCTTCCAACTTGGAAATCTATAGGAGAGGCTTATGTGCAGTGGACGTCTAGCGGCTGATTATGATGAATAAACTCCGCTATGCAATTAGGATTATTGATTTTATTTCCAAAAAACTAAGGTCCCAAATCCTAATATAATAATCCTGGTTCGAACCCCGGTGTGTAGCAATGAGTTTTTAATTTAAAAAATTTGTACATTTGTTTGACAACACCACTATAGTGCCTCGGAGAGCACGTTAAGCTGTCGGTCCCGGTTTCACTATACCAACTTGTGAAACTGTTTATAGATGGGTTATTGAGTCTATTCAAAATATCGCAACGAGCTAGCCACTTGTTCGGTGTAGACTCATACCATCGCTACGACGAGGTGGGATTAAAACCCCTCCGCTGGGTACCCTGGTACCCGGAAGATATGAAATGTAATGTAATTTCAAAAAAAAAATTGCTGTGTATATCATTTTCCATTAATAATTTGTGTGTGGGCTCTCGGGCTATACGGCTTCCATACAACAGGGTGCGACACTGTATGTTATTGGCAGCGCCACGCGCCTGGCTTGGGGCCAACGACTTGCGTAATGCCTGCTACTTACCGACGCCATTTTCTTTCATAAAAAGACAAAAAGCAGCTAAGTATACAACTGTTAGCCTTTATAGAGTTTGGGGACGAGAGGCCGTTTGGTTTGATATACCTATTACATTGAGCCATCTATTTGATTATAATACAATGGGTCAATATTGCAATTATTAATTATACCTACTGGCTACTTGTTTTTCCAAAATAGAGAAAAACAAAACCAATATATAAAAACATATAGTTGAAAAATATATGATATAAAAAAAAAAAGATTTCACGTAATGATTATTTTTTATCTTTTTATATGTAGGACAAATTACACATATTGCTCTGGTCACAAACTAAGCTCTCGGCTTGTACTGTGTGTACCAGAAACTACGATATAATACATATTATATTTTATAGACACTCAGACCATGACAAACTAACAGAAAAAACGTACTAATTAATATTTTTTTGCCATGGGTGGGAATCGAACCCACGACCTCCGGATACAACGCCAAAGGCGCAAGACTAGTCTATGGAGGCTGTCATGGTTTAGAACAAAATAACGTTAATAAGTTTGTAATAAAATAAAATTATTTGTAAATCGTTATCATGTTTGACAAAGTTTGCCGCGAGCCATACACATATGTGTCTATACAAATGTATGGGTAGAGAATGCCTGGTACTGGAACCCAGTCTGGGATGTATTTGGCCAGAGCCGATGATGATGATGATTGATCAATACTTGGCGCAGCTCCTTGTGCATATCCTACTGCTTCTGTATAGCTTGTCTTGGCTGTTGACCGCTTTGTCTTACAACTAAGTATATATTGCTATTATTATATTAGAGAGACAGTTAATTTGTATAGTTATTGTGTATAAATCTGTGCAAATGGCGTAATTATGGATGGTATATCCGGACTTCTGGGTATCTGCCGAGTACAGTATGTAAAAAATATATATATATGTATAGCTTTCGTTGATAGCCGTTTGTATTCCTATTGTAAATAAATAAATAACCACAAAACTTGGCCTAAATTCTACAAAAAATGTTTTTGCATCTCTATTATATGCATCTGCCTCAGAACTCTCGATACTTGTCTCGTGCTCTACCATTGTGTTTCTGGACGGTGGACTCTGTTCTAGCAGTTAATTGTGGATGGATCCAAGCTATCCATTGAGCCCGAACTAGCCTAGCTCCATGATCGCAATGGGACCACTGCGATCAGCAAGTAGTACGTGCGGCAGAAGCATAGAAAGGGAAAGACGTTACACACTATTACTAGCGTTCGGAATACACTCGCGCCCGACATCATTCGTGTTCGTGTAGATACTACCTCTGTGACAATGTTTGACGTCATCACGGCAACAGAGCGTGCATGGCTACTCTACCATGAGTGCTGTGTTTACTATACTAACTATAGATAGGGATCAACCAATAGAATCGAAATGCTTAGCAAAGTTTTAGAATGTATTGAAGAAATTTTATTAGTTTAACTAATAATATATTAAACAACAACTATTATAACGTCTAAATAAAGTTATATGCATAATGAAAAAAGTCTTAGGTATTTTAAATACCTAAAACTTTAGTTTATGTAACTTTGCGTTTACCAATATCGGCTATACACGGGAAGTTTTTCAGTTTAACCGATTTTCAAATTAATTTTTAACTGAATGAAATATAGGTGTAATTGACCTGTTAAAAATAACCAAAACAGCTAAGAGGATCCGGACAGACGGAGCGACGAGTAATCCCATAGCGGTTTAGATTAAAAATTAACAGGCGGAACCCTAATAATGATAAATGTCAAATCTGGTTGAGCTCTGATGCATGAGATAGTTTATGTAGTTCCAGCGACTTCGCGTCAGTATAATGATCCAATATGTGTAGGTACTGTGACCGAAGGTATGGTGTACTTCTCTTTCTTCGGTCACCGTACCTAATTTCCTTAGGGTAACTCCTTTAAATGTTTCTTTAAAACAACTTCTAAACCTTTAAAAAAAAAATTGTATTATTTAGATTCCCTGCAGACCACATATTCCTACAAAGTTATATAAACCCAAACAGTGAGAATTAATCGCGCTTTCACTCGTTTTATATTAAATTAATACAACACACTTCCATCGTGTGTCCCTCTATCGATCTCTCTTCCGAATCTTTGTTCCTTCGATTTGTTCTATTTCCTTAACGAATGTCATAAATATTCAAATAAGACTACTAACATTTAAATGGCCAGTACTAGCCTTACTCTACTCGAATAGAGAAGGTTACAAAATATTATAATAGTAGGTACTGCCACAGAAGAAATAATAGTACAAGTGTACTACTGAGCTCTGACAATATGTGCGGCAGTAATAGTAATAATTTATTTTTATTTTATTTTATTTATTAATTCTCAAAAGATTTACAAAATCGCTTGAATGAGAATAAAAGTTATATAAATTAAAGTTAAGACTACCGAACTCTTGACTAATAATTAATCCGCAGACTCGTCAATGATATGCCTTTTGAGATTATTTTTAAAAATCTGAAGTGATTCCGATTGTTTTACGTTTATTGGTAGCTGATTGAATAGTTGTGCTCCTTCAAACTGTATAGATTTCTTGCCGTATTGTGTTCTGGGAGTAAAAGTGCGTATGTGGGAAGAAGCTCGAGTGTCGTATGTATGGTGTTGATTATTAAATGTAAATGACATTACATTAATAATAAATAATAAGATTTATTTATTTTGCAAGAGTGTGGTTTTGGAATATGGCTACATGGTTGAACACAATATTATATAGACTCACATACCCTGGCCAACATGTTTGACAATATAAATAATTTAGAAGAAATACTAAAACCATTGCAAATAAGTATTTCACACAGAATAGACAAAACATGCTCACCGTGACAACAGTAAAGCTCCATCTAGAGATTCAATAACCGTACAATAAATTGATTTATTATTATAATTACATATACCTGTGTCATAGAGAGTGTGTGCTCCTCGTACTTCCTCTAATAACAGAAATGCCAAAATGACTGAACTGTTTTTTTTTACAGTTTTAAAAAAAATGCCCGAGTACAAAAACATAAGGTAATTTCCGAACGCACTCCCAAAAGCCCTAATCGAGACATTGGCTTCGTGCCCCGAGGAAGGGGACGCAGAGAGAGTGCGCCACGAGTGCGAGGGAGACGGCGCGTGCGTTATCGAGGGAGTTAAGCCGATTCGGCTCACAACCGCTGTTTTATTGTTTCTCCGCAGACCATTACATTACAGATAATCTTATTACAAGATAATATTAATTAAATAAATGAACTCATTGTAATAACAATGACAAAACAAAATAATATCCTCAGCGCGTACCTCGCAACACACCGCGCCGGGTTTCCTCTCAAACGGAAAACTCCCACACACTTTTCTGGATTATTTGGAGAATCTTTTGAATTTGGTTCCAATTTAAGCAAATACGTAGTTTTACAAAGCTGGTACAATCCTTATCAGAATTGTTTTAGGTTTAGTTTTAGTTAGGTTTCCCGAAACATAAACTTGTGCAAATACTTCATAGTAATGGTTTGGGTGATGTCTGCCCCACGCCGCGCCTACAAACATCTACATAGAGATAGAATTTATATTCATTATAATTTCATTTGAGTTCAAATCATATTTCACTAGCTCCCATACTCGGAAAA
This sequence comes from Monopis laevigella, assembly GCA_947458855.1. NCBI lineage: Eukaryota > Metazoa > Arthropoda > Insecta > Lepidoptera > Tineidae > Monopis > Monopis laevigella. The sequence continues at coordinate 588,811 of OX381577.1, forward strand.
CCTATGCTTTCTATGCGTTAAGTGTCACTTATATTCACTCGTAGGAGTAGACCATTTTTTAAATAAAAAGGTAGGTATTTTTGTCTTTAAAAAAAATCTAAAAATATTGTAAAATTTACTCCAACAAATACATATTCTCTTCGTATCAAGTAAATACCTTTAGACAAAGGCATAGAGTATAATTAATATAGACAAGGGGCGGGGTCTCAATCGTGAGTTTACAAGTTGAAGTGATTTGTGAGCGACACTAAAAGGAAAAATATGTGTTTCATTATTTTCATCATAGAACCAATATATAAAACACCCACTGCGACAAAAAATACCCAGCAGCATATGATTTGATCCATGATTCAATCCATCAAAATAACAGCTCGTGAGCAAGTCAAAAACACATTGTTCGTCCCAACTTAAACCAATCACACTGATGTTAAATCCAGGACATAACTAACTCAATGGTCTCCAAGCATCTTGGATCTGTAAGGAACCCCCAGAGGCTGAGTACCGTGGTGTGGTATTGTGCTGGGGGACACATTCCTCTGTGCTCGGTCATGATTGCCTCTATGAATAATATTATAATAATGACACATCGCAGAGTAGGTAAACAGCGTGGGAACGTAATACGTTCGGTACGCAGAACATGCCATTGTGTTTAATACGTATTGCAAGGTTGTGTACTTGGTGTAATATTTTATATTAAATATCATAACTATGTTAATGAGGTTAACTGAAAAAAACATTTAAAAAAAAAATTGCAAAGTACGGGACAGTTTGTAGTAAAAGCTCAAATATGTTATATATGTAACTAGGTAGGTAACTACCTAGTTACATATATAACATATTTGTATTCATTCTCAGTTTTCGAGTACCTACTCGAAAACTGAGAATGAATACATTGTGCGTGCGACTGTACCCACATCTGTATGCATGAGGCGAGTCTCGGTCTCGGCAAATTGGGATAATATGATTGTCTCCCGAACGTCACGGCGCAGTCAGGCGTTTTGCAACCCATCAATATTGTTATTAGGTACTTAAAAGGGAAAACGGATCTGATAAGATTATGTTGGTTGTAGAAAGTGGATCGGTGTAGACAAAGGTTTGGAAAACAAAAGCTGCGGCAGGTATGCTCGTGACGCATATCCCAGTGGCGACAGAAGACTCCCCCGGCCGAGCTGGCGCTAGCTGTGGGCTAGGTCATCACCCGGCCGAGCTGGCGCTAGCTGTGGGCTAGGTCATCACCCGGCCGAGCTGGCGCTAGCTGTGGGCTAGGTCATCACCCGGCCGAGCTGGCGCTAGCTGTGGGCTAGGTCATCACCCGACCGAGCTGGCGCTACTCATACAGACGAAGGTTAACTCCCAAACAATCAAATTAACCCTACCTCGTGAATTAATCTATTATTAACAACACTATCGGTAGACACCGCACCGCACTACTATTGAAATTGTGCTACCGATTTTTTTTATAATAGGTACCATACATGTCGATAAATAAAAAAATAGCGGTCTGTGCAACCAAGAGAGTATCTTTTTTAAATTTTAGGTTTGGTAGTTTTGAGTTATGCTTAAAAACGTTAAAAATTAAGCCTGAAGTTACTTTTCCTAATAGCATTATCAGGAACGTGAGAAGTTACCACAAAATGACGCCAATGTAGAACGATTAATGCTGTTATGATTAAATAAAACCCGAAAACCAAACAACAATAATACAAATATTAGCTTGTAGGTACAATAGCTGAAGGTATCTTACTAGCCGGCTGCTGGTCATCGCGACGATGATTCACGTATCCACAATGGTTGTTATGATTTGCGGTTGGATGACAAATCTAACCATTCTCACACGTTCTTATCGCCTTTATTTATTGCTGCCCGTGACTTCGTCCCATTTATTTGTTAATAAAAAATATATACGTTTTCTTTTCACACTATGGAGCGGTAGAGCACTATGGAGAGGCGCGTGTTTGGCGTTGAATCCAGAGGTCGTGGGTTCGATTTCCAGCCATGGCAAAACAGTATTAGTACGTGTTTATGAGACATTTGTACACCAATGACTCTACTAATGATACGTTTTGTCGTTCACCAGTGATGCTACTCTGGCAAATCTTCAGTTCCTGACCACCGACCAGGTGTTGGGAGACATCGCTCAGTTCACTACATTCATCAGGTCGGCTGCCTTCGAAGGTGGACAGTACAGGTACACTTAAGAAATTATCTTTCTGGTAATGTTTCCTAACTAATAATGTATACACTCGTGACGTCGGGCCTATATAATTATATCTACTCTAAAGGGGACTATAATATAATGATCCTCCTACATAAATTTGCATATCATTTTGGGTTATTCAACCTTGCGGAAGGTTCATATTATGAAAACCAAAAGATGAGGCCGTGAGAGGTAAAGTGACGTGATTTTCCTTGAAGACGGATGTCGCGTCGTTTGGACAAATTGCTCCAACAATACGTTCAGCAGCACAACTTCGCACGTTCGTACTGTTATGCAAATTAGTTGTAATTTGCGAGTCTCATTCATGGTTGCTGTTTTCTGTTGAATCATTTTGTATTTACTTTAATATTATTTTGTTGGTACTACAGCTTATCATGATACAGTCTATTATATATCGAAAAATAATTCCATTAATGTAGCATATAGCTAAACCAGTTTTAAGCCTGGTTATAAATGTGTTTTGTTACTTTGTTTCATATCAATGTTGCAGGTACAAAACAGAAGGTTACCCATAGTTTGTGAAATATAGGATGATAATTTTGACAGTTCACGCCTATGAAGTATTGCATTTGTTTTCGATACCGTGTACTACAGATAATATCGTACTTTATTGACGGGTACCGTCCACTTAGTGAAGCGCCTTCCCAACGAATAACCATAGGCAATAGGATTAAGGGCGGCAAAACATTTTGTTTGATTTGAATTAGTATTAAAGTTATTTGCAATTATCTATCATATTTCTTAAAAAACATTAATAGGTATAATAAAATAAATATAGTAAACATTTTGAGCTTAAATATTATTCGGAGTTTGGCAACACTACAGCCAGCCAGCCTTAGTGTTGGTTTAGGCAAACATTTCTGAATAGAGCAAAAGTTGTGATTATGTGCATGGTGTTACAGGAACGCCAAGGTGTCCCTGATTGGCTGCTCGTTAGGTGGGTCCATAGCCACCTGGATGAAGCTGGGCTACCCGCATCTGGTGGACACCGTGGTGTCTGACAGTGGCCCGTTGCTCGCTAAGGATGACTTCGCAGGTAGGTATATTATATTTTTAAAGAGTGGCATATTTACGTATGGTTAAATTACCCAGAGAGGACAAATGTAGAGGCCGCCACCGATGTTAAAATTCTTCTCTTTTTACACTACGAGTCTTTTAAAAACTTTTCATTTAAGATATTAGAGGGATAAATACTATGGCGGTCGTTAGGGGGGGAGGGACAGATATATACAAGTGAAGGAGGAGGAGGGCATATGTCATGTGTTGCTGTGAACTGCAAACTGCATGGCCGTCAGGAGTAGAAGGAAGGCCCTTGTGAAGCAATACAGCTTTCAAACTATTCTTGGAGGAGTCATTTGTAATCTCCCAAACAATGTTTTGCCAGAAACAGAGCTTAAATATTTTCTATTTTTGAGGCCGAAATTTGTCAAATATTATTGAAATGAATTCTAAATATGGAACCAAAAATAATGTGATTTCCCATCGAAAAGTAAAAAATTGGAAAAAAATGGAAAAAATTGTTCGCAGAGAGATTAGACATACTCGGCCGCCTCACAACTCTGTGCTGGCCCTTACTAAATAATATTGATGACAAAAAGTTTATTTTAAAGCGTGGAAATAGCAAACCTATACAAACAATAACAGCCACATGATAACGAGACATTTGCACAACCAATGTTTTGGTGGCGTATGTAAGCTGGAACAATAAATAGTTACGCAGTATGTGGCACTACTTATACATTAGTGACTTATTGCTTATGCTATGGGCTATATGCGTATATGCGGTGTTTTAGGTTAATTATCACATAACGAACTAAACGCTGCATGTGACGTGAAGTAGGATCTGTTTCAATTACTTACATTCCGTTACGATTGTTATAACACTTCAGCTTACTAAAGGAGTCAATTCTGTTTTGGGGACATACAATTGAAAGTAGATATAGGGATAAAATATACTTAAAAAACGATATTACTAGAAAATACAAAGAATCGTGTAAAGTCTAACTATTAAACATACTACTACGTACTACTTTTAAACATACTATTTTGCAAAATATATTACTGTGAAATAAAATGTTTATGCGTAGTAAATTTACAAAATGGTAAAATATAAATTGTGTCTACAGAATTAACCGTTCGCGCATATCGCTGTAATGGTCCGTAGAAAAGTTATCATATAATGAAATATATATTAAAAGTGTTGTAATCTACAGTCTGTAATTTAATATTACTTAAATTCAATCATATATGTTATAGTTTTTTGTGGGTCCTTCCCCCATACAAATAAAACGATCTCCTTATAGACAACATTAAGTTCGTTAATAAACTATTACATTCAAAATAACCTTCTGTTATAAATCTGATACATACTTGGAACGATTAATTAAGCTCTGAATCTGATAATTTGTTAACAAGCGCGAGCGCACTAAGTCCGAACACAAACAACAATATTAATTCGTGTAGTTTTCCGGAGATTACGAATAGCCCGAGCGATCACAAACATCTTTAGAAGCTTGGAGACGTCGCTATAAGTACAATGTTTCAGGGTTTCTGGATACTGTGTCCGATACACTGCTGGACGTGGGCGGGGAGGAATGCGTCGGCACCATCGCGGCGGCCATGGCGGACATCCGGGCCAGAGCCAATACCGACCAGGGACGGCGGGAACTCTCCACGCTGTTCAAGTAAGCAGTACAATAAACAGCCGGCGCATATCATCTTTGGTATGTTAGCTTGTAAACGTCATTTTCACAAATAACTAAAAGGCACGGATGTGGTGGTGTTTTGACAGTTTAGTTAGACTATCGGATTATGTATCTAAAAAAGTTTCTTTAATTTGAGCAATAATTTTGACAGCACATGTTCGGAACTATCCAACGACCCTCTGGACATATCTACGTTTTACTGGTACGGGATCATCGAGACGTTCTCCGGCCTGGTCGCGGAGGCCGTCCCCGGGGACATCGCCGGAGCCTGCCGAGCCCTCACCGCTGGGGAAGGTACCCGCTTGCCACTCTACTTAAGCATTAAAAAATACTTTGTCTTGAATTATATCAACCGCCAGATTTACTTTTTGTTTTCAGGAAACGCCTTAGCTCGTTTCTCCTCGTGGGTTCTCAGCCACAGCAGCTGGGAGGGTTGTTTGCAGACCTCCCACAGCGCTGTGGTCGAGGGGTACCAGGCCACTGCCCTGTCTTCTGCTGCAATACACAGTAAGTGTCCTATATATTACATTACTTCCTTCATACCTACCATTCCGCCCATCATTGTTTTAACGGGTAAAGTACCTTAGCACTGATAAATACATTACCTATAGTAAACATTATTATAGTATTTTATAAGTTTTCAAATAAGTAGATACACAAATAAGTAGATCCATAACATTTTCCAGCTGACCGCAAACTTCGTTCCTCCTCAGAATCAGTTAAAATTAATTAAGTAAATGTACAAAGATTGAAATGAATTCATCTAAATCAGTAAAATATTTCTCCAGTTACTATCAAAAAACGCGTTCTATACAAAATGTATAAGAAAATTTCTTCATATTTTTCCGAAGTGTTAATAGTTATTTATTTATTTAAATTTTTATTGCATACAAAATACAAAGGTGGACTTAATGCCGCATTCTCTACCAGGCCAACCTTCGGGACAATCAAAGCAGTTAACAAGTGAGGTTAAAGCCTACTGAAATAATAAATTCTTTCTATAATAATACTTTCTCCCATTCTTCCTTTTGATGTTCGGAACTCTGAGTGTGCGAGCAGCCCTCATTCACACTGGCTGCATTTTCGTCTGGGAATTCTGTCGTGAAACGAACTTTAGTAGTAATTAGTCATCAAATACAATATTATTTTGTATTTACAATAAGGTAAATACAAAATAATATATACGTATTAGATTTTCTTCAGAGCAGGGTAGGGATTAGCATTGTAAATGAATGGAGTTGTTTTGGGATTATTTGGTTAACAAGGCAGCTGACCGAGCGCCGAGCATATTGTACCATCTTCACCACACTGCCAATGCTTGGAAAGCAATATTATCATGAAGAATACATTAAGCATTCCCTGAGACTGTTTACACAGTTTAAAAAAACGGGGTGTCAACTTATTATATTTGTTTCATTGGATTGTTATAAGACTCGTCCACTTACCTCCACAACATGTAGCCCCCTCGGTCATCCGTCTGACTACTCACCTCCACAACATGTAGCCCCTCGGTCATCCGTCCGACTACTCACCTCCACAACATGTAGCCCCCTCGGTCATCCGTCCGACTACTCACCTCCACAACATGTAGCCCCTCGGTCATCCGTCCGACTACTCACCTCCACAACATGTAGCCCCCTCGGTCATCCGTCCGACTACTCACCTCCACAACATGTAGCCCCTCGGTCATCCGTCCGACTACTCACCTCCACAACATGTAGCCCCCTCGGTCATCCGTCCGACTACTCACCTCCACAACATGTAGCCCCTCGGTCATCCGTCCGACTACTCACCTCCACAACATGTAGCCCCTCGGTCATCCGTCCGACTACTCACCTCCACAACATGTAGCCCCCTCGGTCATCCGTCCGACTACTCACCTCCACAACATGTAGCCCCTCGGTCACCCGTCCACACTATCCACACTAATGTTATAAAAGCGAAACTAATTCTGTTTCTTTGTTAAATTTTCACGCCTAAACCGCTAAACCGATTTGGAAAGTTTAAGCCCCTGAAAAGGATAGGTATATAATGTTTCGAGATACTCGTAGCTATAGGTAAAAGTCAAAAGTCAAAAAAATGGACGAGGACAGCGTTAAAAACTTAGGTTTCATACAAATTTGGGCTCAACAAAGTAAACAACCGCCTCTGTTATAATTTGATTTTAGTAAAATGGTAATTCTGTAAGCGTAACGCGATTACGGTTGTTCTAGCATTGCCAGTCTGGTGGGGAAACTACCACATCTTCGGTGAACACATTTGATTTGCAGATTTCTCTGCGAACGTCGACTTAGCAGCTTCCGTGATAAAATATTCATAAATTCTTAGGACTTCCACCAAATTTTCTTGTTATTTGTTTCTTTATTTTCTTTTCTTTTGAATTATTTATGTGGTTTTTGGTTTTCATAAAAAGTAGCTTATAAAGTTACTTACCGTAAGTTAATGGCCGTAGGGACATTATAGTAGATGTGCAAGAAACAGGGAAACAAGTCTATAAAGTTCCCACTTGTTGCGGTCGCGATTCGCAACTCTAAATTAAAGCCCTTGTGATTACCGAACAGTAGAGACCTACTTCAGATACTTTTATCGCCTAGCGGAGAAATGAATTCACCGCGTCAACTAATAGAAACAAACATGATGTACTGATTAATACAAATTTACGAATTATTATATAGATCTCTCTGAAAGTTTGGAGTCAATCCATAGAATCAGTTTGTCCTCATTCATCATTCATAACGGTTACTAGTTTTGTCCTGTATCTACCAGATTGAGAGAATAATTTATGTATGCGTCAGGACGGCTGTGGCTGTACCAAGTGTGCTCCCAGTATGGCTGGCAGATGTCGGCCAACGACAGCTACTTCTTCGACACCATATCTCAGGACTTCTTCACTAGACAATGCTCGGATGTATTTGGAGATCTGTGAGTATTAATTAATGTTTTTGCAAATGTTATTGACAAATCAAAAACATAACATTTACTTACGTATTTTTTTATTTCTCTCAGATTCACTGAAAATTTTCGTCGACAAGGCATCGACCGCACTAACGTATTCTTCGGCGGCCTGACCAAGATACCGGACCACGTGGTCTCCGCTACAGCTGGACCTTGGGCCAGGGTCTGTCCCGGGGCAGATAACGAACGAAGGCCGTTGGCTCCAGTGCACACTATTGAGAAAGTTGGGCAGTGTAATGTAATCAGGTAAGTCGCCAGAAGAAGAAGAATGAAACAACATGAATAGCCCATTAGCACCTGGCCGTGAAATCCGTTGTTATTGCTGCTCAAGTAATGCTGTCCGACTATGATGCCTTTAAGGATTATTTAATTCTGATTTACTCTTTAAAATAAACTTTATATCAGTTTCCTCTGGAGAATTGTTCACCAAGCTTGTCGATTAGTCGTGGTTACGATGTTGCAGGTCGTTGTCGGAGTCGTACGACGTGGCCGGGCTGGAGCAGGTGCACCGCAGCAAGGAGCTCATCCAGTCGCAGCTGCTGCTGTGGGTGCGGGACGTGCGGCCCAGCGCCGCCGCCGCGCTCCGCATCGCGCACTCCCTCATCTTTGTTGGCATTGCTCTAACTCTGCTTAGGAGTTATAAGTAATGATTCTACAATTTATTATAGATTATTTAGTTAACCTGGAGCGAGCTATAAGTACCTACACAAGTTATAATTTACAATTAGCAATACACGTTTAAGGTAGGTATAGCCAGTAGGTAGAGGATATAGTTTTAAATTCAGTCATGTTTTCTATGTAAAATAAAATAGAAAAAAAGCTAAAATAATCAAATTCATTATTTTATTTTATTTAAAGAGTCTTAAGGATAGTTGCGTGTACAGTGTACAGAGTAAGCATTATAAAGTTGTGCTTACTCTGTACTTGCTGACAATATTTGCAAATAAACTTGTTTTGTTTTCTATTGTTTTAAATTGTTATATGAATATTGTTTTTGTAATAAAATTATTTTTTAATTAATCGATGTTTCATTTGGCCAGGGAAGGAAATCAATTAAATAATGATCTAACAATAACTGGAAAATTTATATTTTCTTAATTAAAAACTAATTAACTAATATCACAAATTCGATTTAAGTTCTCATAATTAACGACTTATTTATTGTAATGGATGTTTTAGTGTAAGTATAGTTTTGTATAATGTTCTTGCTTCGAATAAATAATTATAATTGATTCCATTATAAATAGAAGTACTTAAGTAATAGCTAACATCATACGGCATCTATGACAAAATTCCAAAAGTGGCAATGCTCTACGTGGTTCCTGTAGCCGCGCGCGAGTGCTTGCAGCTTGGGGAACAGGCGGCGCATGGCGGCCGCGCTCTGGCGGTGCGCCGTCGCCAGCGGCCAGTAGCGGCAGACCGCCCCCCGGGCGCGGCGCGAGTGCAGCCGCTCGTCGTGGCTCAGCTCCAGGCCGGCTCCGCGCTTGCCCACCAAATAAGAGTAAAATACATCCTCTATGTTTATTAGTGGCACCAGGAACGCCCGCTTGTAGAGCTCAGGGAGGACTCTACCTAAAATATAGAAATGTATTCTTGTAAATTATACGAGTGACTAGATAAGAACCTGAATGGAATTGAGATTTGATTTCCATAGTACGGCAGATCAAAACCTTTGCACTATGTGTGCTACCGTGACGCTGGTCTCGTTAAACTAACCTCGTATAAAGTAAGCGGGTCCGCCGAGAAACTCCGGTATAATGTCGTCGGGGAACAGCCACGCCGGCAGATACCACTTGTCCCTGGGGTCGCGGATGGCTGGGTGGCCGTCGTACCTTAAGCCTAAAACCGTTATTTTTTAAAATAACTCCGTCTCTAAAAAGCGCCCTATTCCTCCCAAGATGAGATGATCGAGAAGTAAAGCCGTCGCCGGTTTATGGTTTTGTTTCAAACAATAGAATACTTTAACACCGATATTCATAAAAACTTAATGAGTCCTTAATTAACAATTTAGTAAGTTTTGTCTCTTTTTTTTAGCAAAAAATAAATATGTGTTAAGTATTTAAGACGACTATCCCTAGAGCTGTATATGCTTCGACAAACGGCTCTAGGGTGCACGATATATCGTTGGTGCACGAAAAATCAGCAACATTATATTAAACACCTAAAAACCATTAAAAAAAATATAACGTAAAAGTCATTTTTTCATATAATTTTTCGGCTCACGAAATGTATCTGCCAGTAAACAAAAAGTTGATGCAGAATTGATGTTTTTGTTATTTATAAACATTGTTTTATATGTATATTTTTAACCTTGGTAATAAAAGGAATATAAAAATTGGCCCACTTGTGGTCTCCTTAAAATCACTGTATTTTTTTTCCTTGGTTGTAGTCTGTAGACTATTATTTCTTCTCGTGGTTGTAGTAAGATTTGATAGAGCTTAAAAACCCTTAAAACACCGAAAAGAGTTAAAATTGGCAGTAACGGCCTTAAGTTTGGTTTTAAAATAAACGAAAGTAAATATAATATAAGATAAGTAAATATAATATTATTCAACTGATGAATGTTAAAAATCATAACTTTAGTCATTTACTAATTTAGAGGTTTCATTTTAACTTGTGCAAATTAAAAAAAATCGTTACTAATGAATAAAAACTCAACCTAAAAGCGAAGCATTGTGGTGATCCCGCAACACGTCCTCCAAGGTCCAGGGATTGACCAGCACATCATCGTCCACCTTCATGACGAAGTGGGCGTGGGGACAGAACTTCAGGGCCCAGCTCATCAGGGCCGCGGTCTTCAGGGTCAGGTTGTCGTAACTGTCCACCAGCTTCGTAATCACCATGTCGTCGTATTGGGCTGCTTCGATGTAGTTTTGTTTCTGCAAAGAGCTGCGACCATCGAGTGACTGACAAAGGGAATAATTATTTTAGTTTAACACCGCTTCTAGAACGTCGATCAAAATTAGTTAACAAGGCACATTGTGGGCAGGAAAGTTACGTGACAATTCACCAATGAGACAATGTTCTCAGCTATCCATGGATTCTCCGTGCGGGCGCCGGCTCCGTGCAGGCGCCGGCTCCGTGCGGGCCCCGGCTCCGTGGTTGGGAGGGAGTGAACTGCTGCGTTCCCGACTTAAGACCGCGAAGCAGAACCGCGAGAATTCAACTCTCCCCTTCACTGTATTCCTACCCTCTCTTACCAAATACTATATAATCCTATCAGCGCCATCTTGGAAACACGTTCAATAAAGGACCATTCTTGGAAGGCCAAAATCCATCAATAGACGATGGCCTTGCTGGACTTCCTCCTGCACCGACTTCCACTACATAAAGTTGAGTTTTAAAACCGTTTCTAGTAATGTCATCCGAGAGATCAAAGTACTTGTTTGACTTGATGGTGTGGGGAGATGCGGTGCAACACAATAATGCTTATACATATTTACTTATTGAATTTATATTTTTTTATTTAATGTTACAAGGAAATCTTACGGCTATATATATATTTACTTAGATTGCTAGAGCATAAACAAGGAAACCATTAAAAAGTTTTTGCGTTTAAAAACAATAAAAAGAAACAAGCAAAGGAAAAATAAATAAAAAATATTAAAACAAGGTGGGAGGAAGGCCTTTAATAACTCTGCTATGCTGACCGATCGGACTCGTTACCACCGCCCATACAGATGCAAAAACCGTCAAGTGACCTAGTCATGTTTCGGTTTTAGTCTGTGGGTTCACTTATTTCTTCTCGAGGTGGTAGTCTCCTTTCAGCGTGCGGTTATGAAATGGATACTTGTCTTTACAATAAGGCATCAAGTAAGTATAATCGTAATGCAATTATTCTTTATCGCCCATTTCGTAAAGGCATCATTTAGCCGGCATCGTGGGAGCGATCAATGTTGTTTAAAAATAATTAAGGATTGCCCCCATTCAAGGACTTTGTAGAACTGCTCACCACCAGGTAGATACAAAGTCACATACCGTGCTTCAATAAAAAATGAATTATATTTAAATAAAAAATATTAAATTTACTGATTGTATTTTTTTTTATCGAAATAGCAAAGGCTGTTAACATACGAGTAGCTACCTATATTTATCGTCGCCATAAGATATTATTCATGTAGAACACATTATATCAATTAGAACATTGAACAAAATTACAGTAACAGGACGTAGGTAGATTAGAATATCGAAGTAAATCGTTATAATTTGCAGGCAATAGAGACAATGGCGTACTACGATCTATGACCTCAAGTTCTAGCTATTTGCTACCGCAGTGTTTGTCCCGACTCTATTGTATTATTTTTACTGAATCACAGCATGTGGCAAAGTATCTACCTGATGGTAAATAGAACTACAAAGTCTATGAATGAAAAGGACCAATACAATAGCATTAAACAATACCATTGGCCGTTTCCACTATGCCAGCTAAACGAAGCAGTTACGAAACGGCTGGGGGCGAAGAACATTTAGCATTATGAGTAACAAATTAACCACCTGTTTATAACTGCACCCTGAAAGGTGTAGTTATCTGGCATTAGAGTTGCCAGATTTTTTTTCAGACTATAAGGGACGAATGCTTAAATAGGCAAAAAAATTACGGGATATCTGATTTTTATCCAAGACATATAAAAATATATCAGATTTCTGATGAACGCAATCTAAACATTTTTAACCGAAAAAAATCGGTCGGAATGGTCGTTTTAAATATGTTAAATAATAAAATTATTAAGGGGTATATTTATTTCGTACGAACGTTGAGTATGTCGTACCTACGTCAGCGTAGCGTACGTAGCACGATTGACTTGGCTATAACAAATCAAGAACGGTTGAAATACGGGACGTCTGGCAACACTACCTGACATGTTCCAGTAGTGCGATACAAGGTGTTAGTATACAGGATGTTTTTGGCTTGTACCGCACTGACTGATATTTTTCCTTCTAGTGCATACGTGTTAAATATGTCTTGTACATTTTAGAATTTATCATTGATCAGGATTAAAATCTTGGTCAATGATCAACATAAAGGTATATTTGCTACGGAGGTGTAATAGAGATATCAACGCCGCACTGTCGTGAGAGATCCTATTTCTAACTTGACTTGTGGTGGTGCGGCGCGCCGCACCACCACAAGTCTAATACAAGGCAAAATAAGCTGGTAACGCGCTTAGCGTGTCAAAGTATTAGGTACCTCAAAACCCTTAATCGAGCAATTCAACGATCTGCCAAGATAAGTAACCTCTAGCTAGACCTAAGCCTGAAAATTCCACATAGGTGGATGAAGTTTTTCCAGAGATTTTCAGTTGAGAAAACTACATCTTAAAATATATGTAAGACACCCGTGATGCTACATGCATCGTAAGATATATGTAAGACACCCGTGATGCTACATGCATCGTAAGATATATGTAAGACACCCGTGATGCTACATGCATCGTAAGATATATGTAAGACACCCGTGATGCTACATGCATCGTAAGATATATGTAAGACACCCGTGATGCTACATGCATCGTAAGATATATGTAAGACACCCGTGATGCTACATGCATCGTAAGATATATGTAAGACACCCGTGATGCTACATGCATCGTAAGATATATGTAAGACACCCGTGATGCTACATGCATCGTAAGATATATGTAAGACACCCGTGATGCTACATGCATCGTAAGATATATGTAAGACACCCGTGATGCTACATGCATCGTAAGATATATGTAAGACACCCGTGATGCTACATGCATCGTAAGATACACTATCAGTAGTGCGCATAATTATAATTGTTGTTCATCGATGCAAAGGAATTAAACTTCATACCAACTGTTGTTGATGGTCATCGCGGGACACCCCGAGGAAGAAGTATGTGGGCTGGGTTGTGCCCCACGTAGCCCTGATGGCAAGTCTCTGCTCCCAGTGAGCTGGCGCGCTGGTCACCAAGGCTATCAGGGGAATATCTCTCTCTTGGCAAGGAGGCATCGTCGGACCTACCAGGATAGTCTCTCTGAAAATATTTTTGTTAACGACACCGTCTTCAACCGATAATATAACTATAATGACTTCTTTAATTTAGTAGTAAGACGTGCAAGTCCAAGGGAAAGCATAAGCCAACACATACTTGTAGCTACCCTGGTACACCTATACACTTGTATAAGTGTGCCCACCGTTATAGGGACATGTTTTATTATAATCTAAATAGACGGTATCATCTGAATGGGAAGAGCTCGTTCACCTCATGGATAACCTGATGAACTACCAATTTGTATCTAGGCTACTGACCCTTTTTTTAACGTCTGTTTCTATTATACGTAGGTACTGTTATGAATAAATCAATAGAGCGGCCCGTCTACTGGTGACTTGTAAATACGTACATATCTTCAACATAACTAAACAGTTTTCTACTTCTCCTCAGATGCGTTAGATCGTGGTCCATCCACTCCTGAGAAGGACTCCTCGACCAGAAGACCACCACCAGCGCTGTTACTAGCACGCCTAATATCACGTTACGTTTTGCTAAAACATGATATAGTAAATAAACAAATAAATAAAAGTAAAAACTGTGAAAAATGGATAAATAAAATACAACTTACTGACAACCGTAAAAATCCTTCTTTTCATTGTTTAGTTTTTATCCAAACAACTATAAGAATCGTCAAACATTTGGTAGAACAAACTCTGTGCTAGAACACGACACAACAGTGAACACCCTGATTACTACTCAGTTATTTACTGATAAGTGGTATGATAAGTGTTTTTAGATGTTTTGGATACGCTAAGATTGTACTTGCTATTGTGTTTTTGTGTAGGTTTGTCATCCATAGCGTTCAGTTTTGAATGGTTTCACTAGCAACTACGAGATGTCTCTTTAAAAGTAAAGTATTATAAGTTTGAACTTGAGTTTAAATTATTTTATTATGTTAAATCCTCTATCCAAAATATATATCGGTTGTATATTTAATTATGAATATATCTTTTTTCTCTGTGCTTTTTTAAAATTAATGTATGCTACCTATTTGTCAATCGCATTTGATCACACTGATGTGTCAGTCATGATCTTGTTTATGTAAATAAAATAATAAAAACAAAAAAACACCAGTAAAAAACCTAATAAAGAATAAACTATACAAAAAAATGCAAGCAAAAATAATCTCCAAATTGCATTATTGCCAGAGAATTTCAAAAAGCATAGAAAAGACTAAAATATTAAATTGGTATAGCACTTGTCCAGCTGGTGTAAAGGTGACATTATGTGGAGCGGGAGGTAATACAGGTAACCCTTTGGTCAGTGAATATCTTCGGGGCGACGCAGCCGCCGTACCAGCAGGGGAATAACAGCCAACATCTATATTACCAAACATATAGGACAAGGATTTAATGGAAATACCTTCATGGAGACAGGAGACTTCTCCAGAATAAACTACATAAGAAATAGGAGTAAGATCCAGCAGGGGCAACATCGCAGTTTTACACATATACTGCACATTGTTTCTTAACTCAGGGACTGATCTTCTAATTTTCTTGTACCAGAGAGCCTGCATCAACTAGCATTATTTATTAAATAGGTAGGTACTGTAAGCCCTGCTCTTTCGAACGCAACAATGGTACTGGCTGGAGAGGGCTGACCATACATTTTTTTAATATTATTCCTTATTTAAATAATTTGAAGGTCCACGGACATGTGAATAGAGACAAGAATAAATAGTTTAGCATAGATCGGAATTGGTTGATAATCATATTAATTTGTATTAAATAATATATATATATGAAATGAAATATTTATTTATTAGGTAACAAATGCTTATAACTAGATACAAAGTTGCTTTGGGATCTACTTTTAGGTATATAAAACACCTGTGCCAGTAGACCCCGCTCTTTTTTTTTTTTTTTTTTTGAATTTTTATTAATACCTAATAACAAAAGTGCATGCGCATGCGAACTATATATATATATATAATTCTGTGCCTCCGGTGCTAAATGATTCAACTTGAGTTATATCGTTTTTCAGTTTTTTAATGCACGTTGCTTAAAAAAAAATACGAATTTTTTGATCTAACTCAGTGTCGCTATCTCTTTTAGTTTCGGAGATAGCTTCGTGTCTAGTGATACAATTAACAGTTTTTTTGTGAAATTTTAGTGCTAACTGATATTAATAAAGTTATTTTACTCAAAATTAAATATGGTAAAGATTTTTTTTGTCTTAAATAATATAACTTACATATTAACTAACTAGACATATTATACTTAACGATATATTTACTTGAATTTATGGGTGTAATGATTTAATTGAAAATATATTAGTTTACACTAGCACTTACTTCAACCATATCTCGGGTATAACACGACTTAAATCTACAGGTTGAAAATTTTATTCATTAATATTTCGTACTAAATGTTTTGACTCAAATTAAATTATTAAACACAAGTGATAGCGTTTGGTGCTTGTTGATTCTACTCGAGTTATATTAATCAACCGAACAAACTCATAAAATTTTTAGTCTTACTTCGTTGTGCAATATGGTATAAATAACAAGGAGTGGCAAAGACGGGGTGAAGTTGGTGATGTTGGAGAGGAAATCACTGCAATGAACGCTTATCATGCCTTTTTCGATTTTATATTAAATCAACCTAAGCCTACAGGTAGGCCGCGCACCCCAGTACCCAAACCGGCTGGTGCCACGGGTGCTCGGAGGATCGAGGCCGCCGGATGATCCAGGCGCCAACAGCAGACAATCCCCGTGCGAGAGCATAATGCCTCGCACAACTGCACTTTACCCCCGGGACTAGGACTCTGGATGCTCTATTGGAACCCCGGAGTCATTAAAGCAAACCTCTATCAGCTTCTTACCCCAAATAACTTCGCGTGCCGAACTACTTCGCGTACAGGCGAGACGAGACCACGGACCGGGTCAGCGGCTATCGCGGTATCGCCGTCCTGGTCCATAGGGATATTGTCCACGAATAACTTCTACACGCGGAGTTCATAACTACCAGAACAATAAGAGTTAGTCTCCAGTCGTCCGGCTTAAAGTTGAAAGCCTGCGCCGCCTATCGCCTGAGTCTGTCGTCTTCATCGATCCGACTTTCAAGGGATCCTGGGTGGAAGAACCCCTACCCTGGTAGTCAGGACTTCAACGCCAAACATCCAGCATGGGGCTCCCGCCTAATCAACCCAGCGGGTACGATCCTGTCTAAGGACTCGGGTGACAGGATGACAAGGACTATACATTCCTAGGACCGGATTCACCGACGCACATTCCTACTTCGACATTGACATTGTAGTCAGCTTGGCCATCAGAGTTCCAGTCCACGTCTAGGTATTGTACGACGTGGACTCACAACACCTCCCAATACTTATGGTGCTGGGCACACAAGGTAAGGTCACCGCGGCGAAGTGGCGATTCAAAACAGACTGGGACTTGTACAAATATATACTTAACAGCTCTTATCTTGTGATATCCCATAAACTCGCCGGACGACGTAGAAGCGACAAAGACTCGCTTCATGGAGTCCCTAGTGCACGCTAAGCAACACGTGAGCTGTCTCCTCACACCGAATTAAAGCCCCACATATCCCCTCCGACTTAAGCTTCGGCTTAAAAGGCGTCTCAAGAGGCGCTGGGCACCAAACGCGAACTCAACCGGGTCAAGGAAGAGCTCGCGGCGGAAATCGTCGCTTTTCGGGGAAGAACGTGGGAAGAATACATGGACTCCATTGGTAATGACGTTACCTAAGGGTCCCTGTACCGTCTCTCCAGGTGACTAACCCGAACGCCCGAAGCCATTCATCGGCTGCTCGACGACGTAGGACCATGCCTACCAAGACAGCTGATATTCTTTGCAGGCATATGGAAGGGCAATTTAAACCTTTCTCCGTCGTCGACCAGGCTTTCAACGGGCATACAGAGGATAAAGTGCTCTTGTGTGATTCAACAAAAGAC
Source organism: Monopis laevigella (assembly GCA_947458855.1). NCBI lineage: Eukaryota > Metazoa > Arthropoda > Insecta > Lepidoptera > Tineidae > Monopis > Monopis laevigella. The sequence goes on from OX381577.1 coordinate 606,623, forward strand.
CCATTACCGAGGAATTATTAAATTTCGCCAGCTGAAGTGGAGCAAATCGCGCTCCGTCTCAAGCACAACGGTTCTGTAGATTAGTGACCCGGTCCACTCAGGGTCACTAATCCACAACTAACGCAGCTCTCTCGCAGAGCCATAGTCGAATTCGCCCGGCTCTGCAGTGGAATACTTCGAACAGGTGATTTTCCCAGCGCCTGGAAGCAGGGGAAAGTCATTGTGCGAGAAGCCAGGAACTAATCTCGTCCAAGATTCTCACACGCAACGCACCCGGTTACACACCGCTAAACTTAAAATCTAAAACTTACCGAATGGCTTGTTGTGGTGCTTCTGGACAGCATCCCTTGGGATGCAATAACTGCGATGTCTTGAACCACTGACAAATGCCACCCAAATACGACGTTGGAAATATATACGAGTATAATATTAACAACACACAACGCGACAAATCTGAATCACTTGTAGGCGCCTAATACATGGCGAACAAAATCCTACACAATTTCTATGGTATTTCTAATAGGCCGCCCAAAACTCATTACGGCACAAATCTACTAGACTAACAACTATAATAGAAAAACTATAGTAAATATATCGTTAAGTATAATTAATTCAAGCACTGCATCAGTTAAAATTTTTACGACGACTCCCTTTTTTCTTAACTGACTGACATATCAAAAGGTCATGACCATAGATTAGCATCCAGGACGTCTGCCGGGCAGCCACCTGCACCCAGCAAATCTTTTTGAGAGACTGTTCCTCCGGAGACTGAAAACCTATATTGAACATCGTATAGAGCAGTACGGTTTCTGTGAGGGACACAGCAGCACATTCCAGCCAGTGAGATGAACTGGGCCCAAGCCACTGTCGGGATCTTTTTTGATATCGAGAAGGCGTTCGGGCGTGTTTGGCACCCCGGGCTCGTAAACTCGCCGGTGCCGCCCAAGGTGCTCGCATCCTTCCTAAGCCACCGCCATTTCCACTTGGCCGTGGAGGGAAAAACTCTAAGCTAAGGAGTATTCCATTGAAGTAGATTTCCCTCAGAAGAGCTGCCTCTGGTCCGCACTTTATGCTCTGTATACCAATGATATCCCTAATCTCTCTTTTAATTTTTTGTTAAATAATAAATAAAATACACTAATTTCATCTGCACTGTATAGCGGTCCGGGGATTTTTTATTCATTTATTTTGTTTATTGATTGTTGGTATTAGTAATTTTTACATGCTTATTTAGATGCTCAATATGTTTCAAAACATTTTAATTTGTGAGTAAAGTTAAGGGTATTAGCTACATATTACGTAGGTAATATACGTGGTGGCCGATTTGGTTAGACCTTGGACTTAAAAACACTAAGGTCCCTGGTTCGAATCCCGGTGTGTACCAATGAGCTTTTAATTAAAAATATTATGTACATTTGTTTGACAACATCACTATAGTGCCTCAGAGAGTACGTTAAGCTGTCGGTCCCGGTTTCACTATACCAACTTGTGAAACTGTTTATAGATGGGTTATTGAGTCTATTCAAAAACATCGCGACGAGCTACTTGTTCGGTGTAGACTCATACCATCGACTACGACGAGGTGGGATTAAAACCCCTCCGCTGGGTACCCTGGGGCCGTCTAGTCGGTCTCGGGCGCCGTACGCCGTAAGGCACCCGTGAAGATATATATATATATATATATATATATATATGTAATCTTTAACAATTTCGCCATACTTACAGACTTCTATAATTGTAATTATTTTAAAATTTGAGATTAATCAACATCTTTTATTTTCTCCCTTTTTTCATCTGATTGTAAGTACCTACATTGTTAAAATTTTAAACTGAACATGCATTTATTTAACACACATTATTTTTTTAAGTCACGTTGGTCAAACCCAAGTTCTTTTTGTGTACGTGGTATAATTTATGAGAAAAATTAAAAACAAGCTTGTGTTTGCTCTCCTGTAAAGTTGTCATTTTTGGGATGTATCATTTAGCACCGGAGGCACAGAATATATCTTGGTTGAAAACCTAATAAAATTAGTGCAAAACTAAGAGTGTTTTAGTTTAATCCCAAAAGTTAGGTAATGTCACAGCATCGAAAAGAGCGCATGATAAATGATGTCCGTGGACCTTCAAATTATTTAAATAAGGAATAATATTTAAGAAAATTATGGTCAGCACTCTCCAGCCAGGCCAGCCAGTACTATAGTTGTAGTCGAAAAAGCACACTTACAGTACGAAAAATTACAGTACTTTGTACTTTTATCAGAAAAAACTGATAAACATACTCGTATTTATTGAAAACTTTTTTACCAAAACGACATATTTATATAGGACAACCCCTGTCGCTACTTCTGAAACAATGCCATCAGCTGGATCACCTGGCTCTGTACGACCTGCACAAGACCAGCGTTACGGCGCTTAACCAGGTTGACACCAAATGCAAAGCAGTTTCCTATTTTGGGAGACACATGCTGCGGGACGCTTTGAAGGTAATCGGAGGAAATGTGTCATGTGACAGCTATTTTATGTTTTGGAGTGAAAATATATAATTCCTTGTTTCAGAACTCCAATGTCGTAGTAATAATGGCAAGAAACCAAAGTGATTCATTAAAAAACAACGCACCAGTAGTTATAGAGCTGGCCAATCAGATATGCAGCGTTTGTCCAACGGTGGGTCCCTTATTCGTTATCGTCAGCCATGGCACGCCATGCATTCCGGAAATATGTTCGATTCCATTTAGTATCACCATATTATCTCTCACTGTCAACCAAATCACTGCAATATGTCTACATTTGTCTGTTTTTGATAGAAACTCCATGAAAAAAAAAGCTAATAGAATATATAATACTTCCGCATTATAAATATAAAATATAAATTACAGGCTATAATAATAATAGCAACAGAGCCTGTACAATCGATGCTGCCTATAGTGGCCGAAGTGCAAAAGGTCCGTGGGATGTACAACCCTCGTGCACTCCTGGGCTGCGTGGAGTTGCATCAGGCCAGGGCTTCGTCGACTCTAGCCAGGTTACTCAAGGTCCCTGATGAGGAAGTCAAGGTAACGTGTATTGGAGGAGCCAGAACGGACACTATGGTGCCTTTGTTGGAAAGTGCTGTTTATCCTGGGAAAAAGATGGAGCAAAATCAGGTACCTACTTATTTTTTTACTAATAGGAAGACCCATTGATAACAAGATTAGGAAGGCAACACAAAAAACTAAGGACATGAAGGTTTTCTCGTATGGTCACCTCTCTATAATTATAATTATGTTACAATGTTGCATACATTGATTGAATGATTACATTTTTATATATTACTTCGGTGTTTTTTATGTTGCTATGGATATACTAGGTACACCACAATGAAGGTACAAAAACAAATCGCCAATGGTAATAGCCTCAGACAGAGCAATGCGATTAGAACATGAAGAGGATAGCGCCCTCTAACTGCGGCCGGCAAAAACCATGTAGTCTATTTATTGATTATATTATCTATTTATTGTTTGTATTTTTATTTATAAGACTTAAATAAATTATTTTTATGAGAGACGTACAATACAGCGCCGGTGCGTCATACGCAATTAAATTAGCCCGGGTGTAGTCTTACAATACAAACATGGCGGCATCAATCACAAACACTTTTCTAACAGTCAACTCGGAACGCCCTCTCATGTTGGAAATTAGAAAAAAAAACCTACATATACCCCACCCCGTATAACAAAATGAAAATTGAAATTTAAAATATATTTTCGATTAAAACTATGTACCTCTTATATTTTAAAGTTTATTAAATCCTAATTCCTGAAAAATTACCAAAACTGTGGTTTTTATTTTATTTATAAAAATCCATATAAAAAAATGTGCGAAGGAGACAGAAGACAGGAAGATTTACAAAACCATTGATAGATTTGACAGATTGACATTCAGTTGAAAGCAAGAAAAAATATTAGTACAATTGAGAGTCCACACGTTACCCCCTCCCATCCCAGTGTGGATTTTAAATACTTATGACAAAGTAAGGCTATCTGTCGTGCGCGCCGACGCGTCTAACATAATGCGACTGCGGACAACACCTAATTCATAATTTACAAAGTAATTTTTTGTCGCATTTCTCGTAGATCGTATGTCTACACGTATTGCTAACTGTTAAAACCTTAGTAATCTAGTCTCCTTTATTCTATAGCCAGCATCGCGTTTATTGAAACCCTCAGCAATCAGAACCCCAGTACTTCTGAGCCGCTGGAGGATTTACTAGCATTTATTCACAGAAAGTAAACCTTAAACCATTCCGCTATTCGCAAAGTACGATATGGTTTGATATGGATTCGGGTATTCTTTTCATTGTAGTATTCAAGATTTCATAATTAAAACGCTTCTTATACTCAGATCATAAAAGTATTTAGGTGCGACCTGATACGCGGGAGACATTTCTGCGATACGCTCGCCGATATCAGATCACAACCTGTGATTGTATCTTCGGCCATAAAAAATATTGCAAGCACTTCTACATACAAATGCTTACCAATCGTATTTGTTAAACCTATAGATAATAAGTGTCGGTACTATATTATTTATTCTGTGCTATAAGCCAAATTTTAGTCTGAGTAGCGGTAGGAATCCTTAACACTATTTGTTCGATTTTGATAATAGTCTATGGACGCTAATCCGCGGTTATAACCTATGTCAGTCAGTTAAGAGAAAAGTTGAAAAATGGTATAATTATTTTGTTTCTAATATGATTTGTGAATAGAGTCTTCGTCCCGTAATGTGATTTGTGCGGCCTATTAGATTTACCATTAATATATGTAGTGTTTTGTTCGCCATGTATTAGGCGTCTACAAATTCAGATTTGTCGCGTTGTGTGTTGTTCTTATTATTATAAAGTTCCAACGTCGTATTTGAGTGGCATTTGTAGTGGTTGAAGACATCGGAGTTATTGCATCCCTTGGGTACCCAGGGATCCCGTCCAGAAGCTAACCACAAGCCATTCGGTAAGTTTAGTTTTTTAAGTTAATTGCGGTGCGAAATGCACCCCGTGTGAGAAGCTTGGACTAAATAGTTTTCGGCTTCTCGTACATTTCTGGTAGCAGAGCGTGGTTAGTACTCATTCTAGCATATTTTGTTAGTGGGTTTTTTAATTTACCCATCTGTGCAAATTTTGAGGTTATACACAATATAACCTCAAATTATTTGTTCCTAGCTCAGTTTAGAAACTGGTTTGTTGGATAGATTTAGTTTATTTTGTTAAATGTTGGTTTTGTTGTACCATTTGGTTTGGATAAATTCTTCCAACGGTACACCTTCATTTTTTTATTTATACATTTTTTATTTTAAATTAATATTGTTTTCACCTACTTATGTAATAATGTTAATAAGAACTCAAAAAAGATTAAGGCTGTGCTAAGGCTTACATCCGCTGTGGATATGGTAGACAGACCCGACCGCTCCGCTGCTCTTTTTGGTGCGATTTGTAAAGATCCCAGAGTATAAGCAAGACTTACATAGGGCCTTTGAGGGCTTTTTAGTTTTGAACCCCGTAGAGGATGAGTTCCATAAAGCTGTCAATTGTGACTATGACCGTGCCTTGGTGCTCATAGACACCATTACCGATAAGGTTCGCGGAGATAATATTGATAGGTCGCTTAAGATTGACCTCGAGCCTTCGCCAGTTGTTTCTTCTCCCGGGCTATTGAGCAGGTTGCCTACCCTTGACCTCCCACCATTTGACGGACGACTTGATGCCTGGGTAGGCTTCCTAAACTTGTTCGATAGTCTGGTGCACGGGCGGGGGGACCTCACCTCCAGTCAGAAGATGGCATATTTGTTGATCTCATTGAGAGGAGAGGCTCGTGGCATCGTCTAACACCTACCCGGTACGATCGCAGAGGTTTTATCATTCCTCATCTACTGAGGACCCCCCCCCCCCCATATTCGGAGTTCACCCCCCAGGAATGGTGGCCGCACCCCCCTCATGGGCGGGGGCAATGCTTCGCCATCTCGCTTTGCTCCCATGGGTCGTAAATGGTGTACAGCGCAACTACCTGCTGTAAGGTCTCGTTATCAGAGAAGAACTTCAGGACGACATCCTCATATTGTCGAGCCAATGCCATGGGACCGATCACATGAGATCCACAATTACCAGTGGATCCCGAACTTGAATTTTCCCGTACGTCCGGTTTATGAGGAATAGGTATTCGCTGCCCGCTCACCAGCCGCCACCCAGCCAGACACTGTCATTTTACCTACAGCCTCTGTTTGAGTTTGGGGCCCGAAGGGCAACTATTTGGTTGTTTGTGCCCTTTTTTCGGGTGTCGGTGGTTCTTTTGTCGTTGATTCGGGTGCCCAGGGTTGCATTGTTTCGGCTTGGTTAGCGAGTGGCCTATGCCTAGCTTTGAATCCTCACCGAATTCTGTTCGGGGAGTTGATAATGTCAAAATTGAGAACTTGATTGGTAATATCACTTTTACATTCTCCCCGTTCTCGGTTTCCTGTCCGAGCATCACTGCTTCGGCAATAGTTTTAGAAAATATATTGGGTCAACACCCCCAGGTAAAGTTGTCCCTAGCTGTGGTGACCCTGACAAGGTGTTTGGCTGGCCTCACCTTCGACATTCCGGGACCAATTGATTTGTTGCTTGGTGCCGATGTTTTGGGAATGTTGCTCCTAGGTAATGTGAAGGCCCTAGGTACAGGTCACCTCATAGCGATCCCCACAATCTTGGTTCCAGGAGCGGATGGAGTATCTCGTTTTGCTGAGGTTAAGGTTGGAGATTCCGTTGTGAAGAGAGCGGTGGCAACACTCTCCCGTTTGCCCGTTGTGTAGCGTATAGATTCCATCTATCCAGGGCGGGGGAATGTTCGATTTTGATAATAGTCTATGGAGGCTAATCTGTGGTTATAACCTATGTCAGTCAGTTAAGAGAAAAATTGAAAAATGGTATAATCATTTTGTTTCTAATATGATTTGCGAATAGAGTTTTCGTCCCGTAATGTGAGCTGTGCGGCCTATTAGATATACCATTTATATATGTATTTTAAGTGGCATTTGTAGTGGTTGCAGACATCGGAGTTATTGCATCCCTTGGGTACCCAGGGATCCCGTCCAGAAGCTAACCACAAGCCATTCGGTGCGAAACGCACCCCGTGTGAGAAGCTTGGACTAAATAATTTTGTATCCCGGCTTCTCGCACACCAGTATTGCGTTTGAAAAGCTTTCCAACATACCTAACCTGCATTCTGGCTAGCATTACAGAACCAAAAGCAGGCTAGTATTTAATCCATAAAACTGTGCGTTTAATATCTTAAACGCCAGTAGCTCAGAAGTACTGAAGTTCTAAATAATGAAAGGGTTTTCATAAACGCGCCAGCGCAGCATCAGCATTGTGGAGGTGTAGACAGTCATCTATAACAATCATATGCACAGGGTTCACTTTTCTGAATTATACAACAACTTTCAGATAGAATACGTGACGTCCCTGATAATGAGTGAACCAGCAGCGACCGCTGCTACGTCTACCAGCCTAGTTGGAGCCTACACCCTTGCGAAGACCATTATCAGTGTGGTTAGGGCTCTGCAGGGAGACCGCAGCTTGCTGCAGATGATGTACGCTGACCAGATGATGGGGCAGCTTGTGCACCAATGTCACTACTTCTCCAGCGAGGTGAGTCAAGCAGTAGATACCACTGCCACGTCTACCATCCTAATGGGAGCATGGGAGCCTACACCCTTGCGAAAACTATAATCAGTGTGGTGAGGCCTCTGCAGAGAGACAGCGGCTCGCTGCAGGTGATGTACGCCGACCAGATGATGGGGCAGCTTGTGCACCAATGTCACTACTTTTCCAGCGAAGTGAGTCAAGCAGCAGATACCACTGCCACGTCTACCATCCTAATGGGAGCCTACACCCTTGCGAAGACTATAATCAGTGTGGTGAGGCCTCTGCAGGGAGACCGCGGCGCGCTGCAGGTGATGTACGCCGACCAGATGATGAGGCAGCTTATGCACCAATGTCACTACTTCTCCAGCGAGGTGAGTCAAGCAGCAGATACCACTGCCACGTCTACCATCCTAGTGGGAGCCTACACTTTTGCGAAGACTATAATCAGTGTGGTGAGGCCTCTGAAGGGAGACCGCGGCTCGCTGCAGGTGCCGACCAGATGATGAGGCAACTCGTGCATCAATTTTACTACTTCTCCAGCAGTTACCACTGCCAAATCAACCACCCTGCTATAGATGTTGTACGTCCATCAGATGATAGGACATATGCAGCAGGAAAGAAATAAATTAGCGGGTTTTCTAGGTATTATTAATTAGTTATTTAATACAATACAGATGCTTTTTATTAATATACATAGTCTGGCCATAAATACTGTTACAATAAAATAAAATAAAATATTACATTTGAATTTGGAATGTGTCATTTTTATACAATTGTTTATTGTGTTTTCTTATTTTAGCGCCAATACATTATACAATATTTTGCGATATTAAATCGCTGTGATTGCATTACACAAAGTAAAGTATCGAAAAGCTATTTTTAAAACTCTCCATACACTTGGTATTAGTCAAATGTTTGTGTACCGGGCTATTAATAGGTACAATGAGACCTTCTCTGTTTGTGACAGAAAAAGGACTGGCCATCCACGTAGTGTTCGTACGAAAAAGATGGTCAAAGCAGTAAGGGAAAGAATTCGAAGAAATCCTGTCCGAAAGCAAAATATTATATCTCGGGAGATGAAGATAGCAACTAGATCTATGTCGCGTATTTTAAAAGACGACTTAGGACTTGCAGCTTATAAGAGACGCTGGTTATTTCTTAACTGATAATTTAAAAAAGAATAGGGTGGTAAAATCGAAACAACTACTGAAGCGGTACGCAAAGGAAGGTCACAGAAAAAAATTGTTTACGGATGAGAAAAAAATTACAATTGAGCAACATTTTAACAAACAAAATGACTGTATTTATGCTCAAAGCTCTAAGGAAGCTTCCCAATTAATCGACAGAGTATCGACGTGGGCATAATCCGACTTCAGTCATGGTTTGGCGGAGTGTTAGCTATGGAGGAGTGACTTTTTGTGAAAAAGGTATAAAAACATTGGCACAAGTGTATCAATATACCATTATTGAGAAGATAGTTAAGCCCCTTAACAACACCATGTATGGTCCGCAAGACGGCGCCGGGTCATAAAGCTCGGCTCACGCAGTCTTGGTTGGAAGCGAACGTCTCGGAGTTCATCAGAGCTGAAGCCTGGCCGTCGTCTAGTCTTAATCCGCTGGATTATGATTTATGGTCAGCTTTAGAGAGTACGTATTGCTCTAAATGCCATGATAATCTGGATTCCTTAAAACAAACCATACGATTGGCAGTGAAGATTTTTCCCATGGAAAGAGTGCGTGATTCTATCGATAACTGGCCATAACGTTTAAAGGAGTGTATTGCATCCAAGGGAGACCACTTCAAATAAGCTTTTTATATTTTAAATTGTTTTATATTTATGTATTAAACTAACACACTGTAAAATTAATATTTAATGTTATTTACAATAGATTTTTTTTTCTTTGTTACAATATTTATGGCAAGACTAGGTATAAAGTTTTTTTTTTTTTTTTTTTTAACATAACCTTTCTTTTAAGCTATAACTATTACTTTTACAGTGTGTATTATAGCACAGGATCAACAGTTATTTGTAAATGTAAATATATAATTAATTATATATGTACAAAAATTTATATTTTGAGTCGATTTTTTAGTTATAAGAAGTAATAAACATGTTTGGAAAATTACCATCACTGTCGATTTTAGATTTTTTCGATGAAAATCCAAATTAAGGATTAAGGTACCCAAATATGATACGAAAAATAATATAATTAACATATTATTATATATTTTGGCCTCTGGGGCAACACAAAAATATTAATAAAAAAACAGAATGATAAGTTGCCTTAATGATATACGGCCCTTAGAGTATTTTATAATTATTATTTAGTCTGTCATCACGTGTAATTACAACGCCTGAAACACAAAATCGCCAGCGCCCTCTATCGCTGTGTAAATGGAATTATAGCGCCTAAACTAAAATATTCCTTATTTTGACTATAATCACCATGAAGGAGAAAACCGTGCCCGTCTGCGCGCGCGTTTTTTAGCTTCATGATAATCACAAATGAAATAGAGAAGAGATAAAATAGGTGTACACACAAATGCGGAGGTTTTAAATTAGTTTGTAACTGGTGATGAAATGTGGATTCTGTATAACAATCAAAAATGTCCGTCGCACTGTATGGCAGGACACAAATCAAATCAAATCAAATATTATTTATTTCATGTAAATCTTTACAGATATTTATGAATAGTCAAAAAAAAAAAAAAAAAGAGTTTTAACAATAAGGTCTAGAGTGCGCTTGGTTAGGCTGCTATATATATATTAATTAATAAAAGGTGTCATAAAAAAAAAATTAAAAAAGAAAAAGAAAAAAAAAAAACAACCAACCGAACGCACGGTACATAACCAACCAGTGTAAGACTAGGTGGTTAGCTGATTCCATTGACCATCCGATTATCATCCGCCATACAAGAGTGCCACCGAGGCGACCAACCTCACCAACCGTATCCACGCCTTAAATATTAGTTCTTATATTATTGTCATTATATTGGCTGTATATATTTTTGAATGACCATCAATCGCATTAACACAGTTATATGGATCGGCATCTTCAAGGGCGTAAACACTAGTTGTAAAGTCGATCCCCCCGGAGACACCCCGGAGAAAAAGGTACCAGCAAGTAAAAAACTCTGGTGCTTCACACACACTAACAGAGGAACACAGCCATTGAGTTACCGATATGCAAACAGCATATGGTAGCATACTTAAAATGCTCTAATCCTACTAAAAGCGTGCACAAAACACCCTATGGCAGATCATTTAACAGTACAGCAATTGGTTACTGTACCAATGTACAGACCTGAAAATACTAAATAGTACAGGCAATTTACTAAATAATAATATATAATAACAGAGTACCTGTATAACGTAAATATAAATAAGTAATCATAAGATATACCTTATCCAAAGATAAAAAGTTAAATATAATAAAAAATAAATTAAGTAATAGTAAATTATTACAATATCAGATTTAACATACCTTACTAGGGTACTAGTACAATTTAAATTACAATTGAAAAGGCAATACTAGTTGTGAGACCTCAATTGCAGATCAGAACGGGTCCAGACATCTTTATCATTAATATAGTCATTAACTCTATAGTAAGCTCTATGGATTAATGTTTGTTTTATACAATTTTTAAACTTTATTTCACTTAAATCTATAATACTTTTAGGTAATTTATTAAATAACCTTATACTGTTAATGACAAAACATTTATTAGTTTTTTGCAGTTTAAACTTTGGAATATCAACTTTATCTATATTTCTTAAGTTTAAATTATGCCTGTCGCCATTTTTACTAAACATACTTAAGTTTCTCTTGACGTACAATAAATTCTCATAAATGTACTGAGATGGTAGTGTCAATACATCAATAATAGGAAATGTTTCCCGGAGAGAATCACGAGCTTTCATGCCATATATTGCCCGAATAGCCCTCTTTTGTAAAATAAATATAGTATCAAAATCTGCCGCGGATCCCCACATTATAAGACCATACGTCATTATACTGTGAAAATAGGCGAAGTACACTAGTCTGGCTGTTGCAACATCAGTTAATTGTCTGATTTTTCTGACTGCATATGCAGCAGAGCTTAATCTATTGGATAGAGTATTTATGTGAGCTTTCCACTGTAGTTTGGAATCGACTGTGATCCCTAAAAACACAGTGGAGTCAACAAATTCCAGATCAGTACCACCTAACTTCACTGTGGAATTAATACTAGTTACGTTGGGGAGCGTAAATTTTAGACACTTAGTCTTCTTAACATTTAAAACTAAATTATTCGCCGTGAACCACTTCGAAACCATTTCCAGAGTGTCATTTGCTGATGATAGTATATTATCTTTTCTACTAACTTTAAACAGTAGAGATGTATCATCAGCAAATAGCACTATCTGCGCCATCTCCTGAACCATATGAGGAAGGTCATTGATGTATACTAGGAAGAGGAATGGTCCTAAAATTGAGCCTTGCGGAACAACCATCTTTACAAGGGCCCCTTCGGATAGACAGCCATCAATATTAACACCTTGAGTTCTATTGGAAAGGTAAGATTTTAATAGATTTAAAGCTAAGTCGCGAATACCATAAAATTCTAACTTATCTAACAAAATTTGATGATCAACACAATCAAACGCCTTAGATAGATCACAGAAAACACCAACGAGGTCCTGAGAATTTTCCCAAGCATCGATTATTTCCGCAATCAAACTTGTACCGGCATTAGTTGTGTTTCTTCCTTTTGTAAACCCGTATTGTTGATCATGCAACAATTTATTTGTATTAAAATGACTTAACAGTTGACCGAGAATTATTTTTTCGAAAAACACAGTTAGGGAGGTAACCAAACCATGGCCTAAACACACATTTAGTCCAAAATCTACTACTTTCAGTGATAGATCGGTGCAGACCTTAATAATTACAGCCTGTTAAGTTCTGGCAACAACTATGCTGCAAATGTTTGCGGAGAAGAATTTGAAATAAACTGATCTTTATTTGTAAACAAAGAATAGATACATACATAAGATAGATACTCGAGTCTGAAAATTCATATATGCCCACACCAAGTTCAAAAGGCCTCTACTTGTATTTGTGACTGTGAAATCATAAAAAGAGCCCCTTCTTCTAAATATCTTGGTATTTTGTTAGATGAAAAACTCTCGTTCAGAGAACATATGACTACAATGGCCTCTAGACTAAGAAGGCTGGTTCATACAATGTGGCGTCTGCGGGGTGTCGGGTCCCGGAACCTGCTGAAAAGTGTATATTTGGCATTGTGCCAATCAGTCCTGTACCCCTGTCGTACTGCATGGGGTGGAACCAATAAATCGAGTTTAATTGAACTAGAAAGGTCCCAACGTTCTATTCTGAAGATTATGCTTGCAATACCAGTGCGGCATCCAACTACAGCTTTATTTAAGGAGGCTAAACTTTTATGGGTCCGCCAACTGTATATAATAAAAAGTGCATTGTCAATGCTCAAAAAAGTTCGCTACAGTTGGATGAGTACCCTACAATGTTGGAAAGAAGTCTTTCAATGTAGCAATCCTTACCGAATACCAAAGTCAAGGCACTTTGGTATTTTCCTTAACTATCATATTTATAACAACATTAGTCCAAATGTGTAATTTTAAAAGTATTAACTGTTGTGAAGCTAAGACACGCATTAAAGGACTTCTCCTTACCTGGATTTATGATGAAACTTAAAATGTAATAAGTTAAATATAATATACCTACATTAACATAAACACATTAGATGCACAAATTCCATCATTACACATACATATAAGTTCCGCACCCTAAGCATATTTCACTCTCTTAAAGGTTAGCTGGTAGAAAATGCCTAAGGCATTAAGCTCGCCTATGTACAATTTTGTGCAATAAAGAATTTAAAATAAATAAATAAATATACATATACCTCCATACCCACACCCACGCAAACACATACACACCCACACTTTAAGGCATACATAATATGGTTATATTAAATCCTCAACTCAAATAAAGATCTACTTTAGACCTGGCCGCCACCATAAAAATTTGGCCAAGTAATGTACCGAATCATTTGGTATGTAGGGTTGAAGATAATCATTTTGAGATTTTACTTATTACAGATTGACTGTTACTGATGACGCCGCTCCAAAGAGAGGCGAAATATTTGGCAATAAAATTTTATAGCTTCAATTTATATATTTTACCAAGTAAGAAACACATCATTTTGAGATGATCATTTAACGGTATTTGTATTTTTTTTTTGCCAGGAAATGAGAAATATTGCATTACAAAATATTTACAGTAGCAATACTTGTGCACTATTAATTAAAATAGGTATAACGAAAAAATAAACTTGGTATATAATAATAATATAAATCACGAACTTTCATCTTTATGTAAATAGGAACGTGCTGGGATGTCAACTATATAGAGGTATTCAAAAATAGGTAATATGTAAATATAAAATGTAAATTTTCCTTAAAATTCCTTAAAGTTGGTTTCTTAAAATAACTTTACTATGATGAGAACAACAAATCTCCAATGAATTTTTTAAACTTGTTATTTTGTTTGGACAAAATATAATTACTTAAGAGCTTTTTATTATAAAATTCATAGCTGCAGTACATGGAGGTACTTTATCATTATTTATTATACAGTGTTTAATTACGAAAGTATTTAGTGAACGTGAAGAGTTACCATGGATAATTTTAAAGTTATTTTTATTTAGTGATGTAGGAGAATCAACAATAAACTATTTTAAATAAGAAGGCAGAATCTAGGTATTGGCGATGACTTATTAGTCATGGTATGCTATATCGAAAACGACTTTCTCCGTTATTTAGAAAATATTGATCAGTTCTATAATCCAATGACTTCAGAAATTTATTTTGCATTTTTCTATTCGTCCAATATGAGCAACGTAACTCAGGCTCTAGACGATACTGCAAACTCTAGTGAACTCCTCACGTAACATTTGTATAGTGTTTACATTTATAGGGTTTACACATGCGGTAGATAAATTCTAAATTTGTGAAAGCTTTATCAACGATAGCATTGACGTGGTAATTAAAATGCATCTTAGAATCCAGAATCTCTCCCAGATCACGCACCTGCTCACTGCTGGTTATTTGGGTTGTACCGAAATGATAATTATACTTTATAGTAGTATGTTTACGTGAGAATGATATTACGTGACATTTACTTTCATTAAGAAGCAATTTATTTTCATGGCAATAACTGTAAAACGATTTCAGGTCCACTGTCCACACACCGTTTAGACCAGTGGTCGTTACACTTTTCTTGCCAAGGGCCACATAGGACAATGTGGGTATTACTGTCGGGCCGCACACTAAGGGTATTGTCCACTTATACTACCTAAATGTCTGTGCTAAATGTACCCAAGTATTTTCACCAAATTACTGTCGGGCGGCACACTTAGGGTGTTGTCCACTTATACTACTTATTCAGTTCGTTTTTTTTTGTAGCCAGGCGCATCTAACTTTGTATCTACCTGATGGTAAACAGATCTATAAAATCCATGAATGGGGTCGATCATTACATTGTTGTTTAGCAGCATTGATTATCATTACCTATTTATTATATATTAAGTATTTACCTACCTATTTTTACCTACTTACTGCTTAATTTGTCCCAAAGGTTTGACTGGTAGAGAATGCCTAGCGGCATTAAGTCCGCCTTTGTACTAAATTTGTGCAATAAAGTTTTTAAATAAATAAATAAATAAATATATTTGCCGGCTAATTAATTCGGTAACGAATCAGTCATGGTTAGAGGAATTTCTATTACGAGTCTATTTAAAATAGCCGATGATAGATCGATGCTTTATAAAAATTTTTTACCATCAGGTAGATACAAAAAAAAAATTAATGTAAATTATTTCCTATTAAATAATAAATTATCAAAATACTAATTTTTAAACGCATTTTTTGTACTTGCCGTGTAAATTCTAATTTATTTTTATCTATCGGCTGAAATCACGACCTAGAAGTGTATTATTAAAATAAGATTTGTTGAGTTTTTATTATATTTATTTTTTGAGATTTGTTTCTTTCACAATAGTGAGATGGCGCGTTATCGTTGTGGAAGATCCATTACTTTTCTTTCGACAAATCTGGGGCCTTACCAAAGACCAATCGATAATCGAATCGAAATACCCATCGAAAGCCAAATGTATGGGATTTGGCGTTTCTCGTCGGTCTACCCATAGAGTAAAATTCATAAATATTTTTCTCGGTCGATGCGGCTATCGTGTTCTATGGTCAGGTGGGCAATTCTCGCGCTTTCGACATTCATCTTGATTCGATATTTTTGAACGTAAAATAATTTTGACATATTATGTAATTTTTCGTTATCATATCGAATCGAGATGAATGCCGAAAGCGCGAGTATTGCCCACCTGGCCTCAGGTGTTTTGCGACAAATTTTCTCTCTCAAACGCCTCATAACGCTGTGACTATCATCTTCACTTTTAATCGACTTTGACAATGCATTTTTCGGTCTCGGCACAGTTGGACGGCCCAGCCTAGTTGATTGGTTCACGTGTATAACTCGTGAACCCATGTATTTTCACCTAAACTTTTACAAAACTTTTTATAAATGTGGGGTTGGAATTTAATTTCTTTTATGAATTTTTTAGCTCTTTTTCGCAATTAAGTTTTTTCAGAAAATCCGAGTCTTTCGGCACTCATTTCATACTCCAAATAGTTTAAAATCGCACAAATTAATTCGCGAGACAACGAACTTTCAGCGGCTCTCAGACTTAAACCAGCATTTCCAGCCACCATTTCCGTTACCTTAGTTCAGAGGCTCTACCATGGGTTTGCGCATTGTAGAAATCATTTACGTATACGTGAGCAACAACCAATAGGGGCGCTTTATTTTTGGTAACAGGATTGAATAAAGCGATCCTATTGATTGTTGCTCACGTATACGTAAATAAATACGTTACGTTTCTACAATGCGCAAACCCATGGTAGAGCCTCAGTTAAAATCTTTGATGGACGACCATATTGAAGTAAACAATCTACCACCACATCGCGACCGGATTTTAGGGCCCCGTCTGTATCACTTATATGCGTAAATCCGATTAACCGTAAGAATTATGTCAAAATTTCAGTGCTTCTGCACAAAAAAATCCAATGCACAATTTAAGACAAATCATTCGAAATTTTTATTTATTGTAATAAGGCTGAAAATGCACCTAACGACAAAAATTATTTCGACGTGCAAGTATTTTTAATGAATGAATCTCAGTACTTTCTTGACAGAATGTATAGTTTTTATTGCGCGTTTTGAAATATAAATTTTGTATTGACAAACCATCGATGATTAGTGGCAAAATGTTAAAAAAATATTAGCCAAACCGACCATGGTCTTTGTTTATTCCCTTATTAACGCTCGGTGGCTTGGCAGAATGTCTTGTATGTCCCTGTTTATTGTATGCTGATGACTTAAAGGTGTTCCAAACTGTTAAAGATGATCATGGTGCTGTCCTTCTTCAAAAGGATCTAGATACCATTGCACTGTGATGTGAAAAAAAAACACATGTGACTTAACGTAAACAAATGTTTTGTGGTTACGTTCACTTGGAAAACTGACAGGATTACTCATAATTACAGACTAAATTCCCGAGTACTAGAGTGCAAACGGGAAGCAAGAGACTTGGGGGTTTTATTTGATGAAAAACTTAATTTTCGTTCACACTACGACTACATAATTAATAGAGCAAATCAAATATTGGGCTTCATTTTCAGAACAACCAAAAAATTTAAGAACCCTAACAGTTTGAAATATTTGTATTTCTCACTGGTCCGTAGTATTTTGGAGTATAATGCGGTGGTATGGGCTCCTATCTATAACATCCATAGCTATAATATTGGAAGGATTCAGCATAAATGCTTGAAGATGTTATATTTTAGGGGGGGTCTTGGTCGGGGTATTGGTTCTTATGAGGATAGATTAGATAGATTCAAAATAAACTCTCTTGAATCTAGGCGTAGGCATCTCGTTTGTCTTCATGGGATTCTTCATTCCAGAATTGACTCGCCTTCTTTATTGTCCGATTTGACTCTTAACACGCGTTATAGAGCCAGGGACAACTCCAGAAAGTTTAACTTGCAAACTTTCAAAAATAATACCTCATATTACAACCCAGTTGTCAGAACGTCTTTACAATGATTTGTCCGCTGGTGATAATTCGGTTGACATTTTTGACAAGGATATATATATATATATGTGAGTAGAAAGTGTCTTATAAATTGTTATAGTTATAAATAAATGTCGCTCTTTTCAATTCATTATGAATAGGTAATAAGTAGGTAAATAATTTAATATAATTAATATTAATTAAATGTATGTTTATGGTGTTTATTAATTAATTTTTAGTGTATGATGTTCAATTTTAATCTACTGTAGGTTAAATATAATTGTTAATTTACTAGTAATTATATTGTACTTTATATTCACTATTAATGTAAACATGATGAGTGTGTATGCTTTAGGGCTACAAACCAGATTGTAACTGAATGTATTATTGATTATATATACCCTTGTATTGTTTGTAGGTCGTTATGCACGACTACTTGACTGCGATTACTGATATACGATTCCAAGCCGCGTAGGAGATCACCGTAAACTCCGAGATATAAAAGTTTCGTCAACAGGGTTTAATGATGAATCTTGTCAAAGACCTTAGAGAAATCGCTATACACTGCGTCTACCTGCCATCGGGGATCGAGTACATTTAGAACAAATGTAATAAGATTTCTTTCGACAAAATCCACGTTGTTATGGTGAGATATATCTAGTTACTGCTTCAGTAATTTGATACAATTTATTCAAAGATTTTAGCTACAATACATTTTATATATGGAAATTGCCTTCATTTATAGATTTTTGAAAAATTTTATAAAAGAGATACAAATAAAAATACAATAATATTTATTTCCTAATATTTTAGCAGTTATATATAGATATAAATATCAAGATAGGCCCTTCCATACAAAATCACAACGACTCTTTGTCAATAAAGTGACTATTTACGTCAATGCAGTTATAAATAAAACATTGGGCCCCGCACTAGGAAATCCTGTATCGCGGGCTCCCAGATTTCGATTTGACAATTGTCCTACATATTATTAAATCAAATTTATTTATTTATTTGAGTCGAGGATTTAATATCATCAGATCATATTATAAGTGCGTTTCTCGTCAAAAAGTGTCCGTATTGAAAATCTACAGTTATTACAAAAAAACCTCTAAAAAGCTTCTCAAAAGTGGTTAAAAGTCACTGCGCAACCGGTAACAAGGTTAAGCAGATGACAGCAAGGTCGGAACGGGAATGGGTGACCGCTTTATACAAAGAGGCTATAAGATCATAAACACCGCAATAAATTCGCCACTTGTTAGGTGTTGCCTCCGAATGCCACGAAACGAGGACGGGATAATCCCTCCGCTGAGTACCCTGAGGCTGTTTAAACGGTTCTCGGGAGCCAAAAACATGATGGTATTTATTTATTATTTACAATCAACCTCACAACAATAAGAAGTTAAAAATTATGCGAGAAATTTTCAAATGAAAAATAAAATAAATTATGTTATTTAGATGCAGCTGGGTCCATCGGGCATCGAACACAGTCGAATGCCTCCGTTGTCGGAATTTGAACGCTGTCTACTCAACAAAGTGATGCCGCTTGTGCAAACGCAAATCATAGAAGCTGCGCAATACGTGAGTTATTTTAAGTTTGGTAAGAAAGCGTTCCGAAGGTAAACACATCTAAACATCATAAGCCATAAGCGTAGCGCTGTTATCAACAACCCGCGGACGACTCCATCCTTCGATACTCCGCTGTACTGGCTGGTGGATACTGAGCCTTTGAGGGTAAGCAACATATTGGCTCTTCAAACTCGTTTAAAAATAAATAAGAGAGATATCCGATCCCTTAATTATGTCTCTGGGAATTAGCAGGCTGTATGAAGCTTTGGGCTCGTAATTAGTTGTTTAACAAGAAACCGATTCTACTGGGTATGTGCACACTTATAACTGCAGGTACACAGTGTGTGGAAGGTCGCGTCGTACCAACCCCAGACCTGCTCGTGCGGCGCGCGGACCGAGCCGACGTCCCCGCCGGCGCCCTGGAGCCTCCCCCGGGCCGCCCACAGAAACAAGTTCCTCAACAACGTGAGTACCTACCTCATCACAATCCCACACCGCCGAGGACTTGCACTTCTGGGCACTCAATATATATCTGGGTAACAAGTGACTAACCACTTATTAATTCATTTGAAATTATTTCTTTTTCTTTTATATGTCAAACTAGCTGGTTCCGGCAACTTCTTATTTTAACCTAACCTATTATTAAGGTAAACTGAACAACATGTTTGCTTACCGCGGGCTACCATGCCTTGCTACTCATCGTTTGCCATAAAAGAGCATTGCCTACGCTCCATAATTAATTTAATACATCGCTTTATGGATACCATCTAAAAAGTTGACATAAAATCATCAACTTAATACGTAAAAGAAATTTTGAATATAAATTTGAAAATAGTTTTATGTCATTATAATATACTAAGTTTGCTTCATAGAACACTATTGTTTCTTCTAAAGCTTTGCGTTATACAGTATTTTACCCCCAGAATAGCCATTCAAGACAAATAACAGATTTTTATACAGTTATTTCTCTTTGCAGTAGTTTTTGTGCAGTAATGCCCGTACAAACAAACAAGCAGATAGAATTCTAAAAATTATTGATTATTGTCCGCTATTTTTTTATCAAATCAATGTAGGGTGAGCGATCAGTCGTTGTTAAGACTATTAGTAATTGGACATTATTATTTTAAAAGAGCGCGTTGTTACCTACTTACAAATTATAACAAATTACCATCATGTTTTTGGCTCCCAAGAACCGTTTAAACAGCCTCAGGGGACTTTGCGGAGGGATTATCCCGTCCTCATTTCGCCGATGGCATTCGGAGGCAACACCTAACAAGTGGCGAATTTATTGCGGTGTTTATGATCTTATAGCCTCTTTGTATAAAGCGGTCACCCATTCCCGTTCCGACCTTGCTGTCATCTGCTTATCGGTTGCGCGGTGACTTAACCACTTTTGAGAAGCTTTTTAGAGTTTTTTTTGTAATAACTGTAGATTTTCAATACGGACACTTTTTGACGAGAAACGTACTTATACTATGATCTGATTAATAAGACTGATTAACTCAAAGTTGACTCTAGAATTTGTGACTGTTTTCTGATGGTTTGTACAGACATCACTTAAAAACTACTCGATTTATAAACCGTTTTTTTTCCTAAATTTCTATTATCTAGAAATAAAAAAAAACACATGCCGTGCTCCGTCCATCATTTTCTACCAGGATTTGATAGAAAATTATGGGATAGAAAACCATTTTGTTTTACAGCTAAATGGTCATAGCTATTTGTGCACTTAAAGTTCCGTACAAAAAAAGTTAAAAAAATGTCACAAAGTAATAATTAAAAGACGGAAGTCGAATGCTTGGCGAAACGGATATTTTGGGTAACGAATGTTCTATGGCACTCTTTTGGGAAAGGAATTATGGAAAAAGGACGTAACGGTCCGAAACCTGCGAGTGGAAGAAAGGGAACCATCGACAAACAGCACGTTCGCAATCGCGAAGTCTGCGTTATTCATACAAAATAAGCTTCACGCTTTCACTATTTCTCCACTAAAGTCCAAGGCTTATACCTCGGCCCCGGTTTTTTGAAGTTCTAACACTAAAATGTAAAAAGTTTACCCATTGAAACCTTCTCTGTTTTTTTTTACTGTTTCATGAAAATGACGAGAATGAACGGAATGTCCGATTTGAATAATTCAAAAAGTAATCGGTACTGAAACCACCTCGAATACGAACTAATTTGTTTTGATAAGGATCAATACCAAGGTTAGATATCGTGGTCTAGTTGTGTTTAATAAAGAAGTTGTTACCGAGTGGTCATAAAAAAGCGACCTGCTGGTTCAGCGGCCTTCGATAGCCCAGCAGTGGATTGTAGGCGATGAGGAACCTGATTACACCTCAGCAGTATAAAGACAATCCTACCAGTGATTAATGAAATTCACTTACTTGGTCTTATATTGGATTATCCTCCACGTAGCTTTGCAGCACTCTAGACTTCCTCAGTGTCTTCAGGTTCGGCGATGATGCGGTGGTAAGCGGTGATGTGGCGGAGCGGGTTTTGCGTAAGCGAAAGCGGAGCGAGTCACAAACGACTGTCTTGACAGACAGACAGACAGAAGCATGGATTCAAGCGAATACAGCGGAGCGGACATAAAATAATAGCGGAGCGAAACTTGACTTTCTTAGTCCATTGCTTGTGTGTCAATGATTTAGCGGTGGCGTACTGCGCCATCTGTCGCGGAGTCTGTGTTAGCTCGTAAGAGATACATCAATATTAAGCTAACAAAGTAAATCTCATTAAATTCACTAGATGGCGTTGTCTTTATAGTACTGCGGCGCAAACACCGAGACATAACAATAAAAAAATAAAAATAAATCTATAATAGTTGGAAATATGGTAGCGCGAGCTTTTTTGTAGATATAAATGTGTTCTGTAAATCTGTAGTACCTACATTTTTTTTTATAATCAACATTTTGCGCAGCGCACGTGAATCGCGATGTAAATAAATTTATATGTATTTTTTTCACCTCGAGTTCCTTTGTCGATATCGTACGGATCCCTAATATATTTCAAAACAAAACATAGCCTATGTAGTAGTGGTTTTGTAGAGAAAATTTGTATAGATATATGAGACTGACTGACTGACTGACTGACTCCCTCATCATCGCGGTCGGAACTACTGCAACCAGGAACATGGCAGAAGCTTCCTTTTGCATTGTCCCACTAAGTAAGATTTAAATGTATTTTTAGGAATGTTAATATCTCGACAATGGGTGGTGCTACATACTTGGCTATGGAGACTCTCCTTAACAAATAATTTGGTAGGTGTATAACCATTAAAAAAAAACATTTAGAAGGAAAAAAACGGGGGGGGGGGGGGGGTTCTAACTGTATCATATGTTAGGAATGAATGCTTGTTTCACTAATTTTGGAAATTTTAATAGCGGTAAATACGGGAAAAATTATAGACAGGAACCATGAAACTGTATATATATACTCTTCTTACAAAACTAAGCGGCACGTGTTTTACTATTTTCCAAAATTCGTTAGGGAAAGATGGGGGAAGTCGGGTATTACGTAAATGACCTCAATCACAGTAAAGAAATGTGCACTTTGGAAAGAAATAAATATTTGACTATAGTCAAGTTTCGGTTGCGGTCACGAAATGGATAGTTAAATTGACGAAAAGGCAGCGAGTATACTAAAATATACTTGTAATAATCGCCCCCATTTCGTAATCGCATCATTTAGCCGGCATAGTGGGGGCAATCAATGTTGTTTAAGAACAATTATTGATTGACCCCCATTCATGGACTTTGTAGGTCTGCTCACCACCAGGTAGATACAAAGTCACATGTCGTGTTCCATTAAAAAATAATAAAAAAAATAAAAAAAATGATAAGCGGAATGTTATTTTGAATATGTTGTTTGTTGAAACATGTGTCGTTATATATGTAGTAAGAAACATGTGTCGTTATATATGTAGTAAGAAACATGTGTCGTTATATATGTAGTAAGAAAAAACATTGTAAGTAGGTTCCTACATTTTTTATATTTTTTTTATTAACGGATATTCGAATTTGCAGTAATTTTTAATGGGTAGCTAAACTTTTTAGTTTATAGTAAATCATTCATATCCATTTATTATATCGGGTTCCCATATATAATGACTTATTGCATGGACTTCTATTGTTTGCCGCAGAATTAAAATAATATTTTTGTCGGTCATTATATTTATGAATACTTCTCTGTCTTGGGCATTTTGTTTTTTGAAACAAAAAAAAACTTTTTAATATTATTAATAATACAAAAATATTTATTAAAACAGAAAGATCGAGTCAGAACAGCCAAGTTGTAATAAAGTAAAGTAGATCATTTGTATATGTGTATATGTGTATGTGTGTATGGGCGTCAGCACGACTGCAGAGCAATTTTAATTTATAATTTTGTTATATTTCTTTTAGATTTGTCAAGAGTTAACAAGAAAAGCAGTGGACCAAAAATAAACTTAGCAAGATGCAGTAAAAATATTTGTACTTATTATTTAATAAAACATTTATCTTTAATAAAATATTTTATTACTATTGAACTAAAAATAACACAACGAATAGCAAATAAAATGAATAGCAGTCGTAAGACAACTTATTGAGGGAGAGGCAAAATACTGGACACGGGATCCATTGTTTTGTAGAACCCCAGCACCACACACATGAAGTAGATCTTCAAACCTGCATCACAAACCCAAACATCAGCAAAAGTTAGACCTCTATGTCGGGCCTTCTGAAAGAGGATCCAAAGGAGCGGAGAGTTTCCAGAACCAGCTGGAGTCAAGTTCGTCATAAAAAAAATGTAGATACGTTTAAGAAAATACTGATCTTCCAATAATTTGATTAATAATTTAAATGTAGGTTTATATAGCAGCACTGTTGACTGGAGAGACCATAATGGAGCTTAGTAAAAATCAACTGCATTGAACACGGCCGCGGGTACACTGAAGAACCGTTAGTCAAACCAGACTCTCTTTATATGTGGATGAGCAGCAACCTGCACCTATTCATTAGTGAGGTTCGGAGACATCGCTGGTAGGCCTCCAACCCTCACTATATGCAGATGTGACCGAGGAGTGTAAGAATATCAAGATCAGTCAGTGCTAATAGTCGGATAAATAAATAATTACTTATGTAAGCTTGTACCTATCTGATTATACAACAATATTGGTGGTCGGAGGTGGAGTTACCAATGTCGGCCAAAGGATGCGGGTAACAAAGTAAAGAAGTAACATTACCTTCGATAATGAGAAGCAAGAAGGATCCGCAGCCGACCATGGCGAACATATAGAACACCACTAATACCAACGAGGCTATCAGGTATGACGCCACAAAGTCCGCCCGCTCCTGCAAACCAAAATATCTACGCTATATCTACCTACCACTATCGGAGCTCCTCAAGTAAGGCTCCTAAAACGGTCACTTTAGATATGTTGTCCATAATTGCAATACCGCTCCATCGAGAGCCAACGGCTAAAATTATTAGGTATTTTGACCAATACCTCGAAAACTGACTGCGATTGAACTAGAAGTATACGTTTTAATAATAATATGTATGCGTGCGCGACATACACTAGAAGCAAGGTCGCCAGCAAGCCCTGCCCGATCCGCCAGCAGGCACGTAACACATGAAAGCTAACCCTTCTGACTCCCAGTATGAGTAGCACCACGACCACTGCGTGCGCGGCATGCGCCAGCAGCAAGGTCGCCAGGAAGCCCTGCACGATCCGCCAGCCGATGTGGTTCATCCACTGCTGGTAGTAGACCTCCACGTACGGAACCAACGTCACGGTTAACATAATCAGGACCGTGTACATACAATTGAATATCACCAGAACCTATAACATAGTTCATAATGAGCGCCATTAATATCATTATTATTAAAATGTCCTTCGAAATATAGTAGTAGGCAGGTAATAAATAAATAATTTCTATCAACATTCGCGGGCTCGATTTACTAATTTCAACGGGGATATTTATGAGATATTCACGGAATAAAGAATCATTCATTCATTCAAGTGTTTTGAAATATTTATCTAGATTTTAACTTTTTTCTTATTCTTTCGATTTTAATTGTATGTCTGTAACTATCTGGTGGTAAGCGGACGTACAAAAATAATAAATCTGGTCGATCAACAACAGCATTGATCAATGTTACACGCAACATTAACATCCTGGAAGGACTTCATAACAATAAAACCATGTAGTAGCTAGTCTCCTGTGAACCGGGCGGCACGGCGTAACCAAAGAAACATGTATGATATTTGGTTGTAAAGTAATCTAAACCAGTCAGCCTAGCAAAGTCATTAAATGTATTTTATATGAACGTAATTTAATACAGGTTCGGTATCCAACATATTGTTTCATCATGTGGTAGCAGCGTTGGCCAGCTTGGCCGCCACAGTCTGTCTTGTCATAAACGTGCCGGTCGCTTCTGTCAACAATGTGATCCGCTGGGCTTTGGTTACTGCGGGGATCTTCTTCGATCTGTGGGTTCTTGAACCGTAAGGGATTTCTCGCAGTGATGGTAAAAGACCTGACGGATTATCTTTGGTTTCCGGGACGATTGGTCAAGCAATGGTGTGGGATGCAACTTGTGTCGACACCCTAGCTTGTTACCATCTTCAGGGTACATCTGTCGGGGCTAAGGTGGCAGCGGATTCGGCTGAAAGTCTCTAGGCGCAACGGCGCTAATACGTGTATATTAGTAATGACTATGTGTTTGTGCCGTTTGGTCTAGAGACCTTAAGTCATTAGGGACCAAGTGCTAAAAAAATCTTTAAGGGTTTGTCAAAGCGGCTGGTCGGCGCTGTATGTGACAAGAGGGCTGTAGTTTTCTCGCGCAGCAAATTAGCATTGCTGTGCAGCGGGAGACGCTGCTAGTATTCTTGGCACACTGCCACATGAACAGAGTATAGTTGAATAATTTTATTTATAGTTTCGTTTTAATTTTTATTTGATTTTATTTATTTATGTGTGATAACAATGTACAATTATGTGTGTAATTTTGTAAGAGCTATGTAATGCACAGCATTATAATTATTTAACGTTACACTAATAGTGAACAACAATAATGGCCATACGTAATATTTTCAAGGAAAATCACTATTCCTCACCTTCATTCCTCACACTTAATTTTTTATTGTTGTTTTTTAATGGTACCCATCATGTTACTTTGTATCTACCTGATGTTAAGCAGACCTACAAAGTCCATAATTGGGGTTGACATGAATGCGACATGCATTACGTATTTGCATTACGAATTTATTTTTATATCCTATTTCGTAACCGCACTATGAAAGGAGACTACAGCCTCCATAAGAAACCAATGCAGTAGTCTCCGGAAAACCGGTGAACCCACAGACTAAAACCTAAACATTACTAGATTACTTGACGGTTTTTGTATCTGTATGAGCGGTGGCAACGAAGTTATAATGACTCGTATATAATGAAGGTATTAGCGGATATCACCGTTAAGTTATAAGGTAGTAGTAATGTGACTAACAAGTTCCACTATGCCGCACACCAGGCTCCCGGTCCTCAGGTCCATACAGCCGCAGCATGGATCCGGATCCCTACTGGTCACTCTGACTACTTCTGACAAACAATAGGAAAGTATTAACCAAGGGAATGTCTTACGTCATGTTCACTCTGAGCGAAACGTTTTAAAGTTACCTTCCGCAAAGCGAAGGAGTTGAGGCTAAACCCTGAGCCCCAGACGACAGGCTTTATCCCGAAGAGAATACTATCAGGTTCACACCGGAGAGGTCTATTAAAATATAGCATTTGTTCTAATTTAAGCCAACCTTTTGAATGCAGTAGGTACCTTTGAGTCTCGGTCGATAGCATCGGGACATGACGCGCATCCTCCCAGTAAGTAATCTAAGTTCATCTACACGGTCTTTGGGGACCGTATTAAATGGAGGGACGAGTTATGTCAATTTAAAAGTGTGTATAATTTAATTAAGATTTTTAAAATGTCGAGAGAATTAGAGGTGGCATTCTTTTTAAGTGTTTTATTTGGGTGGGACAATCCAAATATTTAAGTTTTCAATTTAGATTTTGAGTAGGTACCTACTAAAGAGGTTCTGTAATATTATAAAAATTATTACCTAATCCAATGCTTCTATTCTATCCTAGCCAATTGGAAGCATCGCTCGCTCCTACCTAGTTTTCTCATAAAAAAATGTTTTTATTTTTTTGAAAAGCTACCGGATTCCGCAGCACTTTTTATAAATAGCAATATTGCTGAAGTTAATGTTGTACATAGTTTACAATGTGATCGAAGGTTCCTGATTCCTGAGTAAAGCTGAGCTTCGTGTCCATTTGTACAGCGCCAGCGCACAGCCTCCGGCCGGCCAACAAGCCTGCGCCTTCAGTTATAGTACAGACGGTCACAATCGTGACTTTATACCTTTATTTGTTTGTTCTGCCATGATAGGGATTGCCCACTAACTAAAGCGTTATCGCCACATTGCCGGCGATACTTGCACACAGTATAGGTAAGTATTTTATTAATATATTTTTGTTTGATATGGTTCTTCTGGCTGACATATATCCACAGAGTACTTATTTGTTCAGTGGTTATACCTTTGTATCTGCATAAGCGGCTGTTCCAAAACGGTCTAATAATTGAAAATGAAAATATGTTTATTGATACCACAGAGATACCTAACAAAATACATAAGTATCTACTATTGACAATGCACATTAAAAAGAGACAATGGACAATGCCCTCTAGGCCTATGAGCTAGAACATACTCACTGCGGCATATAACTGGGTCTGGGGGATGTTTGGCTTGGATCGGTCTGTCTTCTTGTAAAACGTTTTAAAATAGTTGTCTGGCTAAAATATATAAAAATGGAACTTCAGACTGTAAGTTAGATTAAATATTCTGATGAGGGTCTGTAAGGTGATAGTGCCCACTAGTGCCACGGGAAGTGTCTGGGAGTATAGATTGTAAATATTCTGTAGAGCGTCTGTAAGGTGATAGTGCCCACTAGTGCCACGGGAAGTATCTGGGAGTATAGATTGTAAATATTCTGTAGAGCGTCTGTAAGGTGATAGTGCCCACTAGTGCCACGGGAAGTGTCTGGGAGTATAGATTGTAAATATTCTGAAGAGCGTCTGTAAGGTGATAGTGCCCACTAGTGCCACGGGAAGTGTCTGGGAGTATAGATTGTAAATATTCTGTAGAGCGTCTGTAAGGTGATTGGCCCGGCCAGTCGGGCCAGGCGGGATAATATTAATATGAACAGGGATTATATAATTAAAACAATATAAATTGTAAAATGACTTACCAATGTCTCCAAATTCCACTGATTTTAAAGGTACCCACATGCTGCTTTTGGTAGTGTGCGTGATGTTTTATGTAATATGTCTGTATTAGACTGTAAAACAGCTTGTGGACTTTAAACACAAAATTTTGACTTAATTTTGCAATATGGTAAATAATTTTGAATATAGATTAATTAATCTGCGGTGCGGGTTAAACGAGAATTTTGCGGTTAGGTGACCAACGTCACGAGATGAGAGATGCGTCTTAACTATACAACAGTTAACAAACGAAGAAGCTGTTTGTAGGGGGCTCGAGGGTATTTATATTATACAGAAAACGCCATCTTTGGTTGAGTAGCGACATTAGAGAGATATAGGTAGATGGCGTGTCCATGGCCACCGCTAATTGTAAAGTACTAAGATACTCTAGAGACCACCTGTCCCAAAACGACTGCACAAGCTTATCGAGCAACTGGTGACGTTCTAATAGATGTAAAGGAGTGTCTTCTATAGGCGGAGATGGCAGATATTTAAGCGGGGTAAGCGTCAAAAAATGAGCAGGTGTAAGAGCCAACGGTTCTCCGGGATCTTGACTTAAATTAACAAAAAGCGAGAATTTATAACATTTTCTACTTGACATAAGATTCTTCTCATCTGAGGATTTGATTACCTATAACGCGAAATAAGTGAGATTTAACATTCTTAATCATGGCTTCCCAGGCTCCGAAATGCGGTGCGTTGGGAGGGATGAATTGCCAGTCTGTTTTATATTCAGATAATTCATGAGATAACGTAGATTTGTAATCGCGAGAGGTTATTAATTTGTAAAGGTCGCTAAGGTACGACTTAGCACCAACAAAATTGGTACCATTATCGGTGTGCATGACCGATAATGGACCGCAGCGGGAGAGAAAACGTTTGAAAGCGGACATGAAGCAAGGCGTACCGAAACTAGCTCGATGTGTATGGCTCGCGTCGTCATACATACGAACAAACAAATATAAGATTTCTGACTGCGAATACCACGACCACGCCGTAAAGTTATACTTAAGGGTCCGGCATAGTCACAGCCAGTGTTGATAAAAGCTTTAGGTACAGTTTTCACGCGAGATATAGGTAAATCAAACATAAGTGGAAATGTAGACTGTGGACGAATACGAAAACAAGCGTTACATTTATCAATGCGCGTGCGAATTGTTCGATGACCGGAAATAATCCAATATTTTTGACTCAGAAGACTTAGTAACAGGTTGGGACCGGGATGGCCATTTTGTTTATGCCATTAGTCTATAATGAGGTTGACTATGTGATCCCTTTTTATCCGATGATCGAACGTTAAGTCGGTATTACTTAACCGGCCGCCTACACGAATAATATTATTAAATAAAAAAGGTTTTAATTTTTGTATATATTTTTATCATAATTTGTTAGTTTTTTTTTAAATTCGTCTTTAAAGTATACTGATTGAAGATAAATTAATATTTTATTTTCAGCGAAATCTAAATCGGTTGGAGACATACAGATAGCTGAAGCCATAATAGTGCATCGAGAGAGATGACCTGGTAATCAGCTAAGGTGAACCTTCATAATTCGGGTGAGAAGTTTTCATTTTATTTTGATTAAGATGCTGAGTGTTCGTGAAAAAAATAAAAAAATGAATCCCTAGTAAAAGTCTATGATTTTAGGTTTAAGTAAAAATAACTTTGCATAATTATGGAAAACAAGGTCATGGTAAATGCAAGTTAAGATCATGTTATAATTTTTTAATAAGGATATATTTTTCTTTATTGATTTTTTATGAAATGAAATTATTGTTAGTCATTTATAGAATATATTTTCTTATTTTTAAAATTGAACTTAATAATTTAGAAATAAAATTGAATTCTTATAAAATAGAATTGATTGTATATATAAACAATTTGGAATTGACTGTTTATATAATTGAATATAAAATGTTAGTACTGTTGTTATTAATGGGATTAGTATTTTATGAATTGAAAAGTTTATTGCATCTTAAAATTATTTTTAAAATAATATGTTATACTACTATATATTTTAGCGAAACCAATATTTTATTACACTAGTTGTTTGATTTTTTTTTTAATTTATCTTGTTTGTATTTAATGATTTGTCTTGGTGCCTTTTAAGCCCGGACCATGAACTATATACCTACATAGCTTATTTTTATACAAACTTGCTTCATTATCAGTACTCATATACATATAAGCTAATAAAAATCACACGGAATGTAAATACCTATATATATATTAGAAATTGCTCTCAGACAATACAGTGGCCATACTTATTTTACTTTAATAATTACCTTCTCAAATATAAAAATGACTATTTTGAATGTCATTAATGAAATAGATAATAGTTTTAGCCTAAAGTGCCACACAATCTTAAACCCAGAAGAAAGTAAAACTCATTCGGAGAAATATAATTTTAAAATAAATATGAATATTAGAAGTATCCAAAGGAACTTGACAACCTTCAGGTAGTACTAAATAGAACTAGTCTAGAAATAGACATAATAGTATTGACAGAGTGCTGGATAAATGCGTCCTCAGTACTTTAACCCAACGGATATACCCAGTATAAAACCACAAAATATATAAACAGGTCCAGTGGAGTGGTTGTGTATGTTAAGGATAAATGGTTTCCCTCAGTAAGCGAACAAGCGTTACACGACGCTAATTGTCTACAAATAACAATTCCAAACAAAATTTCCGTGTTGGCCATTTATCGTTCTCCCTCATTTTGCAATATCACAAGGTTTTTGCAATCTCTGGAGCTTTTACTCGCTAGTTCTGGTAGGGGTCCATGTTTTGTACTTACTGGAGATATTAATATTGATATCCTGGATACTTCCATAAAACAACAACAAAGCACGGACTACTTATGTCTACTTGGTGAAGCAGGCCTGATGGCTGCTGTGGACAAACCTACTCATATAAAGACCTGCCTTGATCATTTCTTTGTTAAAACTCGACATAAAATCGAAACAGTGATATGTGATGTAGACGTTACTGATCACGCTATGGTTATTGCAGGTTTGTCAACAAATTATTCCACTCCTCTTAAAGGAAAGCGACAAAAAATCATCCTGGACTATGAAGCAATTCTTGCTAATATTAAAGAAACTGATTGGTCATCTATTTATATAGAGGAGGACGTAAGTAATGCAGCAAATTTATTTACTTCAAATATTTCTGAAATAATTGATAAACACTCTAGAATGGTTAATACGTCTCGATCTAAACATACTATTAAGCCTTGGATGACCCCGGGACTTATTAGATGCTCCAAACACAGGGATAAACTACACCGTAAAGCACGCAAATATCCCGAAAACATTATTAAAATGCACATCTACTGCCGATACCGGAATTATTACAACAGACTTATACGAAGGCTCAGGGAAGAGTATAATCGCCAACAATTGGAAAAAAACCAAAACGATCCAAAGAGGTTGTGGAGAACAGTTAAAGACATAACACATACTAAACGTAAACCTAATGATTCAACACAACTTCTTACAATTAAAGATACACCAGTTAAGTCACTCAACTCTTGTAATGAGTACTTCGCAGCAGTCGGGCAAAACCTCGCAAACATCACATTGGGAGAATTTAATGAGACTCAGGAATCTTTGGCTTTGAAAGTGAAATTTGGTAAGTCCCCAATAAATTTGTTATTTCTTCATCCTACCACCGCTGTTGAGATTGAAGAGCTTATCGCTAAGTTAAAGGTGGATTGTGCTCCGGGTCACGACAGAATTAGCAACGCCATAATTAAAAAGATTAAGAATTACATTAATGCACCGCTTTGTTATATTTTTAATTTAAGTCGGCAGCATGGCAAATTCCCTATGGAATGGAAATATGCAACTATCGTGCCAATTTACAAAGACGGAGATAAGGATAGCCCCGATAATTATAGACCTATCTCACTTCTGGCCACTTTCTCCAAAATGCTGGAAAAAAATAGTTAATAATTCTTAAAATAAACTTATGGAATTTATAGAGTCAAACGAATTACTCTCACAGCGGCAATTTGGGTTTCGCAGGGGTAAGTCAACAGAAGATGCAGTCTCCCATCTTATCAATGAAGTCGTCAACCATCTTGATGGGGGTAGATCCTGTGTGGGAACCTTTCTTGACCTAAAAAAGACCTTCGACACTGTGTCTATTCCCATTCTCTTTGTTTTGTTCTTGTGTTTCTCAAGTTGAAACGCATGGGCGTAAGAGGCCTTAGTTTAGCCTGATTCCGCACTTATCTGATGGACAGAAGGCAGTGTGTCAAGGTAGCTACGTGCTCCAGTCTTCCATGTTTTTCCTTTTTTGACATCCCTCAGGGCAGTGTTCTGAGAGCTACATTATTTATTATATATATGAATGATATATTCGACTTACCCCTGAGAAATGCAGATATCGTTTGTTACGCAGATGATACTGCAATAGTCTTTCATGGCACTTCTTGAACCCAAGCAGATGCCGCAGCAGAGGAAGGAATGGCTTGTTTAAACAGATGGCTAGATCGAAATCTCCTCACATTGAATGTATCAAAACCTCACTGCCTGTACTTCCATAAAACTGCAGCTTCGGCACCACGACCTGATGCAGGTCTTAAGCTACACAATAACCATTTATGTGGAGTGCAGCCTGTGACATCCTGTAGTTGCAAAGTAATACAGAGAGTTAAAAGTCTTAAATATTTGGGAGTCTCACTGAAAGAAAATTTAAACTTTTCAGAGCACATAAACATTATGTCATCTCGAGTAAGAAGATTGATTTATTCAATAAAACAGCTAAGGAATGTTGCCTGCGCAGGCCTTTTGAGAACAGTATACAATGTTCTCTGTCAATCTATTTTATCATACTGTATTCTGGTATGGGGTGGAGCAGGAAAAACGGTTCTTATAAAATTGGAAAGAGCTCATCGGTCTGTGCTTAAAGTAATGTATAAAAAACCGATTCGACACCCTACCACCTCTCTATACGAAGAAGCTAAACTTCTCACTGTACGTCAGCTGTACATTCTTAAATCTACGCTGTC
This sequence comes from Monopis laevigella, assembly GCA_947458855.1. Taxonomy (NCBI): domain Eukaryota; kingdom Metazoa; phylum Arthropoda; class Insecta; order Lepidoptera; family Tineidae; genus Monopis; species Monopis laevigella. The sequence continues at coordinate 640,336 of OX381577.1, forward strand.
TATGCACAGAATGGTTATTAAGACACCGGAATATGTAGTGCTAATAAAAAAACGTGAGCCTGGACGAGGTTTGTTTCCCGGCTTCTCGCACAAGTCTGGTAGCAGAGCGTGCTTAGTACACATTTTAGTACATTTTGTTAGTGGGTATTTTAATTTTCCCATTTGTGCAAATTTTGATAGTGTTTATAACCTCAAATTATTTGTTCCTAGCTCAGTTTAGAAACGTGTTTGTTGGCTAGATTTAGTTTATTTTGTTAATTGTTTTGGTTTTGTTGTACCATTTGATTTGGATAAATCATAAATTCTTCCAAAGGTACACCTTCATTTATTTTTTATTATTAGTTATTATAATTTTGACATGTTGCTTGCCTCCTTTGCTACTGTTTTAGGGTCAGGCAGGTCAGGTTAGTTATAATATTCCTAGTGCAGTTCCAACATAATTAAGTAGGTTTTTTTAATTAAAATTAAGTTTATTTTCTTATTATTAGGGTTAAGTAGTTAAGGTTTTGTAAATTGTTTTATGTTTGTTTTCCCTTAGTAATAAAACTCGTTTTAATAACAAAACTTATTTTGATTTGTTGCAAACTTAAACTTTATTTTATGTTTATTTGTAAGTTTGTTTTTTATTTTTAAATTAATATTGTGTTCACCTACTTATTGTAATTATGTCTGTAAATAAGAACTCAAATAAAATTAAGAAGAAGGTAGACAGACCCGACCGCTCCGCTGCTCTTTTGGTGCGGTTTAAAAAGATCCCAGAGTATGAGCGGGACTTACATAGTGCATTTGAGGACTTTTTGGCTTTGAACCCCGTAGAGGATGAGTTCCATGCAGCGGTCACTTGTGATTATGACCGTGCCTTGGTGCTCATAGACACCATTACTGAGAAGGTTCGCGGAGATATTGATAGGTCGGTTAAGATGGGCCCCGAGCCTTCGCCAGTTGTTTCTTCTCCCGGGCTTTTGAGCAGGTTGCCTACCCTTGACCTCCTACCATTTGAGGGACGACTTGATGCCTGGGTAGGCTTCCTGAACTTGTTCGATAGTCTGGTGCACTGGCGGGGGGGACCTCACCCCCAGCCAGAAGATGGCATATTTGTTGTCCTCATTGAGAGGAGAGACTCGTGGCATCGTCCAACACCTACCCGTGACGGACGAAAATTATAAGATTGCTCGTGAACTTCTGACCAAGTGGTATCAGAATATTAGGCGTTTGGCTGACACTCATGTCAACCAAATATTAGGGTTGCCTATAATTAGTAAGACACATGATTTGCGCAAGGACCTCTTGAACCCATTGATGATTGCGGTGAACGCCTTGCAGTGTCTGAACCTATCAGTAGATTCTTGGTTATTTATACTGCTTAACATTGTGCTCGGGAAGTTGTCCCCCGAACTTAAGCTGCGCTTTGAACATAGGTATGGTGGTAACAGCATTGACTACCTACCATTGTTCTCAGACTTGTTGAACTTTTTGGATGAAGAGTGCCGAATAGTGGACAACTCTACCGGTGCAGGGCGGCCTAGATTTGTTGACCATCAGATGGTCCGGCCCCCTGTTCAACCACATGGCCAAACTGGCCAGCGTCCCAGGTATCGGTTTGCTGTGGCCGCTGTTAAGCACAAAATTGTTTGTATTGTAGGGACCCTGGACATTTGGTGACGCATTGCCTACAATTTTTTAACTTGTGGGTCCAGGCCCGACAGAGGCAATGGTATTATGTGTGCTTGGGCAAGCACCACCAAAGGAATTGCCGTGAATCGCGGCCATGTTTGCAGTGCAGTGGCTCATCATCTTGTTTTGAGTGCCAATTTAAAAATGGGTAGCCGCCAACTTGTTCACTATGAACCCCAGGGTGCTAGGGAGGTACGATCGCCGAGGTTTTATGACTCCTCACGTACTGAGGACCGGCGCCCCTCACCCCCCTCATATTCGGAGTTCACCCCCCAATATTCGGAGTTCACCCCCCAGGATTGGTGGCCGCACCCCCCTTATGGGCGGGGGCAATGCTTCGCCCCCTCGCTTTGCTCCCATGGGTCGTAACCGGTGTGCAGCGCAGCTACCTGCTGTAAGGTCTCGTTACCAAAGAAGACCTTCAGGGCGACATGTTGTCGAGCCAATGCCATGGGATCGATCACATGAGATCCACAACTACCAGTGGATCCCGAACCCGAATGTTCCCGTACGTCCGGTTCAAGAGGAATAGGTATTCGCTGCCCGCTTACCAGCCGCCACCCTCTCAGAGACTGTAATTTTACCTACAGCCTCTGTTTGTGTTTGGGGCCCGAAGGGCAACTATTTGGTTGTTCGTGCCCTTTTAGATTCGGGTGCCCAGGGTTGCATTGTTGCAGCTTGGTTAGCGAGTGGCCTATGCCTAGCTTTGAATCCTCACCGGGATTCTGTTCGGGGAGTTCGTAATGTAAAAGTTTAGGATTGGATTGGTAACACCACTTTCACATTCTCCCCGTTCTCGGTTTCCTGTCCGAGCATTTCCTGCTTCGGCAATAGTATTAGAAAATATATTGGGTCATCACCCCCAGGTAAAGTTGTCCCCAGCTGTGGTGACCCTGACAAGGGGTTTATGTTTGGCTGACCCCACCTTCGACATTCCGGGACCAATTGATTTGTTGTTTGGTGCTGATGTTTTGGGAATGTTGCTCCTAGGTAATGTGAAGCCCCTAGGTACAGGTGGCCTCGTAGCGATCCCCACAATCTTGGGACCTGTTATAATGGGCCCAACCCATGTTCCTCCCCTACCTGTTGTTGATAACCGTTTTGTTGACATTGGTCTTTCTCTTTCTGAGGCGGTTCAGAGATTTTGGGAAGTGGAGGAGCCCCCGGCTGCTACGAAGGTCAATCCTGTTTATCATGAATGTTAATTGTTCTTCCAGAATAATACTGGTCGTTTAGATTTTGGTCGTTTTTACACCAGACTTCCTTTTCTCCCCCACGATCCCCATTGGGTGCATCGAGGAGTCTTGCTGAGAAAAGGTTGGTGTCCATGGAGAATCGCATGAGGCGTGACCCTGTCTTCCGCAAGAAGTACATTGAGTTCATGCGGGAGTATGAGGTTTTGGGACACATGACGGTCTCAAACTTGGACTGGCGTTCAGTGGAACATTATTTCATTCCCCATCACGCAGTCTTCAAGCCTCATAGTGAGAAGATAAGAGTGGTGTTTGATGGCTCTGCCCACACGTCTTCGGGTGTATCTTTGAACCAGTGCCTGCATACTGACTTTCACCGCCATCAGATTGTCTTTGTGGCCGACATCCGCATGATGTTTCGGCAGACACTCATCCACGAGGATGACAGGCGTAACTACAAATTTATTTGGACAAAAATCTGCCGAATTTATGTAAGAAAAAGGGAAGATGAACCGTTCATTCATATCTCAAAGGAGACGGATCTGAACAAAATTATTTAATGTTAATATTAGTTCATTTTATTCTTAATTTATTATTCTTTTGTCTCTTTTTAATTTGCAATTTTATTATTGTTTTAAACCAAATGTTAACATTTTACCTCACATACATTTGTATCACATATTACCTAATCTTACAGTCAAATTATTGGAATCTTTCACTCTTCTTGAACACAAACACATCAACACAATTACACTACACAACAAACTCGAAAAAATATAAACAAATAATTTATGAAGCCTATTACTATGTAAGTATTAAGTATTATGTTTCATCAGCATGCCAAGCATTGAAATATTCAGAAGTATTATATTATGTACATAACAACAAAATAATGTCAATGATAATTAAGATACTTTTAATAATTCACATAATATTATCTATCCTAATAATAATATTTAATACTAAATTAACTATGTATACTATTTTTGATAAACTACAGATTAATTTGCATGTCTTATTTTTTTACTTATGTCATTATATTATTTTATTAACCACTGTTCGTTTAATTTAAAAAAATATATTTAAGCTGCCTAATTTTCACTATAAAAGAGAAAAAAAATAGCCTACGCATTCTTTACCAAAATGTACGTGGACTCCGAACTAAAACATTAGAGTTCAAAACATTTGACAGAGTTAAAAATAATGTGATCAACATTATTTTACTTAAAAAATTGCAAGAATTAGGTATTCACGGTGATCTTTTACGCTGGTTTAGGTCGTACGTCGATAATCGTAGACAAGCTGTAGTGGTTGGCGGACATAAATCAGACTTTATTACTGTAACCTCAGGTGTACCCCAAGGTTCTTTGCTCGGTCCGTTGCTCTATGTGGCTTTCATCTTCGACATAAAAAAATGTTTTAAGTACTCACGTTTCTTAATGTATGCTGATGACACGAAGATTTATTGTAATATTAACAATATATCAGATTGCATCAATATGCAGAAGGACCTGGATAGGCTGTGCAAATACTACAAGAGCAATAGAATCGACGTCAATGTAGGAAAATGTGCTCAGATAACGTTTAGTAGAAAAAAACAACTAACTAATTTTACTTATAAGCTAAATAATAGTATTATCTTAACGACCAACACCATAAAGGATCTCGGTGTAACACTTGATAACAAACTATCACGTTGAGTATATTACTAACAAAGCCTATCGTAGTTTAGGCTTCGTAATTCGCGTGTGTAAACCTTTCACTGATAAGCAATGTATAAAAATGCTGTACTTTGCTTATGTACGTAGTATACTAGAATACGCTAGTCCTGTTTGGAACCCCCAATATATAATTTATGATGAGGGTATTGAGCGAATACAAAAGAAATTCGTTAAATACCTTAATTATAAAAGTAGTTCTCCGCCTGCTAGTTACGAGCTATTGTGTAAGAGACATAGCCTAAATACTCTTAAGCAAAGAAGAATTATAAATGATTTGATGCTGCTTCATGATATATGTTCTGGTGCGATTGATTGCCCTGAATTGATCTTTGATATCCTGCGTCTTTGTGTGCCGGACTCCCGTACGCGACACACTAACCTATTCAGTGTACCGTTCATACGAACTAAATACGCATCAAACAGTGTCCATCAAAGAATATTACTCACCTATAACAAAGGATTCTCAGAGATAGATCCTTTTTGTTTAACAAAATTTAAATTTAAAAAAGGGGCATGTCTAATTTTAGATACTCTATTATGAATTGTTCTTTGTATATATAATATTTTTATTTATCGTTTATGAGTACCTAATATCTTTATTTATATTTATTCAAAATTCAAACATATTATATTTAACGTTTTATTTTTACATATAGTCTTAAGTACTCACCATATAAATACACATATTCGAATACCTATGCACACACACACTCACTCATGCACACAAACACTCACTCATGCACACAAACACTCACTCATGCACGCAAACACTCATGCACATAAACAATCACATGTGTCTACGCGAACGCATCTTAACTAGATCTTCCATCATCCGCAAGGGGGCGCTCGCGGCGCTTTACGTCAAATACGATTTTTTTACTTGTCACTTACCTTACAGACTTACTTGCATTAAAATGTCTTTTATTATAAAATATATTTAAATTACTTCTTTGTAAAGCCTCCTATATGGCTAACATCTAACAGTGGTTAAATAAACACATTTCTTCATCTATATACATCTTTTATTCCTGTCTGGGCTTGGACAGGAGTTATTGGCGACCGTGACAGGACGGATGACGAACCGAATCTCAAACCAGGAGTTAACCAGCCGGTCAGCTAACGCGCCGCAGCCAGGTCGAAGGTTGAGGACAGTGTTCCAGTCCCTATTTATTATATTTCCTATGTGTTATCCTTTGGTGGTATAGTTTTATTATTTCGATGAATCGGTACGTATTCTATACTTCCTTAGCAGATTTCATACACATATTACATAAAAAATATTATTAAATATTACTTCTTTTTAACTTTATAAAGCATAAAATTAAAAGTAATAATATAATTTCATCATAAAATAAAATCATTATTTAAAATTAATTACTATTTAGTCGGCATTCCTACCCCCACATTTTATTAATTTTCATACACATTTATTTACATTTAAATCAAATAATTATTACCCAAAATCAATTAAAACTTTTTCATCTAAATAACACCTCTCATGCCTGAATTACATAATTTATTTTTATATAATTTGAAATATTTTTCAGTTTCTTATAAGTGACGTGAAAGTCCATAAGAGCGAGCGAGACGACGCGAGCACACATCGTCCGCGCGCGATAAAGACGGTAATACCTGCCTTCCCTTATTATCGACACAAAAGCGGAGAGTAAGTTTTTTCATATACCTACCCAAGTATATTGTTTTTTACAGTACGATTATAACAGTTTGATCATGGAAGATTTAAAAGATTTATTAATTAAACGTAGTTCGATTAAAGGTCAACTAACGAAGTTTAAAAACAATTTAGATACTTTGAATGATGCTGATTCTATTTCTTCTTTAGATATTAATTCTTTATCAATGAAAATTACTAAATTTCAAGACCTTCTTATCAAATTTAATGAATTGCAAAGTAGAATCGAGGTTTTTAATGCAGATAAAATACAAATAGAATTAAATGAACGAGAGGAGATTGAGAATGCGTTATTTTCAGCAATTTCTTTAGCTCAATCTATAGTCAAGTCAAGCAATACAAGGGACAGTGACGAGTGTAGCAATGCATCTTCTACCCAAACACAATGTCTGCGTCTTTCTAACTGTTCCCATGATCATGAACAAGATATGCATTTTCGATTACCTCTAATCAAAATTCCCAATTTCGATGGGTCGTACTATAAATGGTTGGAGTTCCGCGATACATTTAATTCTTTGATTCACAATAATAACAAAATTAAACCTATACATAAATATCATTATTTGAATTCCTATTTGGTTGACGAGGCAGCCAGGGTCATCAGCAACTTGGAGGTGACCGAGGCAAACTATCATGAAGCTTGGAAACTGCTTTGCGAGCGATATGAAAATAAAAGACAGCTCATTAGAAATCATCTTACATCTCTTTTTAACGTCGACTTAATCCAACGTGAGTCTGACAAGGCTCTGAGGTATCTAGTGGATCATATAACTAAGAACCTTCGCGCACTAAATACTCTCGGACAGCCCACTGATCACTGGGATACGATTATTATTTTCATGATTTCTTCTAAATTCGATTCAACTACTAGCCTAAAGTGGGAGGAGTATAGTAATACTGCCCTGCCCGAGTTACCCAAACTTAATGATTTTTATACATTTTTGAAAAATCGTGCTAACATTTTAGAAAGTGTTACAAAGAATGATAGAAATAGGCCCCAGCGTGTTAATAAAGTTCAAAGTTCATTTACCGTGTCTACCGCTGAGGAAGGTATAGTGAGAGTGTGTATTATTTGTAAAGGCAATCATCGTATTTTTGATTGTACTAGTTTTAAGAGTAAATCAATAAAAGATAGGATTAGTCAAGCTATTCGTTTAAGATTATGTCTTAATTGTTTGCGGTGTGGACATGATGCATGGCGTTGTAAACTAGGCGGCTGTCGTATATGCAAAAGAAAACATAATACAATACTTCATAAACCTACTAATACGGCACAGCCTACTCCTCTATCAACTGAGCTCAATGTTCAGCCTTCTGTCAAACCTAGTACCTCCAGCGCTGTCATAATGTCTGCCGTTTCGTCTAACGAGGTTTTTCTTTCTACAGCTTTGATTCATATTACCAACCCGACTACCGGCGATACAGTTGCAGCACGAGCTCTTCTCGATTGCGGAAGTCAGTCTTCTTTTATAACTGATATTCTGATGCACAAGTTAAATCTGACTTCTCAGCCATCCGTCGCTACCAACATCGTAGGTATAGGTAACACACATTTAAATATTTCTATAAAACGTTGTTTAATAAACTTACAATCTAGGTACACAAATTATAATGTAGTTTTATCATGTTTGGTGTTGCCACAAATCACCAGCCATATGCCTAAATTTGTAGTCAATATTGAAAACTTGCCATCTTGTAATCTCGCTGATCCCAACTTTAATCATCCAGGGCCCATAGACATGCTAATAGGGGCAGACATTTTCTGGGACTTGTTGTATTCGGAACGTCAATCGATCGGTCCGAAAATGCCAATTCTACAGAACGCTAAATTAGGTTGGATCATCGCGGGTCCCATGCAAATACCTACTACATCATTTACGTCATATGTTCAGTGTAACCTGATTACAGACCAACAACTAGACAACCAACTTACTAAGTTCTGGGAACTCGAGGAGTTACCGAATAAAGTTATCGTGTCAGAAGTCGAAAAGGCATGCGAATTACATTTTCTGGAGAATACTACACGTATCCGTGATGGTAGATTCTGCGCTAGGTTACCTCTCATTACGAGCGCAGATTGTTTAGGCGATACCTACCAATTAGCTAAAAAGAGATTTTTATTATTAGAAAAGCGGTTTAAACGTGATCCACAATTAAAGGCCTCTTATTTTAAGTTTATTGAGGAATATGCTGAGCTAGGGCATCTTTCTAAGTCTGCAGTTCAAATACCAGACTTAGCCTTCTTCCTGCCGCATCATCCGGTCTTCAAAATCACAAGCGAGTCTGCTAAGCTACGAGTCGTGTTTGACGCCTCGGCTCGCTCTTCATCAGGTCATTCTATAAATAGTTTACAAATGGTTGGACCTACTATACAAGACTCCTTATTTAATATTTTAATTAGATTTAGACTTCATAAATATGTACTTTCAGGTGACATCGAAAAGATGTACCGCCAAATCGTTGTGAATGAATTGGATCGCAACTTACAACTTATTCTATGGCGTAGCGATGAAGCCCAACCGCTGGAAACCCTGCGCCTAAACACAGTTACTTATGGTTTCGCGAGTGCGAGCTTCCTCAGTACGAGATGTCTGCGACAGCTGGGCGAAGAGTGTGTCGACAGTTTGACTAAAACAATCATACAGAACGACTTCTATGTCGACGATTTGTTGACGGGTGCTGATGATGAGCAGCAGCTACGTCATATTTTATCATCAGTATCATCTACCCTTCGTTCTGGATGTTTCAATCTTAGAAAGTATCGATCTAACTTAGCATCTATTTTGGATTCAGATTCAATTAACAATCAAAATGATTTAGCTATTAGTGAGTCGACACACACTCTTGGCCTAGGCTGGCAGCCTACATCCGACATATTATATTTTTTATTTGAGCCTACAAAACTAAATAACGACTTAGACATTATAACAAAACGTTCTATATTATCTGAAACATCTAAAATATTCGATCCTCTTGGTCAGCTATCTCCTTGCACTATTAAAGCTAAATTACTAATTCAAAAACTTTGGTTAAACAAAATTGATTGGGATCAGCAAGTTACTAAAGACATCGGGTTAATTTGGAAACAATTTAAAAATAATTTACATACTTTAAAATTAATAAATATACCTAGATACATCATGTCCAACGCTTCCGTCTATAGTGAATTACATTGCTTCTGCGACGCTTCGCAATTAGCTTATGGAGCATGCGTCTACATCAGAAGCTTAGACCATAATCATAAGGTAAGCGTTAGGTTATTGTGCGCCAAAGCAAAGGTGTCACCTATCAAGGCGACGACCATACCGAGGCTGGAGCTTTGTGGGGCTCTGTTAGGAGCGCAGCTAACTTCTACTGTGCTGCAGGCATTACGTTGTAATATTGGGCGCGCAATATTCTGGACAGACTCGAATGTAGTTCCTGGTTGGCTAGGTACAAGTTCACATAAGGCAAAAACATTTGTAGCTAATAGGATAGCAGCAATTTCAGAGCTTTGTGATACATCGTCATGGCGTCATGTTCCCACCGCAGACAATCCAGCCGACTTAGCGTCGCGTGGAGTCGATCCACATAAGTTGTATGACTGCGGCTTGTGGTGGAACGGACCCAACTTTTTATTGAAAGATGAATCACAGTGGCCATTTTTAAAAAATAAAATTAATAATGATTTTTTACCTGAAATGAAAGTTAATTGTTTCACGTCTAAGGTTTCAGATAATTTCATTCCTTTTGATAGGTATTCTAAGTTACGTCTATTAAAACGCGTCTATGCATATGTCCTTAGGTTCATATATAACTGTAGGCACTCTACTAAAAGGTTTTCGGGCGTTTTGCAAGCCGAAGAACTTGAGTTTTCTTTTATTATGTTAGTTAAGTTTTCTCAGAATGATACATTTTCTAATGAAATAAATGTTTTACGAAATGCAAGGTCCCTTAGCCCTAAGTCCAATATTTTATCTTTATCGCCATTTTTAGATAATAGGAATATTTTGAGAGTTGGTGGTAGGATAGAATCTTCTAGTTATAGTTACAATAAGAAGCATCCTATGTTATTGCATGCGAATCATCATTTTACTAAACTTATTTTTAATTTTGAGCATCTTCGTCTAATGCATGCAGGCCCTCAGCTACTGCTGGCATCGATCCGCGAGTACATTTGGCCAATAGGTGGTAGAACTCTGGCTCGTAGCACGGCCCGCAACTGCGTTAAGTGCAAACGTGTCAGGGGTCAAACTATGAACACTATCATGGGCAATTTACCATCTCAGCGCGTAGAGGCGGGTTTTCCATTTGAGATCGTCGCGGTCGATTTTGCCGGCCCTTTTATGATAACAGACAGAAGAGGGCGCTGTAAAATAACTAAATGCTATTTGTGTCTTTTTGTATGTTTAAAATATAAGTGTATACATTTAGAGGCGGTCAGTGAGCTGTCTAAAGAGTCATACATTTTGTCGTTACGTCGTTTTATCTCTCGAAGGGGTAAGCCGAAGGAGATTTTTTCTGATAACGGAAGAAATTTTGTAGCAGCTGCAAAAGAAATTGGCGATTTTATTAAACTGCATTCAGAATTCTTATCTACTTTTGCATGTGATGAAGGCATAAAATTTACATTCTCCCCAGCTTACTCTCCGCATTTTGGGGGTCTTTTTGAGGCAGGTGTTAAGTCGGCTAAATTTCATATAAAACGTATACTAGGCAATTCACACTTTACATTTGAGGAGTTATCGTCTTTATTTTGTCAAGTAGAATCTATACTAAATAGCCGTCCTCTATGTCCTTTATCATCCTCCCCCGATGACTTTTCCCCTCTTATTTCGGGACACTTCCTCATCGGGAGACCGCTGCAGGCACTACCATCGCCCTGCCTGGAAGACGACAGTCCTAATCGCCTCACCCGTTATGGAAGAGTGGAGCAAATACGACAACATTTTTGGAGACGTTGGCAGAAGGAGTATATCGGCGAACTTCAACTTAAAACTAAATGGCGAACCCTGCGTGAAGGTCTTCAGCTTGGTGATCTGGTCATCCTCAAGGAACCTAACACTCCACCATTAGCCTGGCGCATGGGTCGCATAGCAAAGGCTTACCCTGGAACAGACGGAGTATCCCGTGTCTTCGACATCCAGACCTCCAGGGGCATCATGAAAAGGGCTCTCAACAACATCTGTCCCCTACTACAAGATCATTGAAAGCTGGCTTTCAATGGGGGCGAGTATGTCTACGCGAACGCATCTTAACTAGTTCTTCCATCATCCGCAAGGGGGCGCTCGCGGCGCTTTACGTCAAATACGATTTTTTTACTTGTCACTTACCTTACAGACTTACTTGCATTAAAATGTCTTTTATTATAAAATATATTTAAATTACTTCTTTGTAAAGCCTCCTATATGGCTAACATTTAACAGTGGTTAAATAAACACATTTCTTCATCTATATACATCTTTTATTCCTGTCTGGGCTTGGACAACATGCTTTTCCTACTTAATGTGTAAACTTCCTAGCAACATAATTAAAATCCTATTATGGCATTTAATTCTGTATTAATGTTTAGTATTTAAAATTGGATATTTTGTTTAATGAATAAAATAAAATATTGGATTAAGGTTGTTCAGGACGATCAGTTTAAGACTGAAATTTAGACACTGCGGGCTGGACGTTATAAGCTCAAGGGAGCAATTGGACGCCGAAATCCGTTTTTTGATGATTTGAGCCTCCTTCGTGTTGGAGGAAGACTTCGGAATGCCAATTTGGCCTTTGGAGCTCGTCACCCCTTGTTGCCCCTAATGCTGATCACTTGGTGAATTTGTTGGTTGCTGATCGCCACATCAAGAGCTCGCATGCTGGCTGTAATGCCTTGTTGGCCATCTTACAGCGCGAATATTGGATTCTGTCCGCCAGACGAGTCATACGAAGTTTGATTTTCCGATGCGTGCCTTGTTACAGACTCAAGGCTACTACCATGCAGCCTCAAATGGGAGATCTGCCATCGGACCGTGTGAATGAGTCTCGTCCCTTTGCTGGCGTGGGTATAGATTTTACTGGCCCGTTCTCTGTGAAAGTGTCACACCTCAGGAACGCTAAAATTGTTAAGGCCTATTTGTGTGTCTTTGCATGTCTGTCCACCAAAGCCGTACATTTAGAATTGGTTTCTGCCCTAAGCACTGAAGCCTCCGTCGCTGCCCTAAGTAGATTTGTGTCCCGCCGTGGTTTGCCGGTCCGATTGTGGAACAAACTACAAGGACACGGACCGTTATTGAGATGATGTATATAAATTTGTAGCAGATAATCATAATGTAATTGGAACTGCACTCTCCCAACGTGGAATCAGATGGATTTTTGATCCACCAGCATGTCCACATTGGGGAGGAATATTTGAAGCTGTTGTTAAGGCTGCCAAAACTCACTTACGTAGTGTGATAGGAGAAACCGTATTGGAACTTGCTACGGATTTTTGTAAAATTGAAGCCGTCCTCAACTCACGCCCGTTGTGCCCGCACTCATCAGACCCAAACGACCTCGAGGCTTTGACTCCAGGTCATTTTTTGATAGGGCAGCCACTTGTCCGCCTTGCCTGAATACTCCTTCAGAGATGTGAAGTGTACTCGGCTGTCGCGATTTGAATTGATCCAGCAGATGACTCAGCATTTCTGGCATCGCTGGTCGCTCGAATACCTTCACATATTGCAGCAACGCGTAAAGTGGACTGATAAGACGGACCCTCCAAAAATAGGAGACCTCGTCCTGGTTAAGGATTCTAACCTGTTGTAACGGAACGTTACTTTTGATGTTCCAAAATTTATGGCAGTCCGCGAAATGGAACGGATAGTTTAGAATTTAAAATTACCCTTTGCAAAAGTGCAAAATGCAAAAGAGGCAGGTAGTGACTTGTAAAATGCATTTTACAAGTCGAAGTAACGTATTACTTCAAAATTAACATAAATAGGCCGCGGTCAGAGTACCGCAGGCCATTTGATAAATTACTAAGATCGGGAGTGTGTGTTTGTAATAATTTGTTAGTTACAAAAACATATAATAGTGACGCACAAAGTTCGGAGTTCCAACATTAATTTGGTGAGTTAATTATACGGTAATTTCATAGGGACGTTTTTAGGGTTCACTAAAAATTATATAAATATTGTACTGTGTCCGTGCGTCTGTCTAGCACTGCACCCCAGCCTCCGTCCTGCAGTTTTACACAATGCACAATTATTGTTGCTGCCCTGCCAAAAACTGAAGACAACGAGGGCTGGAAGCAGTATGCTTAGGCTTCCCTTCAAATGATTCCAGGAATCAAGTCCGAGGTGGAGAATAAAGTCCGAGATGGAGAATCAAGACCGAGGTGGAGAATCAAGTCCGAGGTGGAGAATCAAGTCGAGGGAGACAAACAACCACGGCAGAACCTGGCCTGGAACTTTTTTTCCTGAAGCCCTGTCTGCTACCGTCTTCAGACATCCCAGCTGGTCATAGCCTGGATTCTTCTTCCGGAGCCTCGACACCGTCTGCTCAGCAGATCACGGCCTGCCATAGCCGGCCATAACCGACCGCTGCCCGGAGCCTGGCCTGCCACTGAAGGACGTTGGATGCTGCCCTCCCCGATCGTCGTATAATCAGGGCAGTAGCATTCTTCCCATGACATAATCTGGATGTTGATAGAACCCATTCTTTTATCTCTCTCTCTCTCTCTTTATAAAAATTGTATATAATAGTTAAGTTTCCTTTAATATAATTTTATTTTAATTTCTATGTACGTTGTTTTTTATCTCACAGCCAATGTATGACCTGTAGGTAGGACTTAAATTTGCGCCCAACGTGTTAATTATAGCTACTTTTTAGCATAATATATCAACATCCAGGTTATATTATTTTTTATCGTGTATTGTGTCGTTTTTGTAAAACGTTTTCTTTGTTTTTTTTTGTGTGTATTTTTATTGTGTATTTTTTTGTAATCCCCGTGTGGTGGCCGGGATCGAATAGCACCAACCCAATCACGAGACAGGGTGTCGTATAAGGCGACTAACGTCAGGGCGGACTCCTAGCCCATATAGATAGCCGACAACGCTATATTGTCGTGCACCCCGGTTCGAATCCGAGGCAAACCGGGGTAGCTTGTAAATTTTTTGTTTGTTGTTTTTTTAGTGTTTTTTTTTTCTTGTAAATATTTTAATTGTGTTCTTCATTTTTTTTTTTTTTTAATTTTTTGTTTTTTTTTGTTGGTAATTTTTTTTAAAGAAAAAAAATACACAACAAATTTACATTATTTGTGTGTTATTTTTAAGTGATTTATTTTTATTATTATTCTTATTTTTCTAATTTTTTATTTTTTGTTTTAAATAAAGAATACGTTATATTCATTATTTGTAACAGGACGGATTAGTTTTTGTAAACTCTCTATGAAAGTAAAAAATGTCGTTAGCTATTAAATATTTAAGTCTTCAAAAACCGGAACTAACGTACGAAATTATTATTAGAGGAAGTGTACCTACTGATAGGGTGCAGGAACTGCGTAAGCAGATAGTGAAACTCTCGCAAGTTTTACCTGATGAGGATATTTTAGAATCGGGGATTGATTTTTGTGATGATATTCATGGAGTTAATGAGAGCCTTTCGAAAGTACAGTCATACTTAAATAGTTTACAAAATCCCTTTGCACTGGAGAAGGGGGCGCATTCTTAACTTGGTTCCAGGAGCGGGTGGAGTGCCTCGTTTTGCTGAGGTTATGGTTGGAGATTCCGTTTTGAAGAGAGCGGTGGCAACACTCTCCCGTTTGCCCGTTGTGTAGCGTATAGATTCTTCCTATCCGGGGCGGGGGAATGTTCGATTTTGATAGTCTGGACGCTAATCTGTGGTCATGACCTTTTGTCAGATCAGTCAGTGAAAATGCTTTTGTAAAATTGTATAATAATTGTGAACAAGTAATTGTTTTGTTTTCTAACTTGGAATAGTGTTCTTGCTCCGCCAGTGATTATGGGCGGCCTATTAGAAATCCCATTTACATATGTAGTGTTTGTTCACCATTATTAGGCGCCTACAAGTGATTCAGATTTGTCGCGTTGTGTGTTGTTAATATTTCATGGTTCCAACGCCGTATTTTACGTGGCTTAGTGCTTTTGGTTCAACATCGAAGTTATTGCATCCCTTGGGTACCCAGGGATCTCGACGCTGAAGCACCACAAAAGCCTTACGGTAAGTCTTAACTTTTCGCGGTGCGAATCGCACCCGTGTCAGAAGCCGGGACGAGTTTTGTTTCACGGCTTCTCGCAAAAGCCCACTTCCGTGGTCTAGTGGTTGTGCATGCCATAGCTATGGCATGTGCAATACCTATGGCATGTGCAATAGC
This sequence comes from Monopis laevigella, assembly GCA_947458855.1. NCBI lineage: Eukaryota > Metazoa > Arthropoda > Insecta > Lepidoptera > Tineidae > Monopis > Monopis laevigella. The sequence goes on from OX381577.1 coordinate 655,954, forward strand.
TATGGCATGTGCAATAGCTATGGCATGTGCAATAGCTATGGCATGTGCAATACCTATGGCATGTGCAATACCTATGGCATGTGCAATAGCTATGGCATGTGCAATACCTATGGCATGTGCAATAGCTATGGCACGTGCAATAGCTATGGCATGTGCAATACCTATGGCATGTGCAATAGATATGGCATGTGCAATAGCTATGGCATGTGCAATACCTATGGCATGTGCAATAGCTATGGCACGTGCAATAGCTATGGCATGTGCAATACCTATGGCACGTGCAATAGCTATGGCATGTGCAATACCTATGGCATGTGCAATAGCTATGGCATGTGCAATAGCTATGGCATGTACAATAACTATGGCATGTGCAATAACTATGGCATGTGCAATAACTATGGCATGTGCAATACCTATGGCATATGCAATAGCTATGGCATGTGCAATGCCTATGGCATTAAACTTAATAGTTGATAATATTCTGAATCCGGCTTGTAACGGCTAGCGGCATGCTTGTGACGGCTATCGGCATGCTTGTGACGGCTAACGGCATGCTTGTGACGGCTAGCGGCATGCTTGTGATGGCTAGCGGCATGCTTGTGACTGCTAGCGGCATGCTTGTGACGGCACTTGTGCGGGTGACGTGGAGTGTAGGTCACCCTGAGCGAGGGCCCGCCGGGAACAAATAAAACACAAACATACAATACATAGGGTATATTGATCAGAAGCCGCCGTCGCTGCGACACGCGACCGCGAGTCCGCCGCACTAGAGGCGCGTGCGGACCGCCTCCTCCTCCCCCCATCGTCACATGTCGCAGCTAACCGCGCAAATTATTAATACATCGGTACATTATTTAATTTTTTGAATAAAAACTCCTAATACCCAAAATGTACAAAAATGTGTTACAAAAATAGTTTATCTAATATGATTCGCCGCAGGTTTCTATTCAAACAACTAAATAACAATATATATATATATATATTATATACTTTACAACAATCATTAAAAAAATAACAAACATTGTACAATCCTATATATTGTTTGTACAAACAGTTTCACAAACTGGACAAGGCAACTACGGACAGGTTCCACAGCGCGCCGCTGCGGATACACTTTGCACTACTCGGGTCAGGCTATGGCATGGACGTAGGTACGCTTACGGTCGCCGTGTGCCGTGTGCACGTCACACCGAACCTACTTTATACAACATATTTATTTACAACACATACAAATCGAGTATAAATTAAAATATAGACAAAAATATATTGGAATTTTTTACAAATAAATACAATCGGTCGTCTGACCTATAAAGTACATCACAAACGAATGAAGTACATCAACGTATACAACAACAACATTGGACGAGACACCTAAAATTATTTTGTAAAAATATAACTCTATGGAATTAAAATGGAAAAAAAATAACTTTAAAAACCAAATTCATGAAGCCATAAGTATAAAGGTGGCTTCCTCGCTTACTGGAGACGCGCCCCCTTGCGGCACGCGCTACGTGCGGCGCCCACCAACACCGATCGTAACTTCTATTGCCTTAATTATATAAACACCTAAAATACTTATTAAACAGTGGTTATCAACACTTCCATGCAGTTGTCTATAGTTTTCATGTGTTAATGAACAAAAATCTTCGTTTGCACATTGGCTATGTGTAACCACTCATGTGACAGGCATAGTGGGGACAGCTTGGGTGGTTGCGGACGTCCTGCTTCAGCCGCCGTTACTCGCGTGCTCCTGCAACACGGTACAGTGACATCATACAACCGCCAAACGTTACTCGGACAGTATGCGGAGTTCGGTTCCCATCCATGGCAGAATAACATATTGGTACCGACGTACAGTGTGTCACGGTCCGGGTGTGTACAAGCATATAATAGTATCGTTGTTTCTTGTAGACATAGTACAAGCCCAGAGCTTAGCTTGTGGCCGGGGCAATATGTCCTTGATATTGCGCACGGAGGGGGATACCATTTTGGAGTGCGGAGTGCAGCTGTTTTGGTCATTAAGAGACTACAACGGAAACGATAGTCTGTCTCAACAACGAAGCCCCATAATAATGATGACTTGACAGTTTTCGGTATGTAATGTCCATGTGTGGGTGACCGCATAACGGATGTCGTTATTTAACAATCTAACGTTACCTGTGAAGGTAACAGAATCGCAGGTCTCACCTGTGTGTCGGGCGCTGGGGGCGCAGGAGGCGCTGGGGGCGCAGGAGGCGCGGGGGGCGCGGGAGGCGCGGGGCGCGCGGGTGGCCGCGTTTGGTACACTGCGGACAGAGCTCGTGTCTACAACTGGATGCTATGTACTTATCACTTTAATAATTGACAAAGGTAACTTTTTAATAGAGAGACAATGTAGTGAGTGATCCCCGCGCGCCCGTCGCCGCCCGCGCGGGGATCACTCAGTCAGGGGGGGGGACTCTCCTTTTCCCAGTGTTGACTCTACCCGACCAAATACTATACCAGGTATATAATACCAGGATCAATTCGCCTTGTTAATACTCCAGTTCGTCCTCTTCAAGGCACCAGCGTTACAGCAACCTATTGCTGCAGCATGTGCTGAGCTGATTTCCTGTTGGTCGCCGCGCAACAAACTCTAATTTACTTGGTATTTTGTTAATTATCTATATATTGTGTAATAATGTAATTTTATTTGTGTGTATTCTGTGCGTGCGGTTCAAATAATGTTTTCCTTTCTAATGATTACGTCGAGAAAAACTTAAATATGTTTAGTAAAAATGGCTATAGACATAATTTTAACTTAAAAAATAGATAAAATTATTATACCAAAACAGATAAAATTATTATACCAAAATACTACAAAAAAACTAATAAATATTTCGTCATTAACAGTATAAGGTACATATGTGGGATGTATAACGCGTGAGCGTGTCGGGCGTGTGGGTGCTAACGCGTGAGCGTGTCGGGCGTGTGGGTGCTAACGCGTGAGCGTGTCGGGCGTGTGGGTGCTAACGCGTGAGCGTGTCGGGCGTGTGGGTGCTATCGCGTGAGCGTGTCGGGCGTGTGGGTGCTAACGCGTGAGCGTGTCGGGCGTGTGGGTGCTATCGCGTGAGCGTGACGGGCGTGTGGGTGTTAACGCGTGAGCGTGTCGGGCGTGTGGGTGCTATCGCGTGAGCGTGTCGGGCGTGTGGGTGCTAACGCGTGAGCGTGTCGGGCGTGTGGGTGCTATCGCGTGAGCGTGACGGGCGTGTGGGTGTTAACGCGTGAGCGTGTCGGGCGTGTGGGTGCTAACGCGTGAGCGTGACGGGCGTGTGGGTGCTAACGCGTGAGCGTGTCGGGCGTGTGGGTGCTAACGCGTGAGCGTGTCGGGCGTGTGGGTGCTAACGCGTGAGCGTGACGGGCGTGTGGGTGCTAACGCGTGAGCGTGTCGGGCGTGTGGGTGCTAACGCGTGAGCGTGTCGGGCGTGTGGGTGCTAACGCGTGAGCGTGTCGGGCGTGTGGGTGCTAACGCGTGAGCGTGTGGGTGCTAACGCGAAAGCGTGACGGGCGTGTGGGTGCTAACGCGTGAGCGTGTCGGGCGTGTGGGTGCTAACGCGTGAGCGTGACGGGCGTGTGGGTGCTAACGCGTGAGCGTGTCGGGCGTGGTACTAACGTGTGAGCGTGTCGGACGTGTGGGTGCTAACGTGTGAGCGTATTGGTACTAACGTGTGAGCGTGACGGGCGTGTGGGTGCTAACGCGTGAGCGTGTTGGGCGTGTGGGTACTAACGTGTGAGCGTGTCGGGCGTGTGGGTGCTAACGTGTGAGCGTGTCGGGCGTGGTACTAACGTGTGAGCGTGTCGGGCGGCGGCGTTAGCGCCACCAGTCGGTCCAGCGTGTGCCGCAGGTCGCGCGCCGCCCCCAGCAGCCGTCCCGCCAGCGCTGCCCCCTCCGCCCCCTCCGCAACTTCTCCGCTCACATCTACATAAGTTACTAAACATCAACATGGCGGCATCACCGATGGGATTTAACAAAAAAACCTACTTAACGCGCTTTACATTGCGTACCATCATTAGTAAAATAAACACCATGGGGCCAGCTCTAACATAGTAGGGAAGTAAGGAAACGAACTGGTGATATTATTTTGACAGACATAGTTGATTTGTCAGTGTGGGCATCGAGCAGTACAAGTCTGTAGCACGCGACATGTACTTATGGTTGGCACTCACCCGCGCGGGCTGCGGCGAGGCTGTCCGGCGCGGCGGCGGGCGGACTCCGCTCCCGCAGCGGTCGCGCTGGGGACAAATAATACATATAAAAACCTTATTGCATAGCGCTAGGTTCGTTTGCTCTCCAGGGTGAATACAATCTTATTATTGAGTAGCCTAAACTATGAGTATGTGTGTTACCTGCAGTGTGCCGACAGAGGTCGCACAGGCCGCTCGCTCCGCTGCGCACGCGCGCCCGCTCCGTCACGCTCAGCGCGCGGGACAGCGCCTCCGTCAGCTGGTTGGCTGCCAACATCACAATCATATTACAATCTATAAATGGTTAAGTACAAATAAATGTGATGGCTTCACTGAGGTGTCCCGAGCGCATCCCGAGCCCATCCCGAGCGCATCCCGAGCCCATCCCGAGCGCATCCCGAGCGCAAACACTATGCATGTGTAGGATCCTTATATCATATTTACACATATATCTATATAATATTATATGAATATATGTATCTCTAATATAAATAATGATATATTACACATACACATGATATACTACAAATATATATTTTCTATATCTATATAATAATATTATACTACATAACATTATTATTATTACATTATATATATTTCTTATATACGTAAATATAAATTACACAAAATACAAATATTTATTTACTATTAATATTTAAAATCAAATAAAACATAACTTAGTTTATATCAAATGGTTGTGCATTGGAACCGCGCACTCACTACGATGACGTGCGCGTCCGCCGATCCAAACCAGTTTACAGTACACAGTCGTCCGCGAGAAGCGTGACACACCTACGCCGTCTTACTAAGTTGTTTACTGATTTGTTTATATTTATAATTGCTTGTGCTTTAATCGTTCGCTATCTGCTCACTATTCTTCTCCTTCTTTCTAACTGTATTATGTGTGTGTAACTTTTGTGCTTGATTAATAAACTATTAAGTTCACTGTGCCACTGTGTGTTGTTTATTTACGGACTACCTACCTGTCTCAAGAAACTCACGAGGTACCTAAAGTGCTTACTTCACCACATACCTATCTACCACACACACCCACAACCCCCCATACATGTCTTTCTTAACTTATTTTTTTGTAAACAGAAAGTACATTAAATAACTAATCCCACGTCACAAGCTAAACCCTAGGCTTGTACTATGTGTATGAGACACAACTATACGAATACATATTATAGTTTTAATGTATTAGGGCGGTCAAAACGATATTAAAATCATAATTACGAGTTCCGCATCCGGCTAGACAAAAGGGAATATGTTTAGACTGCTTAAGATAAATGGTTTGGAGAGTATTATAGCCTATAATAGGTTAATGTGTTTGTGTGGGCGCATCCCTCATATAATAGGTTAATGTGTTTGTGTGGGCGCATCCCTCATATAATAGGTTAATGTGTTTGTGTGGGCGCATCCCTCATATAATAGGTTAATGTGTTTGTGTGGGCGCATCCCTCATATAATAGGTTAATGTGTTTGTGTGGGCGCATCCCTCATATAATAGGTTAATGTGTTTGTGTGGGCGCATCCCTCATATAATAGGTTAATGTGTTTGTGTGGGCGCATCCCTCATATAATAGGTTAATGTGTTTGTGTGGGCGCATCCCTCATATAAACAATATTAACTTTTCAATAAAAGAAAATAAATCCACTTCAAAACGACTAGAGTAAGCAATATTGAAATAAAAATAGTAAATAACAAGTGTTTTGTAGTGGATTCCACTTTACGAAGTCGGAACCAAGTTATCAATAATAGGTGTGGCCATCATTTAATTTACCTATAGTTATATATTTGTTTAAGCGATGCCAACTACAAGGGTCCAGTAGGACTAAATAAATAACACTTGTGAATATTCATTATTTTATACTTTTTAGTGTTATCGAAGTTGGTATTTTTTTTAATTTAACATTCTTTAGTACGATAGGATGACATGATTTTAAATGCTAAGTTTTTGTCACCATACTATACTTATAGTATACTTGGGTCATGGGTACCTTGTTGGTGCGCCGCCAGCAGCAGGTGCCGCGCGTCCGGCGCATCCGGCGCGTCCGGCGGGTCGCCGCACCCGCGCAACTCCTCGCCCACGTCTGGAAGCAACACCCACCATCACACCACTCGTGCCACACCCGACGACCGCTTAGCGGGAAATTTTGAATAAATTTTATCGAACTTATAAAATTTATTCTAAATTTCCCGAAATTCGACACAACCCAGAAAAAGTTCCGGAATTGGAATAGCTATATACCATTTAATGGCTTTATTTTTTTTTCGATTTGTGACTGAAATAAGTAGGTATTCTAAACAAAAATATATATAGTAAATAATTGACATATTTAAAACTTTCGTTTGACCATTTTTTAACATACCCTCAAAATTATCGAGAAAAACGATATAAGAATAGAATAGAATTATAGTTATTTAGTTTCTCATTACAATGAAATAATACAGAATCCATGTGAGGCTGGAGCCAAAATTAGGCATAAGCCTGTATCTCGGGTCTCCAGGAACCCACCCTCACCCTCACCCACCCCATTACAAAAATTTTTTACAATAAAAGATGATTTAACAATGATTTCTTTATATAGCCACAACCTGCCCATTAAAAAAATAGGTGAAACAATAATTCTTATAATTGAATATAATATTAATATTAAACATACAACCAATACCTTTGCGAGTTGAGTGGATGAGTCAGTGAGTGTGCCTGCTGTGTGTTTTGATGAGTGTGTGTGACTGTGTTATGGTGTGTGTGTGTGTTTAGGTGTATATGTTTTGAGATATGTGTATGCTTTGATGTGTGTGTGTGTGGGGTTTGGATTTTAGGTGACTTATTAGGAAGATAGTATGAAAGTAGCGATTTATACATATTGGTTTATATTAATATTATTTAAATGTGAGTATATGGTGATTTACTTTTAATAATTTAAAAGATTTTCAGTTTCAGTATAAGTGTAGAAAGCCATTTGAAAGTAGTTGATTTGCAGTTAAGTTTGGAGATCCGTATGTATTATTTATCTTATTGTACAAAAAACCCCCAAGGAAACAGAAGAATCGTTGTGCGAAAAGTCGTATTGAATAGGCTAGGACAGACAATATCTTTACGTCTCTTTCTGGCATAAACATTAAGTTCAAATTTTAGGAGAGAATGTGTCTTTTAAATGCAATTCAGAATTAAGAGTTGTCTGACCGTAAGAACGTGGTAAAGTTAGTAGAGATCAGAAGTAGGAAATCGATAGGGTAAGGAATACCCAACTTTTAGGAATAAACGCTGGGTCCTCTCTAAACGAACGAGCAGGGTTTTGCCTGCTCCACCCCAAGAAGAAACACAATAGGACAGAAGAGATTGGCAGAGAGAAAAGTAAACTATTTTAATTATGCTAGGATCCGCTACACATAGGAGATTTTTTAAGACATAAATCAGCTTACATACTCTCTTAAGCAAATCTGTAAGTAAATCAATGTGGGTTTGGAGGGACAATTTAGAGTCAATATGAACAGTGAACACCCAAATACTTTATTGTATTAGTCGGCTGCAGTGAGGGACAGGAGCAGTCACCACCATTGGGAGAAAAAGAAGAGTGGGCGATTAAGATTTGTGGACTATGAGGAATACTAACGGAGCGGATAGAAAAGGCTACATATTTGGTCTTGGCACTGTACAATGTAAGAATGTTCAATTTAAGCCATTCAGTTACTTTGTTAAATCCCTCCTGTACAAAGGCATATGCCTCTTCCTAGAAATCGCCACTGAAAAGTAATACGGTGTCATTCGCGTAGGTAATATTTTTTCCCTTTTTTATTTGTAGCTCACATAGGTCAGGGTAGGGCCCAAAAGGAATAGGGTAGGGCCCAAAATGCTACCCTGAGGAATACCATATGTGGTATAGGCATCATCGCTGATAAAATGGTTGGTTTTAACACTTTGTACCCTATTAGTAAGATAATCAGTGAAAAGCTGGAGCTGCTGGATACCTCTCACTCCCAACCTCTCCAATTTCGAAATAAGAATGGGAACAGAGACCGTATCAAAGGCTTTGGCCAAAACGACAAAAATTGCGGTTGTCTTGTTTTCAGAATAAAGATTTTTCACCACATATTCTGACAGTTCATGCACAGCATCATCGGTGGACTTGCCAGAACGAAAGCCAAATTGGTTAGACGACAACAAATTATTATTTTCTAGAAAGGAAGTCAAACGCTTGTTAATTAGTTTTTCTAGGATTTTCGAAAGTGCTGGTAGTATCGATATTGGTATATAGAATCATTGACACAATCCCTGCTCCCTAAAGATAGGTAGAATATGTGCTTTTTTTTATAATTTTGGAAAATTACCAGACGACCTTGAAAGATTAAAAATGTGTGTTAATGGCCCAATTAATATATTTTTATATTAATAATAATAATATGGACAAATTACACATATTGCTCTGGTCACAAACTAAGCTCTAGGCTTGTACTATGTGTACCAGAAGCAACGATATAATACATTGTGATGTGGTAATGTATAAACAGTTAATAAACGTGTGTCGACACAAGCAGTCGTGTTTCATTCCGTCCTCGCGACACCTCCGCATGGCGACCCTGCCAGTCCGCGTCAGTATCATGGCGTGAGACTTACGTGACGCACGCGCAGAGCGCGGCGGCACGCGCCGCGGCTCCGGCCGGCCGCCCGAGCAGTCCGCGACAAGAATATTTTTTTTTATTAACGACTAAATTTAAGTTTTTTAGTTTAATTTTTAACTTTATAATTATTTTTTTTTTTTAATATGAAGAACATTAATAAAATGTAGTGCAAAAACAGTAACAGTATTAAATTAAAATGTTTGAAGTTAACCCTGTCATAAATAACCAAGAACAAAAGGTGGACAATTATTTCACAAACATTACAAATGTGACAAAATACAATGGAACTCTATTAATTGTGGTAGTAATCGTAGTAATAATACTCTTCATTGCCATCTTATTTAAAATTTTCTTGGATTGCCAAAAGAAAATGATAAGAAGCCAAATTCGAGAACATACAAGAGAATCGATAGCGACGAGGCTACAGCAGCCAGCAGATATCTAACGCCCTTTCCTGATGAAGCGAGTGGAGATGACTTCCTAGATCGAGTATCAGTGAGTGAATTAAAAATGATTAACATGTTCTAAAAGTGTTTTGTGCAGTGTTTTTTTTTTTTTTTATATTTCAGGTGTTTGTGTATTTTTTTTTATTATTTTATTAACATACTTAATGTACTATTATTATTATATAAGTATAAAATGTCGAGTGACATGAAAAAATATTAATGTAATTTTATCTTTTCTATAATTATTACTAGTAGACGTTACACGGGTTTGTGATCCTATTTTTGATACCCATCATGGTATATCATGTCGAGTAACATGTTAAATAATTAATGAATACAGTTAAGGAAATACATACTAAATTGGAAGACGTAAGAGTCGAACTAAGAAAATTAGGTAGTAAAAGATTTGAAAGAAAAACTTATGTGACTAATAAATATAATTATGCTTTAAATTTATATAAGGAATTGCAATTATTGGAGGAAATACAAAAACTTTAGGAATTAATTCTTGGAATTATTCGCAAAAGACATAAATATACAAAACAAAACCCTTTGTTTAGTGTACAAACAAAATGAGGTCACTTTGGAACTCAATACAATGGAACGTGACTTACGTCACCAGGCCACCAGCGAAGAACCGATTAGTCATAATTTCTCATTATCGATACCACCGAGATGCGAGCTTACAACGAATATTTTAGAACAATCAATAACTGTAAAAAATAATAAAACCCCTAATATACTTGTATAACATGAAAGATCCTTCAAGTAGACTTATGAAATTCAGATTAATATTAGACGAATACGATTTTAAAATAAGTTATATAAAAGGTAAAGATAACGTAATTGCAGACGCACTTTCACGCATTGACTTAACTTCGAGCAAGTTAAAGAGCACGTTTGAAAATGTTGTTTCAGTCATGACTAGAGCACAAAGAGAAAGACTAGAAAAACAGTCCAGTGATATCAGTGACAGCAATGTAAGCGACACTTCTCGAAATATTTCTATAAACAACAGGATTGATCACCCCAGAGTAGTAGAAATGTTGCGAAAAGCTAGCGACAGTGTAGACTTGATTTTAATAAAGGAGAATGATTTAAAGGAATTGAAAAATAAGAATTTAATTAATTATGAGTATGTTTGTTTATGTTTTTCATCGAGTATGAAAACAATGTATTTCGACCTTAAGTATTTATTGCAATTTACCCGAGTGGAATTTGTTAATTTGCTTAGAGATTTTTGTAAAAAGTTGAATATTAAAATAATAAATTTTGTTAAAGATGATTATTACTCATCATTTATAGAAGAAATAAATTGTGAAATAAATGAAAGAGATAAGTGGGAAGGACCACAAATAAATGTTTTGTCAAAGGTAATAAAAATTTGTAATGATGAAAAGAAAAAGGTAATTATAAATGATTATCATTTGTTACCTACGAGCGGACATGCCGGCATCCGTCGTATGGTCAATAATATTAAGAAAAAGTATACTTGGTCTAATTTAGAAAAAGACGTCATAGAATTTGTTAAAAAATGTAAAAAATGTCAAATAATGAAATATCAAAAAGGTGTCAAGGAACCTATGTCAATAACGACAACTGCTAATTCAGCATTTGAGAAAATTTATTTAGATTTAGTAGGACCTTTAGATAAGGATAATTTTAATAATAATTATATATTAACGCTTCAATGCGAATTAAGTAAGTATGTAGAAGCTTATGCCATACCCAATAAGGAAACGGTAACAGTAGCAAAATCTTTAGTTAACAATTTTATTCTTAGATACGGAATACCCATGTCAATAGGTACAGATAGAGGTACCGAATTCATGTCAAGTACTATGACAGAAGTTTGCAAATTATTAAATATAGAAAAAATCCATTCCACTGCTTTTCACCACGAATCAATAGGTGCATTAGAAAATTCACATAAACATCTCCGTAGCTTTTTAAGAATTTACTGTGAACAACGCTTGTATAATTGGTCTGAATGGTTACCCTTCTGGAGTTTTGCATATAATAATACCATTCATTCAGAAACCAAATATTCTCCATTTGAACTAGTATTCGGAAAAACTTGCAATATACCAACAAATTTAAGTAATAGTAAAGTAGAACCATTGTATAATTCAGACAACTATGCACTAGAATTAAAATTTAGGTTACAAACAGCTTGTAATGACGCAAGAAATAATTTGTTACAACGTAAAGAACAAAGAAAAACTAAATTTGATTTAAAATGTAACCCGATTTCTTATAACAAAGGCGACTTAATTCTTGTTAAAAATGAAACTGTAGATAAAGCAGAACCCTTGTTCAATGGTCCATATTTAGTTGTAAACGATGAATCACCCAATGTAATCATTTCTAAGAATGGCAAGAACAGTACCGTTCACAAAAATAGAACTAAACTGTATGTAGTGAATATAAGTACACTATTCGAATGATTTCTTTTATAATGAAACGAATAAAAACATATAGTATACCATTTAATTATAAAATATTGTAAATTTTAATCATCTTGTATTTACACTGTTAAAAATTTATTTGCTACTACTTTTATTATATAAGATTTATATAAATAATTAATTTTAGAACTTTTGTAATTCAGTAATTTTTATTTTTATTATTAGATATGTAAGTTATTCATTTTTTTTAATTATTTTTTTGTATTACCCCGGTGGTGTGATGTGGTAATGTATAAACAGTTAATAAACGTGTGTCGACACAAGCAGTCGTGTTTCATTCCGTCCTCGCGACACCTCCGCAACATATTATATTTTATAAACACCCAGACCATGACAAACTGTACAGAAAAACGTACTAATATTTTTTTGCCACGGGTGGGAATCGAACCCACGACCCCCGGATACAACGCCAAAGGCGCAACCACTAGTCTACGGAGGCTGTCAATTGTTTATATATATTGTTTGATAAAATTTGAGGAAATGCTATCACAGCCAACAGCACCATTGCTTTTTAAGAAGTATATTAAACGACGACAATCGAGTTGGGATTAACTGAAAGATTTCAAGAGAAGGTTATGTTAGCATCTGGGATGAATTTATCAGCAAAGGGTTAAAGTATATAACAACTTAATATATTGAATTGGATACGCCCTCAGTTTATGCGTGACGACTTTTCAGTAAGTCACGCGCTGGTTTTCAGGGTGCACCGTGTGTGGGTATTTACCCACACACACACATATGTAACTTAACTAATATTACTAAAAGTTAATGATTAATCTATCTTTCATTTCCTTTTTTTGTGTTTGCGTTAACCATTTTCTTAGGTTTACTTTAAAACTAAGTTTGATTTTCTACGCTTCTTAAATCTCCAGGCAGAAGTCTAGAGGCTGCTGCAACGAAGGAACCTTTATATATGTTTGATATCTTTTCATAATAAAGCCATTACGTCCAGACCACAGGTATTCTAATCTAATGTGCAAGTATGATGCAGACAGTATCTGCAGTAGGCAGAGGCCATATACTACGTCACAGTAACTTAGTTTGGATAATACTAATGACTCACAAAATAAATTACTGTTTTTTTTTATGTCTAGAAAGTATCTAATGCTATAAAGTTATTTTAGTGTTGCAAAACATAATCGAGATTAAGGTTTTTCGAACTTTTGACCTTATATAAATAAAGACCGAGATTTATAACTGATTACGAACAAGCTATTGCCTCGTTGTTGATATGTATGATAAAGAATGCGTGTGAGCGACTTACCAACAAGCCCAAGCGCCTCCGCGACGGCGAGTTCTGTGACCTGCGCATGGTGCTCCGGCGGCACGCCCAACAGCGCCCCCACTATGCCAGCCTTCTGCTGGATGGCCTCCGAGATGCTTTCGTCCAGACGACGCAGTTGTTCTGCAATACATATTCTAAGAGTTATTATCGGCACAACAGGTGTAAATATATATATATTGACAATACGGATATAAGGTATTAAGACAACAGCATTCTAGATATCTGATTATGACAATACCTAAAGGAACTAGCAATCGCAGTCCGCGTTCTCAATGAAAAATATAATTTACTTCAAATCAAATTATTTATAAAAAACATCGATTTTTCATTAGTGTGATATAGAAAATTTGTATCATTATATGATAAAATATAGGGCTCTAGCAGTGTGTGTGTGTGCGTGGGTGTGTGTGTGTTACCTGCGGGAGAGAGGGCGGTGAGGGCACGGTGGGCGCGCTGCTGGAGCACGGCGGGGGGCTCCAGCAGTGTGTGTGTGTGTTACCTGCGGGAGAGAGGGCGGTGAGGGCACGGTGGGCGCGCTGCTGGAGCACGGCGGGGGGCCCCAGCAGTGTGTGTGTGTTACCTGCGGGAGAGAGGGCGGTGAGGGCACGGTGGGCGCGCTGCTGGAGCACGGCGGGGGGCTCCAGCAGTGTGTGTGTGTGTTACCTGCGGGAGAGAGGGCGGTGAGGGCACGGTGGGCGCGCTGCTGGAGCACGGCGGGGGGCCCCAGCAGTGTGTGTGTGTTACCTGCGGGAGAGAGGGCGGTGAGGGCACGGTGGGCGCGCTGCTGGAGTACGGCGGGGGGCCCAGCAGTGTGTGTGTGTGTGTTACCTGCGGGAGAGAGGGCGGTGAGGGCACGGTGGGCGCGCTGCTGGAGCATGGCGGGGGCTCCAGCAGTGTGTGTGTTACCTGCGGGAGAGAGGGCGGTGAGGGCACGGTGGGCGCGCTGCTGGAGTACGGCGGGGGGCTCCAGCAGTGTGTGTGTGTGTTACCTGCGGGAGAGAGGGCGGTGAGGGCACGGTGGGCGCGCTGCTGGAGCACGGCGGGGGGCCCCAGCAGTGTGTGCGTGTTACCTGCGGGAGAGAGGGCGGTGAGGGCACGGTGGGCGCGCTGCTGGAGTACGGCGGGGGGCTCCAGCAGTGTGTGTGTGTGTTACCTGCGGGAGAGAGTGCGGTGAGGGCACGGTGGGCGCGCTGCTGGAGCACGGCGGGGGGCCCCAGCAGTGTGTGTGTGTTACCTGCGGGAGAGAGGGCGGTGAGGGCACGGTGGGCGCGCTGCTGGAGTACGGCGGGGGGCTCCAGCAGTGTGTGTGTGTGTTACCTGCGGGAGAGAGTGCGGTGAGGGCACGGTGGGCGCGCTGCTGGAGCACGGCGGGGGGCCCCAGCAGTGTGTGTGTGTTACCTGCGGGAGAGAGGGCGGTGAGGGCACGGTGGGCGCGCTGCTGGAGCACGGCGACGGCGGCGGGGGGTTCCAGCATTGCAGGCTGCAGCGACACGAACCCCGCTACCGACACCCCCTGCGTACTGTATCTACACAAATAAAATAAATTACACACAAATCATAACCAAAGCATTTAAGAGCCTCGGACTTATGCATTGAATATGTAAACCATTTAAAATGCCATCTATCTACGTAACTTTATATCACTCTGATGCTCGTAGTGTATAGAAATTTGGTAGTATAGTCTGGATTCCAAGCTGGATTACATCGAGATTAGAGAAGGTTCAAAATAAATTTCTGAAAGCCCTCGAGTATCGAACTCATACCAACTTCTCGAGCTATGATGGAGCCGCCGCTCGATACCGACTTTCGTCTCTCCATAACCGTAGTTTATATATTGACTCCATATTTTTGTATAAAATTGTAAACAACATACCTGATTATCCATCTTTATTACAAAAAGTAAATTTTATGGTACTTCATCTTGTTCTCAAAACAGTTTCTACATAAAACATTGTCACAGTAACTCCGCCAAAAATACATTTTTAGACGAAGTTGTGATTCCCATAAAAACGCACACAGCATTGATATATTTTAATTTGTCAATCATTTGAATAGGACACTTTTTTAAGTTCACTTAACATTCCCTCTGAATATCTAATTATATCTGTATCCTTTCTCCGTACGAAAGAAGAAAAGTGTGATAAGTTTGACCCCTTAAGTCTGTTTGTCATCATAGCTCGGGTGCACCGACTTCGGTTGATCGATCAATAATGATAGATGAAGCGACCTGCGTGAGGGTCAATGAATGCCATTGATTATTGTTGGTTGGAAAAATTACGTACACTAATATTTTGATAAAAAATCACAGAAATTAGCAGGTACACAGTCTAGCATCCTCTTTAATTTGGACTGAACTTACCTGGATTTTAGCAGCTTGTGCCGGCACTTGCACTCTGAACCTTTTCACTTCAAATTAATTTTATGTAGGCAGGAACAAAAACAAAATGTCACTGTGTGCTTGGAGTTCCCTACGACCGCGATGTTCACAGAGCGAGCCGGCTACCATTGTGAGGTCGCCAACGCATGGTCAATGTCACACTAGAGTGACAGTAAACCTAAGAAGCTTTTGCAGGCAAACATAATATGTATCTCACCTCCGTTCCCTCTCCACACCCTCCCCTTCGTCATCTTCCCTCCCCACATTCATTTCTACTTCTTCGCCGTCAGCTTTGCTCGCGTCACTGTTCAGCCTCATTACGTCATCTTCTGGTTTAGTCACGTCATCTTCTGGTCTGGTCGCGTCGTCTTCTTGTCTGGTGGCGTCATCTTCTGGTCTTGTCGCGTCATGCTCTAGTGTTACCGCGTCATGGTCGGGCTTGGCTGCGTCATGGTCGTGGTCGTTGGGTTTGGTCGCATCATCCTGGGAAGCGTTGGTCTTGTCCGACGCGTCCGATGGGTTTCTGGAGACCGACGCGCTCGCTGCAATCATATACACTGAGTATACATACATGGCGACATGTCTCGCCTCTGTATCGCATCTACTCGGGCCACGTTAGCTCCACAGGCGCGATGCACGAGACACGACCGCGATTAGTCGTTCCTACTCTGCACAAAATTGTATACCAAGGAGGGGTGGTAAAACAATGAGGGAATGAATAGCTACTTTATAATAATGTTAAATGTTTAGTAGCCTTTGCAGCGGCGCGGCGGCGCATGCCAATGTCGCATACATTAATAGGTTTGAAAAAAAGGTTTTTTTAAGTGTTAATTGGAATAAGATATTTTCTTACTTTAAAATGTAGGCTATATTTTAAGTAGTAGCTCTAGCGCGTGTGTGTGTGATGTGTGTGTGTACTTGAGTGTGCGTACGTACCGACATCGGCGAGCAGCGCGTGCGGGCGCGAGGGGGCGCGCGCCTCGGCCAGCGCGGCGGACTGGATGCAGCGCGTCCACCTGCGACACAACACACACTGCAGCCTACCGCTTGCCATATACCACATCGGCAACACGCATCTTATACAAAGTAGCCAACACAACACAGTATGTTTGGATTACCCCGTAACAACTTCCCTTACAATTGAACCACCTTCATAGGCTAGTGATTGCGCGTTTGGCGTTTTATCTGTAGATCGTGGGTTCGATTCCCATCCATAACAAATAAAAATAGTTTTCTGTACAGTTTGTCTATGTATTTATATGTTTGTATTTGGTCTATGTATTTATAATAATATAACATGTATTATGCAGTTGTTACTGGTACACATAAATTCACGTATACAAGCCATGTTAGTATATATATTATACATAAGATGTACTGATGTATGTGTGTGTGTGTGTGTGACGACAAGGTACTAACTTGGCGTACTCGGCAAGTGTGTCTGTGTATGGGTGTGTGTGTGTGTGTGTGTGTGTGTGTGTGTGTGTATGGGTGTGTGTGTGTGTATGGGTGTGTGTATAGTAGAGGTTGACAAGGTACTATCAACATGGTACTAACTTGGCGTAATCGGCGGGGGTGTTTATGTACGGGTGTGTGTGAACCACCTTCATAGACTAGTGATTGCGCGTTTGGCGTTTTATCTGGAGATCGTGGGTTAGATTCCCATCCCATCATAACAAATAAAAATAGTTTTCTGTACAGTTTGTCTATGTAATTATATGTTTGTATTTGGTCTATGTATTTATAAAAATATAACATGTATTATACAGTTGTTACTGGTACACATAAATTCACGTATACAAGCCATGTTAGTTAATATATTATACATATGTTGTACTGATGTATGTGTGTGTGTGTGTGAGATTGACAAGGTACTAACTTGGCGTACTCGGCGGGTGTGTGTATGTACGGGTGTGTGTGTGTGTGTATAGTATAGTAGAGATTGACAAGGTACTATCGACATGGTACTAACTTGGCGTAATCGGCGGGGGTGTTTATATACGGGAGTGTGTGTGTGTGTAGTGTAGTAGAGATTGACAAGGTACTGATGACATGGTATACTAACTTGGCGTACTCTGTGGGGGTGTGTTTATGTGCGGGTGTGTGTGTAGTTTAGTAGAGATTGACATGGTACTAATTTGGCGTACTCGGCGGGGGTGTTTATGTACGGGTGTGTGTGTGTGTGTGTAGTGTAGTAGATATTGACAAGGTACTATCGACATGATACTAACTTGGCGTACTCGGCGGGTGTGTGTGTGTGTAGTATAGTAGAGATGGACATGGTACTATCGATATGGTACTAACTTGGCGTACACCGCGGCGGTGTTTATGTAGGGGTGTGTGTGTCGTAGACATATACAAAGGTACAGACGTGGCGTACTCGGCGGCGGGGTTTATGTAGGGGTGTGTGTGTCGTAGAGATATACAAAGGTACTGACGTGGCGTACTCGGCGGCGGTGTTGGTGGACAGCTCGTGCATCTGCACGCTATTGATGTTCATCAGGAAGAACGTATTCTTCACTGCCGCGTTGGGACGAAAAAGCACCGTACTCCTGTATACAATGTTATACTCAGTTACCAGCCATACTATACTTTAAAGACTAATTTATTAAATGTACAAGACAGAAATGGTCTCGTATTAAATAAAATAGGGCCTAATAAATTTGTTACGGGTGTTGCATGTAGCAACACTGACACGTCGTCATGTAGTCATAAGGAGGCGTGTGTGACTCACCAGCGGATGATGGGAGAGAGCGTGACGTTGGCGGCGGGCGTGGTGATGGGCTTGAGGATGTAGCGGTCCCCCTCGCGGTGCAGCAGCACCAGCAGCTCCGGCAGCATCAGCGCCTGCGACACGCGCACACATGACACTCCGCACATGCGTGGGGCGGGTGGGGCTGGGGGGGGGGGGGCGTCACTCACCAACACGTTGGTGCGCTTGGCGTGGTCGGCCCGGAGCGCGAGCTCCCCCTCGTGCCGCAGCTCGTGGCGCGTGAGGTCGAGGCGCCGCAGCTCGTCCGCGTCGCCGCCCGCGCCGCCGCGGACCTCCAGCTTGGACTGGATGGTGCGGAGTCTGCCATGTTATTATTTCAGCGATTTAGTTATCAGAAGTCATGAGCATATATATAAAATAGAATAAGTAAGTTTTGTTGCTTAATGTTTTGTATACATCCAATTATAAGTATGTGCAAGGATTCTAGCATGTCTGACGCGCGCGGGACTGACCGGTGCTCGTTCTCGGCGGTGCGGATGGCGGTGTCCACGCTGTGCAGCACCAGTTTGGCGGTGTTGTGCGCGGACGTCACCAGCTCCCGTTCTTCCTCCTCATCAGGCGAGAGGGTCTTCTGCAGGCTTTCTAGGAGCAGCTGGTACTTCGTCAACCTGTAATTTGTCACACGGGTTTCATTTCCTCGCCTATTTGTAAACAGTTCACACAACGAACAAAATCAATTATTCGTGAAACGCTCATTTTTTATGGTAGTGTTGCAACATGTATTGTTTATGGTAGTGTTGCAACATGTATTGTTTATGGTAGTGTTGCAACATGTATTGTTTATGGTAGTGTTGCAACATGTATTGTTTATGGTAGTGTTGCAACATGTATTGTTTATGGTAGTGTTGCAACATGTATTGTTTATGGTAGTGTTGCAACATGTATTGTTTATGGTAGTGTTGCAACATGTATTGTTTATGGTAGTGTTGCAACATGTATTGTTTATGGTAGTGTTGCAACATGTATTGTTTATGGTAGTGTTGCCACATGTATTGTTTTAAATCAATTACATTGTGGTGAGTCTTAGTCTCATCTTGTAGCAGACTTTGACTAAATGTTTTTTTTTTAATATAATGACAAAGTTGCGAATTGCAGGCGACTATTCTAGAAAGTTGTCTGTGCGCTGCTTCTAACGAATTGCAGGCGACTTTCGGCGCCGGGGGGTCATGCTGTGTATAACTAACGGCTAATTATTGCATAATTCCACTTAAAATAACAGGAACGAGGGATTCAATTTTGAATAGTGATAATAGTTGTTTGATACCTCTGCCAGACGCAGGCGAGCAGGTCCCGCAGCTGCAGGCGCCCGCACAGAGGGAGCTGCTCGCGCGCGTGCAGGAACTGGTGCAGCTCCTTGTTCTTGCGGCGGCGCTCGCGCAGGCGGTCCAGCGCCAGGCGCTGTGCGCGGCAGAAGTGCGCCAGGCACGCCGCGTAGCCGGGGCAGGCCAGCGCGCGCGCCACCACGCCGCACACGCCGCGCACCGACACGCACCACGCCGCCTGCACACACAACGCGGCGCTCACACCGACACTCCTCCGGTCCATGCCGTATAGCCCTGCCTGCGGTTACCTGGTCGTCAGCGTTGGCGTCGTGGGGCGCGCGCAAGGCCCGCAGCTCGGCGTAGAGGCGCGCGTGGCGGTCGCGCACGGCGGCCAGCCCGGGGAACAGCGCGCGCACCTCCTCGCCCGGCAGCAGCCCGCTCTGCTCCAGCGGCACCGCGAAGATGTGGAACAGCACCTTCAGCCAGCGCACGTGCGACGCCTCCGACACGATCAGCTCTGCGCACAACCACACTCACTCTACTAACGCAGGCGCCGCTCGTGTCGCTATGTGCTTTCTAACTTAATTAGATAGTCTGACCATAAATACTGTTACAAAGTTATGTATGTATATGTAGTCAGCATTAGTGTGTATGTATAATATTTGTATACTGTATTTCTTAAATGTATTTTACTGCACCTATTTTACCTACTTACTGTTTAATTTGTCCCAAAGGTTTGACTGGTAGAGAATGCCTAGCGGCATTAAGTCCGCCTTTGTACTAAATTTGTGCAATAAAGTTTTTAAATAAAAAAATAAAATAAAATAAAGTTGTTTTGATTTTACCACCCTATTCTTTTTTAAATTATCAGTTAAGCAATAACCTGCGGGGTGAGATTAGAGGTGGGTCGTTACGTGATTTTATTGTAACGTAACGGCTACGTTTCTTTTTGTTAATCACCCGTTATGTAACTATTTATAGTTATTATTAAAAAATCTAATTATAAGCAAAAAAAAAAAAAAAAAAAAAAAAAGTGCCTCGAAAATAATTTTAATTTTATGTACCATTTATGTTATTTTCTTACTTACCCCGTGTACCAATAATTTTTAAATATAAAAACTTATTCACTATAACAGCAGTCAGAAAACTTATCTGCATTGTACAATTATTCCTTTAACAAATTTTCTTTATTTCAAATTTTCTATATATTTTAATTTTTTAATGGCGACATGATTCTATTCTATCTAAATAACTTAACAACCACAGAACGCCAGTTCCATCCCCGCTTGGTTTACTTAGTTCAATATATCACCGCTTTGCGCTATGTCGCTGCTCGCCGACATTCCACAACTTGTGATTTAAACGGACGGAACAAATGTACCTATCTATATGGATATCACTTTGAAACGCTTGTAACGGTTGTAACTTGTAACGATGGAAACTCTTGTAACGTGGTGGTTATTGTTACTTCACGTGATTGTGATATTTAGTGATTTTTGTTATAGTAGTTTTTTCGTGATTTGTTGCACATTCGTTCTAAGGTTTTTTGACGTTGTATTTTTTTTTGAGTTATTGTTGCTATCCTCGTTATAGTTTCTTTTTCTTGTATCGGTTTTTAAAATATCGTCGTTGCACTCCGACGAGGTGGTTAATGATGTTCACGCTATTGCTGTGATTGGTTGCGGTACGTTCCGTGACGCATTCTTTCTATGTTTTTTGTAGTTGTATTTAAAAATTATCTTGTTTTAGTTTTTATTTTGTTTTTTTTTAATAAAAGTATTAAATTTTTGTTTTGATAATAAGTCTTATATCCACATGGCTTATATTTTGATTTTGGACTCATAGTTATGGTATTGGTGTAATCTGACGATATGTCATGTCAAAACGTTTTTTTATTATAACTTATTAACCCCTGGCCCTAGACCCAAAGTGTTTGTACTCAAACGATAGGTATCGATGATATCTAGCCAATGAAAGTAATTTCAGCTTTGTTAAAGGATTTTCGACCTTATTGACAATTGCATTTTATTGGTAGAATTCGATGGTATGCCATGTAATAAGTCGAATGAAATTAAAAAAAAAGGTACTCGATCAATGTCATTAAGGTCGAAAATGTTTTTTCAATTTATCTCGTCAACCGTCGGTCGTAAGCCTATCGTGTTTGTACTCTAATAAAAGGAAATAATGAGATCTAACCCTTTTAATACTCAAAAATCAATATTATGTTTTTTTTTCTTAATTACGTTTTTTTAATTAAATAGTTATTACAAATATAATAACCGTTATTAGTTATTTAAGAAATATCGACTTTACTGTAACTATCTACGTTACGTAACGCTCACCTCTAGGTGAGATGGAACTTTAATTAACACTTTCGTCAGTGTGATCGTTTTCGTCTTGTCTATGGTCAGAACCTTTATGAATAATATACGGAAGTGCTGTAACAGATCATGTA
Source organism: Monopis laevigella (assembly GCA_947458855.1). Lineage (NCBI taxonomy): Eukaryota > Metazoa > Arthropoda > Insecta > Lepidoptera > Tineidae > Monopis > Monopis laevigella. The sequence goes on from OX381577.1 coordinate 677,853, forward strand.
TATTATTAAAACTGTACCATAATTCTTTCGATTCAACTTATAGAAAAGAGATAAATATCAATTATTCGTTTCTTTGAAGAATTCAATCGAAAAATCATCAACCTAATAATTTTGAAGATGCATTACAGCACTTCCGTATATTATTCATGCAAGTTCTGGCCATAGACAGGACGAAAACGATTCCGCTGACAAAAGCGAAAGTGTTAAAAAAAATTCCACCTCACCCCGCAATGCGTCTATTATAGGCTGCAAGTCCTAAGTCATTTTTTAAAAGAAAATGCATCTTTTTAAGGCCAGTTTTTTTTTCTGTCACAAACTGTACCTATTAATAGCCCGGTACACAAATATTTGACTAATACCAAGTGTATGGAGAGTTTTAAAAATTGCACTTGGCTCCATACCTACTTTGTGTAATACAATCACAGAGCGATTCGGTTCTCTTTATCACCCCACTCCATTTTAATATCGCAAAATATTGTACGATATATTGGCGCCAAAATGAGAAAACACAATGAACAATCGTATAAAATTACAGATTCCAAATGAGGAGTTTTCTTTTTGCCGGTTCCAAAATATTCCACTAGATGGCAGCAGGAGAGATATCCACAAAAACTGTCAAAAAAGGCTGTTTCAATACTTGAGTAGTCTATATTTCTATATAGACTACTCAAATATAGACTCTAAATTCTCTATGAATTAAAACTAAATGTTGGTATTGCAAGACGTGTTATATTTTTACCATATGTTGTCACTTTTATATGTATCTACTTACTTGTTATTCTTGCTCTCTATAATCTTTAGTAGATACCCTGTCAAGAAAAACTTCGTAAAAAAGACTATGATACCTTAGAAATTCAAATTTAATTACTAATATGATGATATTTAAAAGAAAAAATATTGCTTAAGTTGGTGCCGTAAGGCAAAGTGCTCAGGATATTAGTGTTAAACCAAGTTAAGTAAATTTTATAAATTATTCTTATAAAGGTATTTGTTTTCCTATTTACCCTAATTATTGGGTGTATTTTATATATTACCGCTATCTATTTTGACAGTTTTTGTAGATAGCGACTAAACGCCATCTGTTGGGTTAAATGATAACTACTGGAAAACTCCTCATTCAAATGTAATATATTTTTTTTTTTCATTTGTAAGATGATTGTGGAGAAGGTGACACGATCTCCAGAGTGCCGGGATAGACTTGTGTGCGTGGTTGTGAGACTGACCGTGTATGACCTCCTGGCGCTTGCGCAGCGCGGGCGACAGCTCCAGGCGCTGCAGCACGAGCGCCGGCAGCGAGGCCGACCACTCCGCGCTGGGGGGCTCCTCGTCCTCCGACCACTCCGAGTGCGACGCTGCAACCGAACAACACATGTCACTGCCGCTCCCGCCGCCACACGCGGTTACCACTCATGCGCCGTTACCTGGATGATCCGCCGCGACCGTGTTGCTCTCGTTGCTTCTGGACGAGAGGCTGGAACTGCTGGAGCTGCCCGACGGCGCCGCCGCACTCGACTCCAGGTCACTGCCGACACAACCAACACCATCCTATCATACTGGTTTGTGTATTTTACATGGTTAGCATTAGTACTTGTCTTGTACAGTCTGTGTTCGTCAAATCAATGTCAAGCGCCGAATATTAATAAATAAATCACTTAAAACATTATATAATTACAAATGGTTCAAAAATGATTGAAATATACCGATTTATAATTAGTTTTCTAGTATATGTGCGATGGGTATAATAATGGTTAGCAGGCCGCCTGGTCGCGGGTGGTCGCGGGTGGTCGCGCGCCTTACCTCTCGGAGCGGGCGCGGCGCGCGCGGCGGCCGGGCGGCGGCGGCGGCGGCGCGCTCCCGGCCGGCAGCGACGCGTTCCTGGTGACGCGGGGCGGCGCGGCCATAGCCTCTATGGTTGTTGGTGCACTTCACTCAGTGTATACGAGAGCCGCGCGCAGATAAGTGAGAGTGCTGATTGCCTACAAAGTGGTGTCCGACGACAACCTTAGCCAATATAATTTATGCCCATATACTCGTAATTGGATCCCAAAATAAAGATAAATTCAATTAAGAGATTTATGTATTTAATTGAGTTTAACTCTTGAAAATATTTGAATTTTTATATTATTAAATACCAGGTTTACCATGATATTTATAATTGTCTCCATATAAGTATGTGTACCATACCGATGTATTATTCTCAAAGCCCAGAGATAAAGCAAGGCTTCACTGTCGGAAACTAAGCAACCTAATATATTTACATATGTGTAAGGCCGAGCAGGTGACGAGACAATGCCAGCACTTTTATAGGCGGCGAGGTGTTTCCCGCATATCACACAATTTATCCTGTTTACTTGGTAATATAAGGTTCAGAATAATGAAGTATAGAGAGGGCATGGTGTCAACACTCGATAAAATAACATTTTTAATAAATATGATCATGAATCGGGCTAATGATAACCAAAAAAAAATATGACAGAAAAATAAGGCCGCCCAGATAGTATTCGTTCTAAAAAGGCGAACAAAGGCATGAAGGTAAGAGTTCGAGGTCCCAAAGCACGATTTTATCTCGGGAAATGAATATAGTACCCAGAACCATTTCGCTTATTTTAATAGATCACTTAGCTGATAAGAGACTGGTGATTTAAAAATGAACAAGAAGCTAATATCAAAACCACCACGTAAGCCAAACGCACAAATATATTGAGATCATTTTCAATAAGCTTCATATTTTTAAAATGCTATAATATTGGAATGAATAAGCCTAGCGCACGATGCAGTAACAAATGCCCTATAACCAAATATAACCTAACAAATGTAAATTAAAAAAAACAATATATCAATAATTAATGGATGGAGGATGGTAGATGGCGCGCGCAGTACGCTTGCTCACTCCAATAAAATAAATAAATTAAAATAGTTTTCATATGTAAATTGTAAATATATTACATTTAAATCGTAGTTTAATTAAAGTGGCATCTTTTAAAGTGTTATTTATCCAAAAGTGTACTTTTACCAAAATACTTAAGGAAAACGTGACAAAACAAGATATCTAAAGTATTGGTTATTTTACGAAAAATTACAATAGTATTGTTGGATTAAATCATGAAAACAGTGAAATATCAGTGTGAAGTGATTCTCTATAAATTTCAAAGAAATATATATTATAAATAACCTAATTTCAATTACAAACTAACGGGATTTCAATTTTAGTTCGGTTGCTCAAAACTAGATGGCGCTTTTCATCTAATCCATTATTTATTATTTTGTACCATCATATAGAGGCGACATCTAGCGAATAATTTATACGAAGTATTGATCTTAGTTCCCATACTAGGATTCGTTGTGGGTACGGTTGTAACGGGCTCTTAGTTGTTTTATTACATAATTTAATTATTAATTAATAAAAGATGATGCGAAACTGCGGGGCCTGTGCTAAGTCGGCACCGGTAACAGACCGAGCAAGATGCACCAAGTGCACAAAAATCTATCATAGAGAATGTGTATCAATTCCAATCTCAGCAACTGTTCCTGCAACATGGTTGTGCCCAGATTGCAAAAGACACATTCCGAAAGGAGATAATAATTCCACACCAGTCAAAAGTCTGAACGCCGATCTCATAGACTCAGTGAGCGAAGCGGTATGCACATCCGGATCACTCGACCTAGCAAGTGAGATACGTCTGCTCCGGGATGAACTGAGGGCTACGAGAGTGGAAATTGGACAATGTCGAAGCGAGATATCAGGCTTAAGCGTTTCTATTAAACAATGCTGTAACAAAATTGAAAATCTTGAAGAGCGCGTTACCAAGCTAGAGAATCATCAGAATGACGCTTCACCGGAAGGCAGCAAGGATCTCCGTGCGACCGTAGAGGAGCTACGTAATCAAATTAATGAACGCGACCAAGAGTTGTTGTGTAACGACGTTGAGTTCTCCGGGCTACCAGAGAGCAATGGTGAGAGCCTTGTACACATTATCATCCTCGCCGCAAGGAAGCTAGGAGTGGATGTCGAAGAACGCGACATAGTAACTGCTGACCGAGTAGGAGCTGTACGTCGCGACCACGCAGATGGCGATGTTAGTGCCGCTCGTCGCGGCCCGCGACTAGTCGCAGTACGGTTCGCGCGCCGCACGCTGAAGGAAAATGTGATAGCAGGCGCGCGGGTACGCCGTGACATTACCACCGATGGGCTAGGTCTCGCTGGAGATCCCAAACGATTTTATATCAACGAGCGCCTTACTCGTGCAAATCGACGGCTATTTGGGAGGGCGCGAGAAACCGGTCATAAGGTCGGTTGGAAATACATCTGGACAAGGCATGGAAAAATATTCGCCCGCCAAGATCAGGGCAAACCGGCCGAACAAATACGGTCGGAATCCGATATAAATCGAATTTTTGGGTCGCGTTAAGTTTGTGTTTAGTAGGTAGTTGGTGTGTTAATGTTATTTTGGTGATGTTTGATTGTAAGGCGTTTATTAAGTTTCATATTAGTTACAATTTATTTTTTATTTTTTACCTGTTTTTTTGTTTATTTTATTGTAGGGATATGCGTTGCGTGGCGATAAATGGAATCAAACAATGTTGTGTAGGTATAAATCGGTATTCTTCTTTGTCAAGTGCGACAAAAAAGTACTACAATGGTTTTTATAATCGTAATAAATTTATGAGAATTTATCACGGAACTAATTTGTATTGTCATTCTTTTATTGTTGTTGTGATGATTATTGTTATTAAAAATGAAAAATAATAAATGTTTTAAAGTTGGTTTGCATAACGCAGGATCGCTGGGTACTAGACATGAGGAATTAATTACTATCATAGGGCGTCATGACGCCGATATAGTGGCAATCAACGAGACCTGGCTTAGGACGGGGGAGGAGGGCCGCGCACCTGTCATACCGGGATATCGTCTGCGGCACGTGCCTCGACCGCCGGGCGCGCGCGCTCGTGGCGGCGGGGTAGGCTTCTATATAAAGACCGGGATAAATGTTCGAACCCGTGCTCATCCTGTGAGCTCAGTAGAGCAGATGTGGGTCAGTTTAAACGTCAGGGGTCTCAAGGTAATTATAGGAACTGCTTACCGCCCGCCGTGGATGGATGTCCGTCTATTTTTTGACTCGCTCTCGGAGTCTATCGGGATATTTTCTTCTTTTGACCATATAATTCTACTCGGAGACTTTAACATAAATTTGTTAAACGAAAATGATATTAAAACCCATGATATGAAAAACTTTCTGAGATGTAGCGACCTTCAACAATGTGTAACTCTCCCAACACATTTTACAGATACTAGTGAGACATTGATAGATGTTGTCTGCGTGGATTCTGATATCAGACTTAAAAAAATATTAGTAGATTATGTTCCCACTCTGGGGAATCACGCTTATATTAGTGTCGAGCTTAATATAAAAAAATCAAAACCAATCCGAAGGGCAATCACATACAGACCATTGCAAGATGTAGTTACAGCTAATTTCCAGAAAGATCTAAATCTCATAGATTGGAATTTTATTAAGTCTTGTGACACAGTCTCTGAAATGGTCACAACATTTAACGGATTTCTTACAAGTCTTTTTGATCTGCATGCCCCCTTCAAAACAGTCCACATAAGTGACCTACCGACGCCTTGGATCACAGGCAACGTTAAAATGATGATAAAACTACGAGACAAGGCTTATAGAAAGTACCGTATTACACGAAGCGATGTCAATAAAAGTAATTATATGAACTATAAAAAACTTGTGGAGTCAGCAATAGTGAATGAAAAACGTGCCTACTTTAATTTTTATATTAATAAACAAGTTCACAATCCAAAGGCACTTTGGAGCAATTTAAAAAGATCGGTTCTACCATCCAACAAGCAGTGCATAGATCTGCCTATCCACCTTAGCGACCCTACCAAAATAAATGCCAGTTTCCTAGAGATACCCGGTGGCGCCATGGCGAGTATGTCACGGCTGACATATTTTGAATTTCATAGGCATCACAAAAATACATTTCAACTCGTATTAACCGATGAGCTCAAAGTATTCAAAATAATTACACATATTCAAACAAATGCACAAGGAGACGACCGGATAACCCGTGACATGGTCGTCATGACGTTACCGGAGTCTCTAAGCGCTATCACTACAATAGTAAATACATCGTTGGCCACGTCAACTTTTCCGGACGCATGGAAAAAAGCACTAATAAAACCTTTACCCAAAGTAACAAATCCCTTAGACTATAAAGACCTACGGCCAATTAGTCTTCTCCCATGCCTGTCGAAGGTGGTGGAGAGGACAGTGTGCGAGCAACTCACTAAGTATATCGAATCCAATCACATTCTACCAGCCTGGCAGTCAGGGTTTCGCAAGGGTCACAGTACAGCAACAGCACTACTTGACGTCACCGATAACATACTTGCAGCTCAAGATGTAGGCCACGTTACTATATTGGTACTTCTTGACTTCTCCCGAGCTTTTGACAGTATAAATGTTGAACTTCTTTTATCTAAACTGGCATATTATGGGTTTGAGCCCTCCACAATCGCCTGGTTCGATAGCTACTTGAGTGGCAGGTCACAGTATGTTGAAATGAAGGGACATGGTAATGATGTGAAGTCATCGGTTTCCCTTGTTACACGTGGTGTACCACAAGGTTCTATCCTCGGACCATTACTATTTATATTGTATAGTGCGGATATAGCCACTAGTATACAAAATTGTAAGTTTCATCTTTACGCGGACGACCTTCAAATCTACATTTCATTTGACCCACGTGATCTATGCGGAGCTGTAGATAGAATAAACGAAGACTTAAATCGAATCAAAGACTGGGCCCATTGGAATTCGCTTGTTCTCAATCCACTTAAATCAAAATTTATAATTTTAGGATCTAAAAGAAATGTACACAAAATAACATGTGCCTCCCCACAAATAAAAATTTCAGGGCAACAGATCGAACGGGTTACAAAAGCTGGGGCTTCTGATAGACAACGATCTGCGCTTTGAGGGTCATGTTATTGAGTCTGTTCGTAATTGTTTTTATAGACTCAAAATTCTTTACCGGATTCGTGAATACCTTAGTATAGACTTACGGGAGAGATTGTGCGAGTCAATTGTTTTATCTAGATTGAATTATGTTGATACAGTGTACGGCCCGTGTCTACTGGCTCGAACAGATAAGCTAATACAACGCGTGCAGAATTCTTGTGCACGTTTCTGCTACCAAATCCCTGTGCGATCCCATGTTACCCCCTATGTTAACAAATACAAATGGCTTAAAATGAAAAGTCGCAGGAAACTACATCTTGCCTCGCTACTATTTGGGGTAGTAAAATCTAAAATGCCAAATTATTTATTTGAAAAGCTAACCTGGTCTCATAGTTTAAATAGATACAACACCCGAGCATCACTAAACTTGTTGTGTGTTCCACGGTACAAGACATCAGCATTTCGGGGCAGTTTTAGATACGCTGCCACTAAAATTTGGAACGATTTGCCGCCGCCGTTGCAAAATATGCAGTCGTCGGCTCCATTTAAATATAAATTAAAGCTAGCATTGTTATCGGAACAAATTAAAGCTGCCTAAATAAATAATGTACAAACACAATTTGATAAAAAATATAATAAATAATTTTCATTAATAACAATAATAATAGTAAAAATAATAATAATATATAATTAATCAAATTGTACCTCTTAATAATATTATAAAGTGTAAACTGTATATCTAATTATAGGTCGTTAATGTATTTAAATATAATTAAAATATGTATATGTTATGCTATGTCTTAAAATTAATAACAGTTAATATAATGTGTAGTCTGGATTGTAAATAATAATTTATCATTAACAATTTGTACCGCTCTATGCAACGAGCCTAGGTTGACCTCAGTCGCCCTTCCAACCTCCAAAAACTTTCAACGTCCTTCTTCTATCACCCGGTGTCTCTTGCATATGTTGCGTTAAGTAAAATGAGTGAGATGACAATACATAAAAGTGTTTGAGTAATTATTATCTGTATGTAATTGGTGTCTTTTTTCTTATTCTCTCATATTTATTTTGATTGTTTTGATACCTACCTATTGTATCTAAAAGCCGCACGTCCTCTTCAAGGCATCAGCTGAAAATCAGCGTTACAGCAATCTATTGCTGTAGCATGTGCTGAGCTGATTTCCTGTTTGTCGCCGCGCAACAAACCTCTAACTTATTTTGTATTTTGTTAATTATTTATATATTATGTAATAATGTAATTTTATATGTGTGTATTTTGTGCGTGGTGTTCAAATAAAGTTTTTCTTTCTTTCTTTCTTTCTTTCTAATGCAAGACAGTTGTCAATATTTACACCATGGAGAATATTTTACAGAATATAGAAATATAATATTTCACGCGACGGACCGCACGCGCACCGACAATCCATGGATAGACATTGTCTCTCTTAATTACGCGCGTGCCTTCTCACGGTTGTCACTAGACCTCTACGAGGCTTTCATAGTGAAACTGGCACCGATAGCTTTACGTGCTCTCCGAGGCAATATACTGGTGTTGTCGAACAAATGTACATATTTATTTGTACAAAAACAAGTTATCATAGTTCGAAAGCCGCGCGGGTTCCGCTTCCGGGTCCACCTCTGTATACGAGTTAGGATTGATGGCGGCTTCCTCTGTTTACAGAACCGCGGCTAATAATAATAGCTCTGGTTTGTTTACAACTACTGAGGATTCCGATCCCAACGGACCATGTCGCAAAAGCTATACTTCCACGTCCCAACCATCTGCTAAACATATAAAGTTTTTTGAACTTGTTTTTGTCATTTGTTTTACGTTTTGGCGGCAAATTGAAAATTGTCTGTATCACGTCATCATGAATTTAACGAGAGAAAATTTTCGTGCAATGATTTTTTATGACTTTAGATGTCATTTAAGTCAACAAGAAAGTTGTGAAAGACTTCAATTGGTCTTTCACAAGATAACATCAGTGTTGTGCGGCGTATGATACAGACTGACAATAGAGTGACCTATCAGCAGATTCGGACAAGCTTAGGCATCGGTACGAGTCAAGCGCACAAAATGCTCTATGAACATTTGGCGGTCAGGAAGCTTTGTGCGCGGTGGATGCCTCATAAACTACCCGAGGCCAGGGGTGTTCCACTCCGCGCTTTAGGTATGAAGCTACAAGTACCCGGCCGGCCGGGTAGCCGTACCCACGGATGGGTTTTATGTTTGAGAGCTGCCGCGCGCCGGCCGAGCCGCGATATTTAATATTAACTAAAGCTTATTGTACCGCCAAGTCAGAAACTATTCCTTTCACTTTAAATCCTATCGTGGAAATCCAGTGAAAAATAATATTTTTAATCCTTGCAGATAATGTAGGTTTCTAAAGGCGGACTATTTCTTTAAATCAGTTCATTAGTTTTTAAGTTTATTCTGAACAAACAAACAATTAAATATTTTCTCAATTCAATATTTAGTTTCATAGATAATGTAGTGTGCCTTATGGCTTCCGTATCTTCTTAGGTTAAAATACCTATGAGGCAGACATCCTAAAATAAAATTATTTTATGATCTACGTACTTACTACTACTTACCTAGGTTCCTTTAAAAGAAGACAACCCTAACGTCGTCAGAAAAGTAAAGAATTACGCGATAGAAAGAGAGGCAACTATAGGTGAATATAAATGTAGGCCATTAGCGCCGTGCGATCTGAACTGAGCTTTATTGTGTCGGTGCAAGAGTCGCTATTTATTTAATTGATCTTTCGGAGTGGAGCTTCTGTACTTATACTATTATTTTTTCTGTGCCGAGGGCCAAAAACTCCGTCGTGTTGTTTGGTGCCGGGAAATGCTTCAAAGACTTAACGGAGGTTGCTCAAATGCTGTGTCCGACATACTTACGGGTGACGCAAGCTGGATTTACTGTTATGATCCGGAAACTAAAAAAAAGTCTGCTGAGTGGCAGTTTCCTTCCGAGAAGTTTTTAACAAAAGTGAAGAGAGGTCGAAGTGTGGGAAAACAGATGGTGGCCTCGTTCTTCGGAAGGGCAGGTTATTACGCGACAATTGTTTTAGATATAGGATCAAAAAAAATGTCATTGTCTTAAAAAAAGTTGAGGATCCTCATAGTAGGATCCTCCTTCACCACGACAACGCCTCGACGCACACCGCCGGGCAACGATCGACTATTATGACGCAGAGGACGCAGTGGCTGCGTTTCAAAGGCCGTCGAAGGGGCCCCTAAGGACGAGTGGACATAGTGCTTTTGCAAAATAATAATGGCATGTCATAGTGGAGTACGCTAGTGTCGGGTGTCATTTGTTTATGGCAGATACTGGCCTTCAATCAATAAAACTTGGTGTTATATAATTGTAAAGTAATTATTATTCATTTTTAATATTTTTTTTTATTTTTTTTAATTAATTTTAACATTTTGTATTTGGCAACACTCAACCCTTATTAAGACGTCCAATTCAACCAGCGTTTATTTCTCTGTTTATTTAATTATTATAAATAGTTAATAAAGTGCAATGTGATTTAAAAGCAGTTGGTTTTAATTACTAACCAACCAGGAACCCACGGGCCTAAAAGTCCACAGTAAATTATAGCACTCTATAGATGTTAAATAACGCAGACACGCCCTCTATCGTCTTACTGGATATAACATATTTCTGATTAAAGCGCCATACTGTTATCTTATAATAACAGAAAAGTAGCAGCGCGGCCGAGCGAGGGTGCGGTTACGTAAACACTCGCGCACGTCAGCAGGGTGTAACCTGCCCTCAGCCTAACCGTTGCCATCCGATCCCTAGCTCCTACCCCACACGACACACATTCCCTAGACAAAGCCTTACGTGTGTGTATGTAGCACTATTGCGGTTAGACACTCTGGGATATATGAAACCATAAATCACGTATAATAGGGTTGAGTTTGTTTGACCTGCGAGCGTCTTGTCACTGCAATGGATGTGGACAGCCGCGCCCTCACCCGGCTTGGTATGGCATAATGCCCAAGAATACTTGTGTTTGCAGACAGGTATGGCGCTACAGCCTCACGACTTGTCTGTGGCTGATGTCCTCGCAATAGTAATAATAAAATTCCCACCATTCGTTACAATATTTTTCGTAAAAAATATTCAAAATAGCAGTCATCGGTTTATACTTAATAATAAATAAATATATTCCTACAGAACATTTAAAATCTTGTATCATTTACAACTCACTGTAGTCGAAGGATAATCTATAGAATCAGACAGACAGACGGAAAAACAGTTATTAGCAAATGGGACCGCATGTTTAATACACTTTTGTCAATATTCATACAAAACTTATTGAGCCCGGAGACCAAAGCCTGTTCTTCAAGGCCTTAAACAGTTTTTATGATATTTTTTTTCCATCGAAAGGGTTAACTTTTCATTCGACTAGCTGAGGGCGATCACATTAGCAGAGTGCTTCTGTGTCGGCTGCGCGGCCCGGGGTAACGCAGTACCGCAGCCGGACCCGATGTATTATATATCAAAGTAATCGGACAAGATAAACATTTTAAAGCAAACTCTAACATAAACAACCCAAATTATTTCACTTCCAAGGAATTATAAATACATTAATTAGGTCGTATAAAGCTTGCGGTTTGTCTGACGTCTGCGAGCCATCACGCCGCCGCCCCCGGGAGCACGGGCAGGGAGGGGCAGGCAGAGCACAGGGAAGTGCTACCGGTTTGTCTGACGTCTGCGAGCCATCACGCCGCCGCCCCCGGGAGCACGGGCAGGGAGGGGCAGGCAGAGCACAGGGAAGTGCTACCGGTTTGTCTGACGTCTGCGAGCCATCACGACGCCGCCCCCGGGAGCACGGGCAGGCAGGGGCAGGCAGAGCACAGGGAAGTGCTACCGGTTTGTCTGACGTCTGCGAGCCATCACGCCGCCGCCCCCGGGAGCACGGGCAGGCAGGGGCAGGCAGAGCACAGGGAAGTGCTACCGGTTTGTCTGACGTCTGCGAGCCATCACGCCGCCGCCCCCGGGAGCACGGGCAGGCAGGGGCAGGCAGAGCACAGGGAAGTGCTACCGGTTTGTCTGACGTCTGCGAGCCATCACGCCGCCGCCCCCGGAAGCACGGGCAGGGAGGGGCAGGCAGAGCACAGGGAAGTGCTACCGGTTTGTCTGACGTCTGCGAGCCATCACGCCGCCGCCCCCGGAAGCACGGGCAGGGAGGGGCAGGCAGAGCACAGGGAAGTGCTACCGGTTTGTCTGACGTCTGCGAGCCATCACGCCGCCGCCCCCGGGAGCACGGGCAGGCAGGGGCAGGCAGAGCACAGGGAAGTGCTACCGGTTTGTCTGACGTCTGCGAGCCATCACGCCGCCGCCCCCGGAAGCACGGGCAGGGAGGGGCAGGCAGAGCACAGGGAAGTGCTACCGAGTGGAAACTCTAGCGCCCCTCTAGGCGCTATGAAATTCATAGACAGGTCGACCAATACATTGTTGTTTAACAACATAGATCGCTCCCACTATACCGGCTAAATAATGCAGTTACCAAATGGGCGGCGACAAAGACGAATTTCCTTTACGAGTTATTTTAATATCCTCACTGCTTTATCATCAAATGAACAGACAATTTGTGCGGCGCTCATGGGCCCTGTTACCTAGCATTACGTGTTACAGCGACCACACGTCACTGACACCTTTGGATATGAAATAGACTGACCATCAGCGGCGAAATGTTCTGTACAGATTGGACCGCTATCAAGCCGCAAATTATTTAATAGAATAGTTTAATTAAACTCTAACAAGAAGCGAATATCCCAAATATAAATGACCGCTAACTAACTACAACACCACACGGCCGCAGCCTCCCGACACCTCTAGAGAACAATAAGACGGACCTGCACCAGGCTACGTGATGATGCATTCATCTCCCACACACCACCCCAGTATGTGTCTATTATTGACCTTTGGTGTGAAGACCCTAGACTTTATAAACACTGGTTCCTGTTATTAAGCAATATAAACATGAGTTGTGTGAATGGGATCTGCGGCCGCGGCATGAAACTAGGTAAATTAAAAATATTTGGTACAATTTTAAAAGGAATTATATTTAATCGTATTTACATAAAATATAGTCATGTATGTATATAAAAAAAAAAAAATCATCAATGATAGAAGCGAATGTCCTACTTCCTGCCCACATATATATGCGCAAGTGTATGAGGACGGAGATTGTTACTCTTTTACACAAAACCTACTAAAGAAGTTTTATGAAATATACTCGTAGCTTATACTTCAGAATAACATTATATTTTTTTCAAAATTCCATGCGGAAATCATAATCGCGGAAAATTCCGCGATTACATCGATATACTATATCTGTCTGACTGACTCAGCATCGCCAAAACAACTGAAGCTAGGAATGCCACATTTGGACTATAGCTTCATTTCGTGTAGTAGAGGCTCAATAAGTGTAACTCTAGGAATATATCGAAAGGGAAATCGGCAGCGGCGGATATTAAACATGAAACTTGTTATATATAATCACCCACATAAGCCAGCGGAGTTAAACGAGTTTGAGGGTGGATTTCCGTACCGGTCCAGGGTGCCGCAAAACACATTATATTGCCGGTGTGGGGGCGCGGTGGCGCTTTCGTGGGGCAGATAACGATTGACAGGCTATTGGAAACCACATAGATATTATTTAGCAAGCTAATATACGTGGTGGCTGAGGTGGTTACACCGTAGACTTAAACCCTTAGGTGCCTGGTTCAAACCCTGGAGTGTAGCAATGAGTATTTAATCTAAAAATGTATGTACATTTGTTTGAAAACACCACTATAGTGCCTCGGAGAGCACGTTAAACTTTCGGTCCCAATTTCGCTATACCACCTTGTGAAACTGTATATAAATGGGTTATTGAGTCTATCCAGAGATCGCTACGAGCTAGCCACTTGTTTGGTGTAGAATTCGGCTACGACGAGAAGAGATTAAAAACCCCTTTGCTGGGTACCCGGGACCGTCTAGGCGGTCTCAGGCGCCGTAAAGTACCCGCGATAATGTTATGATAATGAAAAATATGTACGTCCTGCAACTGTTGGTAGCGAGTGTGGTGCGACAACACTTGTCATCATTATATGAACGTCCTGCAACTGTTGGTAGCGAGTGTGGTGCGACTACACTTGTCATCATTATATGTACGTCCTGCAACTGTTGGTAGCGAGTGTGGTGCGACTACACTTGTCATCATTATATGTACGTCCTGCAACTGTTGGTAGCGAGTGTGGTGCGACTACACTTGTCATCATTATATGTACGTCCTGCAACGGTTGGTAGCGAGTGTGGTGCGACAACACTTGTCATCATTATATGAACGTCCTGCAACTGTTGGTAGCGAGTGTGGTGCGACTACACTTGTCATCATTATATGTACGTCCTGCAACTGTTGGTAGCGAGTGTGGTGCGACTACACTTGTCATCATTATATGAACGTCCTGCAACTGTTGGTAGCGAGTGTGGTGCGACTACACTTGTCATCATTATATGTACGTCCTGCAACTGTTGGTAGCGAGTGTGGTGCGACTACACTTGTCATCATTATATGTACGTCCTGCAACTGTTGGTAGCGAGTGTGGTGCGACTACACTTGTCATCATTATATGTACGTCCTGCAACTGTTGGTAGCGAGTGTGGTGCGACTACACTTGTCATCATTATATGTACGTCCTGCAACTGTTGGTAGCGAGTGTGGTGCGACTACACTTGTCATCATTATATGTACGTCCTGCAACTGTTGGTAGCGAGTGTGGTGCGACTACACTTGTCATCATTATATGTACGTCCTGCAACTGTTGGTAGCGAGTGTGGTGCGACTACACTTGTCATCATTATATGTACGTCCTGCAACTGTTGGTAGCGAGTGTGGTGCGACTACACTTGTCATCATTATATGTACGTCCTGCAACTGTTGGTAGCGAGTGTGGTGCGACTACACTTGTCATCATTATATGTACGTCCTGCAGCTGTTGGTAGCGAGTGTGGTGCGCCTACACTTGTTAGCATGTTTATTTCGAGTATTCATAAAGACCTACGTGAAATAACTAAAAAATAAAGATGGTTTTGTTTTGTTTATAAATGTTGTGGTGGTAGCACGGGCGGAAGTATTGCGCCAGGAACATTGGGTGGTGAGGGAACCTGTCGTCACGCGGCGGATAACTAATCAACATCAGGTAACTCAACAGTGTTTATAGACTGAAGGCTCTTGGAACTGTCGGATCCCGATACTCATTTCTAAATATATGTTCAGCCTCCATCCGCAGTGTGGCGTCGCTCTCATTACCAGATAGAGCATACATTTAACAGAACGTCACATAATATTATTCGATGATGGAATTATTAAACAAAGTTAACTCATATAGTACACATGAGAATGTGGAGCCGCGAACTGTGCACACCGCGGAACACCGCGCGCGCTCCGGCCGACCGCGGGGCGATACTGAAGACTATATGAAAAACTACTGAAACTGTAATAAAACTTTGGAAAAACTTTCTCAAAGGATTTTGCATTTTATGCTATGTGCCAAAAGTTCATATTCCATTGCATTGAATATGTAGATTCACGCATTTCGGATTATTCTTCATATGCAAAAGGTTTACAAAAAAATAACTAATCTATCTTACTTAACCTTCAAATTAAATAAACATTTTCATTTATAATTATATAAATAAACTAAAACAGCCCGACATCTATCGATGAGAAGTTGAACTAAAACAAATGAATGAACCGCATCGTTTCAACCGAATCGTCGGGTTTTAGTTTTAACCCTGAATGGTAGATGGCGTATTGTAGCGTATTTTTACAAAGATGTAGAGTAATCGCCACCAGTCCTTCAGGAAAACTACGAAACTAACGGTTTATGCATAAGAAAATAATCCTCAATAGTTAAAACGTTTAATACGACCATCGGTAACTATTTTGTTATTGCTATGACGTTTATAACAATTATGTTTACTAATTCAGCTTAGTGATGTGTTGCTAGAAAAACAATTGATTGGCAAGGAAGTTGGTAGAATCGAGGAATCCCAAGACCATATTAAAAAATAACTTCGTTTTTTGAAATCCAAAATAAAATAAATATAATAAGGCCGACCTGTGTGAGGCGTACGGTTAGCAAACTCAGCCACTCCAAAGTCCACTTATTTTGGTAGATTTTTTTTTTCACTTTTTATTTATATTATTTTTTTACTTTCTTTAGCAGTGCCCCGCGGATTCACGCCAACAGTTAAGGCCGTGAATTGATCCGACGCTGCTCTCAAGTGAAAAGAGGACTTGAGAACTAAGAATACTCCCCGAATTCATAATGATCTAATAATGTTAAAAATTTCAGTCACTTTTGAACCACATTTTATATAATGTATTGTCCGTGGTGTGTGTGCGTGTGTGTGTGTGTGTACGTACGCGTGGTGCGGCGCGGTGAGTCGGTTGGGGTCGGAGGCGTTGCGCTGCTTGTGTCGCCGCGCGCGCGCCGCCTCGCGCTCCCGACAGCTCTCGGCGCGCGCCACGCCCCGCGCCGCCGCTCCGCTGTCACACACATCGTATCATCACATATAACACAAATAAAAATATACTATCAAAGAAAAATACGGTAGCGCCTTAATCTATTATTAGTTGACATTAATATTACGGCGCTTCGCAAGGTCGCAGGCGATTGACAGACAATGACGTCGCCGTCATGCGAATGTCCATATGCTCATGTCGCCTTTAAACAGCAACCGAGATAACTCTGATATCATCTTTCAATATAATAAAGGTATTAGCATATTATTTATATGGAGTCCTTCACAATGGCGACACCGAAGCAGTAGATTGTTTGGCATAAATATCTTGTCAACAACCTCAAAACATATGAGTTCACTTTCCGATACCTACCTACTACTGGTTTAACTACTATTCTTAAAAAAACATACACAGAATGGACAAAGATTTGGAAAATAGAAACTCAAAAAAAGGAACTATGCAGAGTGAAGAAAGAAATTGAGACAGCTTGGCTTGATACATCTCGACTATATAATAATAGACATTTACATGCCTAAGCCATTAACCAATGTACATTTTTATGTTGTAATCTTGGGCAACTAAGTATTTTAAATAAACAAAATAAATAAATATTATGTCGACTAAAATTTAACCGCTACAGACTAAACGCACATTTAAATCGAATGAATATGACTCAATCATGTTTGTGTATCATTGCAATGGTTGATGGAAACAATAATGAAGACACAATAGAGCATATATATGTTGACTGCCCGACATTTAATAATCATCAACAACATTTATCACAAGACCTAAAAACAACATTTAATAAAGAAAAAATACCCCGGAAATTTGAGGAAGAAACTTACACTTACCTGTTTAATAATACAATTATAAATAAACTTACACTTGCCTATGATTCTTAAGTATAAAAAGAAAAGGCGTATAAAATATGTAATTTAGAAAATAAACCCTAATATACAAAGAGGCTGTATGGCTTAGTACCTTTGCCTTTCCTTAATGGATAAAACTAATAACTAAGTTATCTTTCAATAGAAGACATGTTTGTGCGGCGGCTCACCTGCGCTCCTTGTCATGTTGGTCCTTGAGATCGGGCGCGTCCGCGTCGGCGTCGGGCGGCGGCTCCTCGCAGGACCCGTCGCGCTTGGGCTCTCCTGCAACACCCACACGACACCATTAGCATCGTTCACGATATTACGGGCTACTTTATACCTACAGCATGCGCAGGGCTTTCCCATCTATTCTCAAACATTCTGCTCTGCACTATTTAGTATTCATATGATGAAATGGCCAAGAATTGCATACTAATACAACTAAACATACAACTTTTCGGTAAATATTTTATTAAGTGTCGCTACTTACACCAATTAATATTTGTACCTTCCTCTATCATTTGGCCTTAACTGACTGACTGACCGCGGCCATCGGCGCGCCGGCTCCTCACAGTTACCAACTATGTGCACAGCTGATAACAGAATCTATGGAATTGGTAATAATTATTTTTAAACACATTCAAGTACCGATGTAAGTATTATTTTCACAACATTGAATCTGTTATCAGCTATACATTTGTGTTACCTCTCTCGTGGATACATACGATTTAATTCTGAAGAGCGCTGCAGTCCGACGGAAATAATTATAAAAGTTATAAACCCGAATACATACCATGTACCTCCTTATACGGGACTGTATGGCTTAACCGTTACAACCCTATGCCACTAGAACAACATCGACTAGTCCAAACGTTACCAAGCGGAGACACGAGTATTGTCTACGGCTGATAGTAATTGAAAGCGGCACCGAAACCTATAACCAACTTATAACACTATTCCTATTCAAATAGATTTATGTTTGTAACATGTAAGCATTTATGAGAAGTCAAAAGTAGTTCCATCTAAGGGATAATCTGCTATAGGTATGCAGACGCGAAAGATATTATGTGCGCGTAGTGTTCAACCATTAAACCGCTCGCACAGAAATGTCCTGCGAGCGGGTCGGCCGTATGTTAGTGCGCGAACCCAGAGTAGTATACGGGTCAACGAAATTTCATGAAACAAATATCCATAACTACGGTCTTTTGATCATAATAATTAATAGAATAAGCGTAACAAAGAATGCAAACTCTGTCCCTCAGATATTAGTGAATTAATCTTCACTACATATGACACTGAGAAGATGACAGCGGACGACGATTGTGGAGATGATGTCATCCGACAGAGGGCAGCAGCATCTCGCAGCAATCGCATCGCTTGTAAACGCAAGAAAGGTATTGTTGTTGTACTTCAATTACGCAATCCTATCAGCACCACATAATAATTTACACAGGATATATGAAATGGCAAATCGCTAAACAAATTACCGAAGTAACGGACCGATCAATAAAGAAAATGTGCGACGCCTTGTTAATGGCTTTATTATAAAAATGTGACAAGCAAATACGTTTGTCACATTTTTATAATGGACTGCGAACATCACAAGAATAATTATATTACAACAATCTAAACCCTAAAATCAGAGAACTATAGGAAGGAACAAATGTGATGAGAACAAATGTATAATAGTTTTACACTTTTGTACAATAAAGAATTTTCATTTCTTCGTTCCAGAGTAATACGATAGATTTTATAATAAACATTTGTTTTACATTATATCACCATCACTCATGCAACTGAAACAACATTATTTCTCTGGCGCCGCATATGATTTTGTTTATGACTGCAGGCAGACCTAAGCCGTCCAATAATGGGGTCGATTAATATATAATATTGTCTGCAGTCACAAGGGCGGTGACAAACACCAATTTGCTTATACGCGTAACGAATACATTCGTGCTTTTTCCTTAAATGAACTGCCCCTATCGTACCGCACCCTGAAAGGAGACTACCGCCTCGACATGCAGTAACCTCCCGAAAACCGATTCGTATTTAACAACCATCTAACAAAAAGTAAAATGAATTAGAACAAATCTTTCAAATTTCAAAGCAAACGCCAACATTGAGTCGTTCTGGATGTAGAAGCAAGCAGCTTCGGCAGCCACGTCACGTAGAGTTCTAGATATGGTGTTGTAGGTTCTTAATCTACCCACAGGAGGTCGCGGCTGACTCACCAGGCGCTGGTGACAATCCTATACAAGCATTCACGTCACCGTTGCAGGATGGCTAAACAAACTTTGAGACAAACCTTCTTGTTAACAAACCAACCAATGGAAAACATTTTGTAATACCCAACAATTTTGATTATAAAAGTTTGAAGTGCAATATATATACTTTGGATGGGAGGCTCTGGCAGGTCTGTATAACTTCGTTAGGCGGCCCGGTCAGGTGACCCAGTCATGTTTCGGTGTTAAACTGTGGGTTCCCCAGTTCTCAGCCTGCTGCATCGATTTCTTGTTGAAATGGAAGGCTCTATTCGGGATGCGGTTGCGAAATGGCAGTGACCGCATCATATAACCGCGTTTAGGGTATATATAGGGCTGCCTCGCTTCTACAGCGCATCGTACATGTTCGCAGAGGCGAAAGTAAATTGTTTTTATGCCACGGTGCGCAAGAGATGCAGCTCTCTGCTTAACCGCTAGGCCAACTTAAGGCTCGCTTTAAGTTATAAATTTAACTAAACAATAATAATGCCCGATTTCACCAACGATCCCTAACTGTAAAGGAGCCCCTAAATAAGAATTTTGACATGTGGTGAAATCGGGCATAAGTATTTTTGAACGTAAAAAATATATTGTATTAAAAATAGTTAACTTCATTTAAAAATGTATTGTATTATTAACTCCCACTTTTGATGAGACATTCCACAACAAGTTGCGTATGAGGCTCAACCAGTGGCAGCGTCGTGGTAACTCCGCGGCGCCGCAACGGACCTGTAACATCATTACTTGAGATGTTATCAAAGTCATCTTCACACCGGTTACAAGTGGTCGCATTCATTCATTTACTTTCACTAGGTGTGTTTTTTTCTTCGCAGTCGGGCATTAAATACTGTCATTGGTATATAATATAAAAATATATATACTTAGGAGGGTTTTTTAAAAAGCATTTGATAATGTTAAATAGTTTTCTTACATATAAACCCTAATTAGACATTTTATTTCTCGCGAGTGGACGTTAAAAGAAGACCGAGTGGCAGCGATTGCGGTACACTCGCCAACCACAAAATAATCAAGTTTGTTTATCGTACTATCAAAAGGTACGATGAAGATTGTGGATGACAAGAAGAGAAGCGACCGGTCATACTCTGTTAGGACGGCAGCAGTCATCAAAGCCAAGGCGTGAATTGCTAGAAATCCTGACCGCCAACAACAAATAATGGCTTTGCAAATGAGCTTGAGTAGGGACACGAAAAAAGAATCGATACTTTGTGGTATCGAGTACTTTTCCTTTCGATACCATTACTTTTGTACTCGATACTTTGTGTTCGATACTTTTTTTTGGCAAGTATCATATCGAATAAAAAATTTGTAACAGAAGACGATTAAACCTATAGTTGACCTAATAATGACGGTCTCCGTAGACTAGTGGTTAGGCCTTTGGCGTTGTATCCGGAGTTCGTGGCTTCGATTTCCACCCATGACAAAAAAATATTAATTAGTACGTTTTTTCTGTACAGTTTGTCATGGTCATAAAATATAATATGTATTATATCGTTGTTTCTGGTACACATATACCAAATTATAAAAATTATACCAAAGCAATATGTGTAAATTGTCCTACATATTATTATTAATAATAAACAGAGTCCGGGTTAAGTAATGTTAAAATAACCAATTTGTATGGGGACTGGGGAGGCATTTGTTTTTATCATTTGCGATACTGCAACACATGGTTCCATGACCAAATACAAGATCTATCATCGGCGTAAGAATGAAAAAAAATTATGGTTTTAATATACCTTGGCGCATATTAAGTGATTTAATGACGACGGCTTTTTTTTTGCTCGTTTATTAAATGGACAACAAAATTAATAAAATTGAAAGAGGTTCAAACCCCCACGCCGGGACGGAGCCGCGGAGGAGCGAAACACGGAGCAGTCCATACGAATGCTCAAATAAATCATGACATTGTTGTGTGTAGTACGCACAATGTACTCGATACTTTTGTTACGATACTTTTATGAGTGCGATATTTTTTATTCGATACTACTCATGAGTACAGTATCGTTACTTTCTTTTCGATACCGTATCCCTCCTAAGCTTGATTTGAAAAACTGTTAAAAAAGTTATTAATGAACATCAAGAATTACAAACTTATCAAAAATTATGTTCAAATAGATAAGAACATTTAATTCATTAAATTTTAATTCTGGCTGAAGGTGAGAGTGGAAAAAGATGCTGTTTTGTTGAAGCGGCGCAAAACGCAAAACAGACCACGTGACGCCTGACACGACGAGAAACATTTTGATATCAAAGAAAAACACAACAAACAAAACGATAAGGCGTTTCTATTGGAGCTGGAAATGCCAGATGCTCATCATCCTTTATAAGTGAATAAATATTATTTATTCACCATTAGTTTGCCTTTAATTTGAATTAATAAGTTTTAGAAAGCAATCAATATTTTTGATTTATCTATTTTATACTTGTGACAGGATTTAAGTGGGCAGGAAAAGGATTTGCGAATTAGAGCGCCAAAAAACATCTAAATGTTGTTTTCAGTTATAATAAAGTTTTTTTTTTGGAAAAAAAGAACATGGAGGTGTAGATTTTATTTACTCGATCCTAATTACATAATTTCTTTATAAAAAATCTGTTATGAAATGATAACTAAAGTAATATTTTTAAAATCATAAATCAAACTTTGGGTGTCTTTTCAAAAGTTAATATATTATTTATAAAAATACTATCTAATTAGGATCGAGTAAGTAATATTTACACCTCTACGTTCTTTTTCTGTAGAAATAAACTTTGATATCACTGAAAACAACATTTAAAACCCTAGTAAATAAACCAATGGGTTTTTTATTTAAATATCTATAATTACAATTGTTCGACAACACCACCATTGTTGTTGCACGTTAAGCTGCCGGTACTAGTTTCACTATATTAGTGGAGCTGGGACCGACAGTAAATCTGTTTATAGATGGGTCATTGAGTGTATCCAAATACTCGGACTTCCATGAGCTACGACCCCCACCGTCAGGTGTCCTGCGGCAATTTGTGCGACTTGGCACCCGAGGTGGTACTTTTTATTATATTTTCTATGACTACTGTTACTGATGTTACTTAGTCACCAACATATAGTTCTCCATACAAACTAGTAATGATACAAAGACAGTTTTATTTTTTATTTGCGACTCATGCTTCCATGGCAAAAATTGTTCCATTTCATTTCATTTCATATTAGCCCAAAGTACAACCTTTCAAATTTTCTCTGTATAGAAGAAAAACGACATTTGACCAACATTAACGTAACAGTGGAACTAAACCTCAGGCTTAATATTTAAACAGATTATTAATTCTTAAATAAAAGTACAATCGATTTTGTGCAACTAGGCGTGGATACGGTTGGTGAGGTCGGTCGCCTCGGTGGCACCCTTGTATGGCAGATGATAATCGAAAGGTCAATGGAATCAGCTAACCACCTAGTCTTACACTAGTTGGTTATGTAGCGTGCGTTCGGTTGGTTGGTTTTTTCAATACTTTTATTTATGACACCTTTTATTAATTAATCTATAATGGTTATATATATATATATATAGCAGCCTAACCAAACGCACTCTAGACCTTATTGTTAAAACTTTTTTTTTTTTTTGACTATTCATAAATATCTGTAAAGATTTACATGAAATAAATAATATTTGATTTGAAAACTGATATCACAAAACTTTGCGCAAAGTTCGGCCGACGCAGACAATGGTACCAGCTGCAGGGTTGCCAGCAGAGTTCACAATCAATTAGCACTAACCGGGTTGTGCAATAAAGTCAAAAAAAAAAAGTCAAAAGTCAAAAATATTTATTTCATGTAAACCTTTACAGGCATTTATGAAAAGTCAAAAAAAAAAAAAAAAAAGAGTATATATAAGGTCCTGTGTGTACTTGGCCAGGTCGCCATTCCTCCCACAGACAAATGTTGAGAATATAATACAAAATAAACAAATCGTAAACTATTAAACTATTGTCCTTGCGGGAAGAAAAAAAAAAAAAAAAAACAACCCAACCGAACACACACTACATAACCAACCAGTTTAAGACTAGGTGGTTAGCTGGTTCCATTGACCTGTCAATCGTTGACTGCCCTGCAAAAGTGCCACCAAGGCGACCAACCCAACAGACCATAGCTACGCCCCAAATATACATACTTTAGTATAGGTAATCAAAATATACCTACAAGTAGATAGATAAAAGGTATCTTTTAGGGCGCAAACGCTGATCACAAGTCGATCGCCTCAGAGACACCCTGGAGAAAAAGGTACCAGCAAGTAAAAAACTCTGATGTTCCACATGTACCGTATCATCGGAGGAGCATGGTCCTGCATGGTTATTGACTTAAACCTATGCTTATAGCATGTGGTATATACTCTCATCCTACTGAAGAGCACGCGTAGAACACCCCAAGGCAGATATACTATCTTACAATATTGAAAGTACAGAATTACAGAACACAACATTTCTTTGATGCCAGCGCCGGCCTATCAGCAGAAGATTTTTCGGGATCTCCGCTTCTTATATGATAACAATCAAACGTGCGTGCCCAGCGGAGATCCAAGGCCCCCACAGCAGCACCCGATCACGGACGTAACGTATGTGTCAGCCATCCTTCTGCTCAACCAGGCCCTTAGGGTGCAGACCAGAACCCGGCACACGCGCCACCACTGCAATGACCTTCAAAGGAGAGGAAATCCGCTGGATACGTATACTACTACATTGCAGGGCCAAATACATAGCTGAATCCAAGGCCTGCGCAAACATCAACTAGTTAAAAAAAAAAAAAAACCATGGAAATGTATTCTATAACTCTGTTAACAAAATAACTTAAAATAAATAAGACAAATTAACATAAATGTTAAGTAATAACTAATTATTACCTTGTAGAAAATAGTAAATATTTAAAATTAAAATAATGATAAAAGGTTATAGTAATAACAAGTTATTACCTCATACAAAAATATATAAAAAAATACCTATTGTAGTATAAAAATATATATATATACCTATAATAGTAAGTATTATGAATTATTACAATATGACAGTTACTATTAGTTTAGAGATTCCAGACGCAGAGAGGACTGATTCCAGACATCTCTGTCATTAATATAATCATTAACTTTGTAATACGCCTTGGCTATTAAAGTTTGCTTTATACAATTTTTAAATTTTATATCATTTAGTTCTATAATTGATTTTGGTAATTTATTAAATAGCCTAATACTGTTTATAAGAAAACATTTATTAGTTTTTTGTAATCTGAATCTTGGTATGTCAATTTTGTTTATATTTCTTAAGTTTCGGGTATGCCTATCTGCATTTTTATTAAACATATTATAATTTTTCTTATCAATACAATCATAAACAAATGTTATCTGATTCCTATCAGATCTGAGTATAAGTGTTCCAATATATATTCATCTTTAAACTTCAGCGATGAAATACAAATACAAACAAAACTGAATACATTGTTGTATATAATTCAACTTAAATCAACGAGTACGAATACAGAAATAAAGACAATCATCTGAAAGCTGACATAATTAGTGTTCAGCTCCGAACTCTGATCAACGACCGGGTCATCGTCCACTCAAGGAGAGATGGGACCAGTTCACTGGACAAAGTCATCGGCTACTTAGGCGATGCACAATCATACCGATCCATACAAATTCCTTTAACGTGACTTATGTATAACGTAAATAAATGTATAACGATAATACAGCTAAAATGCAAAGATGGTACCGAGCGCCTTCATGAACTAAGTAGTCATGTTTCTGTTTAAGTCTATCGGTTGAGCGGTATGCCTACAGACAGCAAACAACTACTATTACCAAAATAATAATGTACAAAAATGCAATCTGGAATGTAAATCCCGAGAAGGTATGTCGTATATACATGCGCACGAGCTTGCGAATGAGATCCCCCCACGAAACCCGTTCTCGCTCCGTGACTCATCAATGAACAAGACAATGCGCTCTGTTACACGCTTCCCGCTCAACTTGGCATCCGCAGAGTGCGTCTAAATAAACATTGGGTGAATATAAGCGGTCCAGTCTTTTTGTAAGAGAGAAACGATGTGGCGTTTGAAGATATTACGGTGTATGATGACTTTCTAATGTCCGTATCGTTTCGAACCTCCGTCACCTATACTATATTGTCAGTATTGTAATCAGATGTTACAAATATTGAGGGACGATTACAACAAATGACAAAATAATTTACTTTCAGTATTTTTAGTCGGTCTTATTGTTCACCGCCTAATGTACACAATAAGTCAGACATCGCATTAAACTCAAGGGTCAATTGATAAACGAATCGTAAGCCAATTTACGAACAAGTTAAAATTTTGAGCTATAACATCAAAATAGAAAGAATAAAACTTACCTTTAAGCGAACTGAAGAGCCACGAGTTGGGTTTCGGTAAATCTATATTATGTTTTGGAAGAGCCGGATCAGCGAAACTTGCTTGTCGGCTTCTCGTCGTAAGAGAGGCTTTTTTCTTTCCTTTCTTCAATGTGCCACTGTGACTCTTCCTGAGCGTGTTCACTTTGACGGACTGAGACTTTCCTCGAGCTTTACTCTTACTTCTAGATGTTTGTCGGCTAAGTCTACGTTTGTGGTCTCCGTTCGCTAACACCGCCTTGGGGGTGACGGCGGGTTCATCTTCTTCAGAATCCGTGTCTTCTGACAGAGGTCTGCTTTCACACATAGAAGCGTATCTCTTTTCGTGTTCAAGAAAGAACTTGGTATGACCTACGGTCATTCCGTCGATGATGTCTGCCCCGTCTGCCACCTCCGCCACCGCTTCCACCGTCTTCGGCACTACAGAGGGTTTTTTTCGCCGTAAAAAATTAAGGGCAGAAGTTGATTTACTATTTTTTCTAACTTTAGGTTGTTCAGTAACACTATTTTTACGACTAGTTTTATCTACTTTTTTACTATTTTTCCTAATTTTATCTAATCTTTGATTCGACCCGTGCAATGAATCCCTGTCCTCTTCACTCCATAAACTTTCTCTTGACTTTTTCTTATCATTAGTTTTTTCTAGTTCTCTTTTGGCCGTATCGAGCCATTCATCTCCAAAATTTCTCATTAGTTCCAAGGGATTTGAGAGAGACATTGCTTTCCTGTGTCCCTTTTTGTTATTTGGAACTAGTTCCACTTCCTCGTCCGTGATGGCCAGCTTAAGCGACTCTTTGCTGATGGTCGGCGTCTTGGTGAGGTGCGGGAGGGCGTCGTCGCTCGCAGAAACAGCATCGCTGTGGCAGTCCGCAGACTCGTACAAGGACTCGTCGCTTTCGTCCCTTCGCTCTGTTTAAATACATTTTATGTCAATTTTACTCGATAACTTAAATGAAGATTCCTCGCCGATCGATAGCAAAAGAAGATTTCTCTCGTTCCGATCGATACAAAAAGAGGCACAATGCTGCTATTAACATAAAACAAGAAACGGATGAATAAACTTTGTGCAATTGTGAATTAATTGCTAATTACACAATGTCAAGATCAAATAGAAAAATGACTCATAAAGTGTACAGCGGTTGTGCGCAGAATGCTTTCGTATAAATATATTGTTATCGGCTGGAGACGCGAGTGACGAGACCGCGCGCCGACGCTTTCCAACATAATCTATAGCCTGGACGCGTGAGAATTTGATAAAACCTTTGATTTATAGCGTAATTATGTAATGTGTGTACAGCGCTACCTCATCACTGATCGCTATCTCTTATACACCTGCTCCTATCTACCAACGAAAATAATATTTTACCATTTTTATATTATTAAGTATAATATTTTATATATTACATAATATTCAAAGATTAGCTTAATTTGGTCTTTTTAAAAATTGTGTTTTTTTGCGTTTTAATCAGATGCGGTAATGCCGCTCTATGTTGTGGTAAATATTTGTAATTTTAGTTACAGTATGGTCTGAGAGCTGTGCTGGATAAGTGTATCCTCGGCCACCACAAAGCCCTGGAACATAGGTTTATCCGCTGCAAGCTTACCACTTCATGCGTGTCGGAAGCCAATCAGGTCTCAAACTGCAATTATAATATGAATAGCTTCTTGTGTATAATAACTTCTTATTTCGTTGGTAAAAATTTACGAGTCTTGTAGTTTTTAATTAGTAACATTGTACAATCTAGTTGTAGCTTTTATAGTCATTAAACCAATTAGATTACAAATGAAACACTGACCAATGAGAAGTGTAATTCCACACGAGTCCGCGGCGCGGCGCACGATAACGCTCGGCTGTAAAGCCAAGTTCATTATTAACCAGGAGCTACTCCGCCACCGCCGACTCATTGTGTTCGCCGACTGCTGTGACTACAGAAGCCCTAGCAAGTCGCTTTAGCGACATAACTCAACCAAATTACACCTAGCAGCAGTAGCGACAGCACGGTCCACGCTATGCGGCGACGAGCCCCGCGGAGAATGCGGCGCGCCCCACGCAGGAATGGCGCGCGGACGGCTGACGACTTCGCTCAGATTTGGTTAGGAATGTATGTTTGTGTGCCACAAGTGTCGCGCGGATGTTTGTATTATGAGCCGATAGAGCACGCACTACGCCGATCAACTAATCATTTTGTTCCGAGTCAAATTATGTTAATTACGAAATAAATGCTACAATATTGTATAGTAAATAAATATATATTATCTTCCATATTTTTCTTTATTCTTGTGACATCTAAAGGACTAGTCATCAATACAGACATACACGAAGTACGTTTGTAATCATAGTGTTGCAAATCAGATGTTTTTATACGATATTAATGCATATCACGATATATATATCTATCATTATTTGGTAACATAGTTATATAATGTCAAACAAGTCTATTTTGTCCCACTGCTTGTCCCCTGGTACCGGTGGTACCGACGTGTGGTGCCCAGACCCGAGTCAGGAGCACCCTACACTAGACTATCTATTGAAGCACCTCCTAAGAAGTAGTAACTACGGTAACAAACGAAAGCATTCAACGCACACCCTACACAATCGACGAGGAAGCATGACGGAGAGACACCAGCGCGGCATACCTAGCGACACCTTCATGTCCAGTATGTCGGAGTACCTCCGGCGGTCGCTCTTGGCGGAAGGCTCCCGCGCCGGCCGCGGCGGCGCCGGCTTGTTGCGCCGCAGCCGGGAGCCCACGCCGGCGTCCGGCTTGTCGGCGGCCGGCTTGGGCTCGCGCTTGAACCACATCATGTTCACCATCACTCCGGCCTCACTCACATCACTGCAATCCGGTCTCTTCTCTCACTTTTATATCGGTCACGTCACGTTTATCTGGTCACCGTTGTATTTCCCAGAGGCACTATATGTTAGTGGTCGTTGTGTTGGCGGCACAAAACTAGTGACGGCTAACTGCGATAACAATGAATAATTAAAATGCTTACATTGTTACGTTCAAACCAAGAGTTTATATTATGTTGTTACTTAGTCCACTTTCCGGTCTTAAATAAGAACCTGACAATGCGAAAAAGCCTCGGAGGGTTGCGCACTATTTATTTTCATTTTATAAATTTTGGTTATTTCTGACTTAAGATTTTCTTTACCTGCCCCTTAATTTGTTAACCTATAGTAATCTAATATAAGTGTATATTTGCAACAACTATTGCAAACCGGGATGGTCTATCATATGATAGAGCTCAAACAAATGTGGAACGCGACGGAGTGGTGCGGCGGTGGGGCGCTGGGGACCCGGCGCGGAAGTGCGGAGGCCGCATCCGGCGCCGCGGCTACTGCGTAGTCACAGCGCGGAGTTGCAATACATATCAATATATATCAGCTGATATTGAACTTCACAAGTTATATTTATTTATTTAAAAACTTTATTGCACAAATTTAGTACAAAGGCGGACTTAATGCCGCTAGGCATTCTCTACCAGTCAAACTTTTGGGACAAATTAAGCAGTAAGTAGGTAAAATAGGTGCAGTACAATACATTTAAGTAATAGAGTATACAAATATTATACATACACACTAATGCTGACTACATATACATACATATCATAAACTATATTAATAATATACATACATAATAATAAAATAGCAAATATTACAGCAACAGCACAATATAGCACTACCCACAGCACAATAATTATTTAAAGCAGAAACACAAGATGAGAGAGAGAGAGCGAGCCCAAACGAATAATAAAAACGAGACACATTCACACATTCAGAAAGTGTTTATACACTAGTCTCTTAAAGATACCCCTGTTAGGAGCTTGTCTAATGTCCACCGGTAGATCATTCCAGAGCCTTGTAGCAGCAACAGAAAAAGATTTTAAAACAAAGGTAGAATGATGAGAAGGTATAGAAAGAGTTGAGTTAGAGGCAGAACGAAGGATTCTATCATGATGCGAGCCGAGGGATGTAAAACTATCCTTGAGGTATTTGGTAGTGTTTCTCCTACCTCGAATCCTCAACCATTTCAGCATATCTCGATAAGGTGTGACGTGGCGTGCATTGTGTAGTCGTTCCATTTTGTTTAGTAATTCTTCCGTAAGATCTACACAACACACGTCACCATAATCAATCAAAGGAAGAAGTAAAGACTGACCAAGGGTAACTTTAGCTTTTATAAGCAAAAAATGTTTAAGTTTATTGAGAGAGTGCAGCGAAGAAAAAATTTTACGACTAGTATTAGTTACTTGCGATTTCCAGCTAAGATGAGAATCCAGATATAAACCCAAGTTCTTAACCTCGCTACAAAACGCAATCGGTTTACTGTCATACCGAACAAAGTCAATCTTGGCCATATCAACTTTTGATAAGAGGCTCCCAATAATGATAGATTGCCATTTGTCCGGGTTGACAGCAACACCAAATCTAGTAGACCAAGCCAATATATTTGAAAGATCAGAGTTAAGCCAAGCTATTGCACTATTCAGTGAGTTGATGTCTGTCTGCACATAAAGCTGCAAGTCATCGGCGTACAAGTGATAGTGACAGTGAAGCGATATGGTGATACTATCAATAAACATCGAGAAAAGCAATGGAGATAGCATGCCACCTTGTGGAACGCCTGTACGTAATTCACACCAAACTGATGACAATTGGTCAACCCGCACCTGTTGCCGACGTCCATGGAGGTATTGGTGAAACCACGCAAGAGTCTCTGGAGAGAATCTAAGACTAATTTCAAAATTAATCGTCTGAGATTAATTTTGAGTTACTTTACAGTCACCTTAATAAGGTGTAAAGTAACTCAAAAAATAAATCTCAGACCGTATAACTTGTGAAGTTCAATATCAGCTGATAAAGAGGAAGGCAAGCTGTTAAAACTTTTAAATGTTTTCGATAAATAATGTTAATTTAGCTATAATGAGGCCCTGTTGAATAGTACGACTAGGCGAAGTAACTTTAACAGTTACGTTTGTAAACTACGCGACCAACTATAGCGAGGACAACGCGCTAACATAAACAGAGAACAAGTTTATGTTTCGCGTAAAAAAATAAATAGAAATGATGTCATTGAGTAACTAAAAGGCACCTATCTACAATAACAAAGTCAAGATATTGTGTGTGGAGGGGAGATACAATAATCCAGCTGCGCCTCCAGCGAGTAGGACAGAAATTAATTTGGTCCCGGAAGTGCATCCGTCGTCTGTACGGGAATAACCCCCCACCCCGCAAGGGGAGCAACCACGAAAGACTCACGGAAATCTTTACAGGCGATACAGCCTATTTATAGCATACTCAAATACTTGCCATTTTGGATACATATGGGTACAGTGAATAAGGAACTGAGGCTATACCATGGGTTTGCGCATTGTAGAAACTTAACGTATTCAATTTACGTATACGTGAGTAACAACCAATAGGATTGCTTTATTCAATCCTGTTCCCAAAAATAAAGCGATCCTATTGGTTACTCACGTATACGTAAATGAATACGATACGTTTCTACAATGCGCAAACCCGTGGTAGAGCCTCTGTACTAGTAAGTACAAATACTTATTCCGCGATGGCAAAACAAAATCTTGATTTATATAACATACACGTTGATAAATCTTTCAAATATTTAATGAAACTAAAATGTTTTACAAGCTTGCATGACGTACGCAACGCTGTTCCGGAGAGCGCGCTGCCAAACACAATCAATACCAGACAGAGATGGTAACGGGCACGACGCAACCTGGCAAGCTGTCAACTACCGACACATTGTGATTAAACAAAGGTAACTATGAAAACATATGCCGTAATCATAACGCCCGTTTAAGCACCGCAACAATTGACTAAGTAATATGAATAAACTAGTGTAGATGTACTCGTAGCGTGAAATAGTGGATAGGATCACCAGCATGGGATCATTCCTCAAATAAACCTGCATTACCTACTGGTTGATTCCTATGTATCTATAGTTACCAGGACCATCGTAAACACAGTTAACCAGAACTCTTGGTAGACCTACAGCTAACTTAATTGATGAAGGATATATACTTTATAATGCTTATTTAATTAGGAACATTTACGTAATGTTACGTTGCGTAAGGAAAGGGATACTCGACCCTCAATTAATTAATGACACATACGGGGATAGATATACCCCAATAATACAATTATAAATAAATAAATATATTTAATACATAAATAAATAAATTACTGGCAAAAGAGAAGAGAATTTAAAAAGTATAAATAATAAGAGCGAAGTGCGCATAAATCATACAAACACGGGCGTATAAGCGAACATGTAATAGCTACTACTTCACTAATCACAACGGATCCCGGTCGCACAATCGTGGCTCCTTGTCTACATTCTAATATAATTATTAATATCTGAAGCATAGGGTTGTAAATGGAATTATGAAGAGGAATCACAAGATGCAGATACTGTGCCGCATGCGCCGCCCACAAACAATCCTCGAAGCTGTCTCAACAGATCGTCCAAATTGATCCCTGCTCTTTCCTAATGGCCGCGTTCGACATTTTGGGGCAAGCGTTCCTTTCTTATTTTAGAGCATCTATTTAAAGAACACTTCAAAAATATCCAAATATAAGTTAAGTGAGATTAATACTTGACTAATACGATGGCATCGCTCAAAGCTGAAGGAAATCTCATTTAAGAATGTTAATTTTAATTAATGAATTTCCGCTAGTAAATAAGAAACTCAAATGACTTTCTACTGGCCGGTATGAACCATTCTTCTACTTAGAACAAGACGTGGGTGCGACAAAAAAAATCCTATCTATTCAATTCGACATTTCGCAGACTGTACGCAAAAAACTCTGAAACTTAACAAAAAATGGTTTAGAACTGGCGGAACGGCGTCGTGAGCGCGAGGAGGCTATTGATTCAACAACATCAAAGCGGTCCTTGAAACATCGCATCAAAGATATAAATCACTATGTTTTATTACACTTATTTTGGAATATTTATCGAGATATTAGAATGACAGATGGAAATTTTAGCAAACAAGTTGGTATTGCAAAAGCGATGGTTATATAGCCAACAAGTGAGCACAAATGTTGTTGCTTGCGATCTCAGATACTTGGAAGTTGGGTTTTGTAAACTACGAGTGGGTTCTGAGGACACAAGTATACTCAATGACAAGATTTACTTAAAATATCACACATACATACTGCAATAACACACATACATACTGCAATATCACACAGACATACTGCAATAACACACATACATACTGCAATATCACACATACATACTGCAATAAAACTCGAGTGGAATTAAATCGTTAAAAAACCTCAGTCGAATTGTCAGGAAACTATTTTGTTAAGAATATAAATAAAGCTAACAGAGAACAGAAATCAGTTCGCAACCCATACACAGACCATACAGTACGCTTAACGGTCGAGTCGTGCCTGTGTCAACTATGATAATCTATTTTAAACCCAACTTACGAAATCCGCAACACTTATGTT
Source organism: Monopis laevigella (assembly GCA_947458855.1). Taxonomy (NCBI): domain Eukaryota; kingdom Metazoa; phylum Arthropoda; class Insecta; order Lepidoptera; family Tineidae; genus Monopis; species Monopis laevigella. Next base: position 711,399 of record OX381577.1, read on the forward strand.
ATGGGTGTACATGCCTTTGTATGTGAAGTAAAAACAAATATCAACAAGGAATTTGAAAATAATGTATTAATGAATGAAAATTGTTTAGACGAAATGGCCGTTCGGTTTACGTTGTTCCGAAAATAATAAGTTTAACGTGCGCGGTGTTTGGGTTATTGGGAAATTATAATTATGTTGGTAAAGAAATTCGAGAAAATGAGGAACATTAGCCGTCGATTGAGTCGAGTTCTTAGAACCGAACCGAAGATCTGAAGCAGACGAAGAGCATCCACAAACACGAGTCAAAGCTACTCGGAAATAATTACAAGAAAAGGCTATAATTATAATATTAAGAAAAATCGACTGAAATACAAACCAATGACAAATATTGGTGGGCATTTATTTCATGTAAATCTTTACAGATATTTATGAATAGTCAACAAAAAAAGGTCTTGGAGTGCGTTTGGTTAGGCAGCTATTCATTAAGAACGACAAATATTTATTATCCCTCTATATCAGATTTAGAACTTAAACACGATGGAATGGAAATCTTACTTAATATGAAAATTACTACCGAATCGAAAACACACACTACATAACCAACTAGTGTAAGACTAGGTGGTTAGCTGATTCCATTGACCTGTCAATCATTATCTGCCATACAAGAGAGCCACTAAGGCGACCAACTTCACCGATCATATCCACGCCTTAAATATTTATTGTAAATAAAAGGTAAGTAACCAATCACATATAAGTAAAGGTATAAGGATCGGTATTTTTAAGGGCGGGTATACTAACTGTAAAGTTGATCCCCTCAGAGACACCCCGGAGAAAAAGAAACCAACAAGTAAAAAACTCTAGTGCTTCACACAAACTAAAAGAGGAGCACAGCTATTGATTGACTTATGCTATATAGCATATATATATATATATAATATAGCATACTCAAAAAAAAAAAAAAAAAATTAAGTTTTTAAATCATGTTAGAAGACCTTTTTAAAACATAAATCAGATACAAACATAATTCCAAAAACTAATAATTCTCAAGAATCATATAACGTTTGCTGCCATACTAGAGAAGCGGACAATAGTCCGAGCTGACATTTGTTTACAAACAGCACGCGCGGTTCGTGCTCCTTGTAACGTTCAGAGGTTGTTATGTATGAACATGAACATCAATTTTATTTATTTTCTAATGAGTATAGATGATGACAACTTAAAAGCTACTTTATTCCCTCTTCTAGTCAAATTGAATACTTTTAAAAATAATGCTGGAGAAGTTCGCTTAGCTCAAATAATGACATCATTCGTCGAGGGCAAGTGTATGAAGTCAGGACCGCCATTTGAGATTCTACAAACTAGATTAAACGAATACGGTTATCCCCTTGCCATCAGCCGACGTTTACATTAGCGCCTCCACCTACTGACACAGTACTTCCAGTAATTTCTATTTTAACACCCGCAGGACCACATGTTCGGTGTTACTATTTAGGTACATCCACTAGAAGCGCGGTTTTGTTGCGCGTGCGACACACAAATAAACTTAATCAATCTAAAGCTAAAACTGGATAAGGAGAAAGTAAAACTATCACTAATTTAAGCAATTCAATCTGTTAATCAACATTAGCCCAACGACCTTGGAGTATTATGAAAAAGATGATGATAACGTAATAAATAACATGAGGATAACGTTTGTAAGTGATATAGGTAGTTGCTGCTCATTTTAATATTAATTAAGAGTTAGCCAATAGCCCAGACGTTCCGACTTACACACACACGAGTGCGGATCGTGACGCCGAACTGGTCGCCTTTGATCATCAGATAATTGGTCCAAGGTAACGTCCATCTCAGCCTCCTTAGGATTACATACACTCTAGACATGCCTAAGCCTTTATAATAGATATATACATACCTAGGTTTGGAACAACACAATTGATTACCGAGATAACAACTTAATAATAAGTCAATTGGATTTGATTCAATTAACAATGAAATAGCAAAACCGTCCAACGTTAAGGTAATAGTTGCGGTATTATTAAGGATGACCTCAGAATGATTACTGTGCGCCCGCGCCGTGTCGCTACGGTTTGCCGACATCCCGCATCCCGCTCTATCACCAATACTATCTCAACTGCACTCATGGAATTATTTGCTTGTTTTTCTTATTAATTATAATGATTATGATTGGCCTCTCTTTGTAAGATGTTACACCGCCGACACAAGATCACTGCATCTAAAGGTGACAGTGTGATATAATCAATTCGTTCTATATCCAACATTGAGTAAGTACTTTGAGTCGGTTTATTAAGGTACGATTTGAGGAAATTACTCCTTAAAAATACAATAATATTTTAGTTGTTTGTTAAGCAAATAACATTTATATCAAAAGGTGGAGGATGCTTTGCCAGCGAGGAACATGACGCACCTTATACATTACTCATGTGTCTCTTCAAGGATCTGTCGGAAGACCTCCAAATGTTTAAAACATTATATTAATATGTATACCTACTTATATTATTTTATCGTATTATCATCCAATCAAAAATCATTAATTATAAAAACAATGTTGTTAATTTAAACGTCTCCCGCCGTTATCAAGGGTTACTCATTCTTATTACTTAATATGTGTTTGGTATACCTACAGCTCAAAAAATAGAATACAAAATAACTAAAGCTAGCAAAATATTTTCATAAATTAACAGAAATAATAGTTCATTTAAACAACGATAAGCCAATCAGTAGTTATTTGAACAAACCCAAAAGTGCAAAACCTTGTTCCGACCGATAATGACTTCGTTACAACTATTCTAAATGTGGATAAACGATTGCGCCACCAAGCATATGTACTACGCCGGGGACTCTACCATCGCCATTGATTATAACAATTGATTAAGAAAAAACTAAATATAAACTCTTGATTTCCAGATATTCCAAAAAAATACCAGAAATTTAACAAAATAAGAACAAATAAACACCCGTGACAGACAGGTGTACCGGTGTACCGGCGAACTGACACTTGGTAAGAAACTTCACTAACACGCCCAAAAATATTATTTTGGTAAAACGCATGTGCGAACGAAACGAACTAGCACGACCGAAGCACGCCGAACCCGACAGTAAACTGACCGCGAGAGCGAGACAGCACAACCGACCCATTGGCTAGAACGAGACAGATATGCCCTGCACCTGTGCATTGAAAACTCTATGACAGTTGGAAAGGGACAGCACTAAAACATCGCGGCGAGTGAATAAGATAAAAGAACAGGCCAACTCTAGAAGCTTTCATAGCTGAAAGAGCAACACTCAATCATACAGCTGGACAAAATTAAGCTTTAAAGTTAAGACATTAAAATACATAATCAAAAAATAAAAAGTGTAAGTAACGATATTTTGAATAATTAAGTTGAAGTTTATTGTCAGGGTCAACATATGGCGAAAACGATCGGTCGGACAACTCCGCGGTGGCAGAGTTTAGTCACCGCGATGCGCTGCGCCATCTGGTGGTAAGCAGTGTGCAGGGTCCAAGAATAAGGCCGATTCAAACATCTAATGAGTTGCACATCAATAGGACTATTTGAGATATTTCTATACAATTCTATAAAAAATAATTTCCTTACGCATGCATTGATTATAATAAGGCACTTCAATGCGAGCTGCATTGTGCACAAGATTGTGCAGACCCACTGGCAACTACTGACAACCTTCTGGCGCGGCCAGGAGACACCAGGAGGAAACGTATCCACTGCGGCCTCCGGTTACCGAATGAAAGTGCAATATACAGTTTTATTTGGCAACTTGAACGAAGCCTATTCAAACATTATTCCAGTAGGAAATAATAATGTAGAGGGTTTGTGGCAAGCTTTAATATTGTTTTACAACATTAAACAAATGTCACCACCGTGTAGAGAACTAATCTACACACCACCAGCGAATGCGGATCCTTAAGGTGGGCCGGTGTGGTCGCCTTGACTGTCTCCGCACGAACCCAATCAAACATTATGGCACGAGAAATGTAGAGTTTGTCTGAACAAGTCAACATATATACAATGCAGCTGAGCCTCCCACATGCACACCGATGCGGAAACCTTCCGATCCTAAGGTCGGTAGCGGCACCGGAAGCGATCTACATATATGCAAATGGTCTAAGCTAATGTAAATCCTTGAGGTTATACTGATCAAGTCGAGACCGCCAAGCCAAACATGTCAATCAATAATGTCATATATTTAATTCAATCCATTATCGGACTTGATAATTGATTGTAAAATTAGATTTACTTTTCAAGTTTTGACTTGATTACTTTAACCTCTAGGATTTACATTATTTTAGACATGACCTGATAGTAAGCAGACCAATAAAAGTCCATGAATGGAGTCGATCAATACATTGTTGTAATATGCCGGCTACGGTTACGAAATTGATGGCGACAAAAATAACGAATTTGCATTACGAGTCTATTTTAATATCCTCGCTACTTTATCGTCAAATCATCCGTCCGTTTCGTAGCCGCACCTTGGAAGGAGACTATTACCTCGACAAGAAATCGATGCAATAGTCTCCTCAAAACCGGCGAACAGACTACACAGACAAACACCGAAACATGACTAGGTTAATACAGATTTGGTAGACTTTTAGAGTGCAGTTTTAAAACGGACTATTATTTTCATGATAAAGCAGAGAAGATTTCATAGTAGAATCGTAATGCAAATTCGTAACCCCTTCATTTAGCTGCTATAGTGAAGCGACAAATGCTACACAGCAGTAGAATGATCAGCACAAGTAAGCAGCAACAGGAATAACTTGGAGCTTTATCATATAATTAATCATAATATCAGTCTGACTTACAAATGGAAATTATAAGACTTAGCAACGACCAGTACGTGCAGCCCATCACATATTTTATAATAAAATATTAAGTTATTTTCAAAGAATAACATGAAATATACGTCATCCGAGCTTCACAGCCAAGTCCTCGCAACAACAACACGAATCATACATGACATCACTCACCAGCTCATATTTATGCTAAACGGGTTTTATTTTTTAGATATAAGCGTACAACACACAATTGCATAATTTGCAAAGTCTAGAACTTTAAAAATCAATACCCTAAACGAACAACACTAAACCAATAAAGTAACTTCTTTCAGAAGCTGATGCCAAACAAGAGCAAGGGCTATACCTATTTATGAATAAATAAGAGATGAGCTACTTGAGGGTTGTAATAGACTAACGGCTTTCAATAGTCATATAGTCTTTTTCTGACCGATAATAAACATGGTCATTACTGAAATTAATAATTTTAAAAACCCTGACTAATAAAACAAATGTTTCTTTAATTAGAAAATTATAATTTCCCTTCAGAATTTTTTCATGAAATTTGATGTGACTTGTGCTTTGGTGCCCATTCCGCCAGTCGGTCACGCACGTCCTGCTGCAACGGTATTCTGCGACGAATATGGCCAGCACATAGACGCGGCGGCTTACTTCCTTTCAGACCAGGGTCAGGACTTGTCTCAGGCACTCCGTAATGGCGACCAGAGTGACGTACATTTGTAGAAAACCCAAAACACTTAATACAAATGATGAATTAATAAACATTGACGTCAACAGGAAGCACTTATCACTTTAGCACTCGCTCCGGTTTCCCACAAAATATGTTTTATCTATTCTCCCTAAAAGACTAATAATATGGTAACTACTAAACATTTTCTATATTTTTTAATGTATTTGGAGTGATGATAATATTGTCAAGACTACAATGACAAGATAGTCGGCTGCCATTCTTGTAGATGGTACATTACAAGACTACAATGACAAGATAGTTGGCTGCTATTCTTGTAGATTGTACATTACAAGACTACAATGACAAGATAGTCGGCTGCCATTCTTGTAGATGGTACATTACAAGACTACAATGACAAGATAGTCGGCTGCCATTCTTGTAGATTGTACATTACAAGACTACAATGACTAGATAGCCGACTGCCATTCTTGTAGATGGTACATTACAAGACTACAATGATAAGATAGTCGGCTGCCATTCTTGTAGATTGTACATTACAAGACTACAATGACAAGATAGTCGGCTGCCATTCTTGTAGATGGTACATTACAAGACTACAATGACAAGATAGTCGGCTGCCATTCTTGTAGATTGTACATTACAAGACTACAATGACTAGATAGCCGGCTGCCATTCTTGTAGATGGTACATTACAAGACTACAATGACAAGATAGTCGGCTGCCATTCTTGTAGATTGTACATTACAAGACTACAATGACAAGATAGTCGGCTGCCATTCTTGTAGATGGTACATTACAAGACTACAATGACAAGATAGTCGGCTGCCATTCTTGTAGATTGTACATTACAAGGCTACAATGACTAGATAGCCGGCTGCCATTCTTGTAGATGGTACATTACAAGACTACAATGACAAGATAGTCGGCTGCCATTCTTGTAGATTGTACATTACAAGACTACAATGACAAGATAGTCGGCTGCCATTCTTGTAGATTGTACATTACAAGACTACAATGACAAGATAGTCGGCTGCCATTCTTGTAGATTGTACATTACAAGACTACAATGACAAGATAGTCGGCTGCCATTCTTGTAGATGGTACATTACAAGACTACAATGACAAGATAGTCGGCTGCCATTCTTGTAGATTGTACATTACAAGGCTACAATGACTAGATAGCCGGCTGCCATTCTTGTAGATGGTACATTACAAGACTACAATGACAAGATAGTCGGCTGCCATTCTTGTAGATTGTACATTACAAGACTACAATGACAAGATAGTCGGCTGCCATTCTTGTAGATTGTACATTACAAGACTACAATGACAAGATAGTCGGCTGCCATTCTTGTAGATTGTACATTACAAGACTACAATGACAAGATAGTCGGCTGCCATTCTTGTAGATGGTACATTACAAGACTACAATGACAAAATAGTCGGCTGCCATTCGTGTAGATTGTACATTACAAGACTACAATGACAAGATAGTCGGCTGCCATTCTTATAGATGGTACATACAAGACTACGGTGACAAGATAGTCGGCTGCCATTCTTGTAGATGGTACATTACAAGACTACAATGACAAGATAGTCGGCTGCCATTCTTGTAGATGGTACATTACAAGACTACAATGACAAGATAGTCGGCTGCCATTCTTGTAGATGGTACATTACAAGACTACAATGACAAAATAGTCGGCTGCCATTCTTGTAGATGGTACATTACAAGACTACAATGACAAGATAGTCGGCTGCCATTCTTGTAGATGGTACATTACAAGACTACAATGACAAGATAGTCGGCTGCCATTCTTGTAGATGGTACATTACAAGACTACAATGACAAGATAGTCGGCTGCCATTCTTGTAGATGGTACATTACAAGACTACAATGACAAGATAGTCGGCTGCCATTCTTGTAGATGGTACATTACAAGACTACAATGACAAAATAGTCGGCTGCCATTCTTGTAGATGGTACATTACAAGACTACAATGACAAGATAGTCGGCTGCCATTCTTGTAGATGGTACATTACAAGACTACAATGACAAGATAATCGGCTGCCATTCTTGTAGATGGTACATTACAAGACTACAATGACAAGATAGTCGGCTGCCATTCTTGTAGATTGTACATTACAAGACTACAATGACTAGATAGCCGGCTGCCATTCTTGTAGATGGTACATTACAAGACTACAATGACAAGATAGTCGGCTGCCATTCTTGTAGATTGTACATTACAAGACTACAATGACAAGATAGTCGGCTGCCATTCTTGTAGATGGTACATTACAAGACTACAATGACAAGATAGTCGGCTGCCATTCTTGTAGATGGTACATTACAAGACTACAATGACAAGATAGTCGGCTGCCATTCTTGTAGATTGTACATTACAAGACTACAATGACAAGATAGTCGGCTGCCATTCTTGTAGATGGTACATTACAAGACTACAATGACAAGATAGTCGGCTGCCATTCTTGTAGATTGTACATTACAAGACTACAATGACTAGATAGTCGGCTGCCATTCTTGTAAATTGTACATTACAAGACTACAGTGACAAGATAGTCGGCTGCCATTCTTGTAGATGGTACATTACAAGACTACAATGACAAGATAGTCGGCTGCCATTCTTGTAGATGGTACATTACAAGACTACAATGACAAGATAGTCGGCTGCCATTCTTGTAGATGGTACATTACAAGACTACAATGACAAAATAGTCGACTGCCATTCTTATAGATGGTACATTACAAGACTACAATGACAAGATAGTCGGCTGCCATTCTTGTAGATGGTACATTACAAGACTACAATGAAAAAATAGTCGGCTGCCATTCTTGTAGATGGTACATTACAAGACTACAATGACAAAATAGTCGGCTGCCATTCTTGTAGATTGTACACTACAAGACTACAATGACAAAATAGTCGGCTGCCATTCTTGTAGATGGTACATTACAAGACTACAATGACAAGATAGTCGGCTGCCATTCTTATAGATGGTACATACAAGACTACAGTGACAAGATAGTCGGCTGCCATTCTTGTAGATGGTACATTACAAGACTACAATGACAAGATAGTCGGCTGCCATTCTTGTAGATGGTACATTACAAGACTACAATGACAAGATAGTCGGCTGCCATTCTTGTAGATTGTACATTACAAGACTACAATGACTAGATAGTCGGCTGCCATTCTTGTAGATGGTACATTACAACTTAACCTATATTTTAATTTAATAGAGAAAGGGAGGAGGGCTTAGGTCAAAAGAAGTTATTTTTTTATATAAAATATTAGCAGAGATAGGAATTGGGTGTGAAACTCTTAAAATTTTAAAGCAATCAAAATTTGTTCCATCCAATTTTCAAAACAACCACAAAAAAGTTTTTCAATTTGTCAGCGGGATGTCCCGCCAGGAAACAATTTGTCAGCGGGATGTCCCGCCAGGAAACAGAAGCTAATTCATACGTACTGAGGGAAGTCGTAGCGTTGTATACATTATCAAGCATAATAATGGCGACTATTATCGACACAGAAAACTAGAACTAGGAATCCATATAACGCAACACCCATAAATTGGAGTATATATTACTCGTACAACACTCAACGTAGGTACATACATCAACAACATCCGGACCTAAAACATCTGACCACATCCGATCTAAAACCTAAAAACAATACACGAGAAGACGATAGAAAACCTCAGAAAATAAATAAAGATTAGGGGGAAGCTTAGGTGTTTGAAGAGGGAAGAGATGGCCACAAAGCGGTGCATCCGACGCGACAAAGATACCGCACTGAGAGGATCCGATCTAGCTAGGAAGACAGCGCCCGTCTGCCTGGCTGGCGAAGTCAGCCTCCACGGCGACACGACAGACGCACCAAACAATGTTGCTTTACAACAGAAGAATTAGGTTTGGTAGTTGTTAGTTATTTTCTAAAACTTTATGTTGCTCTATAAGATGACTCTCTTACTAATACTTTCGACAGATATAACAGTTTTATTGTTTCCGAGCTTTACTATACATGAGCAGCAATACCGCATTCCAATGGCTATGCACATACGCAATGAGAGGTATATTTCGATCGCAAGTGTTTTATTCTCTACAATTAGTCGGGTAGCGCGTCACCGCGTTATGTTGTTGGAAGTTCTCCAAGCACTAAGCATCAGGTGCAGCGCCGCGCGATGTGACCTGCCCATTGATCTCCGCACATTCCCGGTCCAGGACGCTCGGCCGCATGTTTTTCCTCTGCGCTCGTAAACTATTTCCCGCCGCGGACTTCGCTAATTCACGTTCCATTTCGCAGACGGCTGTTTGTTTATATTGAGTTGTATTCATTAACTACTTTATCTTTGCCGGAATTTAGAACTGCTTTTGTATCAACACCACTGTTTATGTTTTTATTTTACAACCTACTAAGGCTGAACATTCCTTATTAAACAAATGTTTTCCCGGATTTGCAGCAAAGAATTTTAATAAAAGTATTAGGAAATTCATAATATAGGTATCTACAAGACTATATATAATAATGTACAAAAGTTGCAGCTGATACAATGTGAATAAATTTGGTGCGATCTATATTTATCGGGATAGAGCGGGAGGCGCGTCGCGGTGGTACGACATATTTATTTTTGCATCACTTATATTGTCTGCGAAGTTTGCGGACCAAATATATACAAAACTAGTCGCTATTTATATGTACAGCAACCAAAGCACGTAACACTAAAGTGTTTCTAAAAGGGTTGACAAATCACTGCTCGGAGCCATTAAAGCAAGATAAGGATTATGGAATTCCTCAGGGATGATGTGGCGGGAGAACACTTTCCCGCGGTTTCTTTGTTTTATAAACCGATAGCTACAAGTACAATGATTTTGGCCTGGTACAGTCGGTTTGAAGATTTATTACATACGTGTGTTATACAAAATGGAGCTATGATCAAAGATATAGTCGATGCTAGAGTTAAAGTAATAAATGTTGGAGATATCGGACGTGCAAACTGTTTTATAAATACATTCAAGGTTAGCACTCGCAAGTAGATTTTAAAACTATATAGTAATATGTTATTCCTCTAAGCACGTTTCTTAGCTCAATCATTATTGAGTGACTGTTCGCAAGGCGTACACGACGAGTATGCCTTTCATTAAAACTGGGATTGTATACCACCGGCTAGTTGTATACCTCCGGGTAGTTGTATCCCTCCGGGTAGTTGTATACCTCCGGGTAGTTGTATACCTCCGGGTAGTTGTATACCTCCGGGTAGTTGTATACCTCCGGGTAGTTGTATCCCTCCGGGTAGTTGTATACCACCGGGTAGTTGTATACCTCCGGGTAGTTGTATCCCTCCGGGTAGTTGTATACCTCCGGGTAGTTGTATACCTCCGGGTAGTTGTATACCTCCGGGTAGTTGTATACCTCCGGGTAGTTAGTTGACAAGACATCGCACAAGCCTGTTTACAGTTGTCACCTCTGCATATGTGTTGTCAACCCGTTGCGATATCTGGAAACCATTTGTCCACTTCATACAATCTACACCAATATAAGTTGTAACTGTGCGCATGTCTAGACTGAGACCGGCAAGCGGATTGTTGTAATGCTGGTGCTAGTGCTATGTGGGGGGCGGCGTGTCGTCCGTGCGGTCGCCATGCACTGTAACCCCTAGTATTGGGAACGCCACCATGGTACTGGCTGGAGAGGGCCTGACCATATTATTCCTAAATTAATTTCCTATTTTTAAATAATTTGAAGGTCCACGGACATGTGACGGGAGACAAAAGCAGTAGTTCGTTCGGGTTAGGTTGAATAAAGCAGCGAATGTCTGCTGTATTTTAATTATTATAATATTTTAGCAAATATATATTAATTTGTACTAAATTAAAATATAAATGATATTGGATGGCTACTCAATAAAATAAGTCCAAAGATATAAATAAGAGTGTTAATGTAGTCTCAGGTAGGTAGGTAGGTAATGGTCACAAACGGCTGTTACACCACCGTACGTGTCGCACCCGCTCAATATGCATTAATGTTGTCGGCTCCTTGTTAGGCTGAGAGATACTAGATATATCAATAACTTTGACAGCATGTCATTGGTCGGTCAAACCTTTCATTTAAAGTACCTTTGAGCTCAGCAAAACACTAGCTATAAGATCATCAAAATAAACATGGAGACGCAGAACGAATGTCGAAAATATATACATTTAATGTGGATAAAAGTAAGGTATGCATATGATAATTATAATATGTCTGCTAAATAATAAAAAAGCATTCTGGGCGTTTTTTGTTTTATTTATAAATAACAGTCGGACCAAAGTCAAGAAAAAATACAAAACAGTGGAGACAAACCAACGGGCAGCCAGCTGAAGATACTAGTAGGAGACGTTTCCGGCGGAGTGATGGTGATCACCAGCAGACCCAACACGCGACACGGAGTAGCGGACAAACGTCAAAACGGTGTGGCGGGACGTTTTGCTGGCACGGGTCCCTAAGACAAGACTTCAAAGTCGTGCTATAAGTCTTGTTTTTGTTCACTCTTCTCAGCTGCCCAAGACTAAGATTTGTCATATAGTTAAAGACTATTTATAGCGGGTTTCCTCACGTTCCCAAAATTCGCTCTTTATCATAATGCTTATTAAAATAATAATAAAAAGTTAAACATTGCGTTTAGTTTCATCTCACGGTCGTTGTCGCGGGCGGCGCGAGAGAATTCTGACACCCAATACAAGACAACAACCTCAAACAACACAAGACTCAAGACAAGACATGAGTCTTGTGTTGAGGTGGGCGTGCTGCGACTGTAGGATAAGACTGATGTGTAAGATGGTCGACGTGACTCGCTCTCATGCCTTGTGTTGGATGTGGTCGTGCTGCGGCTACAGGACACACGATGCAGCACGGGGTAAGTGCACCGACCAAGGATACCAATTGTACGTAGCATACCTTGCCTTAGTTTGAACTAAATGTAGCAATATGAGCAAATGTGAACTAACAACATTTTAGGATATCATAATGTTGTATAGCTACGTCCTCTGCATGGCACAACATGGGAATGGACCGCAGCGCAAGGACATCCCGCGCCACTCTTATTTCCTCTGCAGCCTTTTTTGGTACTTTTATATTTAGACAACAATTAGAGGGCACCGTGGGCACATAGTAGTGATGCGGTTACTTTGTGATATCACTGGGAGTTAGTGTTGGGGATACAACAGCAACATATCCTCCTCGAACCGGCATTTACTTACAGACCGTACAGAAGAGGTCTCAAATAAGAACAAGCTAATAAAAAAGTATCCAGGGATAAAGTTATCAGACCTCAGACTATGAATAAAAATTTCACACGACATCTGTTGAGATTTCCAGAGACTGTTCAGCCACCTCGTTGCCTAACTAAAGTCTACAGCGATGTAGTGTTCGAATACAATCAGAGATGGCGCTTTAAGCTCTACTGGTAAAAAAAATATTTTAAAACTTGACAACTTAAAATAGTAATTTATAATATAATTTAATTCAGATTGTTTTTTAAAAATAAATGATATAAACTTGGCCCTTACAAGTTACTTAACTTATATGTTCCTCTAAATAATTTTATTATATATTTATTTATTACACGCAGAATAACACAGTAACATCTTTTTGGTTTGTAACCTTGTGAAAAAGTATTTACCTAATCGCCGCGTCCGCGTCCCCGAGGTTCGGTGGTTGCGCCACCTGCCGGGATCCGCCGGCACAGTGGGTCGACAAGTTTACCTCAGCTTTGGGTAAATATTGTGACAATAAACAGGGAGTGACTAACCTGGCGCAGGCGCGTGGCTGGTGTGGCTGATGCAGAACGTTCCCTCGTGACTTACCTGCAAATATAAATCATTTTATTTACATGATTTATCAATCGCTGTTTAACTTAAAATGATAGTTACACAAGGTAAAGCTTTCTGAACATTGGCATTTCACCAAACAACAAAAGTCTGATTATGAAGTTGGTGTGAGATGTCAGATACAGTTGTGTGCGAACGCGGGCGTAGACCAAATGTATGAGATGTTAGATACAGTTATGTACGAACGCGGGCGTAGACCAAATGTATGAGATGTCAGATACAGTTATGTAGGAACGCGGGCGTAGACCAAATGTATGAAATAAAAAAAGTCGAGAAGTATAAATGAATAGCGATGTTTGTTACTGAATAATACTATTTTTATTTTGTTGATAAAAGTTGAAACGTTTTACTTATGATTATTATAAATAATATTATGCTCTCATTACTATTATTATTTCATAATTCATTAACGGCGCATTTCATAATTCATTAACGGCGCATTTTTGAAATATTTGAAAAAAACTGAAGAAATCGTCATTTTAAGATTTCGAGACAGAACGTCTATCTGCTATATCAATCGCTGAGCGTTGATTGGTTGAAATGAGAACAGAACAGGGCTATGTAATACGGACCAAGCTGCCAGCTGTGACAGAGATGTCCTTACAGCGTAACTTTAATATTGGATAAATTTCACGTTTTAAGTTAGTTTCTTTTTTATATGTATTTTGTACGACCATCTTGAGGTTGAATATATAGGATTAGCCAAACCACTGTTACAACAACGTGCACGCATATTCTGGCAAAGGATTTATTTGTTAATAGGCCACCCGCCCGCCATATAAACCCAAAACAAAAAGTAACCGCAAACAATAAAGAGCCACGAAACAGATGCATATGTGTCATTTCTACTTTACAATGGTTCTCGTTCGTATTTTGTTTATTATTATTACTAATATCCAGATGTACGGTTGATGTCAACTTCACTGAAAACATTTTTTTTTATTTATCAAGCTAGGACCTCAAGAGACAATCTCAAAATAGACTTACGCTCTATTGGGAAACTAGTCTATTTAAAATTGATTTATAGTTATAAAAATTAATTATCTTTGAAAATCATAAATAAAAATATGGAGTAAAAACTTTGAAAATATATTATTATGGATTTAAGTTCACGAAAACCGATAAATATCGATATATCGACTCCTAAAAATATGTATATCTATACATATCAATAACGAAAACTCAATTATCGTACGGAAATATCGAAACACCCACCCAAATTAAAATACCTACAAAATCGGGTAAAATGATGTTACTGGCATCACTGATTGTCTAAAAAAATAAAAAAGATTATAACCCATAAAATTAAAATAAAAGATTGGCTTAAAAAGATTTTGTATCCAGGAGGTCTACTCCGAAATACCGAAGTTTCGGGCTTCGGTCGGGCCGACGTAGACGATGAACGAAAATGTGGCCTACTCTGAAATACTTACGGATCCACATACTTTCGGTTGGAACCATAGACTAGTTTCGTGAACGAAGGATCGAATGAATAATTAGGGATGTCATTAGGTTTTTTTACATAGGAACAAATCGTAGAATTCAATTAAAATGTTTTGCTAAAATGTCTTGTATTTATACTATTTATTGCCAAAATAATATACTTTTTATAAAGTAAAAAACAATTAAAAGATATTTTATAAATTTTAATCCAGAAAATATAGTAAAAATTTACTCATGACATGTAAATAACCTTTTTTTTGACAACATTCTATACGACAAATTTTAAAACCATGAAATTTGTATTAGCCGTAATAGAGAAATTTATAACTTAAATTAGTAGGTTAGTAATGTAAAAATAAATAAAATCTTGACATTTTTCACTGAAACATAACCTAGTAGTTGTAGTTTTGTCATTAAGTTGGTTGTTTGTTGGAGATCCAATTATTTATTTTACC
Source organism: Monopis laevigella (assembly GCA_947458855.1). NCBI lineage: Eukaryota > Metazoa > Arthropoda > Insecta > Lepidoptera > Tineidae > Monopis > Monopis laevigella. Next base: position 726,696 of record OX381577.1, read on the forward strand.
TTTAAAATAATAACTAAAATACTGTGGGAAAATCCACAGCAATGTAAATAACCCTTGAGAATTGACCAGAACGAGAACAACAAGTCGCTGAGCTCCCGCAGTAGCTCGGCGACCCTGGCAGTCGAGTGAAATTTCTTATAGACGACCTACGCTCCTATACCAAATGTATCTCTAGTGTTTATAAAACCCTTTACTTTATCTTTCCACGCGCTTTCTTAAACATGTGATTCCTTTTTTCTTTCTAATAACAGTAAATAAAATGTAGGAAGTGATTTAATTGTGTAAATAATATACCTTTTATTAATTTATATTCCTTGTTTTTAATTTGTCACCTTTCCCACCTAAAAAAATCCTCACAGTGGTCGCGCGGCATAGTGCCCACTGCCCAGAACTCTGGCTACACGCCTCTGTATGGTTAGACTTATTCTTTGTGAAAAGAATGCGCCAGCCCTCTGGTCACCTTTGACGTCCACCAAATTAACGCAATCTCTTTTAACAAAGTTTTTGGTCGAGGGCCCCGCGGTCCCATTTTTTCTACCCCAAACGGCACAAATATGTAGTAATTAATAATTTGACAATATTGTAGCCGATTGAGGTTTTCAGAGTAAGCAGCAGCGGCACCAGTCTCATCTTTATTCCTCGAAAGATGTGTAACTAAGCTACCCATCTTTCAAGGGAATATACTTAATCCGTCAGGTCTCTTGCCGTTATCGCGTGATAGACCACAAGGTTCGAATATTGATGGAATATTAATTACGGCAAGACATCTGCGTATCAAATCGTTTAGGGGGTTGTGCCGTGAAAACCGCCCCGCGCTCTTCGAACAAGTCTTCTCTATTTACTATCTATATATCTAATTTATCCACAAAAAAGGTACTTTCACTTACAATTAATTTTATGAAGAAAAATAACTTCTTTGAGAATAAATTAGATTATCCGATAATTATAAGGTACTTACAAAGCTCTCGTGAATATTGACATAAAATTCCCGAAGAAACAACTGTCAAAGTCGAATATTCGTTCGTTAAAAATGCGTTCAGAGTAGGGTTTATGAAACGCGAAACGTCAAAGTACGACTCTCGTGAACGAAATCGGGCCCGAAAGTGTTCAGAGTAGGAAATGCCCGATACAAAAAAATACATTATTTGTTTCAAATCTTTCATAAGGTATAAAAAATTACATACATTACATAAAACAAACTATATTGGATTTGTATATACAGGGTGAATTTGAAAGGATGTACTTTGGGCTAATATGAGGTTCCGCTGGTCAAATCGAACAACTTTTCCCATGGAACCATGTGTCATATGAAAAAAAATTTTGGTTTCCCCATACAAACTGGTCATTTTAACATTATTAGTTTGTATGGAGAAGGCAATATTTTTTTCATTTGCGACACATGGTTCCATGGGAAAAGTTGTTCCATTTGATCAGCGGAACCTCATATTAGTCCAAAGTACATCCCTTCAAAGTCACCATGTATTCTTCTATTAAAAAAAGTATATAATGATAAAATATATATCAGCGTACTAGACCGGTGTATCGATATATCAGTAGGTATCGACTTAATTCGATATATTATTAAAAACTTTGCATCGCTAGTAACAAAATAATTAGGTTATCCTACATCCCCCGCCACCTCGTGGGCAGCACAGACAACAACGTATGTAGTAGGCCCAGCATCGTGCGAGCCCATTGACGAGCGGAGTCCCTCGGCACTCCACAAGGTCGCGGCAGAGGGAGTATAAATACAACACCATCTGGCGCCGACGGACAGATTTACGCCAATAGATACACCGGCGCGTACGCTCGCGCGCAACCACAGGACAATCTTATATATTCACTCATAAAGGCCCTCTAGAAACTCAGGTTCAGCAAGACACATGTGTAGGAGCTGGGAGACATTCCGAAAACCAATGGCATTCAAATAAACTGTGTCCAATTGATTGATATGCAACACATCTGCCATCTGCATGTGTATATAATTTTAAACATTTGTAGGCATCTGAAAATATAAAACCTCCGGTCTCTTGCCTTGCCCTGACAAAGAAAGGTGAGGACCAAGCGGTGCCGGAGCTGTATAAGGCACCACTGATCAAACCGTACCACTTTTCCCGTGGAACAAAGTATTTATCGCAAATGAAAAAAAACAGCACGCGAACTAGTAATATTTAAATAACCAATTCGTATGGAGAAATACAATTAACAAAGGTGAGCTGGTAGACAATGCCTAAGTTAATATTGTCGCGTGTACAATAGCTTTAATACAATATAAGTATTTTCTTCATTCATATGAACTACGTAATGTAGGTTCTAACAGTGAGTTACCTTTTAACAAATGTAACCAAATGTTAGAACGGTGCTACCGCCGCCGTGCACTGGACATATATAAACGGCAACATCATCAGTGTGCGGCGCTAGGCTCCCTCATGCCAGTACGAATGCCTACATAATCTTTGCACTCACTGGATCTCTACTTCAGTTTAGGTTATTTCTATTTGGCGGGAACTGTGAACGCGACTGTACGCGGGTAATCACCGGACATAGTTGTCGGACAGACATGAAGGCAGATACCATACCAATATTCTACCACAGCCGGTTTTAGGATACGCTGGTGGCAAGCGGTGGCGAAAATACAACCAAATAAAATAATAAGCCCATTAGTTGTCTTCACTATGCCGGCTGGAGATTCCTGCTATACACGAGAATACTATACACAGGATAGTAAAGTATTTTATTTTTTAATAGTACGTCAGATGCAAGAATTGCCAAAACGTATAGTACGCGAAGGTATGTACATCTGGCACAGTACGCGGATTCGTTATTCCAGTTCACGACGTTCAGTCCTGAAGTACCCACAGGACGTTGTGCGGAAGTAGACGTAGCGCCCTCTGTCGCACCTACTAGTTAACACGTAATAGTTTACGTGTTCGACGGAAGCGCGACAGAGCTCTACCACAAGTTTTTGCAAACAAATGTTTACAGGAATCAACCAATAAGAAAGGTTTAATAGAAAAATAAAGCGATAGTAAAGTACCTTGGATAGAACGGGGAGCCATTGTTCGGCCGATCAGCTCCTCAACGTACTATAGATTGCATTTGTCTATCACTAACAACAGTGTTGTTTCGTTACTATGAGTTAAATTGAATATAAAAAAATGACCCATAACATACGTTTAGTGTAATTTTGTACAATTTTCGACACTTGGATTCTTTGGAATTAATAAACCTCGGAAAATGGTATCTGCAGCAATCGTCGGTCTCAGGGAGCGGATGGTTTTTAATCCCACGAGTCCACACCAAACTATAGTGGCTAGCTTGTTGCGAAGTTTGATTAGACTTAATAATCCATATATAAACAGTTTCACAAGTTGGTATAATGAAACTGGGACCGACAGCATAACGTGCTCACCGAGGCGGTGTTTTCATATGAATGTATGTAATATTTTGTTTAATTAAACAACCATTGGTACCCACCGGGATTTAAACCGGGGACGCAATAACTGTAGTGTTTTGAGTCTGTAACCTAACCAACACGGCCGCCATGTATATGAATAATTCCGTCCTAAATTTTAAATATATTTATTGGTATAATAAAATAATAATATGTAGGACAATTTACACATATTGCTCTGGTCACAAACTTAGCTCTAGGCTTGTACTGTGTGTACCAGAAACAACGATATAATACATATTATATTTTATAATCACCCAGACCAAAACAAACTGTACATAAAAACGTAGGTACTAATATTTTTTTGGCTTCGATGGAAATCGAACCCACGACCTCCGGATACAACGCCAAATAAAGCACAGGGTGAATGCACTAAGGCCGGTTACCAAGTGCTGTAGACTCCAAGGAAGAAGCACAGTCTGAAGGCTGTCTGTCATGTGGGTAATAGAATTGGCTTTCTCAACATATTCAAGAAAAACTGTGACACTTTTGCCAGTTGAGCAAATTGTTCTCAAAACCAAAATTTTGTTCTACCTGTTCTATAAATTAGAACTAAATCTACAATGAAAATTTTAAGAACAACATAATATAGGTAATATAATTTAAAAATAACAAAAGTTATTTATTATATTATAAAAATAACAAAAGTTATTTATTATATTATAAAAAAAATAAAAATCCGATTCGCACAACTAGAATTAATTATAATTATTATTAAAGGTCGAATATCTATATATTTTAATAATGAAAAATGTTATTAGCTTAATAATTTAAACCTAACAACAAAAAAAAATAATCAACTTAATATTTATTTTATTCTCTGTACAAAATGTTTGTGCGAGAGAAAGCGCCAAGATAGTTGTTAAATACCTGTTGGTAGTTTGTCGGCTGTGAGACTGCGCAACAGCCGCTTTATGCTACGGCGCCGACGAACACCGCCCGAATCGTCCGGAGAACTCATTGATCGGCCATCTTGGATTCCACCATCTTGCATATCGCCATCATGATTACGTCATCACTTTCACTATCACCACGAACCGATCAGACGTGTGCAACGCGTCACATTGTGCGAAAAATAAACTTTAAATACCTATATAATTGTATACAAGTGTTGAGAGATAATATAGAGATAAAGATTTGGTTTGGCTATTACGGCAGTGTTTACAGTAGGAGTTCGGTTTTGACATTATATTATAATTAAAATCATTGACATTGGGGTTATCTCGAGCGGTTTTCTGATCGAATTGTGTCATTAACACTTTTATTATGTTTACTGAATCATCGTCATTCTAGTATGTTTTTTCGATGCAATTTCGAGTGTTTAATTCAAAATATAAATATTTATTCCAATCCTTATAAAACATATCAAATTCTGCTCAGTCTGACTTTTTGGTTTTGGGGAAATCTTTTAGTTGTTTTACGTTTGTGACTTTTCCGAACTTACAGTCTACGTAAAACAGTTTATATGATAATGTATATGACAATGACTCGGAAACTATCATATAATGAGCTAGATTCAATACAGAGTCATGTGTGATTCGGAAGTAAACAAGAGTTTGCAACTTCTATATCTGTATTGTGTCTGTGTTCACATCGTCCATAAGCCCACGGGTGAGCGGCACAGGAAGCGGCTTCTCTTTGATCTCACGCCGAATTGCATCCCCTACCCCTCCGCCCCCCACCGCATGCCAAATGTTCAATGACCCCTGCTGAGGAATATCATAATTTTAACCCCTAACATGCTTCATTTGTAATCTACATCAGATTTTTATTCGTTAAAATTTTAAAATTTAGGGATGCGTAAGTAAAGGTGATCATCCGTGAGGAAAATTGTAGATCGGCCTGTAACGCTCCGGAAGAAAATGTTACAACAGGAGTCACCCGGGAGGAACAACAAGCCACCAGTCTGACATCAGCATGTCGAGTGCATAGGTTGTAATGTTTACGGCATTGATAACTATATCGCGGCGAAGTACTCTCGGACCAACCACCACCTGTACGTCCATGAATATATCTCAACTGAACATTGTAGCGACACGTTCTTCCGTGCCATACCAGCATCTACTGGTTAGGCCATGGTGCCAGTAGCCACTAGCGTACAAGCGGAAGTGGTCTTCTGCGAAAAGTTTTTAATTATTAGTTTAAAAATGAGCTCTATTTCCATGGCCGACAGTTTGCATGGGATTGGGTACAAACCCGCCACCATCTTTATACACAGTTTATCTGTCTTGTTCGAACATGTTTGAATTATGAGAAAGTGCAGATATTGTTATGCAATAAAGCTGATATTACCATTCATGAATTTCTAACTTCATACTCTGTCTGACAGGATCAGAGCATCATGTACATTATCGTTGGTGTTATGATACAAAAAGAGTATATCGCCTCTATATTTTCGGTTATGCTTAATTTTAATATTTTTAAAGCTGATATAAACGTTCATATATTAGGGTGTAACGATATGTCTACAGAATGGGGCCTGCCGACGCGTGGTGAATGGTGCCAAATCCAGGGGGCATTCTCGAGTGTTCACTAATTCGGAATGCGCCTATCGTCAGCGGCGCGGCGGTTTGCGAAACTAGACAAATAACTCATCATTGTATAATAAACAAAATTATTAGTGATTATTGTATGCCTTGGTCTCGATCGAGTGCACTTCGGGAACGTCCTCCATGAGCGATGACCGACAGAGGTCGCTGCGGAATTCCGACGACATATTTACAAGCGCCGAGCCAAATTACCGACACTATCAATTATTTTAATAAGACATTAACAAGAAATACTCATTTACTTAAAATAATACGTACGAGTATTTGTAAGTAAAAATATAAAGCCCTACCAGCCTGTGTGTTCCTTTCACTGTGACGAAGGTAACACACAATAAGGAGTCCTTTAAATGAAGCGTGAATCAGATCTCAAGCCATAAGGAAAACAAATATTAATAATGTTTTTTTTTACATTAAATGCTAGATAGAAGAGACTTGGTCGGTGGATGTGATCCGCACTCGACCCGAGCTGATGATGCTGCGGTCTCGGAAGCAGCGCAGCAGAAGGGACTCGTGCGGCCGCGGGATAACTGCTTTGGGATTACATGTCATACGTACATTCCGATATTAAACATTGTTATATAAAAGTTGTATAACATATCGAGTAATTAAAATGCTTCAACAAAGCTGTGAAAGTATTTTATATATAACTAATCGCTAAATGCGGCGTGCTACTTATAAATAAATAACTCATAAATAATTACTTTAAATTAAAACGTATACTAACATTTGCTCAAAAATGTTGCTTACATTAATCTATTGGATATACGTTCATCTGCTATGAATAGAAAAATTAACATTTTCAAAAAGCAATCAGCAACACCAAACTAATATGAGGTTCCCAAATCAAACAAACTCACTTCAATGAAAGCTTTTATCGTTCAATTTACGGCGAACCTTGTGAACCTGTGCAGCGTTCCTGTGCTGATGATGTGAGACAGTTTGCTAAATATGAGAGTCGCTCATTAATCGCCGTTTGATGGACACAGCGCCGCCGCTGCAGGAACAATCCGGCGCTGGCAAGTCTCCAAGCGACCTACCGCTTCATTACAATAAACATCATTTTGACTTCAATTCTTCCAAGATAGAGTTGGAAGTTAATTTGTATATTTTGTAGAGTTGAATAATGTTACATGTAATGCGTGTATGGAAATGTATGAACGTATGGACTCGCGTGCATTGTGCCAAACGCGTCGTCGGAGAAACGGAAATTTGTGGATAATATTTACAATTTGGGAACAAGCGCGGCCCTCTGTGAGTTTATTGCGCGCCAAGTAGTATAGCTCTCAAGGCTATATAAATATTGTTTTGGTATAAATCTCATTCCATTGTGTTTATAGATCGCGATCAATTTAAAACAAGATATCAATTTAAATGTACAAACCGATAACGAACAATTTGGTGTTGTTGTTATAACGGGTTTCCGGCTATACTGAAGCCTCACGCACAAACTATTCCCAAAGCTCTGCCATCCCAACAATCGCAATGTGTTACCATAAAAGGTTTACAGATGTTGATCTTTATAGTAGGTGTAAAGCGTCATTTAAAGGAGCTATTTTGAAACACTTAACTATTTAAGTTTGTTCAAATGTTTTATTCAATGGATTAATGAAGCATTCCCCCTTGTGTACTTAACATACCCACACCACACACAAACACTAACACACTCACACACTTGGGGCTTCAACCCCCCCCCGTATGCATGTTGCAGCATGGTAATAACAAAAAAGTCGTTACTTAAAAATTTTATTGTTATTTTTATATGTAATGATGATAAAAATAAAGCTTCAAAAGATTTATTGTGGAGAATATGAATTTTAAGAAACACGTATGTCACATATAAACTGTAGAGTATTATCGGACCCAAACTTTCACTTCGCTTCGTTATAACCAATAGAATCGCTTGCTTGTGACATTCACATGTCAACTTTATTAATTTTTTTAAGCAGCCGGTATGTTTGCCATCGTGATAATGACGTATCACAAAAATAATAGATTAAAATTTTCAAACATGAATATCCAGCTCTAGCATTCCCCATTCATCAGTAACAACGGCTCTAGCATCCCCCATTCATCAGTAACAACGGCTCTAGCATCCCCCATTCATCAGTAACAACGGCTCTAGCATCCCCCATTCATCAGTAACAACAGCTCTAGCATCCCCCATTCATCAGTAACAACGGCTCTAGCATCCCCCATTCATCAGTAACAAAGGCTCTAGCATCCCCCGTTCATCAATAACAACGGCTCTAGCATCTCCCATTCATCAGTAACAACGGCTCTAGCATCCCCCGTTCATCAATAAAATCGGCTCTAGCATCCCCCGTTCATCAATAACAACGGCTCTAGCATCCCCCATTCATCAGTAACAACGGCTCTATCCGGGCATCCTTCTGGCTCACCTGTGGCGAACCTCTTTGCATCTTGCAGTATTCTTGATTATATTATTGCTTTATTGAGCTGCCCATTGCTCAGTGATTGTCATCATCATTGTACGTTTAAATAACAGTCATTGTACGTTTCTTGGTTTGAACTCTATATTTATTATTACTTAAATGCGGATAAAAATAAATGATAATGAACAGATGAAAGGTATTAATATCTGCCGCCCGACCGCGCGCCGGAATAGCTTTCTGCTGTTGTGGTCGGAGTGGGAGGCATGTTGTAACAACACCCAAATCAAAAGCAACCTATGTACAACGTTCTATACAACACCCAACTTCTTCCAAATCACAATAGTATCAACAATACTGAAAGTAAATACGAAAGTCCCAGCGACGGGCGCGGTCAACTCTGGAGATCAGTCTACGTAGATAACAGAAATAAATAAACATACCCTCAACAAAAAACAATATGGCTGGTCGCCTCCAGAACTACAACACTGGCGCATAATCCAGCAGAACTACATTATATCCAACATTGCACAATTGTGGCACGGAGCACAAAGTGCCTCATTCTATGTAACCTATATTTATTAACGGAATGGCGACGCGGTAAAACTATTTCATTAAGAAAACTCCAAATTGTTACGATATTTAATAAACCTTTATTGCACAATGTACAAATGCGGACTTAATGCCGCCAGGCGTTCTCTACCAGTCAAACCATTGGGACAGTTTGATAGCTATGTAAGGTAAATGTGCAATTAATGAAAGTGTTATAATGAAAGTAAACATTTATGTTATATACTAAACAGTTCTAATGCATAAACATACATACATAATACATATATATTTACGGTTACTGTTGTGATTCTATCAAGATATAAGGTTTTGTATAATATTTACATACACAGGTAACAGATTTAGTCGCGGCATCACGGTATTGCGCATCAGATAGAAGCTGACCACCGAGGCCTTATCCAGTGGTTAAATAGTATATTACTAATAAATTTATACATCAAAATATAATAAATAACGTCAATGTAGTTTCTATTAGTTTTTCATATATTATACAATTGTTTCGGTAACACTATCTCTACACATTGTGACGTGACCATACATATGCCTACAACAGCCTCTCAAAAAGTGTAGCAAATCATTTTGGCTCTCATTTTTTTTTACACTTTCCGGGAACGCTGCAGTTCATTCCCCTGTCTTTCAACCACGCGATGGACCCGGCACCCGCACGGTGAATCCATGGTTTGCTAAGAACATTGTCTCTCTCGGTAAACTAAAGGAAAGTGCTCATCTTTAATAAAAAAATAATAATAAAAATATCATACTTTACCACCGTCTACCAACTAATCAAATTGTTTAAAATAATGCTCTTCAAACCCCATCCTCATTGGAAACATCAACATATATTTTTTTAAATAAACATAAGAAAAAAAAAATCGCCTATGTATTGAAAATAATAACTATCATTTCGAACAATTTATTAGTAGGGTTTAAAAAAAAACACTTATTATCTTAAAAATTACCACTTTCTTTCCTTGTTTAATATTACTTACCAGAATTTGATACTTATAAGCGTCACTATCAGCTGGTAATAATACAACACAACTTATTTTTTTTAAATCAACCGGCTCGATTCCCGGCTAGGAGAATAAATTTTTCAAAAATCTAATGATGCAGTTTTAGTTTTTATCAAAATCGGTCCCGTGACTCCTTTGAGCAATTTTTGATATTCCTTGTAGTTTAGGATTTGGCCTTGAAGGCACACTTAAAATATTCACCCTGTATATTGGAAAGTTATTACTAGTTCCTATTACACCCCAAACAGAGAATTCTAGTACAGAATGTTTATTTATTTATTATTTAACGATAGGGTGAGTTCTGGAGCGATCGCTTATAGTTTAACCTATATAATTTAAGCTTCCCGTGCAATACAATTATGTAATGCTGGCATTAATAATCTATATACAATAGCAACGAATGAAAAATGCTGCCCGAAATAGAACCCGGATCTAGTGCGGACGTCGATCTATGAACTCCGGCGCGAGCAGCATGCTGCGCCCGCGATGTCGGGGGATTCTCTTTGTGAGACAAGTAGCTTCCGCACCATAACTTACGGATACAAACAAAACTGATATTAAATTATTTATAAGTCGATGTGATTATGTTGGCCACACCACGAGTGGAGGCAGTGTCAGACCTCGCCGGTGCTGCCACGAGCACTGCGGCGTCGCATTCCTACAAATGTATCCCAAACTATATTTACGAATAACTCCTACAAACACTGAGCATTTACTTACAACAACATGCATTACTACTACTTGCAACCCTAAGTCCTACACTCTAAGCTACAATTTGTTGTGGGACGTGTAGGCCATAGGGAATGGGGCTAGGTGGCGGAACAAACGGTTGAGACGCGCGCGGATATAATAATTGCTTTCTGGTGTTTTCCTGAAATATATAAATGTCAGCCAGCCGTTCGGCTATTTCAGATTGTAGCGAACTGAGGCAAAATAAACTTCACAATCTACATATGGACAAGAATATTAATCATTTAAAAAGACCAAGGTGACCTCTCGGGGGATAATGCTATCATATTATCATAACGTATAATGGTGAGACCCTAGTTCCTAGTCTGAGGGTCGTTTATTTAAACATAATTAACTAAAGTTATTCGACAACTAACTTGTATGAAGAACTATCATATTGAATATTTGTTGAATTCCTTGGAGTAGGTCCGTTGTCTCCGACGGTATGAAGATGTCATATGATTTGAGATAAATAGTCCCAGACAAGTGTCGCAAGCACCCAGCATGCGGCGGGGTGCGGGTTGCGGGGGTGCAGGCTATTTGCGTACTTCCGCGCCCACGGCTACGTCCTGCGCTCTCACTCTATACTGCTTCTAGCTGATGCCCCTGCTGCTGCCAGTCTTAGAGACATAACGCGGACTAGACCAGGGTTTGCTGTTGGTATAAACATGACAAACATTCCGCTCGCCAATCCTTTGCGATGAAAACAAACATGTAGTAACCGTCGCTCTAGAGACAGGATTCCAATGCATAGAGGTCTCACTATTTAAAGAGGTAATGCGGCTGCAGTGACCACATTATCCATAAATTTAGTTATACATACTTTATTATAGTTTACATTTGTATATTATTTATTTTGTTACAATTAACTTTGTGTTGTGTTAGATTCTATACCCATATGTATCACACGTAAAGATAATTGTATATGATCGTGTGACCCACTTTGGATAACTGTTTCGGACATTTTCCCGTAAAGACATTATTCGCTACGGACATCATCAACGCATAGCGTTAGTGTATCAGCTGATGGTTCACTTCCTACAGGAACTAAACAATTATTAACGTACCGTTCTTTCATACACATAAGTATAACAAAAATAAAGGGAAACATTGTATTGATTAGCCGTATGTCTGTCAGTGCCTCAGTTATTATTGTTGTAACATGTTAGTCAGTGACTTGGTGTTTGGGGCGGAGACCTCAACAACCCGTCACCCGCGCGTCACGTCACCCGCGCGTCACGTCAACTTGAAGGCGCCCGAAGGGAACTTCGGATAAGCCGCCTAACTTCGAGAGGTTCCGTAAGCGTTAAATATGTCGCTCAGTACGAACGCGTTTGAATAACACGTGATATTATTATCAAAAATGTTGATGTATGCCGACGCCAGGGCCGGGTGCGGGGGGGGGCACAAAATACAAAGCGTCACTTGTTTATATCTAGATACTTATTTCGACGTCCACAATAACTTCTCTCCTCATTTCAATTAATATAAAATAAAAGGTGTTGGGTATTGTATGAGTTGGAGACCACAAAAAGAAACCCTCAGAGAGAATAATAAGATATAGAGGATATGCAGGCAACAGTTACGAGAGGAAGATGCTTTATGGATTTTTCAAAAGTAAACCCTCATTTTACTTGCAACATTGATTAGCAACACTTTCGGATCAACTTAGGAGGTGACAAAGGTTTTACTGTTACGTTTCATAACTTTAACCTAATCGAGTTCAAGAAAAACATTACCTACATACGAGGGCTGTATGATAAGTACCCGTGTTTACCAAAAGATGGCACCACTGACGCAAAATGTGTATGCTATCATGTAGTGATCTTTACAACGATGACTGTCAAAATTTCAGTCAGATTTATCGAGTAGTTTTGTTTTGACAGCTGTTGAAAGTCATCAAGTTCGTGTATATTTGCAATCATGGAGAAAGAGCAATATCGATCAGTGATTCGATTTCTTTTTTTGGATGGGAGGACGTGTGAGGAAATAAAAGTGAAGTTACATGCCGTTTACAAGGAACATGCACCTTCGATGACTACCATCAGATATTGGTTTAATGAATTTAAGCGTGGCCGAACATCCGTTTTTGATGAAGAGCGCCCAGGCCGTCCGATTGAGGTGACTACGGAGGTTATGGTTAATAAAATCCATGATATCGTGTTAGCAGATCGTCGGATGAAGGTCAGGGAGATTGCTGACAATGTACACATCTCAATTGAACGTATACAATATATCCTACACGAAAAATTGGGCATGAGAAAGCTATCGGCGAGATGGGTGCCGCGTTTGTTAACAGTGGAGAAAAAACGGAATCGCATGACAACTTCGGAGCACTGTTTGGACATGTTTGAATGCAATTCGAAAGAGTTTTTACGGCGTTTCGTGACTGTTGACGAAACATGGATCCATCACTATACGCCAGAAATGAAAGAACAGTCAAAACAGTGGATTTTACCCGGTGAAACTGCTCCAAAGAAGGCGAAAACGGTTCCATCGGCCGGAAAAGTCATGGCCACCGTTTTTTGGGATTCGCAAGGCAATATCTTCACCGACTATTTGGAGAAAGGAAGGACAATCACGGGGCAGTATTATGCTGATTTATTGGACCGATTCAATGCTGAATTAATAAAAAAACGGCCCCACTTGGCAAAAAAAAAGTCCTTTTTCACCACGACAACGCACCTGCTCACCGCAATCGCCACAGCAAAACTTGTCGAATTACGCTACGAATTGCTGCCTCACCCACCCTATTCTCCAGATTTGGCTCCATGCGATTTCTTTTTGTTTCCAAATATGAAAAAATGGCTTGGTGGGAAGCGATTCTCGTCAAACGAGGAAGTCATCGCCAAAACAGAGGCCTATTTTGTGGAATTTGACAAATCATATTTTTTGGATGGGTTGAAAAAGTTAGAATATCGCTGGACTAAATGTATCGAGCTGAAAGGAGACTATATTGAGAAATAAATAAAAAAAAAAAAAAAAAAATCGTTTTCGTGCCTAACATGGGTACTTATCATACAGCCCTCGTATACAGTCAGAGTACCCCATGCGAACATTTTGTATTGTAGTCTTGAGCTTCATCAACGCTTTAATGTTTTCAACTTGGCACCCTATTGATTAGGCTATTGTAGACTAGTCCAAGACATGGATGACATTAATTTATTACAGACAGTGTCAGTCAACTTCGGTATTTAGGGTCGTTATCTTCTTGTAATAGATATGATTATTGACTCTATCTCTACATACTTCTTTTGCTTCTTCCACTGTCATAACTTCTCTCATACATGCATGTCGATTGTGGATCCTTTTAACTGCACCAACTTTTAGAGCCTTTCCAATTTGATTCATTAGTTGATTTATTCGGTCTGTTATTTCAACACCGCAAATTCGTCGCAATAACCGCAGTTCGACTGCATTTATTTTGCTTTCATCTTTCTCCTGACATACCCATGTTTGACTTCCATACAACAGTTTCGGGACAAGCACTGCGTTATGAATGGCTAGTCTTACTTTTTGATTAATATTAGACTTAGCTATCATAGACCGCAGTGCGCCATTGACACTATTGCCAGCATTCACTCTCATGTCTTTTTCATATCTGTCATCCCTAGTGAAAATACTACCCAGTTGTATAAATTCTGATACTAGTGCTAGCGTAGGTGAGCGAGACGGCGACACAGCCCAAGGCCTCCTCTATACGCCAGCACTTGCCCACTTATTGAATTATATTTCAAATAAAAGCTCTAATTTACAAAAATATGATTATTTGTCAAATGGTAATATATTTTCTGGTATGACCATTCTCACAGCATTCACAATTGCAAACAAGTAAAAATTGCCAAAAGAAACATTCCCAATGATGCATCCTAACCGTGTGTTTGTCGTTCGTTATTGTTGTCCTTCTTGTTCGACAAATATTTGCCAAACACGGGGCAAAATAATAGTTGTCAAAAACCTTTTTTTTTTTTTTTGAAGCACTACATGTGACTTTGTATCTACCTGGCGGTGAGTAGAGCTACAAAGTCCATGAATGGGGTCAATCAATAATTGTTCTTAAACACTATTGATCGCTCCCAATATGCCGGCTAAATGATGCGATTACGAAATGGGAGGCGACAATGACGAATTGCATTACGAGTATATTTTAATATACTCTTGATCAAGATTACCTTGAACGTCCAAAGACTAGAAGATTAACTCGTCACAGTCTCACAGATATTAATATTCTCGTGCCCGCCAGGACTTACTTTCTTTAACGTACTTGCGCACATCGACGGCCTTTACTATGCCTCGGCAAATCCATTTAACCTCCGCCACATAACTTCTAATTGTACTAGAGTTATAAATATTTTGATGAGTTAATTTAGTGCAGCTTTCGTTTGGTAAGTAGCTATGACTTTCGTTTGGTAAGTATCTATGACTTTCGTTTGGTAAGTAGCTATGACTTTCGTTTGGTAAGTAGCTATGACTTTCGTTTGGTAAGTAGCTATGACTTTCGATTGGTAGGTAAGTAGCTATGACTTTCGTTTGGTAAGTAGCTATGACTTTCATTTGGTAAGTAGCTATGACTTTCGTTTGGTAAGTATCTATGACTTTCGTTTGGTAAGTAGCTATGACTTTCGTTTGGTAAGTAGCTATGACTTTCGTTTGGTAAGTAGCTATGACTTTCGTTTGGTAAGTAGCTATGACTTTTAACAAAATAATTAATTCAGCGACATAAACTTATCTATACTAACATTATAAATATATAAGTTGTTTGTTTGGTTGAACGCGCTAATCTCAGGAACTAATGGCTCGAATTAAAAAAAAAGTGTTGGGTAGCCCATATATCGAGGAAGGCTTTAAGCTACATAACATCATGCTACGACCAATAGGAGCGAAATAACAATGAAAAATGTTGCATAAATGGGGAAAAATATATCTTTTGAGACCGAACGCTGCGTAAACGGTTAAAGTAGTTGTTCGGATTGGCAAGTCGAAAATATCACGAAACAGCTCAACGTAACGCGTTATAGAACAGAGGTAACTTCCATGTCCGATGCAGATACGTTAATGAAATAATTGAAAACCCCTCCATTAATATAATATATAATCGCTCCAACTTTTCCATCAAGAGTTGTTATGGTGAAGGGTCTGGGAGCGACAGCCCGCTTGGTGCGGCACGAGACGCGCAGCCCAAGGCCGCCTCTTCTATACGACAAGCACTTGCCCACTAATTGGATTGCTATCTCAGCTTAAAGCCATTATCAACCATCAGGAAACAGTCATCCAAACATATATTTGTTTTCACTTACAAATATATGTTTGGGTTTTATAATTATATAACAAATTCAGTTTAAAATTGTTTCAAATTTGTTTTAATTATAGCCTCAGATCGTCAACATTCAATAGAAAGACCTGACAAATAAATAACTAAACCAAATGAGAATATTTATCAATTTACTCGTCCAATAACTATCAAACATCCTTTCTAGATATTTACATATTAATATTGAATTTACATTATTATGATTGCGACAATAATGTAAATGCAATATTAATGTTACATTCAACATCTTATATGCATATATGATGTTGATGGTAACATTTTGTATGCAAATCAATCATTTAGTGTTAGAGAAGCTCTCGCTCGCGGCAACACTTGGCCAGGGAACAACATCAAAGCCATGAAACATCGTGCTCTACACAGTGCGGCTTTCCTATCGAGGATCCAAAGGTACGTGTTGGCTACACAAGTACGTGTTTACTACACAAGTACGTGTTGGCTACACAAGTACGTGTTGGCTACACAAGTACGTGTTGGCTACAAAAGTACGTGTTTACTACACAAGTACGTGTTGGCTACACAAGTACGTGTTGGCTACACAAGTACGTGTTGGCTAAACAAGCTAATAGTGATACTACGACTACAGCGTCGTAGCACGGTGCCGCATATAATCAGTTGATGCGGCGTGGGTAAGGCGCTACGAGGTCGACAAAAAGATCTGGTTTCTCGTTGGATAATGTGGCAATGTGGCAGAAACATGGTGGCAATATTGTTTCCAGCCCCCGTAGCATTGCGTCATGACCGTGTACATTTTTTTTTGATTTGCAAACTTTTCGTCACTTTGATAAACATTTTAATTTGATCATTAATATAATAATTAATAGGATATACTAATTGTATTAAATAATACAAGTTCGTCCGGTGCACATTCGCGAAGTATTTATTTTTGCCAATTGTCCGCAAATATAATATTGCCTTGCTTAAAGTAGTTTGTCACTACAATATCACGGCTTCTCCATCTCTGGTTGTTATGTAATCTTGGTTCTATCTTCCACAAAAAACATATGAATCGATATCGCCCTTTCTTTGGTTCGTAGAAGTAGTAACTATAATCTGCACTTCTAGAGATATTCAAGAATACAAGAACTTACACATAAGTGTAAAGCCCACCCTAAGCATCACGAACGAGTCGCAAGAAGTAATAAGCCTGAAAACATTGACCTTGCTTCTCCCGCTCAAGGTCAAGTGGCCGTTGTTGACAAACACTCCGCTAACCTACTTCCTCCCGCTACCGGACTTTTATCTTTATTCTCGACATCTTTTAAACCATTTTGCTTTGAACAACAATTTGAGACGCTAATGTTCTTGCGACAAAGTTTTAGATATAAATAAACTTTACTTTTTTGTGCTGAACATGGGAAGCTTTGGACTAAAACCAAAGAGTTTGCTTCGTCCCACAAAATGTTTTAGAACAACTGTTTGTGAAAACAACAATATGAACAATATGTTTCAAGAATATCTGCGATCCCTCATATATTTTGTATATTTTTTAAGTAGTTCAAAACAAGAGTTAAATATTATTGCCTCGGGGAGGGAAGCAACGAATCAAAAATACTAAAACAGCAATAGGTATAAAGAGAATAGCGCGACCGACGAGATGGGCCACTAGAGTAGGAGGGACTGAAGGGCCCTCCGCTATCCACACAAACATTATAGTCGGAAATCCCCTCGGACCCGGCCCGGCGGGCAATTAGCCCTCCGGTTCCTTGTTTATATTGCGGCTCGATAAATTAAATGTTTTATAATACTTTTCTTACTCGATTGTACCATACTACCAAACACGGATTAAGTATATTACGTGTATGGCCAAACATTATCATCACGAACTCAAACCCCGCTATGATTATTTTTGTAAAAAAATGTGCACATTTAGGGTGATAATAACAACTGTGTATTAAGGTAAATAAACACCGCGACAAGCATGCCACTTGTTCGAAGAAGCTATTTCGGTCGTAGCACCATAGGCTACGCGCGCCGGAAGTGTCACTTCTCCCGGATTAGTTTGGTTGCTAACTAGCGAGTGCCGCAGTCTGCGGGTTTGGACCTCCGCTTGCATATTTTTACAGAAACAAAACTTGCCTCATATTCTACTTATTTTCGGATATAAAATTCCCTGATATTCCAGGTTTTCTGGTAACTTTTTTTATTTTTTTCCCGAAGAAAAAATAAAGGAATTTTGAGGTAAAATTATTGAAAATTCTATTTTGTTTATTGAGCTATATTTTAGGAAAATAAATGAAGTTTTTTCTTCAAATTTTTTGAGATAAAATTTTTGGGATATCTATTTTTTTATGAAAATATATCAACTTATTCGAAATTCATTATGCTGATTACGTATGGAGCTTTTAATGCCATAATGCTTGTTCAGATGGGATGTTGCAGCATCTCGTGCGCCGGTCGATACTCCGCACTGCGTTGTGGACACATCTACACATCTGGACACGAACATGCATAACCTAGACTAGCTTTATTCATCCTATTTCGCCCGACATATTATTTGTTTTCAAATCCTAAACTATAAGGAATAGCAAAAACTGCCCAAAGGAGACTCAAGGCCCAAAATACTAAAACTGCATCAATAGATTTTTTAGAAAAATCGGCTCGAACCGGTTCATTTGAAATAACTCACCTGTATTACTGCGCCGGCTCATAGTGTCGCTTATGAGTGTCAATTAACGTACAATTAAGTAACTTCAAACGGCAAACTAAAGTCCTCATTTCCTTTCCATTGTCCTTTATTTTTAAGAAAATATGTTTAATCAAAATGATAGCGATATACATAGCTGAATTCACTTTTTCTAAATTAAAAAAAAAAATGTTGTTTAATGAGGATGAGTTTTGAAGAGCATTATTTCAAACAAATTGATTCTTGGTAAAGTAGACAATGGTAAAATATGTTTTTTTTTTTTTTAATGAGCTTTTTCCTTTAGTTTGCCGCTTGATATTGCTTACCAGTATGTGATTATTATAAGCGACACTATCAGCTGGTGCAAATTAACACAGGGGGTTTTATTTTTTCAAAATCCCATGGTTTGATTCCCGGCTAGGATATTTTTTTCAATAATCTAACGATGCAATTTTAGTTTTTAACAAAATCTGCCCCGAGATTCCTTTGAGCATTTTTCGCTATTCCTTGTAGTTTAGGATTTGGCCTTGAAGGCTCACTTGAAAAAATATTCCTGCATAAGAAATACACCTAAATGTACAAATAAAAAGACTTCCCATATTCGACCTGCCTTCTCTTTCCCCTATTAAAATTGTTACTTTTGTAGCAGTGGTCATTCCTGGGAAGTAAAAGCCACCTCATTAGTCCCCCCGCCCTCAGCTGCACTTTAGGAGCACCTTCCTTTATCGTGATGTTACCTTTTCTGACAATTAATTTCTTAGATTAGTATTTTCTAAAACCCGTTACTTACTATGCCTCACACGGCCGGGTAGTATCGGATGCCACGAAGCTGCGGCGACAGCAGTTATCGCTACAAACTAACAGAAGCCAAGTAAAGCGTAACAATAGCAAACACTGTACCAGAACTGCCGCCACACGCACATACTACCGGATTACAAACAATGTGCCAGAACTGCCGCCACACGCACATACTACCGGATTACAAACAATGTGCCAGAACTGCCGCCACACGCACATACTACCGGATTACAAACAATGTGCCAGAACTGCCGCCACACGCACATACTACCGGATTACAAACAATGTGCCAGAACTGCCGCCACACGCACATACTACCGGATTACAAACAATGTGCCAGAACTGCCGCCACACGCACATACTACCGGATTACAAACAATGTGCCAGAACTGCCGCCACACGCACATACTACCGGATTACAAACAATGTGCCAGAACTGCCGCCACACGCACATACTACCGGATTACAAACAATGTGCCAGAACTGCCGCCACACGCACATACTACCGGATTACAAACAATGTGCCAGAACTGCCGCCACACGCACATACTACCGGATTACAAACAATGTGCCAGAACTGCCGCCACACGCACATACTACCGGATTACAAACAATGTGCCAGAACTGCCGCCACACGCACATACTACCGGATTACAAACAATGTGCCAGAACTGCCGCCACACGCACATACTACCGGATTACAAACAATGTGCCAGAACTGCCGCCACACGCACATACTACCGGATTACAAACAATGTGCCAGAACTGCCCCCACACGCACATACTACCGGATTACAAACAATGTGCCAGAACTGCCGCCACACGCACATACTACCGGATTACAAACAATGTGCCAGAACTGCCGCCACACGCACATACTACCGGATTACAAACAATGTGCCAGAACTGCCGCCACACGCACATACTACCGGATTACAAACAATGTACCAGAACTGCCGCCACACGCACATACTACCGGATTACAAACAATGTACCAGAACTGCCGCCACACGCACATACTACCGGATTACAAACAATGTGCCAGAACTGCCGCCACACGCACATACTACCGGATTACAAACAATGTGCCAGAACTGCCGCCACACGCACATACTACCGGATTACAAACAATGTGCCAGAACTGCCGCCACACGCACATACTACCGGATTACAAACAATGTGCCAGAACTGCCGCCACACGCACATACTACCGGATTACTAATTGTAATTTTTTGTTTATTAATTTTTGATGTAGGTACCTGTTATCATTAAACTGACAGAATGCGTGCCGCGAGGGCAAAACCAAACATTTACTACATGCTCATTTGTCGTTAACAGTTAAACCACACTGGCCCGATTTACTTGTCATTTGGAATAGATTGTATAAGTCAAACATTATTTGTAAACTCGATTAAAAGAAGAGTAAAAAATTAATTATTTGCAACTAGGTCGTTTCGGGTATTTCTAATCTATTTTAAGGCCACTTGAAATTAAAGGAATTAGGTAGAAAAATATTACATCCCTACGCGGACGTTCCGCAATTGTCAGGTTTTTTTATTATTAACTCGTTGATAGACATCGGAGTTAGAACACGTTGTAAGTGTTGTTACGTCCGTGGCCGACCGCTTATAATAATAGTAACTCCCGTATTTTTTGAAAAAAAAAGATTTAATTCTCGCTGAAAACATGTGGACCAAAGCTGTCACTCTGTCCATCGTATCCCTGCATAACACCATGTTGTCTGCGCTCCATAATTAAATTTAAACGCGGTTTTATTTGTATAATTTTACATACCAATCACCGTAATAGCCAAAAAGTTGTCATAATATGTAATTATTTAAGGAAAAAAAGACTCAATAAGTAGCAAATATTTTATGTCATTTAAATGTACCCCACTTTGCTTTATAGAACACTTTTTTTTACTTTAAAAAACACTTTTTTTTTAACTATGTAGAGCTTACTGTACGTATATCGAAAAACAATATTCCCTATTTAAAATAGAGCTAATAGCTAAAAAACATACACGAATCCTAAAATTGTTAGATTATTAATATTTAGACACAAATTCGTCTATTTTTTGGTTTTAATCAATCAAAGTAGTTATTTATTTATTATATGTATAGACGGCAACTAGCTTTACACTGCCCGATCTGCCAACACGGAGCTGTATCGCGGCAGGAGGACCGCGGGAGAGCGTCCGCCGCCCGCGCCGCGCGTCACACACTTCGCCAGCTTTCAGCCGCCACAGAGCTTCCGTCCGCTAGAATGTCTCAGCCATACACAGGTGACTTAGGTCCGTGATCATAAATCGATCTCACTTTAGTCTGTCTCGATCAATCTTTCTGATTTCCGAGAATGTTTTCAATTTGCAGGTGACTCATACATAATACAATAAATTCTTAATCTGGCCATAAATACTGTTATAATTAAAAATTACATTTGAATCTGTTATTTTTATACGATTGTTAATTGTGTTTTCTCATTTTGGCGCCAATACATTGTACAATATTTTGCGATATTAAAATGGAGTGGGGTGATAAAGAGAACAAAATCGCTGTGATTGCATTACACAAAGTAGGTATGGAGACAAATGCAATTTTTAAAACTCTCCATACACTTGGTATTAGTCAAATGTTTGTGTATCGGGCTATTAATAGGTACAATGAGACCTCCTCTGTTTGTGACAGAAAAAGATCTGGCCGTCCACATAGTGTTCGTACGAAAAAGGTGGTCAAAGCAGTAAGGGAAAGAATTCGAATAAATCCTGTCCGAAAGCAAAAGATTTTATCTCGAGAGATGAAGATAGCATCTAGAACCATGTCGCGTATTTTAAAAGATGACTTAGGACTTGCAGCCTATAAGAGACGCACTGGTCATTCTTAACTGATAATTTAAAAAAGAATAGGTTGGTAAAATCGAAACAACTCTACTGAAGCGGGACGCAAAGGGAGGACATAAAAAATCATTGTTTACGGATGAGACTTTTTTTACAATTGAACAATATTTGTACAAACAAAATGACGGTGTTTATGCTCAAAGCTCTAAGGACGCTTCTCAATTAGTCGACAGAGTGCAACGTGGGAATTATCCAACTTCAGTGATGGTTTGGTGGGGTGTTAGCTATGAAGGAATGACTGAGCCATATTTTTGTGAAAAAGGTATCAAAACATCGGCATAAGGGTATCAAGATACCATTCTTAAAAAGGTAGATAACAACACCATGTTCAATAACCAAGTTTGGTCCTTCCAACAAGACTCGGCACCGGGTCATAAAGCTCGGTCCACGCAGTCTTGGTTGGAAGCGAACGCTTCGGACTTCATCAGAGCTGAAGACTGGCCGTCGTCTAGTCCCGATATTAACCCGCTGGATTATTAATTATGGTCAGTTTTAGAGAATACGGCTTGCTCGAAACGCTATGATAATTTGGAGTCCTTAAAACAAACCATACTATTGGCAGTGAAGAATTTTCCCATGGAAAGAACGCGTGCTTCTATTTATAACTGATCTCAACGTTTAAAGGACTGTATTGAGACCACTTCGAATAAGCTTTTTATATTTCAAATTGTTTTATATTTATGTATTAAACTAACACACTGTAAAGGTAATAAATATTATTTGCAATAGAATATTAAATTAATAATTATTAATAATAATATTAGACTAGGCATATATATTTATTTGTTAAAAATTAAGCACCAACTTGTCTGCGTAAAGAATCTTAAAAGTTAGCTGGTTGATAATGCCTGAGGAATTAAGTTAGCCAGTTAAGTTTGTACGTAACTTTTAATTATAATTTATAAAATAAACAAATAAAAAGTTTTTTTTGTATTTTAATATTTTTGGTGAAAGGGTATAATAGTTGTGTCGGTTGGAGGTGTGACGCCTGTCTGCACGCGTTGTGGGGTCTATGGCGCTTCCGCGCGCTCGGGCGTAACAACTCGGACGTCCCGCCGACGGCGACGCCGGGACGTCCGACACATGTCCGAGATAGACTCGTCACCAGCTTGCATACGGCATTCAGTTCTAATGTATTCACACCATCACAAAGCCTTCAGCTTTCTTAAATTTAAGTGGACTTCTTACACACGGTCTTCACACTAATAACAAAATAGGTTTCAGATAGAACTATAAAACATATAAAAAAATAATGTGTCAAAATATTATATTATTTATTTTTATGTTAATTTCGTGTATTAAATATTTGTAATTATTGTAAACTGATGTTGGAAATCAATTTATTTATTTCAAGAAAATCGACAGCTATACAATAAAAGAAATAGCATAAGATAAACATTATTATAAGACCAATAACATTTTTTTTTTTTAATAAATAATACCAAGTAAGGTATGGATAAAGATTGCAATTAATTAATATAAAATATGTTTGTGTACACATGGGTACGTGTACAGTGTGCGTGTCTATGTGTGAGTGTTAGTGAGTATATGTTTGTGCACACATGGGTGCGTGCACAGTGTGCGTGTCTATGTGTGAGTGTTAGTGAGTATATGTTCGTGCACACATGGGTGCGTGCACAGTGTGCGTGTCTATGTGTGAGTGTTAGTGAGTATATGATAGTGCACACATGAGTGCGTGCGCAGTGTGCGTGTCTATGTGTGAGTGTTAGTGAGTATATATTTGTGCACACATGGGTGCGTGCACAGTGTGCGTGTCTATGTGTAAGTGTTAGTGAGTATGTGTTTGTGCACACATGGGTGCGTGCACAGTGTGCGTGTCTATGTGTGAGTGTTAGTGAGTATATATTTGTGCACACATGGGTGCGTGCACAGTGTGCGTGTCTATGTGTGAGTGTTAGTGAGTATATGTTTGTGCACACATGAGTGCGTGCACAGTGTGCGTGTCTATGTGAATGAATGAATGAATGAATCTTTATTTGCATAATTCAGAGTTTACAAGTTGTTAAAAAATATATGTATACAGTTTCATCAGAATTTACCCATGAGGCGTGCAAAATCATTATTAAATATCGATGTCAGGAGAAAAACATTAAATTACAAATATAAACTACAATCCCAATTACAAAAATAAAAATGTCAAATAACACATAGACAATATGACAGCAAGACAGTATGAAAACACATAGGTATATTTAAAATATTATCATTATAATACCTATATCTATTACAAATCATATAAAAACCTTTTAAAATGTTAACAAATGTGTTAACTATGTGTGAGTGTTAGTGAGTATATGTTTGTGCACACATGGGTGCGTGCAGTGTGCGTGTCTATGTGTGAGTGTTAGTGAGTATATGATAGTGCACACATGAGTGCGTGCTCAGTGTGCGTGTCTATGTGTGAGTGTTAGTGAGTATATATTTGTGCACACATGGGTGCGTGCACAGTGTGCGTGTCTATGTGTGAGTGTTAGTGAGTATATGTTTGTGCACACATGGGTGCGTGCACAGTGTGCGTGTCTATGTGTGAGTGTTAGTGAGTATATGTTTGTGCACACATGAGTGCGTGCACAGTGTGCGTGTCTATGTGTGAGTGTTAGTGAGTATATGTTTGTGCACACAAGGGTGCGTGCTGGATGTGCGTGTCTATGTGTGAGTGTTAGTGAGTATATGATTGTGCACACATGGGTGTGTGCACAGTGTGCGTGTCTATGTGTGAGTGTTAGTGAGTATATGTTTGTGCACACATGAGTGCGTGCACAGTGTGCGTGTCTATGTGTGAGTGTTAGTGAGTATATGTTTGTGCACACATGGGTGCGTGCACAGTGTGCGTGTCTATGTGAATGAATGAATGAATGAATGAATGAATCTTTATTTGCATAATTCAGAGTTTACAAGTTGTTAAAAAATATATGTATACAGTTTCATCAGAATTTACCCATGAGGCGTGCAAAATCATTATTAAATATCGATGTCAGGAGAAAAACATTAAATTACAAATATAAACTACAATCCCAATTACAAAAATAAAAATGTCAAATAACACATAGACAATATGACAGCAAGACAGTATGAAAACACATAGGTATATTTAAATTATTATCATTATAATACCTATATCTATTACAAATCATATAAAAACCTTTTAAAATGTTAACAAATGTGTTAACTATGTGTGAGTGTTAGTGAGTATATGTTTGTGCACACATGGGTGCGTGCACAGTGTGCGTGTCTATGTGTGAGTGTTAGTGAGTATATGTTTGTGCATACATGGGTGCGTGCACAGTGTGCGTGTCTATGTGTGAATGTTAGGGAGTATATGATAGTGCACACATGAGTGCGTGTACAGTGTGCGTGTCTATGTGTGAGTGTTAGTGAGTATATATTTGTGCACACATGGGTGTGTGCACAGTGTGCGTGTCTATGTGTGAGTGTTAGTGAGTATATGTTTGTGCACACATGGGTGCGTGCACAGTGTGCGTGTCTATGTGTGAGTGTTAGTGAGTATATGTTTGTGCACACATGAGTGCGTGCACAGTGTGCGTGTCTATGTGTGAGTGTTAGTGAGTATATGTTTGTGCACACAAGGGTGCGTGCTGGATGTGCGTGTCTATGTGTGAGTGTTAGTGAGTATATGATTGTGCACACATGGGTGCGTGCACAGTGTGCGTGTCTATGTGTGAGTGTTAGTGAGTATATGATAGTGCACACATGGGTGCGTGCACAGTGTGCGTGTCTATGTGTGAGTGTTAGTGAGTATATGTTTGTGCACACATGAGTGCGTGCACAGTGTGCGTGTCTATGTGTGAGTGTTAGTGAGTATATGTTTGTGCACACAAGAGTGCGTGCTGGATGTGCGTGTCTATGTGTGAGTGTTAGTGAGTATATATTTGTGCACACATGGGTGCGTGCACAGTGTGCGTGTCTATGTGTGAGTGTTAGTGAGTATATGTTTGTGCACACATGGGTGCGTGCACAGTGTGCGTGTCTATGTGTGAGTGTTAGTGAGTATATGTTTGTGCACACATGAGTGCGTGCACAGTGTGCGTGTCTATGTGTGAGTGTTAGTGAGTATATGTTTGTGCACACATGGGTGCGTGCACAGTGTGCGTGTCTATGTGTGAGTGTTAGTGAGTATATGTTTGTGCACACATGAGTGCGTGCACAGTGTGCGTGTCTATGTGAATGAATGAATGAATGAATGAATCTTTATTTGCATAATTCAGAGTTTACAAGTTGTTAAAAAATATATGTATACAGTTTCATCAGAATTTACCCATGAGGCGTGCAAAATCATTATTAAATATCGATGTCAGGAGAAAAACATTAAATTACAAATATAAACTACAATCCCAATTACAAAAATAAAAATGTCAAATAACACATAGACAATATGACAGCAAGACAGTATGAAAACACATAGGTATATTTAAATTATTATCATTATAATACCTATATCTATTACAAATCATATAAAAACCTTTTAAAATGTTAACAAATGTGTTAACTATGTGTGAGTGTTAGTGAGTATATGTTTGTGCACACATGGGTGCGTGCACAGTGTGCGTGTCTATGTGTGAGTGTTAGTGAGTATATGTTTGTGCACACATGGGTGCGTGCAGTGTGCGTGTCTATGTGTGAGTGTTAGTGAGTATATATTTGTGCACACATGGGTGCGTGCACAGTGTGCGTGTCTATGTGTGAGTGTTAGTGAGTATATGTTTGTGCACACATGAGTGCGTGCACAGTGTGCGTGTCTATGTGTGAGTGTTAGTGAGTATATGTTTGTGCACACATGGGTGCGTGCACAGTGTGCGTGTCTATGTGTGAGTGTTAGTGAGTATATGTTTGTGCACACATGAGTGCGTGCACAGTGTGCGTGTCTATGTGAATGAATGAATGAATGAATGAATCTTTATTTGCATAATTCAGAGTTTACAAGTTGTTAAAAAATATATGTATACAGTTTCATCAGAATTTACCCATAAGGCGTGCAAAATCATTATTAAATATCGATGTCAGGAGAAAAACATTAAATTACAAATATAAACTACAATCCCAATTACAAAAATAAAAATGTCAAATAACACATAGACAATATGACAGCAAGACAGTATGAAAACACATAGGTATATTTAAATTATTATCATTATAATACCTATATCTATTACAAATCATATAAAAACCTTTTAAAATGTTAACAAATGTGTTAACTATGTGTGAGTGTTAGTGAGTATATGTTTGTGCACACATGGGTGCGTGCACAGTGTGCGTGTCTATGTGTGAGTGTTAGTGAGTATATGTTTGTGCACACATGGGTGCGTGCAGTGTGCGTGTCTATGTGTGAGTGTTAGTGAGTATATGATAGTGCACACATGAGTGCGTGCACAGTGTGCGTGTCTATGTGTGAGTGTTAGTGAGTATATATTTGTGCACACATGGGTGCGTGCACAGTGTGCGTGTCTATGTGTGAGTGTTAGTGAGTATATGTTTGTGCACACATGGGTGCGTGCACAGTGTGCGTGTCTATGTGTGAGTGTTAGTGAGTATATGTTTGTGCACACATGAGTGCGTGCACAGTGTGCGTGTCTATGTGTGAGTGTTAGTGAGTATATGTTTGTGCACACAAGGGTGCGTGCTGGATGTGCGTGTCTATGTGTGAGTGTTAGTGAGTATATGATTGTGCACACATGGGTGTGTGCACAGTGTGCGTGTCTATGTGTGAGTGTTAGTGAGTATATGTTTGTGCACACATGAGTGCGTGCACAGTGTGCGTGTCTATGTGTGAGTGTTAGTGAGTATATGTTTGTGCACACATGGGTGCGTGCACAGTGTGCGTGTCTATGTGTGAGTGTTAGTGAGTATATGTTTGTGCACACATGAGTGCGTGCACAGTGTGCGTGTCTATGTGAATGAATGAATGAATGAATGAATCTTTATTTGCATAATTCAGAGTTTACAAGTTGTTAAAAAATATATGTATACAGTTTCATCAGAATTTACCCATGAGGCGTGCAAAATCATTATTAAATATCGATGTCAGGAGAAAAACATTAAATTACAAATATAAACTACAATCCCAATTACAAAAATAAAAATGTCAAATAACACATAGACAATATGACAGCAAGACAGTATGAAAACACATAGGTATATTTAAATTATTATCATTATAATACCTATATCTATTACAAATCATATAAAAACCTTTTAAAATGTTAACAAATGTGTTAACTATGTGTGAGTGTTAGTGAGTATATGTTTGTGCACACATGGGTGCGTGCACAGTGTGCGTGTCTATGTGTGAGTGTTAGTGAGTATATGTTTGTGCACACATGGGTGCGTGCAGTGTGCGTGTCTATGTGTGAGTGTTAGTGAGTATATGATAGTGCACACATGAGTGCGTGCACAGTGTGCGTGTCTATGTGTGAGTGTTAGTGAGTATATGATAGTGCACACATGGGTGCGTGCACAGTGTGCGTGTCTATGTGTGAGTGTTAGTGAGTATATGTTTGTGCACACATGAGTGCGTGCACAGTGTGCGTGATTATGTGTGAGTGTTAGTGAGTATATGTTTGTGCACACAAGGGTGCGTGCTGGATGTGCGTGTCTATGTGTGAGTGTTAGTGAGTATATATTTGTGCACACATGGGTGCGTGCACAGTGTGCGTGTCTATGTGTGAGTGTTAGTGAGTATATGATTGTGCACACATGGGTGCGTGCACAGTGTGCGTGTCTATGTGTGAGTGTTAGTGAGTATATGTTTGTGCACACATGAGTGCGTGCACAGTGTGCGTGATTATGTGTGAGTGTTAGTGAGTATATGTTTGTGCACACAAGGGTGCGTGCTGGATGTGCGTGTCTATGTGTGAGTGTTAGTGAGTATATGTTTGTGCACACAAGGGTGCGTGCTGGATGTGCGTGTCTATGTGTGAGTGTTAGTGAGTATATGATTGTGCACACATGGGTGTGTGCACAGTGTGCGTGTCTATGTGTGAGTGTTAGTGAGTATATGTTTGTGCACACATGAGTGCGTGCACAGTGTGCGTGTCTATGTGTGAGTGTTAGTGAGTATATGTTTGTGCACACATGGGTGCGTGCACAGTGTGCGTGTCTATGTGAATGAATGAATGAATGAATGAATGAATGAATCTTTATTTGCATAATTCAGAGTTTACAAGTTGTTAAAAAATATATGTATACAGTTTCATCAGAATTTACCCATGAGGCGTGCAAAATCATTATTAAATATCGATGTCAGGAGAAAAACATTAAATTACAAATATAAACTACAATCCCAATTACAAAAATAAAAATGTCAAATAACACATAGACAAAATGACAGCAAGACAGTATGAAAACACATAGGTATATTTAAATTATTATCATTATAATACCTATATCTATTACAAATCATATAAAAACCTTTTAAAATGTTAACAAATGTGTTAACTATGTGTGAGTGTTAGTGAGTATATGTTTGTGCACACATGGGTGCGTGCACAGTGTGCGTGTCTATGTGTGAGTGTTAGTGAGTATATGTTTGTGCACACATGAGTGCGTGCACAGTGTGCGTGTCTATGTGTGAGTGTTAGTGAGTATATGTTTGTGCACACAAGGGTGCGTGCTGGATGTGCGTGTCTATGTGTGAGTGTTAGTGAGTATATGATTGTGCACACATGGGTGTGTAAACAGTGTGCGTGTCTATGTGTGAGTGTTAGTGAGTATATGTTTGTGCACACATGAGTGCGTGCACAGTGTGCGTGTCTATGTGTGAGTGTTAGTGAGTATATGTTTGTGCACACATGGGTGCGTGCACAGTGTGCGTGTCTATGTGTGAGTGTTAGTGAGTATATGATAGTGCACACATGAGTGCGTGCACAGTGTGCGTGTCTATGTGTGAGTGTTAGTGAGTATATATTTGTGCACACATGGGTGTGTGCACAGTGTGCGTGTCTATGTGTGAGTGTTAGTGAGTATATGTTTGTGCACACATGGGTGCGTGCACAGTGTGCGTGTCTATGTGTGAGTGTTAGTGAGTATATGTTTGTGCACACATGAGTGCGTGCACAGTGTGCGTGTCTATGTGTGAGTGTTAGTGAGTATATGTTTGTGCACACAAGGGTGCGTGCTGGATGTGCGTGTCTATGTGTGAGTGTTAGTGAGTATATGATTGTGCACACATGGGTGCGTGCACAGTGTGCGAGTCTATGTGCGAGTGTTAGTGAGTATATGATAGTGCACACATGGGTGCGTGCACAGTGTGCGTGTCCATGTGTGAGTGTTAGTGAGTATATGTTTGTGCACACATGAGTGCGTGCACAGTGTGCGTGTCTATGTGTGAGTGTTAGTGAGTATATGTTTGTGCACACAAGGGTGCGTGCTGGATGTGCGTGTCTATGTGTGAGTGTTAGTGAGTATATATTTGTGCACACATGGGTGCGTGCACAGTGTGCGTGTCTATGTGTGAGTGTTAGTGAGTATATGTTTGTGCACAC
This sequence comes from Monopis laevigella, assembly GCA_947458855.1. NCBI lineage: Eukaryota > Metazoa > Arthropoda > Insecta > Lepidoptera > Tineidae > Monopis > Monopis laevigella. The sequence goes on from OX381577.1 coordinate 757,569, forward strand.
ATGAGTGCGTGCACAGTGTGCGTGTCTATGTGTGAGTGTTAGTGAGTATATGTTTGTGCACACATGGGTGCGTGCACAGTGTGCGTGTCTATGTGTGAGTGTTAGTGAGTATATGTTTGTGCACACATGAGTGCGTGCACAGTGTGCGTGTCTATGTGTGAGTGTTAGTGAGTATATGTTTGTGCACACAAGGGTGCGTGCTGGATGTGCGTGTCTATGTGTGAGTGTTAGTGAGTATATGATTGTGCACACATGGGTGCGTGCACAGTGTGCGTGTCTATGTGTAAGTGTTAGTGAGTATATGTTTGTGCACACATGGGTGCGTGCACAGTGTGCGTGTCTATGTGTGAGTGTTAGTGAGTATATATTTGTGCACACATGGGTGCGTGCACAGTGTGCGTGTCTATGTGTGAGTGTTAGTGAGTATATGTTTGTGCACACATGGGTGCGTGCACAGTGTGCGTGTCTATGTGTGAGTGTTAGGGAGTATATGTTCGTGCACACATGGGTGCGTGCACAGTGTGCGGTGTTAGTGAGTATATGTTTGTGCGCACATGAGTGCGTGCACAGTGTGTGTGTCTATGTGTGTTAGTGAGTATATGTTTGTGCACACATGGGTGCGTGCACAGTGTGCGTGTCTATGTGTGAGTGTTAGTGAGTATATGTGTGTGCACACATGAGTGCGTGCACAGTGTGCGTGTCTATGTGTGAGTGTTAGTGAGTATATGTTTGTGCACACCTGAGTGCATGAGTGTGCGTGTCTATGTGTGACTGTTAGTGAGTATATGTTTGTGCACACATGGGTGCGTGCACAGTGTGCGTGTCTATGTGTGAGTCTTAGTGAGTATATGTTTGTGCACACATGAGTGCGTGCACAGTGTGCGTGTTAGTGAGTATATGTTTGTGCACACATGGGTGCGTGCACAGTGTGCGTGTCTATGTGTGAGTGTTAGTGAGTATATGTTAGTGCACACATGGGTGCGTGCACAGTGTGCGTGTCTATGTGTGAGTGTTAGTAAGTATATGTTTGTGCTCACATGGGTGCGTGCACAGTGTGCGTCTCTATGTGTGAGTGTTAGGGAGTATATGTTTGTGCACACATGGGTGCGTGCACAGTGTGCGGTGTTAGTGAGTATATGTTTGTGCGCACATGAGTGCGTGCACAGTGTGCGTGTCTATGTGTGTGTTAATGAGTATATGTTTGGGCACACATGAGTGCGTGCACAGTGTGCATGTCTATGTGTGAGTGTTAGTGAGTATATGTTTGTGCACACATGAGTGCGTGCACAGTGTGCGTGTCTATGTGTGAGTGTTAGTGAGTATATGTTTGTGCACACATGGGTGCGTGCACAGTGCGCGTGTCTATGTGTGAGTGTTAGTGAGTATATGACTATACTATTATAATATTGTGTGGAAGTATAGTTATCCTAAGTGACACTACGAAATCGGTAAAATTGTCCCATGTGGCTAAGACCATAGTTGGGCATTAACTCGTTAAGCGTTAATTAACAAAGTTAACATTTCGAGTACCGGATTAACTTTTAAGTTAAAGGACTCGTTAACTCCCGTTAAATTTCCCAAAGTCCGTTAATCGTTAATCCAGCCTAGATACGGCACAATATTCGCAAATCTGTTAAACTGCTATACCCTCAAGCGCTGCAGTGTGTTCTCCACGGACAAGGATATACTACAGCCCAAACAAGTGTTCTCCACGGACAAGGATATACTACAGCCCAAACGAGTGTTCTCCACGGACAAGGATATACTACAGCCCAAACGAGTGTTCTCCACGGACAAGGATATACTACAGCCCAAACGAGTGTTCTCCACGGACAAGGATATACTACAGCCCAAACGAGTGTTCTCTACGGACAAGGATATACTACAGCCCAAACGAGTGTTCTCCACGGACAAGGATATACTACGGCCCAAACGAGTGTTCTCCACGGACAAGGATATACTACAGCCCAAACGTGTGTTCTTCAAGGACAAGGATATACTACAGCCAAACGTGTGTTCTCCACGGACAAGGATATACTACAGCCCAAACGTGTGTTCTCCACGGACAAGGATATACTACAGCCCAAACGTGTGTTCTCCACGGACAAGGATATACTACAGCCCAAACGTGTGTTCTCCACGGACAAGGATATACTACAGCCCAAACGTGTGTTCTCCACGGACAAGGATATACTACAGCCTAAACGTGTGTTCTCCACGGACAAGGATATACTACAGCCCAAACGTGTGTTCTTCACGGACAAGGATATACTACAGCCCAAACGTGTGTTCTCCACGGACAAGGATATACTACAGCCCAAACGTGTGTTCTCCACGGACAAGGATATACTACAGTCCAAACGTGTGTTCTTCACGGACAAGGATATACTACAGCCCAAACGTGTGTTCTCCACGGACATGGATATACTACAGCCCAAACGTGTGTTCTTCACGGACAAGGATATACTACAGCCCAAACAAGTGTTCTCCGCGAACAAGGATATACTACAGCCCAAACGTGTGTTCTCCACGGACAAGGATATACTACAGCCCAAACGAGTGTTCTCCACGGACAAGGATATACTACAGCCCAAACGTGTGTTCTCCACGGACAAGGATATACTACAGCCCAAACGAGTGTTCTCCACGGACAAGGATATACTACAGCCCAAACGAGTGTTCTCCACGGACAAGGATATACTACAGCCCAAACGAGTGTTCTCCACGGACAAGGATATACTACAGCCCAAACGAGTGTTCTCCACGGACAAGGATATACTACGGCCCAAACGAGTGTTCTCCACGGACAAGGATATACTACAGCCCAAACAAGTGTTCTCCGCGAACAAGGATATACTACAGCCCAAACGAGTGTTCTCCACGGACAAGGATATACTACGGCCCAAACGAGTGTTCTCCACGGACAAGGATATACTACAGCCCAAACGTGTGTTCTTTAAGGACAAGGATATACTACAGCCCAAACGTGTGTTCTCCACGGACAAGGATATACTACAGCCCAAACGAGTGTTCTCCACGGACAAGGATACACTACAGCCCAAACGTGTGTTCTCCACGGACAAGGATATACTACAGCCCAAACGAGTGTTCTCCACGGACAAGGATATACTACAGCCCAAACGAGTGTTCTCCACGGACAAGGATATACTACAGCCCAAACGAGTGTTCTCCACGGACAAGGATATACTACGGCCCAAACGAGTGTTCTCCACGGACAAGGATATACTACAGCCCAAACGTGTGTTCTTCAAGGACAAGGATATACTACAGCCCAAACGTGTGTTCTTCAAGGACAAGGATATACTACAGCCCAAACGTGTGTTCTCCACGGACAAGGATATACTACAGCCCAAACGAGTGTTCTCCACGGACAAGGATATACTACAGCCCAAACGTGTGTTCTCCACGGACAAGGATATACTACAGCCCAAACGAGTGTTCTCCACGGACAAGGATATACTACGGCCCAAACGAGTGTTCTCCACGGACAAGGATATACTACAGCCCAAACGTGTGTTCTCCACGGACAAGGATATACTACAGCCCAAACGAGTGTTCTCCACGGACAAGGATATACTACAGCCCAAACGTGTGTTCTCCACGGACAAGGATATACTACAGCCCAAACGAGTGTTCTCCACGGACAAGGATATACTACAGCCCAAACGAGTGTTCTCCACGGACAAGGATATACTACAGCCCAAACGTGTGTTCTCCACGGACAAGGATATACTACAGCCCAAACGTGTGTTCTCCACGGACAAGGATATACTACAGCCCAAACGTGTGTTCTCCACGGACAAGGATATTTTGTTTATTTATTTTTTTATTTAAAAATCTTTATTGCACAAATTTAGTACAAAGGCGGACTTAATGCCGCTAGGCATTCTCTACCAGTCAAACCTTTGGGACAAATTAAGCAGTAAGTAGGTAAAATAGGTGCAGTAAAATACATTTAAGAAATAGAGTATACAAATATTATACATACACACTAATGCTGACTACATATACATACATATCATAAACTATATTAATAATATACATACATATTAATAAAATAGCAAATATTACAGCAACAGCACAATATAGCACTACCCACAGCACAATAATTATTTAAAGCAGAAACACAGGATGAGATGAGAGAGAGAGCGAGCCCAAACGAATAATAAAAAGGAGACACATTCACACATTCAGAAAGTGTTTATACACTAGTCTCTTAAAGATACCCCTGTTAGGAGCTTGTCTAATGTCCACCGGTAGATCATTCCAGAGTCTTGTTGCAGCAACAGAAAAAGATTTTGAAACAAAGGTAGAATGATGAGAAGGTATAGAAAGAGTTGAGTTAGAGGCAGAACGAAGGATTCTATCATGATGCGAGCCGAGGGATGTAAAACTATCCTTGAGGTATTTGGGAGTGTTAGGTTCGTTTAACAAAGAGTAGAGCAGGCAGAGAACCCTGCTGTTTCTCCTACCTCGTATCCTCAACCATTTCAGCTTATCTCGATAAGGTGTGACGTGATCATATTTGCGCAGACAGAAAATGAATCTGATGCATGCATTGTGTAGTCGTTCCATTTTGTTTAGTAATTCTTCCGTAAGATCTACACAACACACGTCACCATAATCAATCAAAGGAAGAAGTAAAGACTGAACAAGGGTAACTTTAGCTTTTATAGGCAGAAAATGTTTAAGTTTATTGAGAGAGTGCAGCGAAGAAAAAATTTTACGACTAGTATTAGTTACTTGCGCTTTCCAGCTAAGATGAGAATCCAGATATAAACCCAAGTTCTTAACCTCGCTACAAAACGCAATCGGTTCACTGTCATACCGAACAAAGTCAATCTTGGCCATATCAACTTTTGATAAGAGGCGGGAACTCCCAATAATGATAGATTGACATTTGGCCGGGTTGACAGCAACACCAAATCTAGTAGACCAAGCCAATATATTTGAAAGATCAGAGTTAAGCCAAGCTATTGCACTATTCAGTGAGTTGATGTCTGTCTGCACATAAAGCTGCAAGTCATCGGCGTACAAGTGATAGTGACAGTGAAGCGATGTGGTGATACTGTCAATAAACATGGAAAAAAGCAATGGAGATAGTATGCCACCTTGTGGAACGCCTGTACGTAATTCACACCAAACTGATGACAATTGGTCAACCCGCACCTGTTGCCGACGTCCATGAAGGTATTGGTGAAACCACGCAAGAGTCTCTGGAGAGAATCTAAGACGAGACAGAATAGCGATTAGCAAATCGGGATCGACTGTGTTAAAGGCGTTGGTGAAATCGATCAGTACAAGTACTGTGACCTTGGTTTCATCCATGCCATTTCTGATGTCTTCAGTTACTTTAAGTAAAGCTGAAGTTGTACTATGACCGCATCGAAAACCAGATTGAAAAGGATTTAAAAGTTCATGGTTTTGAAGAAAGAGCGTCAGTTGCTTATGTACTACAGACTCTAAAACCTTAGATAGAAATGGTAGAATAGAAATAGGACGATAATGAGTAGGAAGTGTTGGAGAGGATATTTTGGGAAGTGGTATGATGAAAGCTTTGCGCCATAATGATGGAAATTGACAAGTGAGGGAAAAATTAATGATATGAGTTATACGGGGTAAGAGTATGTCAAGAATGATAACGATCATAGCACGACCGATAGAATCACATCCCATTGCTTTTGAAGTTATTGATCCAATCGTCTTAAAGATTTCATCGGCAGAGACTTCTTCGAGCACAAATGGTGCAACATCAGCCATCGGCAACAATGCGACCTTAGCCAACGTTTTTATCTTGGTATCCACATCCAATGTCGAGGCTGATGCGAACTGAGCATTAAGCTGGTCAGGTGTGATAGAACCAAGAAAAGCCTGGTTTTGAGAGCGACCCAGACCCAATGATTTTAGAAACTTCCAAGTATTAAAGGGAGATTTGTTGCAAATATTATCCTGAAAATGGCGGCGTTTGGCTGTCCTCACCAACTGATTGCAGCGATTTCTTGCAACTCTAAACGCAGCCAAGCTTTCATCACTGCGCTGCCGTCTATATCTACGATAAGCACTGTCACGCTTCCTCATCGCTCCACGAACTACATCATCAATCCAAGGAGCAGGTGGACGTTTTAATTTCGTTGGACGAATAGGAGCATGAGAGTCATATAATTTTAGGATCTCGCAATTGAAAGCGACTACCATATCATCAATATTTCCTGCTTCTTCAAAGGAACTCCAATCAACCCGGCTAGCATCACGACGTAATTCTTCAATATTTATACGGCTTAAGTGGCGCATGAAAACTACTGGAGGGCGAAATTTTGGGGGTTTGACTTTGTAAGATGCATAAATTAAATCATGGTGAGAGAACGCAGGAGCCATGAACTGACCATGACAAGAGACTATGTCGGGGCGAGAGGTTAACATTATATCAAGAAGTGTATCAGATGAATTAAGATGGTGAGTTGGGCCAGTTTGTAAAAGAGATAGATTACATGAAGAAATTATATTTAATAGTTTGGAAGCGCGAGTTTTCGTTATAGGATGTTTATCTAGAAGACATGTATTAAAGTCTCCCATGATTAAATTATGAGAATAGTCGGTTACAATTTCATCTAGCACGATCTCAAGACCAGAAAAGTAATTAATGGACGGCGGACAGTAGACAACTCCAAGGAGTATGTTTCTTCCAGAAAAACTGACATCTATGAATAGATATTCACAAGATGCAGTATACAACGCAGGCGAGCAACGAATAATTTTAAAAGAAAGACCAGTACGTAGATAAATCGCAATCCCACTTCCGCCGCGCCCAGTGCGATCATTGCGAATAAGAACGTATCCTGGAAGCGAATAAGAAGTAGAAGGAAGTGAAGGCTTGAACCAACTTTCAGAAATAAGAATGGCGTCGAGAATATCAGGAAAAGTGAAGGTATTAAGAAGATCAGTGTAATGTGCAGGAACACTTTGTGCGTTAATGTGACATACATTAAAGTTTTTTCTGATATACTACAGCCCAAACGTGTGTTCTCCACGGACAAGGATATACTACAGCCCAAACGAGTGTTCTCCACGGACAAGGATATACTACAGCCCAAACGTGTGTTCTTCACGGACAAGGATATACTACAGCCCAAACAAGTGTTCTCCACGGACAAGGATATACTACAGCCCAAACGAGTGTTCTCCACGGACAAGGATATACTACAGCCCAAACGAGTGTTCTCCACGGACAAGGATATACTACGGCCCAAACGTGTGTTCTCCACGGACAAGGATATACTACAGCCCAAACGAGTGTTCTCCACGGACAAGGATATACTACAGCCCAAACGTGTGTTCTCCACGGACAAGGATATACTACAGCCCAAACGTGTGTTCTTCACGGACAAGGATATACTACAGCCCAAACAAGTGTTCTCCACGGACAAGGATATACTACAGCCCAAACGAGTGTTCTCCACGGACAAGGATATACTACAGCCCAAACGAGTGTTCTCCACGGACAAGGATATACTACAGCCCAAACGAGTGTTCTTCACGGACAAGGATATACTACAGCCCAAACGTGTGTTCTCCACGGACAAGGATATACTACAGCCCAAACGAGTGTTCTCCACGGACAAGGATATAATAATAAGCCTTTATTTACCGATAAATATGTAACAAAAATTCAACATTGGCAATTATACAAACAACAAATTATCAGTACGTCCTTCGACGAAAGCCTCCTCCAGCATTTTAAATTTCTTTTTTTCCGACGAACGAAAGAACGACGGACAAGGATATACTACAGCCCAAACGTGTGTTCTCCACGGACAAGGATATACTACAGCCCAAACGAGTGTTCTCCACGGACAAGGATATACTACAGCCCAAACGAGTGTTCTCCACGGACAAGGATATACTACAGCCCAAACGTGTGTTCTCCACGGACAAGGATATACTACAGCCCAAACGTGTGTTCTTCACGGACAAGGATATACTACAGCCCAAACGAGTGTTCTCCACGGACAAGGATATACTACAGCCCAAACGAGTGTTCTCCACGGACAAGGATATACTACAGCCCAAACGTGTGTTCTTCACGGACAAGGATATACTACAGCCCAAACGTGTGTTCTTCACGGACAAGGATATACTACAGCCCAAACGTGTGTTCTTCACGGACAAGGATATACTACAGCCCAAACGTGTGTTCTCCACGGACAAGGATATACTACAGCCCAAACGAGTGTTCTCCACGGACAAGGATATACTACAGCCCAAACGAGTGTTCTCCACGGACAAGGATATACTACAGCCCAAACGAGTGTTCTCCACGGACAAGGATATACTACAGCCCAAACAAGTGTTCTCCACGGACAAGGATATACTACAGCCCAAACGTGTGTTCTCCACGGACAAGGATATACTACAGCCCAAACGTGTGTTCTTCACGGACAAGGATATACTACAGCCCAAACAAGTGTTCTCCACGGACAAGGATATACTACAGCCCAAACGAGTGTTCTCCACGGACAAGGATATACTACAGCCCAAACAAGTGTTCTCCACGGACAAGGATATACTACAGCCTAAACGTGTGTTCTTCACGGACAAGGATATACTACAGCCCAAACGTGTGTTCTCCACGGACAAGAATATACTACAGCCCAAACGAGTGTTCTCCACGGACAAGGATATACTACAGCCCAAACGAGTGTTCTCCACGGACAAGGATATACTACAGCCCAAACGTGTGTTCTCCACGGACAAGGATATACTACATCCCAAACGTGTGTTCTTCACGGACAAGGATATACTACAGCCCAAACAAGTGTTCTCCGCGAACAAGGATATACTACAGCCCAAACGTGTGTTCTCCACGGACAAGGATATACTACAGCCCAAACGAGTGTTCTCCACGGACAAGGATATACTACAGCCCAAACGAGTGTTTTCCACGGACAAGGATATACTACAGCCCAAACGAGTGTTCTCCACGGACAAGGATATACTACAGCCCAAACGAGTGTTCTCCACGGACAAGGATATACTACAGCCCAAACGAGTGTTCTCCACGGACAAGGATATACTACAGCCCAAACGAGCCTCGCTTTCAGACGAGAACTTCAACATGACATTGTAAACTAAATGTAATTAAATAAATATATTTATACTAATTATACTACAGCCCAAACGAGTGTTCTCCACGGACAAGGATATACTACAGCCCAAACGTGTGTTCTCCACGGACAAGGATATACTACAGCCCAAACGTGTGTTCTCCACGGACAAGGATATACTACAGCCCAAACGAGTGTTCTCCACGGACAAGGATATACTACAGCCCAAACGAGTGTTCTCCACGGACAAGGATATACTACAGCCCAAACGTGTGTTCTCCACGGACAAGGATATACTACAGCCCAAACGAGTGTTCTCCACGGACAAGGATATAATAATAAGACTTTATTTACCGATAAATATGTAACAAAAATTCAACATTGGCAATCATACAAACAACAAATTATCAGTACATCCTTCGACGAAAGCCTCCTCCAGCATTTTCCATTTCTTTTTTTCCGACGAACGAAAGAACGACGGACAAGGATATACTACAGCCCAAACGTGTGTTCTCCACGGACAAGGATATACTACAGCCCAAACGAGTGTTCTCCACGGACAAGGATATACTACAGCCCAAACGTGTGTTCTCCACGGACAAGGATATACTACAGCCCAAACGAGTGTTCTCCACGGACAAGGATATACTACAGCCCAAACGAGCCTCGCTTTCAGACGAGAACTTCAACATGACATTGTAAACTAAATGTAATTAAATAAATATATTTATACTAATTAATATTAATCAAGTAATTATGTAGGACGGATTGAGATGTCTTTAGTTCTGTACCGACTTCAAAAAAATTCACATGCCGATGATGGTCGAATATGCGGACAAAAAGACACTTTAACACCATGAACTTAATTTATAACCATATTCTGTGAATAAAGATTTCATTTCATTTCATATTAATGTTCATGAAGGGGAATATTCCTATTATGCCAGATGACTAAATTGACAGATAAATTGGACGGGTTAGTATCGTTTCGTCTAAGATGAAAGTGGTATAATTAGCCATTCGTCTCAATAGCAATTGTTCATTACATTACTATCAAACCGTCTTAAAATCGGTTCGTCTAATTAGTGACTAATTTATCTTATTCAAATAATGTAAAAAAATCCTAACGAATGAAAAAACATAGTTTGTCAACATGCCTATATTACTCACTCTAATAATTATACCCGTCTTTTCTCTGTATCAACCCGGTTAACTTCCAGAACCACCAGGGGCCTTATTCCGAGTTTGCAACCGCTAATCACGACAAGACGTTGCGCAAACTATAAATATGGAAATATAAGCTCTATTCCAATGGTTATATAGTATGTATTAGGTTAGCTAATATAATGCAGCCATCTTGAAATACACGAATTCTTCGCAAGTTTGAACATGTATGGAGCATTGTAATTTCTACTTTATAATTAACAGGATAGAACTTACATTTCAATACCCGTACTTTACGCAAAATGCGCGACGGTGAACGTGTCAAAACTCGGAATAAAGCCCCAGTTTTTATAAGAAGATGCAATTTTTATCACGTATTAACGGATTAACGTTAATTGGCGTTAAATTTTCTGAAATATATCGCTTTAACTTTTAACGAAGTTTCGGATTAGCGATTAACGAAGCTATTTGATTAATGACGTAATCATAAAGCATGTCCCCTTAAAGAATATCAGCGATAATGGTAGGTTCGTACTCAAATGCTTTGATAAAAACAATTAAAGAAAAGAAAAATATCCAAAAACAAATTAAAATTTATGGCATAAGTGACTATTACCTTTAGTTTATTGAGTGATAGGCAAAAACGAGTACAAATTAAGTGCTATGAAAAGTATATGGCTGATTCTGAAGATAAAATAGTAAAAACATCTGGACCTTTGTCAAGTCAAAGAAGAAAACATCAGATCCACTTGATTCTTTATATTTGGATGATCAATCTTCGAGTGACTCTGCTGAAATATGTCATTTATATAATAAATACTTTCTTTCTATTTTTGAAGATGACAATGATATAGAGGCAGATTTAAGTAACAGTCACATTGTGGAATCGTCGCATACAAATAGCGTAGTGTTTTTAAATTCTGTTATTTTATCCGAGGCTATTATATTTAAATATTTGTCAAGTCTTGGCATTAACAAGGGATCAGGCCCTGATAGGATTTCACCGTTTTCTTATAGGAAGTGCTGCGAATGTCTTTCGGAACCAATTTGTGCATTGTTTAATTTATCTATGGGGACTGATAAATGCTTCCTATTTGGAAACAATCCTATGTTGACGTTGTACCCATTTTTAAGTCTGGTGAGTAGGCATAATATTTAAAACTATAGACCTATATCTAAGTTGTGTAGCAAAAAGTTTTGAAAAAATTGTCTATGTTAGCATATTTCCAGTTTTAAGAACACATTTGATTCACCAGTAACATGTTACTGGATTTATTGTTAGTAGATCAAATGAGTCCAATTTATATGAATTTGGTTATAGAGTTGCGTTTACAATGGATAAAGGTTCTCAAATGGACGCTATATATACTGACTTTTCTAAGACCTTTGATAAGATTATTTGTTCTCATTCTCCCTTCTTATCGATATGTTGAATCGAGACGGTATCCATGGTGACTTGTTAAGGTGGCTAGATTCCTATCTTAGGGAGCGGAGTCAGGCCGTCAGTATAAAAAGTCATTGTTCTCAATTTGTTTCTGTTTCCTCTGGTGATCCCCAGGGTTCTCATATTGGGCCGCTTCTATTTAACATATTTATAAATGACATTATGTCCATATTTGACCACTCAAATGTATTGCTTTATTCTGATGACATGAAAATATTTAGAAGTATCAAATCAATTAATGACTGTAAATTATTACAAAAAGATCTTGATAGACTTGCAAGATATTGTGATCCAAATAATTTATGTCTCAATATAAAGAAGTGTAATGTAATAAGTTTTACAAGAAAGTCAAAACCTATTATTAGTACATATTTATTAAATCATAAACCTATCTGTCGTGTGTTCATTGTGAGGGATCTGGGAGTACTTTATTTATTAACCTTCATTCCTCACGTAAATAGTATCGTAGCCAAGGCCTATCGCATGCTAGGCTTTGTACTAAGAACATAAAGAGATTTAAAAAAAAGCCCTAGGTTTACCCTGCTAATTAACTCTCTGGTGAGGCCTCTCCTTGATTATGCGTTAACTGTTTGGAGCCCACAATATAAGATACACGTAGTTAATATTGAAAGAATACAAAATAAGTTTTTTAAATATTTGCATTTTACTTGTAGGATAAACGGAGGGCAAAATCCCTAAAAACTTACCTTTCTTCAGGTTCGTCATATAGAGAGGGATCAGGTATTTTTGTTTAAATTAATAAAAAATCACGTAGACTTTCTTTTAAGCACACTGTCATTTCTATGTCTTCGTGTAGGTTCAACCAATGCTTATTCAGTTTCCCAGAAGCAGCCAGAAGTAATTTTATATATAGGTCATGTAAGATACATAACAAAAGGTTTACAAATGTTGATCTTTTCAATATTTCGTTAGATACATTTAAAAAACTAATACATGAAACACACTTTAAAGATTACTTGCTATTTACCCCTCTCGGGACCTTGTTTATCTAACACTTATAAAAAAAAATGTTATTAAATTAATTAACTTATTTCTTGTTATTTGTACATTTCTTAATTTAATTTTGTGTTATATAGCTTTTGTATTTTATATGTACTGTTTGGTTAGTAGCTGTATCATTTATTATTATTATTTTTTATATTTGTTTGTATTTCATTTTATTTGTAACAAGGCCGGCCTGGGATTGGTGACCGCTTTATACAACGAGGCTATTTCATCATAAACACCGCAACAAGTTCGCCACTTGTTAGGTGTTGCCTCCGAATACTCTGTATGTATCGCTAATAACAATTAAATAAATTAAAAGTAATTAACGGTATCCAGCTATGGGTAAGACGAAATCGGTGAAATTGTCCTATGTGGCTAATACGAAATCGGTGAAATTGTCTAATATGGCTAAGCAGTCAATATCTTCTTATTAAACTTGCGGAAAAGACAAAATGTTTTCTAGTAGCAGTATAAGAATGACTTTATATATCGTTTCGTGGACAAAATAGTTTACTGTAGGATTGGTCTTCAGATCCCTTGGATCAAATTAGGGAATTGAGGCATCCGGGTTGTTGGTGCAGGAAATAAAATTATGTTTTTTTTTTGAATTTTGCAAATATTTCAAAAGGTCTTGTGAATTGACTTTTTTCAATTTAACTACTTTCATAAGTATTTAGTATAATACAGTATCAGCACTAACCTGTTACATTCAAGAGCGAGGCGGTGTCTCCGGTCTCCTCCTCGGCTTTACGGAAACTCCTTTCCACTGCGAACAACAATACCGCTGTGTACAGGCTGGAGAGGTAAATGCTATGGAAGTACGTTGCTTGTGACTAAAGTGTCTTTAATTACTTGGATAAAAACAACGACCCATAACTTTGAATAAAATGTGTTTAAATATTAGAGCAACAAAGTTAGGATATAAACATCAAGTTCTATTTTGGATTCTGAAAAATGTATGAAAACAGCAACCCTTATACGTATCATGCGTGGGGTGTCCAGGGGCTTTATTCCGAGTTTTGACACGTCCACCGTCGCGCATTTTGCGTAAAGTACGGGTATTGAAATGTAAGTTCTATCCTGTTAATTATAAAGTAGAAATTACAATGCTCCATACATGTTCAAACTTGCGAAGAATTCGTGTATTTCAAGATGGCTGCATTATAATAGCCAACCTAATACATACTATATAACCATCGGAATAGAGCTTATATTTCCATATTTATAGTTTGCGCAACGTCATGTCGTGATTAGCGGTTGCAAACTCGGAATAAGGCCCCTGGGGGGTCAACCTTAATACGTATCATGCGTGGGGTGTCCAGGGGGGTCAACCTTAATACGTATTATGCGTGGGGTGTCCAGGGGGGGTCAACCTTAATACGTATCATGCGTGGGGTGTCCAGGGGGGTTAAACTTAATACGTATCATGCGTGGGGTGTCCAGGGGGGTTAACCTTAATAGGTATCATGCGTGGGGTGTCCAGGGGGTCAACCTTAATACGTATCATGCGTGGGGTGTCCAGGGGGTCAACCTTAATACGTATCATGCGTGGGGTGTCCAGGGGGTCAACCATAATACGTATCATGCGTGGGGTGTCCAGGGGGGATATATTGTTTTATTATAGCAATAAGAGACTATAGCGGACAAAGTTAGTTAAATGTATGAAAATATACGATAGTTATGGTTAGTGGCGTCGCGGAGACGTGCTTCAGCCGTAATGAATACATAAGCACTTACTGTTGAGGAAATGCGATGTGTTTGATGTCTTCCTTGACTTCTTGTCACTCGAGTCTTGGCCTGTCAACATAATTGTATTGCTCTTATTAAATGCCATGTATGCATCCTTTTAAAAAAAGACGTTATGGACTAAGCTGTGGATGTTCGGTGAACTATGATTGCTGCATTCTGTAGTTGGATATTCGCTTATCACAAAAACAAACACCTACCTAAACTTAATGTTCTAATGTCCCAAAGGTTTTACTGCAGATAGTGCAATAAGTTTTCATAAATAAAAATAAAATAATATTAAATATACAATATAAAAATCTTTGGCCATTTCAAACCCTAATTCCTGTTTTCCTTACAAATCAAATGGATAGTAAATATGTATCTCATGTAAGTGTTTGTACCTGGGTAGTGTAGGTATATGTGTGGCGTGCAAGGGTGTATGTACCTGTGTAGTGTGTAAGTGTGTGTGTACTTAGGCAGTGTATTTGTGTGGCGTGCAAGAGTGTATGTACCTGTGTAGTGTGTAAGTGTGTGTGTACTTAGGCAGTGTATATGTTTGGCGTGCAAGAGTGTTCATACCTGAGTAGTGTATCTTGTCGAGCAGCCTGGATATCCTGTTGTTGTGCTGTTCGCTCTCCCCCACGCACGCCTCCTCCACGGAGCGCGCGCACGAGCGGTGCACGCGCAGACGACATTCTGCGATACATTCACCAAGGGGATATAGCCGCGTCACATGGAATCATCAGCGTGGTAAGTATAGATCGCACAAGGGGTGCCAAATCACCCAAGTTGTAAACAACTTTATTCTTGACCTCGGTTAATCCTATTACACTTATGACTTCCAGGAGTTCTATTGCCTTAACCTAAGTAAGTATTCCCATAGCTCTAGTGGGTCAGGAGCATTATTTTACTAAATTAATTGGATATAATTTGAGCCAGATAGTCACCCGTGATGGTATTTTATTTATTTATTAATAAATATCACGGGTCCTTTACGGTTGTCCGGGTCCCGCGGCTGCCTAGACGGCATCAGGGTGCCGCGGTGAAGTTTTAATCCCACCTCGTCGTAGCCAATGGTATGTGTCTACAGTGAACAATTGGCTTGCCAGTCTATTATAAAATATTGTGTACCTATATATTTTAGTAGAATATAAAAGGAATTACTTGATATGTTTACAAATGTTGATAGATACCTGCACAGTAGTAGGACTGCGGCGCCAGGCCCCAGATGGGGAGGTCGCAGCGGTGGCAGTGCGCCGCCGCCGTCAGCGCCTGCAGCGACAGGTGGTGGCCGCGGACCACCAACTGCGGGCACACCACACGCGTTACGCCGGACTCACACACAACCGTCCATAGCTAATTATGAACAAATCTCAACGCAAATAATCCAATCAAATGTCTTTTGAGACCATATACTCTGATTGCAGGTGACTCAAGAAGTTCTAGAAACCACCAATTTTTTTGGACGTATATATCCCGCCAGTCAGCCATTTGGACGTATATATCACGCCACTCAGCCATTTGGACGTATATATCCCGCCAGTCAGCCATTTGGACGTATATATCCCGCCAGTCAGCCATTTGGTCGTATATATCCCGCCAGTCAGCCATTTGGACGTATATATCCCGCCAGTCAGCCATTTGGACGTATATATCCCGCCAGTCAGCCATTTTATTACTTTACTTTAAAATTTTATAAAGCTGTGAATGTCTTTTATAATTTAAAATATTCATTAAGATATAAACATGTTGTCGGCAATAGCACCAGTTGGCAAGTTAGTTTTCCTGGTTTTCTAGCTTAATTTTATAATTATATTTATTTGAGATGTTGATGATCGAAATGTAATATAAGTATCACTGTTTATCCAACCATATGATCACATTATGGCACTCTCGGGTATGTCAGTATTTCACGTAGAAATAAAATAACTGGAATATATATAAAATTCACATTATAATATAAATAGCCGTGGATTCAGCGATAATCAGACGTAAAACGTAAATGTATAGGTAGGTACAACGGGTATATGTTTATAAGAAGTTTTTTTTTTGCTCGTCAAAAAATTCTACTGCTTGGCTAGTCTCTGTGTGTGTGTGTGGTATTGGCCGTCTGCGGTTGTTGCTTGGCGAGTCTCTTTGTGTTGTGTGTAGTACTAGCCGTCTGCGGGTGTTGCTTGGCTAGTATGTATGAGTGTGTGTGTAGTACTGACCGTCTGCGGGTGTTCATTGGCTAATCTCTCTGGGTGTGTGTGTGTAGTACTGGCCGTCTGCGGTTGTTGCTTGGCGAGTCTCTCTGTGTGTGTGTGTAGTACTACCCGTCTGCGGATGTTGCTTGGCTAGGCTGTGTGTGTGTGTAGTACTGGCCGACTGCGGTTGTTGCTTGGCGAGTCTCTCTCTGTGTGTGTAGTACTGACCGGCTGCGGTTGTTGCTTGCCGAGTCTCTCTCTCTCTCTCCCTCTGTGTGTGTGTGTGTGTGTATGTGTGTGTAGTACTGGCCGTCTGCGGTTGTTGCTTGGCGAGTCTGTGTGTGTGCGTGTGAGTAGTACTGACCGACTGCTGTTGTTGCTTGGCTAGTCTCCCAAGCAGCACTCAAGCTTTATAGAAGCTGCATTTGAGTTGCCTTTTAAACTAAAAGCGTTTAAATTAGGCTGTATAAAGGTTTTAGAAGCACTTAAACAGACCTTATAATCACAAATTAGGCCCAGCTACTATACAGCTTTAATGACTATTAAAGCTGTATAGTTGTTGTACAAGTAAAGAAGAAGCTGTTTAAAAGCTGCATTATCACTGTTATTAGGTGTACAATAAAACCCTAAATCTTTAATTATTCTTTTGTAAGTATTTTGTAACGAAAAATGTTTTAAAAAGTTTTTAAAGAGAATAAACGTAAAAATAAAATTGAAAAACATATTAATGAAGAGAAAATTATATTATGGCGACATAATTTTATCATAATTGTAAAGTGTACAGGTTTAATTAGACTTGAAAGCAGTTGATATTCGTAAATTTTCAGTGCGGAATAAAATTTATTGCGTTATGTATACCATACGAGTATTTTAAGTGAAAATATTAACGCGCCTTCAAAACAACAAGATTATATTAATAAAGATTTGTTCTAAAAACGGTAAGTACAATTGCTTTTGAGGTACAATCAAAACTGATTTTAAAATATTTTATGTGATATTCAACACCGATTATGTTTTATTCTAAAAGAAGTTATACGTTCATCACCGACCATGAAATTTTTGTTATATATTTAATAAATTTGTTTTTAATTATCAACAATGGCGATATTTTTTTAAACAGCCTAAAATATATTTTAAAAGCATTATAATCTAAATAGCTGTAAATAGTTTGTTGCGGATTCTTTTAGTCAGCTATAAGCTGCTATTTAGCTGTTTAATGGAATATTTTTATCGTTCAAGAGGTTTAATTGTTAATTTTCATATCTTGTAATTCTTAAAAAAAGGTAGTTAATAAATATCCATACACTTTGAATTTTAGAGATACGTTTAGTTTATTTACTTTATTTTATTTTTCAGAAACTGTAGAGAAAGGGAAAAAAAATCTCTGTCATAATACCTAGCCGATGGGAAATAAAAGGAGAGTTAAGATGTCAAAAAAAAACGAGTTGACATCGCTAAATTTGTCAAAGACGAAAACTCGAGGCCGTTCGCCGCTTGGACCATAATTAAATGTTACATAATAAGGCATTCTATACGATCGTATGAAGAAGCAGAAAGAGAGCTAGATCTCATGGTTCAAAATAGCGATACAGACCTTGGCGATAGAAGGGAAACGCTTAGAAATGACAATTATAATTTTAACGCATTGGCCAACCATTTGGTAAGTACATACTTGTACTTACCATCATTACATCAGGTGCTTAATAAGGTTTTTATACAGCTTTAATGATAAAAAACACATGTTTAGTGTAATAAGATGTTTAAAGTTGTACAGTAGTGTTTTTGTATTATTTTTAAAATGCTAAAGTTTTTGTCTAACACTTAATACAACCCTTATAAAATTTGGGCTGTATACTAATGGAACTTAAAGTTCTTATTGCGCTGGTATATTGATGTTGAAAACGATTGCTTGCTGATTGGGCTGTGTGTGCGTGTGTGTGTGTGTGTGTAGTACTGGCCGTCTGCGGGTGTTGATTGGCTAGTCAGTATGTGTGTGTGTATACTGACCGTCTGCAGGTGTTGCTTGGCTAGTCTCTGTGTGTGTGTGTAGTACTGGCTGTCTGCGGTTGTTGCTTGACGAGTCTCTCTCTCTGTGTATGTGTGTAGTACTGGCCGTCTGCGGTTGTTGCTTGGCGAGTCTCTGTGTGTGTGTAGTACTGACCGGCTGCGGTTGTTGCTTGGCTAGTCTGTGTGTGTGTGTGTAGTAATGGCCATCTGCGGTTGTTGCTTGGCGAGTCTCTGTGTGTGTGTGTGTAGTACTAGCCGTCTGCGGATGTTGCTTGCCTAGTCTCTGTGTGTGTGTAGTTCTAGCCGTCTGCGGGTGTTGCTTGACGAGTCTCTCTCTCTCTCTCTCTGTGTGTATGTGTGTTTGTGTGTGTGCAGTACTGACCGGCTGCGGTTGTTGCTTGGCTAGTCTCTGTGTGTATGTAGTTCTAGCCGTCTTCGGGTGTTGCTTGACGAGTCTCTCTCTCTCTCTCTGTGTATGTGTGTGTGTGTGTGCAGTACTGACCGGCTGCGGGTTTTGCTTGGCGAGGTGCTTGAGCCGCTGCTTGTAGTGCTTCTCCCGCTGCAAGAAGGTGGCGCGCGCCTGGCCGCCCGCCGCCGCCGCGATGGTCGCCGGCCTGCCACATCACTATGCCGGTTACTCCTCTCACCACACCCAGAGATTTACAAGAAGAGCGCCTTAATTCTCCAGTAAAAAAAATATATTTTAATATGAAAATATGTTGTATTTATATATCCAAAATACTAATATCATTAATAACAAATAAATACAACTTTTTAATGAGAGAATTATGCCACCAAATCTTCATGTCGCCAAATAAAATGTATTTTTCCGTCCTTAGATAGTATTATTTATTACTTTGTAATACCGAGAGTAAGCGTCAGTTGTTAAGTGTCACTTTTTGTAAACAATCGAGAAAAAAATAATTTGTGATAATAATAAAAGTTATTAAAAGTTTTGTGATTAAAACCTATTTATAATACAAATCTAAATTACATTTAAATATACATATATTATACATACAAATAAAATATGCATATTCACACATCCATACACTCACGTACGCACTCTTATAAAATATATATACACTAACATATTATTATACTCAACACACGTATCTTGCATATATATATATATATATATATATATATATATATATGAACATACTCACACACATGATTAGACATAAACATATTCAAATTGATTGTTATTAGTTGTTTATGTGCATTGTAACTAAGGAGCCAGTTTCCCACAACACAGGGAAACCTAAAGTGGGAACTGCGCGCTAAAATTATTTTTGTAACTTTTCTCTGAAATAAACAATTTTTATTTTTTTGTATTTATTTATTAATAAAAAAATGTGGGGCGAAAAATAGGCAATTTGCAATAATATCGCTAAAATATTTTTATAAAATATTTTTTGTGTTTTTAGAGAAGTTAGAGACTGTAACGATGACTTTGCGGGGTGTCAAAATTCGTCGTTAAAGTTTGCGATAATCGCTAAATTTGACAAGAGAAATCGATACCGTACCGAGCTTTGTCGATAACTTTGATAATAGAGACTACCAAAAATCGTTAAAACCTGTTATACCTGGCGCGCATGGCGTAGGCGGCGGCCGTGAGCGCGGACTGTGCGTCCAACACCGGCTGGGTCACTATACCTGGCGCGCATGGCGCAGGCGGCGGCCGTGAGCGCGGACTGTGCGGCCAACACCGGCTGGGTCACTATACCTGGCGCGCATGGCGTAGGCGGCGGCCGTGAGCGCGGACTGTGCGGCCAACACCGGCTGGGTCACTATACCTGGCGCGCATGGCGTAGGCGGCGACCGTGAGCGCGGACTGTGCGGCCAACACCGGCTGGGTCACTATACCTGGCGCGCATGGCGTAGGCGGCGGCCGTGAGCGCGGACTGTGCGGCCAACACCGGCTGGGTCACTATACCTGGCGCGCATGGCGTAGGCGGCGGCCGTGAGCGCGGACTGTGCGGCCAACACCGGCTGGGTCACTATACCTGGCGCGCATGGCGTAGGCGGCGACCGTGAGCGCGGACTGTGCGGCCAACACCGGCTGGGTCACTATACCTGGCGCGCATGGCGTAGGCGGCGGCCGTGAGCGCGGACTGTGCGGCCAACACCGGCTGGGTCACTATACCTGGCGCGCATGGCGTAGGCGGCGGCCGTGAGCGCGGACTGTGCGGCCAACACCGGCTGGGTCACTATACCTGGCGCGCATGGCGTAGGCGGCGGCCGTGAGCGCGGACTGTGCGGCCAACACCGGCTGGGTCACTATACCTGGCGCGCATGGCGTAGGCGGCGGCCGTGAGCGCGGACTGTGCGGCCAACACCGGCTGGGTCACTATACCTGGCGCGCATGGCGTAGGCGGCGGCCGTGAGCGCGGACTGTGCGGCCAACACCGGCTGGGTCACTATACCTGGCGCGCATGGCGTAGGCGGCGGCGCGCAGGGCGGTCGTGAGCGCGGACTGTGCGGCCAACACCGGCTGGGTCACTATACCTGGCGCGCATGGCGTAGGCGGCGGCGCGCAGGGCGGCCGTGAGCGCGGACTGTGCGGCCGCGCCGCCGCAGCTCGGCGCCGTCTGCCGCAGCCGCGACGCGAACACCTGCTCGATCACTATCTGCTCCTGCATACGACACAGTAACCGGGTTAGTATAGGAATAAATAAGCAAGTGGTGTGGGGAGTGCGGCGGTACCTGTTGCTTGTCCACGTCGCACTTCTCCAGCACGGCGTCGTCGGGCCCGTACAGCGAGCCCAGACCCACCTGCCGCTTCACCTGTCGCAACAACAACTTATATTAATATAATGTAGAGAGCGATACATTCTGTGTGACAAGTATCCAGAATATTAAAAAAAAAAATGACTAATAGGTACGATTTCGTAGTTTTTTGACTATTCATAAATATCGGTAAAGATGTACATGAAATAAATGATTTTGACTCTGACTTTCGTCCGCAGGCCTTATACCACGTGTGCAGGCTGATTGGATCCCGGGGACGTATGGAGAGAACGCACAGACTGCGAGCGTATAATTTTAGATTGTTATAGCATATAGATTTAATAAAGACTAACAACAATATAATCGCGTTAAAGCGCAACGAACGTAAAATCTTAATTGTTTAACCGACTTCAAAAGAGGAGGACGTTCTCAATTCAACTAGTGTTATTTTTGTGGATTTTACCTCTGTCAAGATAGACTATTTTTTTTTATTGAAAGAGTTGGTCACCAAGTTGGCCCCATAAAATTGTTGAAAGATCTGATGAAGACTGGAACTTCGTAAATATCGAGAGATTTTATTAATATTTCACTATATCGCTGGTCCCGGGCAATAAAGCGGTAATATCAAAAATAAAAATTTACAGGAGAAACAAAAGAAGCTAATTTGTTTATAATTCAGCGAATAGTGGTTCAAAATAAATGATTAATATGTCAAAAGAAAGCTATTTTTTTTTATTAATAAAACCCTCATTTTTATTATTATGACTTAAATATCTAAAGAAATAATTATAAAAAATAATAATACAAATTACAACCCGTAACTTTTTAATTGTAACATCAACAACGACTTTATAATCACATCGACAACTGACAGTCAGAATCGTATATATATAATACGATGTAATTTTCACTTTAGATCTTGAGCGTATCAGCCGATTACCACCTTTTTCAGGGAAATTTTATAACCAAACCTTGATTGTAGTCACAGGATCACTTTCTATTTTATCTTTAGTTTTAAGTTCACGGACACATTCCTTGTTTTTAATGTGCTTTGTGTAAGCTTCTTCACGCTGCACTTTTCTTCTACTATCGGCTTGATGATACAAAGTACATTGACCATTTTTTAAAATGGCCACAACCGAAATAAGTGTTATTACACATATAAAACTATTTCCTGTGAAAGAATTACATTACGTGCGTAAAGATTCTAAAAAAATATATTTAAAAGAAACACTGAATATTTCCAAAATGTACAGGCTGTATGATGTATGGTTCCGAATTAAAATTATTCTAATGACATAAAGATTGCTACAAAACGACAATATGAAACTGTATTTAATACAAAATTTAATCATTCCTTTCATAAGCCTAAAAAGGATATGTGCAGTCAATGTACTTTGTATCATCAAGCCGTTAGTAGAAGAAAAGTGCAGCGTGAAGAAGCTTACACAAAGCACATTAAAAACAAGGAATGTGTCCGTGAACTTAAAACTAAAGATAAAATAGAAAGTGATCCTGCGACTACAATCGTAGCTTTTTATGACCTAGAAAGGGTCCTGACAATCCCTCAATCAGAAGTAGGAATCTTTCATTATAAGCGAAAGTATCCCATATATAATTTTAAGATTTACAAGTCATTAAATGGAAGGGGATACTGCTATGTTTGGCATTATCGTCTAGCCAAAGAGGCTTCAAGATTTTTATTTTTTATTCTGATGGTTGTGCTGGCCAGAATAAAAATAGAATAATTTTTGCTCTTTATTTATATGTTGTCCAAAAGTATGGAGTTAATATGATTCATAGATATTTTGTCACTGGCCATAGCCAGTCTAAAGGAGATTTGATGCATACTCTCTTGCTAAGTTGCGCCTGTTCCGCCGCAGCCCCTGCTTTCACTGAGGTACCTTGGAGATGGAAGGGAGCCAATGTATCACAACATGTAAAATCCCATACAAGGGACCAAAGTCATCCCGTCTGGTCGCTTGCCATCGTCTCGACTTAAGCCGTTGGGTTCCAAAATAGTCGGAATCTAGCCCATGCTAAGCGTCAATGGGCCAGCACTTCTAGAACACGGGAGTGCGCGGTGACCCAGCTCATCATCATCGACATCTGCCGCGCAGACAGCGATGAGGTTCGCACACCTTCAGTCCCAAGCGCTGCGCGCAGTCGCCTGTTATCCCACGCTGGTGGCTCCCAGGCGGCTACTACTCTTAGCCCTATTGTTCGATTTTGATAAATAGTCTGGACGGTAATATGTGGGCATGAACGTTTTGACAGGTGATAACTTGCAAGTCGGTTAAGAGTCTTGAAAAAATGGTGAAAATGCTTGGTAAAATTCCCGTCATAAGTTTTGCGCGGCCTTCTTATATACCATAGAAATTGTGTAGTGCTTTGTTCGCCATGTACTAGGCGCCTACAACAAGTGATTCAAATAGTTGTCGCGTTGTGTTTTGTGTATGGTTCCAACGTCGTATTTGGGTGGCATTTTGTTAGTGGCTTCAAAGAAGAACGGAGATATTGCATCCCTTGGGTACCCAGGGATCTCGTCGCTGAAGCCCCACAACAAGCTATACGGTAAGTTTAGATTTTAAGTAACAAAAGCGGTGCGAAACGCACCCGTGTGAGAAGCCTGGACGAGGTTTGTTTCCCGGCTTCTCGCACACCTATATTTGATCCACGATATACCAAAGTCTTCTGCAACATTAGCAGAGTATTTCGCGCGTCCAGGCAATAATCAAGTGTGGTTTTACAGAGAGTAGTATGTCCGCACACATGTTGTACGAGGAGACGATGTGCTCGTACCTGGAACTCGGTCAGTTGCTGTGTGAGTTTGTCCTTTGCCTTCTGCCGCGGCTTCCTGAACACGTTCCTCAGAATCTCCTCTTTTTCATATTCTGTAACACAAAGCAGTTCACGTTTCAAGTCTTAGTACAAAATATTACGTCTTCGCTATATTTTCAGTACCCATCTTACCGTTTTCTAATACATGTTCAATTTCATTGGCCATGTTTTCATCCACGCCGTCCAACGCCATTGGCTAAAATACAAATAAAAAAATGTCAAATACAAAGACTCAGGACCGTTATACCAATGACTTTCCTTCAGGCTCTATTCCTCCCACCACCTAGTGGGTCCGCGGGTACACATTAGTGACACTCTTGTAGGTTATTAGTGATATCTAGGTGCGTATCGCATTCATGTGACAAGTGGGGACCTCAACTTTAGAGTTTGGTTTCCCCGCTTCTTGCACAATGTATTAACATGTTTAATGTTAAAATATTTGTGGGTTTTGAGTTATAACGGTAAATACATCGTTCTACAAAGTATATAAAAAAATACATGCTTATATACATACAAACATTAAATACAATAAAAAATGCACAATGGCAAAGTGTATTTGATTGGTGTTGCGTGTTGGTATAGTTACGGCGTTGGGCATGAGGAAGGTGGAGTGGATCTCGTAGGCCCAGCGGCGCAGCGTGGGGCCGGGCGCGCCGTCCGCGCGGTACCCGTCCGTGATGATGAGGAACAGGTTGGCGCACGCGCACCTGCAACAGCGCCGCGGTTAGTGTCGGTGGGGCCGCGGGGGGGCGTGGGGCGCGGGCGGGACTCACCGCTTCTCGGCCAGCAACCAGTTGAGCAGGACGGCCATGCGCGCGTTGGAGTTGCGGACGGCCTGCAGGTTGGAGAACAGACCGCACGACGACGAGTTCTCCTGCAACATATTGTTCAACCATACTCCATGTAGACTCAGTTGTAACGACATGACAACACCAGGAAACCCATTCCCACTCTAAGCAAAACAATTTTCGCAAGTTTATTACAGTTGGTTGTGTGCAGTGGCTATGGTGTAGGTGTATGGTGAAGGCTGCCGCGGTGGTACATGACAATATGTTGTCCAGGATGTCATGACATAGATGTTATCTGTTACACGTACGAGTACAACAGTATTTTAAAATAAATAAATAAGTAGCTACGGTGGAAGTGTATGAATACTTACGGAGGCCGGAGAGTCGTCGTCTTCCATGGAGATGATGGCTCGCTGCGGGTCGGCGCACGGCTGCAACACAATGGTCTCTGGTCACACAACCCTCCACGTGTTGGGGCGTGCGTGTGTCACGCCGCCCGACCGCGCAACACTACTGCCTTTGTACCAACAATGCCATCTATAGAGCTAAGGCGCTACGGTTTGGTGACAAAGTTACACAAGCTCAGACTACTCAAAAACTATTAATTTTACACAAACGAAATCCCTACAGTAAACAAATATGGTATATTTAGTCTACATGTGATACTCCTGTCTGCAGTGAGCCACTTGTTAGCCTGAGGCCCTGCCGCGGTCGGAAGCGTTGACGTACCTGCGCGTCGGGCGCGTAGGGGGGCGGCGGGGTGCCGGGCGGGGGCGCGCGCTCCCAGCACTCCCGCTCCGCGCCTGCAACGCCACAACATTGTGTTCTCAATAAAAATGAAACATAAACATGAAAATAAAATTACATAAAGTCTACAAATATCTTTTAGACTAATCTCACGATTGAGACCAGCCATATGTCTAAAAGTATTTTATTTGACCGATACGAACACAATGTGTATGTATACAGCAATTTTTGCACAAGCGTTCATATGATCATTTGTTTTTTGAAAAGAGAAAAATACTCACCTTTTTTTAATTTAAGAATGAGTTTTATAAGTGATACTTAAAGCATAAAAGAAAATCGTTGTAAAAAATACAGCCTGTGTTAAATATTCTGGTTTGAATTTTATATTTTTAGAATTGGTGTCTGTGTGTATGTCTGTGTGTCGGGCATCACTTAAACACTACTGGGCCGTGTTGTATGCGGTATTTTTTTTGAATAGCTTTTAGATCTGGGGGTAAAATAGGATATATGATATACAGTGAGCTTCCGACGAACCATGTTACGCCTCTGGAACGCATCTGCCTGACCCCCCCCCCCTTACTTATTGCTTAATTTGTCCCAAAGGTTTGACTGGTAGAGATACCTAGCGGCATTAAGTCCGCCTTTGTACTTAATTTGTCCCAAAGGTTTGACTGGTAGAGATACCTAGCGGCATTAAGTCCGCCTTTGTACTTATTTTGTCCCAAAGGTTTGACTGGTAGATATACCTAGCGGCATTAAGTCCGCCTTTGTACTTAATTTGTCCCAAAGGTTTGACTGGTAGAGATACCTAGCGGCATTAAGTCCGCCTTTGTACTTAATTTGTCCCAAAGGTTTGACTGGTAGAGATACCTAGCGGCATTAAGTCCGCCTTTGTACTTAATTTGTGCAACAAACTTTTTAAATAAATACACACACCAGCAGATATAGCGGAACACAAAAAAAGGAAGAATTAATATATATTTTTCGTAGCACTGGCCGGTTACATTACTTTTTTATATTTTATAACATATATTCTTTAAAAACGTCTAATTTGAAATTTTCAACAGTCATTTCTTTCATTCGTTTGTTTTCATTTTTCATTCATACATCTCTATCGACTGCTTCGAAGTAGATTTTCCGTTTTCGTAAAGTTCATAAATTCCATTTGAAAACATTATATTGCAGTTTTATGACACTTTTGTGTTTTCTATAATATTTATTGATAAGTTACGAACATCAAAGTATGCCTGATTTAACGCTATCAGTAATCATCAGGGCAGATGAAATGAGAAGAAATGGTCAATCCTACAAATCGATTGAAGCAAGTCTTCGTCGATCGTTATCAACGATTCATCGTAGCATCAAACGGTACAGATTGACGAATTCTCTAGTGAGGAGAAGAGGACAAGGCAGGAAAAGGTGTACTTCAATGACCGTTTTCTACAACTTCAAGTTCGTTGGAACACGAGACTTACGGCGGTGCAGGCCCGAAATGCATTGGAGGAGGTTCGAGGAGTAAGATCGAGTGAGCGGACAGTTCGCAGAAGATTCGAGGAAGTTGGTATAAGCTCATTTATACCCAAAGCACCAAAACTTGAGAGACACACCGCACAAACCGACTATACTTTGCTCGTGAACATCATTATTGGGACTTTGACGAGTGGGGAGAGGTTCTCTTTACTGATGAATGTAAAATTATGTTAAATCAGATTGATGGAAGGCAGCGAGTATGGAGACGCAAAGGAGAGCGTTATTTACAGTCTAATTTTGAAAATACAGTGGCATATGGCGGCGGCTCAATTATGGTCTGGGGAGGGATATGTTTAGAAACTCGCACGGAGTTAGTGGTAGCCGACGGCGGGAATCTGAATGCTGATCGGTATATCAGGGAGATTTTAGAGGAACATGTTGTGCCATTTGCCCCATTTATTGGTAACGACTTTATTTTAATGCAGGATAATGCTCGGGCTCACAGTGCTCGCTCAGTATAGGCATACCTTAACCATGTCGGCGTTACGATGATGGAGTGGCCAGCACGGTCCCCGGATATGAATCCGATTGAACACGTTTGGGACTTGCTAAAGAGGAGTGTCAAATCAAGAATGCCACCTCCTAACAATCTGGGCGAGCTGAAAGACACATTAGTTGAAGAATGGCAGAGGTTTCCCCAAGAAATCATTGGCAACATCATTCGCAGCATGCCCAGACGGATGGAAACCATAATCAGGGCACGGAGGGGAAACACTCGTTATTAAACGTCCATTTAACTCATTTTAAACCGACATAAAATCTAAAATTTTCAACTGTTTCTCTGTCACTACGAAATTTATGAAAAATGCATTTTGTTTAGTTAAATTTTTTTCTTCATTAAACTTTAAGTATTGTGTTGCAAATTAATGTCAAAACATATTAATTTAATTGTTGTTTCATGTTTAATTATTATTTGTTTAAAAATAAAGCTAACTATTTTATACTCTCCCTTTTTTTTTGTGTTCCGCTAATTCAGCCGGTGTGTGTATTATCGGACCCAAATTTTCACTTCGCTTAGCGGTACCCTCAAACCCCGGATTTCTTTGCATCATAATTTGACGTATCACAAAAATAATACATTAAAATATTCAAACATGAAACCGTATTTTTTTTTATTGATATAAACGAAATTAGTTTTTTTTTATTTTAGACTACCTATATTTTCGAAATCATTTTATTTATTTATTTTCGGAAGCCCATTTGGTGGGTTTTTACTAAACCCCAAAATAATACCAATAAATCGAGGGTTTTATACATTATGAAGTGTTCGACATTATTTACTTTACCTTTACGTACAAAGAGGTACTTATGTATTACCACTGAACAAATAATAGTACAAGTAATACTACCTAAAAGACGAACAGCAAATAGTTTTTGTTGTAAAATAAACACTCCTGGGAAAGTGCAGCCATCAGCAAGTTATGTAATACGGTTGGGGAGCAAAATGCATCGGGGGGGGGGGGGGGGGGGAGGCAACAGCCTCAGCCTCATGTAAACCATAAAACAATAATAATCAATATTTATAATTAAAAACTAGGATATGACGAGAGTAGGTATCCACGTGGAAGGCGCCACCTGCCGGTAAGGGGACTTACATTTGTTTGCATGCTCCAAATGCTCTGGTGACGACTGACTCCTGGCATGGGAGGCTGGCAAGGAGCTCCGGTTGTCCGTCTGTAACAGCGACGGCGTACAGCGGCCTCTAGCGGACGAGCTCGGCACCAGTGAGGTACGAGGTTATTGGGAGACGACACCTGACCAGTGGCGAGCTCGTCGTTATTGTCTACAATACTCTACATACACACATGCATTAGATTGTAATTAACGAATAGGAATAGTATAGAAACAGTCGTGAATGTGTTTTAATGAAATAATATAAATAAAGCGTGAAAAGAAAACAATTAAACACGGTGAGAGCACCGCCGCGCACGCGGACCTCGCGCACGCCAAACATCCCTTAGCCACAAGTGTTATGAGGAAGAGAGATATAATAGCAAACGTATAAACAATTAATCATTGAATCGGGCGTTATTTTGCGGAAGTCCATTTTATAATCAATCATTATTATAATATCACGAAGAATATATTTATTAGTAAACGAATAATACAGTTTATTTTCATAATATGACGGTGGGTGAAATAAAGTAGTAAAGAGACGAAAGTAGTAAGTTGTAGGAGGACCACGGTGAAATGAGACTCTAGGAGGTCCAAGGTGGAAAGAGACTGTCTTCTGAAAACCAGTGAACCCTAACTGACAGCGGAATATGGCGAGCCTATACCACTGCGCGAGGGCTCATGTATTGGGTATTATATTGATTTTTATTAGACAAGTCCTCGGGGAATAACCCGTCTGATAAGGAGAGCAAGTGGAGGAACAGATAACCTCTCTTCTACTCACTTGGCTAGATATGCCGATTTATTAGTAAAACTTGTAAAATAACAAAATTAATAAATGATTAACTTTACAGCGGCCCGGCAGAGGACGTCTTGGTGCGTTACCTGTAGGGAGGGCGGCGGCGCGTTGACGAGGGGGTAGGAGAGTTGCGTCGCGATGGAGTTGGGCGTGGCGCCCAGCTCCGCCGCGTCCAGCGAGGCGGAGGCGCGGCGCGGCAGGCTGCGCGGCGGCGGCGCAGGGGCGGGCGCGGCGCGCGGCGGCAGGGGCGGCGGCGAGGCGTCGGGCGCGGCGGGGGGGGCGGGGGAGGTGCGCGCGCGCAGCTGGCGCAGGCTCTGGCTCGTGAGGTTGCTGAGGGAGCGCGGGAGGCCGCCCAGGAAGCCCGCGGCCGCCCCGCAGCTCTGCGGTCGCGGCGCAGGCGCGTGCGTTAGCCACATGTGCTACGCGGTCAATTCACTTTTGATCGAGTGGCTCTATTTACTCGTTCGACGCGTCGAATGATAAAAGTTAAAGTGTGTTCAGTGAGCATGTCCGATTGCTTCGTCGCAGTTGAACTCGACATTGAACGGTTCGCTTTAACGTTTAACGATGCGTCGTTTAAACCAAACTTTCGCTATTCAATCAAAAATAAATTCACTCGGGATGGGTGGTATGACATCGCTGTTGTCGCGATCGCTTTTATATTGTATTCGTTTGTATGGTTTTGTATCTCGTATGTAAATAGGAAATAAACAAATATTTGCTTTAATAATAATTTACATCAATGTATCTTACAAATCTAGCTCGGACGACGAAATGTGCGTGCTTCAAACTCCTAGTGCAATCAACCTGCAAAGTACTGCGATTAACTATCAAAGGAATCGTTGCAAACCATTTTTTCAAACTAATATATTAAAAAAGTTTAAGTTATTGAATTCAATTGTAATAAGTTGGATGAATTCGGCGACAGTTTGGCTGATTTGGAGAGCCGTCTCCCAGTGCTGGATGCTGCGCAGGAGACTATTACTTCTTACTAAAGGGAGGTTGTAAATGTTAAGTCTGAACTTGCCTCTAAAGAACAATGGTCTCGACTTAATAACATTGAAATTAAGGGGGTTCCGCTGGAGAAGAATGAAGATCGATTTGGCATCGTTGACGCATTGAGTAAATCTGTAGGATATGGCTTTTAAACGAAAGAAAAAACGCAGATTAACTACATTGCGAGTTAACATTGAGAGATTAACTACATAATCCAAATCAAAGAGCCACTGACACATGACACGCGTAACCTTGTGGTTTGACAAGTAGTTTTATTATTTATTAACATTTCTCGTGCAAGTAGACTGTCGGTGTTTTATTGTTAACCTAATTTTGGCGATCAAGCTCACTATTTCCTTACATAAAACAGGTTCAAAACTGAGGCAAGTTTCATTAGGACCGATGTTGCTTTTTATGGAATTACCTTATCATCCTTAAAATATGTAAGAGAATAAAAAATGAAAACAATACTGTAATTTTGTTTGGCATTACTTTATGTATCCAATATGCAACACCATCAGTTGTTTGGCATTACTTTATGTATCCAATATGCAACACCATCAGTTGTTTGGCATTACTTTATGTATCCAATATGCAACACCATCAGTTGTTTGGCATTACTTTATGTATCCAATATGCAACACCATCAGTTGTTTGGCATTACTTTATGTATCCAATATGCAACACCATCAGTTGTTTGGCATTACTTTATGTATCCAATATGCAACACCATCAGTTGTTTGGCATTACTTTATGTATCCAATATGCAACACCATCAGTTGTTTGGCATTACTTTATGTATCCAATATGCAACACCATCAGTTGTTTGGCATTACTTTATGTATCCAATATGCAACACCATCAGTTGTTTGGCATTACTTTATGTATCCAATATGCAACACCATCAGTTGGTGCAATCGTAAAGAACGTTATATTTATAACGATATTATATCCTATTTTATTAATCAACTCGTCGACTCCCGCCTATGATAATTTATATTCTGTTTAGTTTGTACATTTTTCGCTATTTCCCTTATAGTTTCGGATTTGGACCACTTGAACAATTACGCTGTGAAGTATTTGTGTTATTAGCACAATGCACACCGCCCGCACTCTCATTGTAAAACATACTCGTACTGTATCAACATCGCATACAAACGAAACAACTCCATATCATGAAGGACCAAACATAATTATTCACAAAATACAATAAGCTAAGAAGCAGACAAAATGGTGGATGGCTCGGAATGATTAGATGTAACAGATGGCTTACTATATAGCTATAGCCTGAGCAGCGAACAAACCAGCCGGCGCCGCGCGTTAACGGTAGTGCCGCACCAACAAGTTAGTTCCTATGTTGTCCGCAATATGGCGACGGTTTGTTTTGCTGTCAGTCTGTATATTGTGTTTAACAATAAATAACAAGCGCCAACTATACTTTTAACCGATTTTTTAATCGTAGGTAAAGTTAATAACCAAATAAATTGTATGTAGAATTTTGAAATTTGTCAATTGTTGCAGTCGTACGCATCGGGTGACAATGAGCGCTACCGCTCTACCTGTTGAGCTTGTCCTGAGCCGAATGCCTATTTACCAGCAATACACTTCTAGATCTATTCATATTTATAGGTATATATTTAGTGATATTAACTAGTGCAGTATGGTTGTCAAACTACCTGCATTAGCAATGTGTGATGAATAACCAAAGTGTTTCTTTCTTTCTTACAAGTTACCTAACTTTATCTAACGGTTACAAAATCGGCGCTTAGATAAACTAAGCGATATTTACTCAAATTTTATTAAAAAAATACAAACAGTATACGAACCAAATGAATACAATAATGACGTCGGTGAGATCAATCATCTTACCGACGTCATTATTTTGGAGAAAATAGTTTATCGTACCATTACCCATTTTTCTCATTCAAATTTGAAAAAAATGAAAACGGATCTGGCTTCACTAGCAAAGCCATCGAGGACCGAACAAGGGGGCGTTATATGTTGTATATTACACTCAGTCGTTGCTGTACTACGACTGAAGCGGGCTGTTAACAATAGTGGTGTTGCTGGTTACCTTATCGACGAGCAGCGCGTCTATCTGATGCTGCAGCTTGCGACACCGCAGCTCGGCCGCCTCCAGCTCGCCGTGCTTGCGGACGTCGGGCACCTTCGTCAGCTCCTCTACACACACACACTTATATCTGGTGCTTCCTCGTTAAATGGGGTATCCAACAATCAATGTTTAAATTTAAACCAGTAATTCCTGAGCATTAGCGAGTTCAACCAAATAAACAAACTACAACTTTATTATGGAACGTACCGTGAGTGATATGATATTGCGTGATTACAAATCATACCATAAATTTACTTTTTTTTCTCATAATATAATAAATAACAAATTAAACTTAAATAAAAATATGAAATTGCTACTTCGTTTTATACTATGCCAGAAAAGAATATCTGTATGGACATCCTCTTGGGTCGCTCGGTCCTGTGTGGAGTGAGGGTGTCGTACCTTTGAGCTCCCGGATGTAATTCCTTTCCTTCTCCAGCATGAGGCGGAACGTCCGCAGGTTGGTGTACTGCACCTGCCTCTGCTTCTCCATCTGCAATGCCACGCTATACCGCTCAATAGTTGTAGTTTATATTGGCTAACCGAGACTGTGAGTGAGGACAGCCTGGCGCGACTAATGAATCAAACATCTTTGTATAAATAATAATAGATATTAATTATATAATTTAAGTATTATATATTATATTACATTTAAATCTGTTTCAGATTTTGCAAATAAAATTATTTGTGTTTGTTCACGGGATAAGGTAAAGTAGCGTGAAAACAATGTAAACCTTTTATCATCAATCTAAATATATATAACTCAAAGGTGACTGACTCACTGACTGACATAGTGATCTATCAACGCACAGCCCAAACCACTGGACGGATCGGGCTGAAATTTGGCATGCAGGTAGATGTTATGACGTAGGCATCCGCTAAGAAAGGATTTTTATAAATTATACCCCCAAGGGGATAAAATGAAAGTTTGTATGATAAAAAAAATAACTATTCCACGCGGACGAAGTCGCGAGCACAGCTAGTAAATATATATTACTTGACAGATATAGACTGGAACCTGGTTGGCTCAGTGGTTTAGTGTACCTTGCCGCGAAAGAAAGAAAGAAAGAAAGGAAGTAAGAAAGAAATTTATTTTCAGTATTTTTTAAATCAATTTAAATATTTTACAAAGAATACTTACATTAACCGGCAGCGGCGAGGTGATCGGGGTCTTGTTGTGCGGAGGGTTCTGGTGCACCGTCAGCACCGTGGACGGGTTGGCTGCAACATATCACACGGTCACGCTCGTGCGTGGGGCGGGGACGCGTGGGGAGGAGACACGCAGTGGGTGGGGAGGAGACACGCAGTGCGTGGGGCGTGGGGAGGGAACACGCAGTGCGTGGAAAGGGGACACGCAGTGCGTGGGGAGGGTAAAAACTCTGGTGCGTGGGGAGGGGACACACTGGTGCGTGGGGAGGGGACACACTGGTGCGTGGGGAGGGGACACACTGGTGCGTGGGGAGGGGACATGCTAGTGCGTGGGGAGGGGACACACTGGTGCGTGGGGAAGGGACACGCTAGTTCGTGGGGAGGAGACACGCTAGTTCGTGGGGAGTGGACACACTGGTGCGTAGGGAGGGGACACGCTAGTGCGTGAGGAGTGGACACACTGGTGCGTGGGGAGGGGACACGCTAGTGCATGGGGAGGAGACACGCTAGTTCGTGGGGAGGAGACACGCTAGTTCGTGGGGAGTGGACACACTGGTGCGTGGGGAGGGGACACGCTAGTGCGTGGGGAGTGGACACACTGGTGCGTGGGGAGGGGACACGCTAGTGCATGGGGAGGAGACACGCTAGTCCGTGGGGAGGGGACACGCTAGTGCGTAAGGAGGAGACATACTGGTGCGTGGGGAGGGGACACGCTAGTGCGTGGGGAGGAGACACGCTAGTTTGTGGGGAGGGGACACGCTAGTGTGTAGGGAGGGGACACCCTGGTGCGTTGGGAGGGGACGCACTGTGGCCGGGGACTTACACTTGATCATGAGCACGACCTGCTGGTGCGTGTGCGCGTGCACGAGCACGCCGTCCACGCGCAGGATGCGGTCACCGGCGCGCAGCCCGGCTCGCCACGCCGCGCCCGCCTCCTTCACCGACTGCACATACACCGGATTGTCTCCTGGAAATATACAAATATGAATCACTATGCACTTGCCAAAATGTGACCGTGTTCGCTCCGCCACAAAAAGGTATCAGAGTAGTGTTCATTGTTTTTATTGTTCAAAATAAATAATTTGATAGGTATAGTAATTCATACCCATCATTCCATATATACAATATTAATAAATTATTTAGGTAAAATTTGGTGTGTACTACTTAATGTGTTTTTATTCTAAAGTTAAAAAGCGACCGACAGCTTTAAGCTCGTTAAGCTGTCGGTCGCAGTTTTACTATACCAACTTGTGAAACTATTTATAATGAGTTTTCGAGTCTATCCAAACATCGCGACGAGCTAACCACTTGTTCGATGAAGACTTATACCATCGGCTACGACCAGGTTTTTACTTTCATCCCGTAGCCATGTTCGTCGCGGACCACGGTCACCGTCAGCAGATCGCCGTTGCCGAATAATCAGTAGGACTCACCAGACAATTTCATCTCGTAGCCATGTTCGTCGCGGACCACAGTCACCGTCAGCAGGTCGCCGTTGCTGAATAATCAGTAGGACTCACCCGACACTTTCATCCCGTAGCCATGTTTGTCTCGGACCACGGTCACCGTCAGCAGGTTGCCGTTACCGAATAACCAGTGGGACTCACCCGACACTTTCATCCCGTAGCCATGTTCGTCGCGGACCACGGTCACCGTCAGCAGGTCACCGTTACCGAATAACCAGTGGGACTCACCCGACACTTTCATCCCGGAGCCATGTTCGTCGCGGACCACGGTCACCGTCAGCAGGTCGCCGTTGCCGAATAACCAGTGGGACTCACCCGACACTTTCATCCCGTAGCCATGTTCGTCGCGGACCACGGTCACCGTCAGCAGGTCGTCGCCGCCGGGTGACCCCGCGCCTCCCTGCATCACCTGAAACGATTAACCACATGAAGCTAAAAAAACGCGCCCCGCGCCAATGGAGTAAGCATGATACATAAATTGTTTCATAATAGTACGATACCGGTGTCGCCAATTTCTGAGGCGAACAAATGAAGAACGGGGAAAAAGGTGTGGCTTCAAATGGCAGCTCAACGCTTCTGACACTTAAAAAACTGCTTGAGAAAAACAAGATACAAGCAAACACGAATGTGTGCGCGTGTCTATGAAGTGTATTGTTTTTTTATTATAAAAAGCTAAATATTTAATTGCATACTTAATAGTTTCGATAGTGTTGCCACAGACAACAAATATTATTACTTATCGATATAAACCAAATATTTTGGGATTTATAGAGATCATCAAAGATTAATAATTATTTATCGATATACAATTGTAATACACACACATATCATCACGGTAACCAGCGGAGGGGTTTTAATCCCACCTCGTCGTAGCCGATGGAATGAGTCTACACCGAACAAGTGGCTAGCTCGTCGCGATGTTTTTAATATACTCAATAACTTTGAAAAATATACTTTGGGCTAATATGATCAAATCAAACTACTTTTCCATGGAACCATGTATCGCAAAAGAAAAAAAAATGGCCTTCTCCATTCAAACAAGTAACGTTAAAATGACCAATTTGTATGGGGAAGTACATTTTTTTTTCATTTGCGACATATGGTTCCGTAGAAAAAATTGTTAGATTTTATCAGCAGAACTTCATATTAGCCCAAAGTACATTCTTTCAAATCCACCCTGATAGACACTTCCGCATTTATAATCCTAGTGGATTTAAAAAATGTAGGTATATAATAATATAACAATAAGTTAAAATACTTTATTAAATTAAATTATTTATTAAATTAAAACACATGCACAACTAACTACATGTACCTACTAAACTCAATCTTAATATTTTTGACCGACCTCCAAGGGGAAGTTATACTCAAACTACAAAAGGCGAAAAACAATTAAATCGTAGCTTGATTCGTCAAAATGTACTGAACATACACGGTAAAAATATAAAAAAAATAATAATTGTATAATATCTCATAACCATGAAAGTATTTACAAAAATCGAGTTTATTATCAACTATAAAATCACATCACTAAATAGTAACTGACAAACCTCGTTGGACGGTTCTGTTGTCGCCATACCTTTTGATTAAATTAAATTGAAAATTATTTTAAAGTATCGAAATTCTCATTAAAAATAAAAACACATCACTAGTTCTTTAACTTCTTACTGTTGCACATAGTTTGACAGTTACCGTCAGATTTTGATATTTTAATTATGGGTTTTATTATTATTTTTTATTAAGGTTTAATATAAGAAAAACATGTTAAATACATACTTGAAAAACGTGACACTGGGTACTTTTTTTTTAGAGTAGTTTCTACACAGCTTTAATGCACAATTAACCATTTTTCCGACAATAAAAGCGGAGCTCTTTTCGACTTTCTCCGCCGAACGCACAAATCAGACTGAGGATGTAAAAAATGTGAAAGTGTGTGTGAGTGACAAATTTGTCACTCGAGCGGCACCCTGCAAATTGAATGATGCTTACTCCAGTAGGGGCGCGCGGACGGGCACGGTTTTTACCTTCATGATTAACCACTACTATACTAATTATATGCACTAACACCGAATACTATAGGTCTTTTACCAGTTTTTAAATTCAATGTCTTGTACATATAACTTTATGTACATATTACTTTTGAATACTGATAAGGTACCGTTGTTATGTTGTTGTGCAGTATATATATATATATATATATTGTAAATATTTAGAGCGTTTTTGGTCTGTAGAGAATGTGCCTGAACCTTCATTCCTGATGACATGAAGTATGGAGAATTATTTAAAAATAGTGTTCGCAGGAATTCCAGTGGCATGTTTATAGCGAGTCTGCCTTTATTGACAATATAGTGGGCATACTTGTCATGCTGCGTAAGAAGATTATATTCTTTGGAACGTTTCCTCTCTAAAAAAACAGTTCTGAAAAAATAATATACTTTTCTGTACTCAAATATCTGGAATTAGGTCATATGACACCTGTTGGTGAAACTGAATATCCGAATGCAAAGTATTACATTCCGCATCACTGTGTGATAAAGGAAGAATCTACCACTACCAAGGTTCGTGTCATTTTTAAGGCCTCTATGCTTCGATCAACAGTTCTATTGTTGATCGAAGCCTCTATGTCTTTCTCTAACGGCTTTCCTGGGCCAAAACTCCAGAAAACCCTAACTGATATTCTTATTCGTTTTCGTCTGAATCACGTTGCCCTTGTAGCGGACCTTAGGCATATGTACCGTGAAGTTCTAATACAATGTGGTCAGTGGAGGTCCTGATGTCCCATTTGCTAGATTATACAGAGATGAACTTAATTACTTGCTAGGCAAAGCTTGTTTTCCATTAAAAAAAAGGTCAGCTGACATCCTGAACTTCTGGTAGACCTGCCAGACTCTTAAGGACACTGCATTCGTAATCACGAACTACGCGTTATCCATACGAAATAAGCTTTCGCGCTTCCAGTAATACTCGATTACTGTTTATCACAGAATTAAATTAATATAATAAACATGGCGTGTTGGGTATGGTATCGATAATGAACCATGTTAAATTCCAATGCCAAATGCTGGGGTTTTACAGATAAAGGTATTTTAAATTTCATATTTACATTGTTTTACAGTTATCTTATGTGTAGCTTTAGTTTGGTCTACCAACTTATTTTTTTGTTCTAAAGTATTGCCTGATTAGTTAACTTAAATTTATTCCTTGTTTTATTTCTTTAATTCTTATTTTGTTTTATTTCTTATTCCACCTGCCTAACTTGCATCTGTACTCTCATCTGTCTTTAAAATAGCAGCAAGAGGGGAATAATATTTGTTTTACATTGCACATGTTATGCAATGTAAAACAAATATTATTTAAAATAAATTGCTATTGCTCTCTTTCTTAATTCTTCTTCTCACTTTCACGCTCTTGGGCTTTATTTTGTCGCGTCTCGGTCGGACGAACATACCGCTTAGACAGCCTCAGGGTACCCAGCGGAGGGGTTTTTAATCCAACCTCCTCGTAGCCGATGGTATGTCTACACCGAACAAGTGGCTAGCTCGTCGCGATGTTTTGAATAGACTCAATAACCCATCTATAAACAGTTTCACAAGTTGGTACAGTGAAACCGGGACCGACAGTTTAAGCTTAATAGTGGTTTTGTTAAACGGCCGGACGTCTTTTGTCAAAATATAGTATATTTCATTACGAGTGCGGAAAGCCTGTCATTGCAAAGAGTTCTGACAAATGTCTACCCAAGCCGAGGCGCAGCTGAAGGTGAGGGTTGACAGTCGGAACAAGTTGCAATGACGGTTCCGCACGTGTACTGAACAACTATTTTTAATCGTCATCATCATGCCAGCCTTTCGCGCGTCCACTGCTGGACATAGGCCTCCCCCAAGGATCGCCACAATTAAAATTTCTATTTTTTATACAGTTGCGAAAAAATGAAGCAATTTATTAAAATAGTAAAAACACAACTAAACTAGCAAATAAAATTTCTGGAAAATGGCGCCAACCGTAAAAGAATATATATAGATATTTTTTATTGTTTTCTTCACCCATTCTGGGTAGGCAAAGGGAACTATGCCCATACAGCCAAGTCTTCAGTAGAATTTTTTTATTGATATGAAATGAAACAAATTACTAGCTACTTTTTAGAAATATTTACATAAATCATAAAAACTTCTATGAATTTTCTTCGTGGTTATAATAGGCTCTTGAAACAGGTGAAATCACAGACTGAAACATGACTAGTAAGGGATAAGGGCCATATTTCGATGTTGAAACGATAGGCGCTGGTGTTTTCTTAAAAAAATGAACAATCTAATAGTGAAAGGTTCAAACTTTCAATAATAGCTTAATAGCTCGCACACGTGATGATATATATATATATATAGCTCGCACACGTGATGATATATATATATATATAGCTCGCACACGTGATGATATATATATATATATAGCTCGCACACGAGAGGAACTAATTACACCAAAGTGTGCTTGGGGTCATATGCATTGACATCAATTCCCGGAGCATGAAAACGGACGCATCACGGGCGGAGGAAGGGGTGGTTCCTCTATACCATAATGCTGTCACATTATCACTACTATTTTTATTAGGAAAGTCTCGCACTCGATTTTTTCAGCACTCGTTTAGAACAGTTTTAAAATTTCCAGAAATAGTAAAACACTACGTGTTCACATACTACGTGTTGTAATAATAATATTCGTGTCAATGCGATCATTGATTCTGGTAGTTCATAATATACACTGATATATGTAGTACAGAAATACGCCGTGCACTCTAAACCAACTACTAATTAGCGAAATAGACGGAAGCATTGCAGAAATAGTCACAGAAACAGCCTGTAGATTAAGCAGTGAGGATGTTGGTGTTAATGATCCTTAGTTGGTGTTGGTGTTAATGATCCTGTTAGTGAGCTGTGGCCGGAGATACATGCCATACTCAGGCATCCAAATAATAGCTAACAAGAATGGCGTATCCATTAGCTATGGAATCGTTAAATACATTATGATGGTTGTTCAGTTAGTGGATATCGAAACTGGAGATTTAATGATGGGTCAATTGAATTTAAAGAGATTATGCAGTAGTTTAGGATTTAAAATAGGTAACTGATTGTATCGCTATTTGATCCACCATGACTAAAAAGGATACTTTGCTGGATATACTGGTACACGCAAGAAATTTGGAAATTGAATATAGTTCGAAAAGCAAGTTGATACTTGAACCGAAACCCTATTCAACGGGCTTATTAATTTAAAACAGCTGAAAATTTACTTGAATATCAGTGGCTGAAGAAGTAATTTATATTCTGGAAGAAGGAAATAATGATTCATTTTGATCTAGAGCTATGGAGGTTTTTGTTGCCATGAATAAGGCTTTTGCAAAAAATAATAGAATTGGTGATAAATTTTCTCAATTTTTCTCAAGCTAATGGTCAGGTAAAACATCTTAATAGGACCTTATTTGACACGTTGAACACTATTATCAGGGAACAACCAGACAAACATTGCTGTGAGGCTCTGGCTACCATACAGCAGCGATGTGTGAAGCACTATAAGTGAAACAACTTACGCAGGCAGGTGAGCGGTTGAATATTAGAAATATATGAGCAAAAAGCACGAGAGCTCTTGAATGAAGACGAAAAATGGCAAATGAAACGTTTCAATGCAAAACGTTATGTGAAGTCTTCTTATAAAACCGGAGAAATTGTGTTAATTCATATCAGTAAAGGTAATCCGGGATATAAAAATATTAAAAGGGAGATTTCCGAGCATACCATATAAAGTAGTAAGAGTACTAAATAATGAACGTTTTGAAGTTTTGGGTACTAGGCCCAATGGCAGCACTCACCGAGTGACAGTCACATATGAAAATATGAGGAATTGGCCGGCTGAGCAAATGTTTGACTAAGATCGGGAAGATATTTCTTTCGCTGCACTTTGATATTTGTGACATAAATGTTGCCATTACCAGGGTTAATCGTGATTTGGAGGCTATTCGGGTTCGCTCGCAAAACCTTGATATTTTAGTTAATCCTTGTAAGACGCAGGTCATGGTCCTTGGTTCTAAACACATGTTGAGTAGATTGGATGTGGAATCAATCTCTCCATTAGTATTTAATAGCATACCTCTTCCTTTTTGCCAGCATGCTAAGAACCTTGGTTTACATATGACCTGCGATCTTTCTTGGAACTATCACATTTCGGAAGTTAGTAAACGTATTTTCGCCAGCATGCATTCGCTCAAGCGGTCCCAGTACCTCATTCCATTTAAGACAAAGATTATGTTAGTAAATTTACTTCTTTTCCCTATTTTAGACTATGCTGATGTATGTTACTCTGATCCTGACTGAAGACCTACTCAATAAACTCGACCGCCTTCTTAACTTGTGCATACGCTTTGTTTTCGGCCTTCGCAAATATGACCATGTATCTATTTACCGCAAACAGTTAAGATGGCTTAATATACGATCACGTAGATCAGTGCACATGCTTTCTTTCCTTTATAACATCCTCTATAATCCTAATACCCCTTCTTACCTAAAATCTCGATTTATTTTCCTCTGTGATTCTCACGATCGTCCTCTTCGCTCCTCTGTTAATAACCAATTAAAGATCCCGTCGCACATCTCCACCAAATATTCCGATTCTTTTACTGTGTCAGCTGCTCGTCATTGGAATTTGCTTCCTCTGTGTATAAGACAGGCTCCAACCATCGGTGTATTTAAACGTCTACTCACCACTCATTATTTGAATAAGTAACTGCCAATTTTTCCTTTAGCATTTTCTGTTTTGATATGTACTATATGTATTATATTGTATGATTTATATAAGTAGTATATTATGTATTGAGTGTATGTTTAAGTATTTACATGTAATATTTAAGTAGTTTATATACTATTCGCTATATGTCTTTTAAATTGTTATTTATTTGCTTTTGCACCCTATGCATAATCTTCCACTCTCTCAAAGGTTAGCTGGTAGAAAATGCCTAAGGCATTAAGTTCGCCTATGTACAATTTTATTTTGTAATTTTGTGCAATAAAGTATTTTAAATAAAAATAAAATATTCTGACTCAGGTCAGGCAGTAATTTCTGACTAAGATCAGGTAGAATTTCTGACTCAGGTCAGGCAGTGATTTCTGAACAAGTTCAGGAAGATATTCTGACTCAGGTCATGTAGTTATTTCTGACTAAAGTCAGGCATATACTGACTTAGTTCAGGCAGTTATTTCTGAATAAGTTCAGGCAGATATTCTGACTCAGGTCAGGTAGTTATTTCTGACTAAAGTCAGGCAGATGTACTGACTCAGTTCAGGCAGTTATTTCTGAATAAGTTCAGGCAGATATTCTGACTCATGTCATGTAGTTATTTCTGACGAAAGTCAGGGAGATATAATAAATCGGTTCAAGCAGTTAATTCTGACTTTTGTCAGGCGGCTTATTTCTGACACATGTCAGGCAGATTAGTTTTGACCTATGTCAGGCTGATTATTTCTGACGCATGTCAGGCGGGTTATTTTTGACGCATGTCAGGTAGTTATTTCGGATGAAATTCAGGCAGTTATACTGACACCGTTCAGGCAGTTAATTCTGACTTATGTCAGGCAGATTATTTCTGACACATGTCAGGCAGATTAGTTCTGACCTATGTCAGGCGGATTATTTCTGACGCATGTCAGGCGGTTTATTTTTGACGCATGTCAGGCAGATTATTTCTGATTCATATCAGGTGGCTTATTTCTGACTCATGTCAGGCAGATTATTTCTGACGCATGTCAGGTGGATTATTTTTGACTCATGTCAGTCGGCTTATTTCTGACTCATTTCAGGCGTATTATTTCTGACTCATGTCAGGCAGATTATTTCTGACTTATATCAGGCGGATTATTTATGGCTTTGCCAGGCGGAATTCTGACAAAGGTCAGGTCAGATTGTTATTTTTAGGTATAGCTTCGAGGACGCAGCAGTGGTCAGTATGGCCGTGTTAGCAATAGTCGCCACGAGCTGAAACTTGAGGAATGCCAGAGGCCCTTGCTGGGCGACAGGGCAGAGCTTCGCTTGCGGACTGAGTGATTGACGTGTCGTTGCCTATTTGATTGTAAAGAATAGATTATAACTTGGACTATATTTATTTTTATTATTATTTTAAGTTAACACTAGTTTATTTTTCTGTGTGTTGTACTGCTTAGATCATATAATAGTCCACGGGCCCACATATAAGGGATTTCAGTGATTAATAACAGGCTGAAAGTTTATACACAGCTTCGTTTTGACGAGACACCCAACTTTTATCATTGGACCAAATTCTGTAGTGGGAGGAAAAAGCGCGATAGGGAGCGAAACACGTCGATTTGATGAGTGTCCCAAATTAAATAAAAACGGTTTCTAAAATTCAATACTTTGAGAAAATACGATGGAAAACTGAGAAAAAACTTGTGGAATACAAAGAGAATGGTACCTTCCGAGTGACCCCCAGCTCTAACATGTCAGAATTGTGACTTGAAAAAAAAAATTAATAACAAGCTGATTTTTGTTTCGGGGCTTGCAAAATATACATTTTTTATAAAAAATGCATCGGCATACAAATTTGTTGGTAATTTTTTGAGACCTACACTCGAAAGTTGTCAAGATAATGTTAATCTTTTTTTGATTAATAACAACTTCTTTATTATTTTTTTCTATTAAGAATCAAACGTATAACGCCATGAAACGTATAACGCTTGCAATATTTTGTAATATATTTTTTATAGAGAACCGATCTGTTTTTATAATTATTAAATATAATAAGTATATAAAAAAAAGGTTTGAGATTGTATTAAGCCTTTGAAAATAGGTTTGAGAAGAATACCCTAGTACTGTTATTTTATAATGCATTCGTCGTGTTTTCGTGGTTATGGGTAATTCTTCGAAACGCGATTTTAACGTGTTTGAATGGTGTTAACGCCAAACGATTTAAGAAATTGTAGATTTTTGTTTTTAAAATAAAAAAAGGGACTAAGATGTATTTGTCGTAGTGAAAATATTGGAGGGCATCAAAAGATTTAAAAAATCATTTTAAATATCAAAAATCTCATTTCCTTTACCGTCCAAAGTAGGGTAAATTTTTGAACCGTAAAAAATATGGTATATAAATAAAAATATGATTTTATAGTTTTTTTTAATATTTCTTATTTATCTATAATCTTAATTTATTTCAAGTAGAAATTTCATCATTCAACTTAATCTTTGTAATAAAATTTTGCAATTACAAATGTGTCCTAAAATTATTTATCATTTCCGTGCTGCGTAGTAAACAACTCTATTGCAAACGGAAAGGTTGGAGAAGTTCTCTAGTACCTTCCTACCCCCTGCCCCAGAAGTGATTGAGTAAGGGCTGTAAACAGGTATGCGCTTCGTCGCACGAGTTTTGCGCCAAAAGTGTTTATACCTTCATTCTAGGTTTTTGTCAAAGGAAAAACGAGTGATACACTTACTCATTTCCATAACGCATATTTTTCTTACTTAATAATTA
This sequence comes from Monopis laevigella, assembly GCA_947458855.1. Taxonomy (NCBI): domain Eukaryota; kingdom Metazoa; phylum Arthropoda; class Insecta; order Lepidoptera; family Tineidae; genus Monopis; species Monopis laevigella. The sequence continues at coordinate 802,524 of OX381577.1, forward strand.
ATTACACAACTTAGTTAATACTTAGAACATCACACGTGGGTTTATTTTGTGTTTAACCATCATACAATTGGAAACAATCATTTTATTTATTATAGAGAAAATAAAGCAGTTTGGTAATCATTTCCATGACTCTCATTTCCATAGATTTTTATGGAATTTTCTATTAGGGAAATGAATTTCCATGACCACTCATGGAAATGATAGTTACTAAGGATGTAAGTACACGTTAGGGAAATGAATTTCCATGACCACTCAAGGAAATTATAGTCACTAAGGATGTACTTACATTTTAGGGAAATTATTTCCAAGACCACTCATGGAAATGATAGTCACTAAAGATGAAAGTACACGTTAGGGAAATTATTTCTATGAACACTCATGGAAATAATAGTCACTAAGGATGTAAGTACACGTTAGGGAAATTATTTAAAAGACCACTCATGGAAATGATAGTCAATAAGGATGTAGGTATATACGTATTTACCACATGATACAATAAGAAACGTTAGGGAAATTATTTCTATGAACACTCATGGAAATTATATTCACTAAGGATGTAAGTACACGTTAGGGAAATTATTTCCAAGACCACTCATGGAAATGATAGTCACAAAAGATGTAAGTACACGTTAGGGAAATTATTTCTATGAACACTCGTGGAAATGATAGTCACTAAGGATGTAAGTACACATTAGGGAAATTATTTCCATGACCACTCATGGAAATGATAGTCAATAAGGATGTAGGCATATACGTATTTACAACACGGTACAACAAATAAACTACAAAATACACTTAACTTACGTAGAAATATTTAATAGTAACGAAACACTATAATCAAGACGAGTGCATGGCCACAACAACAGCAATAGAATGAAGTGGGTCTGCCCTTACTTATCATCCAACCACCCAAGGATGGAATCTAGCAGAAGGCATTAAGATACAGCTCTCTCTCTCTAGTAATAAATTTCTCTTTTTACATATATTCAATTAAAGCTCCATCTTAATGCAAGTCTTATTTGCTACCTTCGAAACAATGCAGAACGCTTTAAGAATTATAGAAAATTGATGTACAACGAATGGACTAAATGTAAATCCAAACAAAACAAAATTTATTATCTTTACCAATAAAAGAAAACTATGAAACGTGAAGCTACCTAAACTATTTAATACCAAACTTACTCTAACACCAGATGTTAAGTACTTATGAGTAACGCTAGACAGCAAATTAAACTGGAGTAAGCACCTGGAAAAACGTAACCTATATATAAACATAAAGGCACCTGAAATGGACACTTGCATATTACCAACCCTTACTTATGGCTCTCAGACGTGGACTTTAACAAAAAAGTTATCGAAACAAATTAGAACATGTCAACAGGGCATGGAAAGATGTCTTCTTTCGATAAAACTTAAGAGACAAAATACCATACATACATACATATCATCACGGGTGCCTTACGGCGCCCGAGACCGCCTAGACGGCCCCAGGGTACCCAGCGGAGGGGTTTTAATCCCACCTCGTTGTAGCCGATGGTATGAGTCTACACCGAACAAGTGGCTAGCTCGTCGCGATGTTTTGAATAGACTCAATAACCTATCTATAAACTGTTTCACAAGTTGGTATAGTGAAACCGGGACCGACAGCTTAACGTGCTCTCCGAGGCACTATAGTGGTGTTGTCAAACAAATGTACATAAATTTTTAAATTTAAAACTCATTGGTACACACCGGGATTCGAACCAGGGACCTAAGCGTTTTTAAGTCCAAGGTCTAACCAACTCGGCCACCACGTATAATGACAAAATACCAAATATAAAAATAAGATCTAAAACAAAAACAATTAACGCATTAAAACATTGTATATTGTAGGGAATAAATGGCTTATAAATAAGTAAATAAGCACCTGGAAAACAAAGTGAAGACTGCCTGTACCGCAATGTGGCAATGCAAAAGACTTCTAGGAAAAACATGGGGCTTAAACCAAAGATTACCTTGTAGCTATATACCACAGTAATAGGAACTACGATCACCTACAGAGCTATAGTGTGGTAGCCCAAAACCACCCTACGCCACAGTGACAGCCAACTTTAAAAACACTGTAAATGAAGAAAACTTTTAAAATGTTTTTTTCAATAACTATACATTGTCATTTCCTTATACAAAACCATTGTATCCATGACAGATTATTTGTAAGATTATCATTTCCATATTAGTTATTTATCATTTCCATATTTAATGCCCATTTCCATAAAAGGCCAATTTTTTAAAACATTATATCTTCGAAACTACAAAACCCAATTAAAGGCAAATTATTCAGCCCCAAAATATCTAGCAAATGACTATGGTATCAACCTCCATAACTTCAGAAAAAAAAGTATAATGGAAATGGGAAAAATCTGACCTATTTGGCGAATTAGCCATACACATGTTAAACTTATTTATCTTAAATAAAGTCGACTTTGGTATTATATTTAGGACTAGTTGTTGGGGATTTCTAGAGTTACTTGGGTAAAACTCTCTTACGGTTTAATTTTTATTTTTTTTATTTCATTCCATGGGAGACAAACATTCCTAAGGACCACACCATCAAGTCAAAATAAATATTTTCATCTTACAAATCAAATATATGTGGTGGCCGAGTTAGTTTGACCTTGGACTGATAAACACTAAGGTCCCTGGTTCGAATCCCGGTGTGTACCAATGAGTTTTTAATAAAAAAAAATATGTACATTTGTTTGACAACACCTCTATAGTGTCTCGGAGAGCATGTTAAGCTATCGGTGCCGGTTTCACTATACCAACTTGTGAAATTGTTTATGGGTTATTGAGTCTATTCAAAACATCGCGACGAGCTAGCCACTTGTTCGGTGTAGACTCATACCATAGGCTATGACGAGGAGGGATTAAAAACCCCTCAACTGGGTATCTTGGGGCCATCTAGACAGTCTCGGGCGCCGTAAGGCACCCGTGATGATATGTATGTATGTATGTACAAATGAAACTAGTAGAAATGGATTTAAAAATCAACTTTATGCAGTGGAAGTAGGTGCAAGAGGAACTCCAGGAAAATCCTTGCTTCGCCTATTGCAGGACCTGGGCCTTCTGAGATCAGCCATTGGAATTTTTAATGAATGTGTTTCCAAGATGGAGCTGACAGGATTATATAGTATTTGGTTGAATAGAGAGGGTAGTCAACACTGTGCAGGTGAGAGTTAAAAGGCCTTTAAACCTACTTTGCGGTCTCAAGCCCGGGAATGCAATCACTCAATGGACCCGGCACCCGCATGGAGAATCCATGGAAAGCGAAAAACGTTTTTTTTATCTCTTTAACAAAATTTGATATTTCAAATATATATAATGAAGCCATATTAAGTTGAGCAAACAAGGGTCTACTTGAAGTATACTGATCCACTCAGCAACTGGCTCTAATGGATTTTTTTTGAGCTACAAAGGCTCTATTTATATTTGCACTTTTGCCCCAAAAAATTAGTCCATACCTGAGTATTGACTCCACATAGCCGTAAAAGACAGCCATTGCCATCTCTAAATAACAAACTCTTTTTTATTTACGTAGGGGAAAAGCAAATCTGTTTATCCTTTTATTTACGATATCAATGTGTTCCTTCTTTTATCATATTGTATGTGGATGCCCAAAATGCACACATTTTAATTCATAAATAGTTTTACCTTAAAAATTAAAATTCATAATATTAGTATTATCCAGATGTAGTTACAAATTATTATTAATAAGTCAATATATTATTAATATCAATTTCATGCTGATTTCTATTATATATTTTTTGCCAGATGTAAGCGGCCCGGGGTACGTCTGTACCTAAATACACCCCTGGCCGTAAAAAATAATGAGTGAATGAATATATTCTTTATTAGCAACAAATTAATTAGTAACATTAATAATTTGTACAAGATTTAGTTTTACCTACATAATTTTATATTTATATTGTTCTTCTGCTTTATACCTCTAGCTATTTTTTTACTTGACTATTAGTTTACTTGACTTTTGTCTATTGGATATTGCATTATTATCTATTTTAATATTATTAATTCACCCTCCTAGTATTTACACCATGTTACTCGATGACAATAAGGCTTTCTAATAGTGAAGTAGAGGCAATTACTTGTACCTAAGTAAAAATTTTATTTGTTAATTTTTTTTCAGTGTTGCAAAAAAAATTTATTGTTAAATGACAGATTAACTACTTTTTTTCTTGTTATATTTAATCATGTGCATCTGGATTGAGAGATCTAATCAAAACCAAGCAAAATGACTATGTTGGCATTTCGTAGCATAATGTAGAAACTTATATATGAAATATTTTAATTTGTAAAGGCGAGGAAAAAAAGTTAGCGTCCAAAAATAGGAGCTCTCAGTCCTGACGTTTTTGAAAAAATATAAAAAAATATTTTTAGAAGTATTTACTCTATGTTATATTTTTTTGTACTAACATTCAGTACACACATCGTAAGAAATAATCAGAAGAATTCAAAATATTTGGAGGTAAAATGAAGAAGATATAAGGCAAAACATGGATCTCTCAATCCAGACGTTTTAGATTGAGTGATCCTTTGAAACACCATGTTAGGCTGAGTAGAAGCAAAAGTTGATTATCCCAGCATTTAATAGTGCTTCTCGACATTATCGCAAAAAATAAATAAATATCCAAATGATAACCGTTAAAAAGTTATAGCAACTTCTTCATTTTTAAAACATCAGGACTGAGTGATCTATATTTTTACATATATCTACTTTTACTTTCATCGCACAGAAAATCTAAAATTCTACGAATAATTAAAAAATCATCTTCTAAATCCTGGCATTTAAACTATTTGTGTAAAGATTGCAATTTATTATATTTTTAGATTTCAATTTTACCTATACAGCAAGTCGTGTAGGGTGACCATGTTTTTTTTTGTTGGCACTCGGTATGAACACATGCCAAACCATACAAATTCAGATTGATTCCGAAACAAATTTTAGTGTTTACTAATACCAGTAAATCCATAGACTAATGATTGATGCCTTAAAAATAAATCTGGATACCGTTATAATTACGACTCAAATTTTCGAGCTACCTGAAAAGCGGTACCTAAACTCAGACTAATCCCGTAACATAACCGTCGAATCTCCTGAAAACCCGTAAACACTAATAATGTGTTTAAAAAAAAACTTTTTTTAAACCACATACATTTAAACCTAAGCAGATTACGAATAGGTCACTGTAAATTCCCTGCTCATATATTTAGACTTAACCTGGTTGATACGCCGCACTGTAAATACTGTATGTGATCTTGACCATCTATTCTTCATTTGTCCATATTTTTCATTACAGCGACTGTTATTTATTAGTTCTTGTTTAGAGATAATAAACAAAAATAAATTCCCTTCTTCTGTACAAGAATTATTAAAAAACACAGAACTATATATCAATATATAAGTTTGTCTTAAATTTCTTGTAAATAATTAGATTATCTTTGTGCTTACCAAATAAATATTATGAATTAGTTATGTATAGTAATTATAATTTAATTTTTTTATCGTTAGACTTTTTATGTTATAATATAGGATTAATTTTGTGTTTCTATTACTTAATTCGATTTGGAACTCTTTCTTTCGTTAGATATAACTATATTAGATTCAATATGTTTTAAGATGAATTTTGTATAATTTAATATTTAGTTTTAAGTCTATCTACTTTTATATACCTAATTACTACTAAATGGTATAAAAATGTATAAAATTTAGGCTGATGGTCTTTGCTACCAATGCCTTAATAAATAAAAAAAAAAACATACATTTAAAACCTAGTCATTTTAAATTTCTTTAAAACGGTAATGTTTAAAAAAAAAAGATATTATAAATACCAGGAAGTACCGTAAGCCCCAAAATAGCCTGTCTAAAAATGAGAACACAATATAGCCACCCGCGACACAAAGTCAATACAAAAAAATTACAAGTGCGAAAACTCGCCCGCGGAGTGTTCCGAAGGTAGCGGAGGGGTTTTATTTCCACCTCGTAGCAAATTGTGAGTCTACACTACACTGAACAAGTGGTAAACTCATAGCGGTATTTGTTTAGACTTAATCACCCATCGGTAAACAGTTTCACAAGTTTATATAGTGAAACTAGGACCGACAGCCTAACGTGCGCTTATCTTTGACTTGGACCCTTTTACACCTACACCTATTAGGAGATATTTTACTATATATATATATATATAAGTACCACAAATTTCAAGTATATCCGACCAGCGGTTCTCGAGATATTCATGCCGACAAACAAACAGACACCTAAGAGTTCTTTTTTTGAAAAAATAAATAAATTCGGAACCCTAATGAGAACACAAGTGACTGGACACAGAGAAACGTTTAACAAGTAATTTGTACTTTGTGAAAATTATTACAGCATTTCCTTGATATTTATACTTCCATAGTACCTTCACACAATATAGTATTCCAGTATTCTGTGCTTAAATAAACGTCAAAACGAAATATATTAATATCTAAGTTACTTCGCCTCTCAGGGGAGCGGCGTTATCAGTGACAGTAATTTTTAGTGATGAAATCCATACACTTAAATCAATAGGCAAATCAAATGGTTTATTATGTATTTTTTTAGCATTGATTTACACACAACTTGTAATTTTACTGCATTAAAATGAAAGTTAAACTATACATATTTACAGAATAATATGCCATGCTTCATAAAAATTAAAAAAAACATGGTCACCCTACACGACTGCTGTATGGGTAAATTTGGAATCTATAAATCTAATAAAGTGCAACCTTTACACAAATTGTTTAAATGCCAGGATTTAGAAGATGTTTTTTTAATAATTCGTAGAATTTTAGATTTTCCGTGCGATGAAAGTAAAAGTAGATATATGTGAAAATATAGATCACTCAGTCCTGATGCTTTAAAAATGACGAAGTTGCTATAACTTTTTAACGGTTATCATTTGGATATTTATTTATTTTTTGCTATAATGTAGAGAAGTACTATTAAATGCTGGGATAATCAACTTTTGCTTCTACTCAGCCTAACATGGTGTTTCAAAGGATCACTCAATCTAAAACGTCTGGATTGAGAGATCCATGTTTTGCCTTATATCTTCTTCATTTTACCTCCAAATATTTTGAATTCTTCTGATTATTTCTTACGATGTGTGTACTGAATGTTAGTACAAAAAAATATAACATAGAGTAAATACTTCTAAAAATATTTTTTTATAATTTTTCAAAAACGTCAGGATTGAGAGCTCCTATTTTTGGACGCTAACTTTTTTTCCTCGCCTTTACAAATTAAAATATTTCATATATAAGTTTCTACATTATGCTACGAAATGCCAACATAGTCATTTTGTTTGGTTTTGATAAGATCTCTCAATCCAGATGCACATTATTTAATCCTGGACAAGACTGGAAAATACTTACATCTACATACATCATAAAATTCCAAAACGAACTAGCAGTTCCAGCCTATACACCAGACACACTGTTATAATCTCAGTGCTTAAAGAAAGGCCAAGATCCGTATCTTGGCCTTTCAAAGTCGTCCATCCTGATTTTATTATTATTTGATTGGGTAGTAAACACAGTGAAGGGTAAACTTGAATATACCTAATAGTTTTTGTTTCTATTAATTTGTCTAATCTATTTTCAAATATGTTCACATTATAGTCATTGTTTACCCTACCTGGTCAGCTTACCTATTGGTTTTCTACAAGGTTTCAAAATATTTGTCTCAATAAATTTGTATTATAGTTTTGTTTGGCTATAATAATATTCAATTGTTTCCTGTGCTGGATGACCTTCAACGTCTAACCAAAGGATAACCAAAGCCCTTTTAATAGGATCTGATTCACTTGTAATATCATAAAGCAAAAGTTATGATGTCATTATCTAGCAGGTACTACCTACGCGCATCATTGAAGTTATATAAAAACCCTTGTTAGCTAATTCTTCTATCATCCTATTCCTAGTTAGTCAGCACTGTTTTTTTGTACCAAATCTCTCTCTAAGCACGACCAAAATTAAGGGATAGTTTCATTTGTTAAAACTTCAAAAAGAAACCAAATAATGTAACATTATAAAGTTATATCGAAAAACATTTTATCGCCAGCGTAAAAAGTTAATAAATACGAACCGTTGTTTATCCAACATAAATCCCTATCGAAGACACCAAAACACTATTCACAGAAACAAATAAACAAGGACCTTCCGACAGATTTACAATCTTTTAACACATTTAACACTTTTTTCAACTTTTAAAAAGTAATAAACACATAAGAAAACCACCTTCTGTATGGTATTCAATCAATGTAAGAGTTAATTATAACAAAATTTGAACAAAATTCCAAAAAATATTCAATCTCCCATTTGTCAAAAATCCTGAACGAACACGACACGGCCATTTTTAAGATTTTTCCCCAATGACATGACATGCCCTAAGGTCCGAATCACCATATAATCGGTAATCATTACTTTTGTCGATGTAGTTAGATTATATTAAATTGCTGTGATAGTTGGTTGGATCCGTTTACACTACTGTTTCTGGATCTCCGGTTCAAACCCCGGCCTGTACCAAGTGTAAAAACTGTGTGCAGGTTCTAAATATGGAAGGTAGGGGTGATGAAGATTGCTTAAATAAGGAGTTTAACTATAATAAAATAGATAATAAGACGAAACAAAAACTCTATATTGGTAGCAGAATGCGAAGTGTCACAAAACATAAATTTGACATAAAATAAAAAATAAAACCTTTTGAAGCTTTAGTTTTAAAATAATCCAACATACTGCGGCCGTTGCAAATTCTAGATAATTTGCAATAAATAGTTTATAAATTTAATCTTGCTGGAACACTAATTACTCTCCCTGATCGTGTCTTATTTACGTTCTTAATTTTTTCTTCTATCTCATCATGACTTTTAGACATCTCATCTTCTTCTTCATTTTTCGATGACTTAACTTCTGAACTTGAAACTTCTAGTGGATATAATTTTCGTAAAGCTCTAACCATTTCACCCTTAGCTGTTTTTACTCTGGCCACTCGACTATTGCCATCTGCACCCTTATATATTTCCAGTACAATACCTAGTGGCCAATATATTCTTTTAGATTCACTCTCAATAATAATTATATCTCCAACTTCTTAACATTATTTTCTCTGCCTTTGTTAATTAATTGTGATAAATACTCATTTCTAAATCTCTGTCGTAAATTTTTTCGTAATGTTTGTATTTATGCATTTTTATAAATTCCTTTATAGGATAATCTTATATTAAATTTTTAAAGATAAAAATGCAATGAAAAAATTCCTGGTGACGAGACTCGAACCCACGAACCTCGCTATCGCGGCAAGGCGCTCAACCGCTGAGCCAACCAGGTTCCAGTCAGCCCTCACGAATTTTGTCATTGCTTGTTATCTACTTATACACAGACGCCCTCTATTAGCTTTCTTCTAATAACTCTTATACGAGTGAAGTCAGAAGTCCTAGTTTCTAATACTAGATGGCAGAGGAGTCTGTTTTTTGTTTTTACTTTTTTCAGTATTTTATATTTATGCATTTTTATAAATTCCTTTATAGGATAATCTTATATTAAATTTTTAAAGATAAAAATGCAATGAAAAAATTCCTGGTGGCGAGACTCGAACCCACGAACCTCGCTATCGCGGCAAGGCGCTCAACCGCTGAGCCAACCAGGTTCCAGTCAGCCCTCACGAATTTTGTCATTGCTTGTTATCTACTTATACACAGACGCCCTCTATTAGCTTTCTGCCATCTAGTATTAGAAACTAGGACTTCTGACTTCACTCGTATAAGAGTTATTAGAAGAAAGCTAATAGAGGGCGTCTGTGTATAAGTAGATAACAAGCAATGACAAAATTCGTGAGGGCTGACTGGAACCTGGTTGGCTCAGCGGTTGAGCGCCTTGCCGCGATAGCGAGGTTCGTGGGTTCGAGTCTCGCCACCAGGAATTTTTTCATTGCATTTTTATCTTCGTAATGTTTGCAAATACTTTAATCTATTATTTAAAGTTCTATCGTCGACTTCATCTAAATCGGTAGTATCATTTGAAACTAAACTTTGCATAAAACATGCAGGCATCAATGGTTCTAAATTATCTTTATCGTCTATATAAGTGAAAGGGCGCGCATTTAAAACTGCTTCGAAATCACAGATTAGTGTTTCTAATTCTTCATAGCTTACAACTGACTTTCCTAAATTTATCCGAATAAGCTCCTTTATCATACGCACAATTCTTTCCCAGAATCCTCCCCAACAAGGAGCGCTAGGAGGACTTCCATTGAATTTTCTGTATAACTGCCTCATCTAATATTTTATTCCAATCCAGACTTTTTAATAAATTTTCAGTACCAGTAAAATTTGTTCCATTATCCGTATAAATAATTGCGATTCGACCACGGCGTGCAATGAATCTTCTCAATGCAATCATAAAACATTCAGTAGATAATGATTTAACTAATTCAAAATGAACGGCTCTATATACAGCGCACGTAAACAGGACGATCCAACACTTCTCACCAGTATTTAACATTAAAGGGCCTGCTAAATCAGCCCCAGTAATCTCAAACACTGCAGCATTTTTTACTCTATTACGAGGTAAAGGTGCATATGGTGTAACACAACCCTTACTTTTATACCTTCTACATATTACACATTTACCTATTATTTTATTTGCTAACTTTTTAACCCCTGTTATCCAAAAAAATTGTCTTAAATTGGTAACTAAAGTCAACGCACCTGAATGTTATAAATGTATGTGTCGCTGATAAACTAATCGTTGTACAATCTCGTTAGTTCCTGGTAAAATAACAGGATATTTAAATTTTCATCTTCATCGCTTAATGTAAGTCTAGTAATAATTATTTTTATACCGTCATTATCAACATAAATTTGCATTCCTTTTATTCTTTTAAGTTCTACATCTGAATTCATTTCTTGTTGTATTAATATAAACAACTTTTTTTCAGCCTTTTCTATCTCTGTATATTCTAATTCTTTACTACTAATATTATTAACCTTTTGGCAATTATTTACAAATCTCAATAACCAAGCTAACATCCTAACTATCATAGTATATTTATTAAAATAACTCAACAAATTCATAAACTTTTTATTTACACTATCTACACTAGCCAATATACACTTGCGTCGTTCTTTATATATTTCATCATATTCACCTATTACATGTGATATCGGCCATTCCTTTGAATCTAATAATAACCAAGTCGGTCCCAACCACCATTTGCTTTCAAATAAATTCTTTCCGTCACATCCTCTGGACGGTAAATCGGCTGGGTTTAATACACCTGGTAAATGCCTCCAATTGTATAAATTCGAATTCTCTCTTATCTCTTTAACACGATTATTTACAAATATACTCCATTGGTCTTCTCTTTCAATCCATGCTATAGCAATACTTGAATCTGACCAATAGTAAATATCATAAGAATCTTCACTAATATCAAACGACAATTTAAATTGATTACATAACCGTGTACCAATAAGCATAGCCATCAACTCTAACCTGGGTATAGTCATTTTTTTTAATGGCGAAACTCTTGACTTTGCTGCTACTATGCGAACATTTACTTCATTATTATATACAGTTCTTAAAAATATACATGTCGCATAAGCAACTTGGCTGGCATCGCAAAATACGTGCAAACTTATTTCACATTTTTTGATATTATATTTTGATAATCTTCTTGGAATGCGACATTCTTGTATTAAATGTATTGACTTAAACCATTTCTTAAAACTTTTTGCATCTTCATCTCTTAATTCATCATCCCATCCATAACTATTCCATGTGTTCTTTAAAATTAACTTTGGTGTTAGGGTAGCTGGGCAGGTAAATCCTATAGGATCAAATACTTTTTGCGCTATGGATAATAAAATAAAAAACGGCGGGTATCGAGAGTAACATTCCTTGATCCGAGCTGACATGAGCGAATTCATGCACACGTGTAAATGGGACTCCGAATAAATTCCCGATTCGGATTCCCATCACTTTAAAATCTAATGGCATTAAAAATAATAATGACAATACCAAAGGCACGGGTTCATGCCTGTGGAAATAAGAAACAAAACATCAAAGGGAAAATGAATAGGGGTGCGGTTTTTTAGTGGGTACAATCCCACACTCTCCGGAGGAATTATGACTTGGGTAGCCAATGCATAACTCCTCCGGAGGTAAGTCTTTTGAAGATTTTCCTGCACCTCTACAAAAAAAAAAAAAAAGTTCAAATTGACCTGTACCCATAATTTTCTTTGATTTTTCTACAAAACAACTAGTCTCCTCTTCAGATTCTATACTCAACACACAGTTATCAACGTAAAATGAATTCTTTAATTTTTGTGCTATATTCTGTAGCATATCAGAGCAATTATCTAAATGAAAATTAATAGTCGCTGTTAATAAAAAGGGACTACATGTTGCTCCAAAAACAACACGGCAATGTCTGTAAATCATAATATGATCCTCCTCCTCCTTCCACCATAAAAATCTAAAGTAATCTCTATCTTCTATTGATACAGATATTTGCTGGAATGCCTTTTTAATATCTGCTGTTATCCCAATACCATAAGTTCTAAATCTATTTATTAATTTAGGTATAATTTCTAATAAATTTACACCCTTTTCAAGGCAATAGTTTAGTGAAACACCATTGCGATCTTTTAACGAAGCATCAAAAACGGGTCTTATCTTCGTTGTTAAGCTAGATTATTTTATTACTGCATGGTGCGGTAAATAAAAACATTGTTCATCAGTATATTCGACCCCTCCTATAATTTTTACCTCTTCCCATTCTTTAAATACTTTACTGTAAGTTTCTAATTTTTGTAATCTACTTGTAGTTGACTCCAATCTCTTCTTAGCTATATTTATATTATTTTTCAATTCAGGGTGTCCAAACTTCCACGGTAATTTCACTTCATAACATTGTTCTTCATTAATTTTAATATTTTGATTAAAAAATTAAATCACCTCTTCGTTCATTTTTTGTTTACTTTTTTGTTCATGCGGATCCCTAATTCCTATACATTCTAAATCCCATAAGTTACTAATATTATCTTGATTAAAATTAACCAATGTACACATATTTGAATAAATCCCTACGTGTGGACCCATAATCGTCCAACCGAATTTGGTTTCCATTGCAACTAAATTGTTTTTTAAATTTAAAATATTACCTGTCATTATTAAACCAAAATAGTCTGCACCTATCAATAAACCAATTTCCATATTGTCATCCCCGACGTCGTTTAAATTATTTTTTTGTTGTGAAAATAATTTTAAAAATTCGTTTTTATTTAACCGAGGCACAAAACCGCAAAGTTGTTCTTTATCTAAAACTGTAATATTTATACCAAAACTTTCATCTAAACTTTGCATAACAAAATTATACAACTCATGGTTTTCAGTGTTTGTTTTAATTCCGCCAAATAGGCAGTGATTTAATGTTTCTGTCCCTAAAGATTTGGCGATACTCTTTTTAATATAACTTTGTTGCGCCCCAGAATCGTATAATGCTCTAATTAATAATTTATTTTTACCATTCGTGACTGACACTAAAATAGTTTGTAGCAAAGTTGTTACACTTTTATTACAAAACAATGCGGTCTGCTTTTATTTGTATTTTCACGACTATCATTACTATATACATTTTCTTTTATAATATTAAGTTTTAAATCAGGACACATACTTATGCAGTGGCGTTTTGTACCTACATATTATACACTTGGGAAATGATTTACAAATTCTAGCTCCATGCCCTAATTTTAAACAAATAAAACAACATTTTTATCTTTTAAATATTCTTTACGTTCTTCGAATGTCATTTCTCTGGACTTTATACATTCGGAACTATTATGATTGGATTTGTTACACCAAATGCAACTTACCTTTTTAAATGATTTTTTATTACTAGTAAATATGCAAGCTGCAATCGGTACTTTACTGTTTAGCAAACCCGATGTACAAGGTTCATTATTATTACTGTGTGATCTCGCTAACCTTATCCGTTGTTCACTTTCAACCTCATCCTTCAAAAAATTCATAATATCTAAAAGTTGATTACTACTGTCCCTCCGTCTTGTTCTCTCCCATGCTAACAATAAGTTATTTCAGGAAGACTTGACTCTACTAGAGGGTACAGGATGCATGCGCATTTATCATTTGTCACGCCCATGGTCTCCAACGCCTGTAACTGAGTATTGAGAAGATCAAATAAATTATTTAGTGGCATTCTTCCTTCATCTTTAGCTTGAGACAATAAAATATTATTTAATTGTCGGACGTAATTTTCTATGAGTAGTTGGTCACGTGCGAATCGGTTCTTTAACTGTTCTATTGCATGGTGGTAATTTCTACCGGAAGGGGGATAACTAATAACTAACTGTCTCGCTTTTGAATCTGGTACTGTAGCCTGAACCAAATACTGGTACTTATCATTATCATCAATATTTTCTTCATCATTAATCTTCTGAAATTGTCCCCAAAATCCTAATTTCTCCGTCAAACTTTTGGAGTTCTAATTTAGGGAGTTTAAAATTTTTATTGTTTGATTTTATTGTTAAATTGGATTTCATATTTAATATATTATTGTGATTACTTACAGTTTCTATATAATTGTCATACTTGGATTTCATTTTTAACCACCTTATTCTATACGCCTCGACTTTATCACACTCTTCGTCAAATTCTATTTCTTTAATATCTTTGATATCGACATTCAACCTTTCTCCTTTAATTTTTGTGTCGATTTCCTGTAAGCTAACGGCTTTTTCCTCTAGATAATTAAATGCAGCCCTTACCTCACTTATTGACGACGCATCTGCCTTACCAAGTAATTCCTCTAAATTATTTTCTGCCCTTGTAAAAAATCTCCTTATTGTTGCTCTTTCTTTACCGTACAATTCCATTTTTCATAAGCTAACGGTCGCCAAAATATGTAAAAACTGTGTGCAGGTTCTAAATATGGAAGGTAGGGGTGATGAAGATTACTTGAATAAGGAGTTTAACTATAATAAAATATATAATAAGACGAAACAAAAACTCTATATTGGTAGCAGAATGCGAAGTGTCACAAAACATAAATTTGACATAAAATAAAAAATAAAACCTTTTGAAGCTTTAGTTTTAAAATAATCCAACACCAAGGGTTATTAATTTTATATTGTAAGTTTTGGTATTTTTTATAGGTACATTTGCTTGATAACACCACTAAATGCTTCATAGTACATTAAGCTCTCGGTCCCAGTTATACTATACCAACCTCAGACGAATTAGCAATAGTCGGAGAAGACAGCTGGGGTTCTAGAGCAAAAGCAGGGGAGGCGACATGTCGCGTCGCCTCAGTCAAAAACGTATGTATTTTGACAGTGACAGTAGGCGTGAGGTACGCTGTCACCTGCCAAAGTCTATACAAATTTGATTGAAGGTGACACGACCTGTCGCCTTCCCTGATTTTTCTCTAGGGGTCCAGCCAGAGGTCGTATTTCCTTTTTTTCTGCCACTAATGCGGGACGAGGTAAACACATAATATTGTTAGCAATAGTCGCCACGAGCTGAAACTTGAGGAGTGCCAGAGGCCCTTGCTGGGCGACAGGGCAGAGCTTCGCTTGCGGACGTGAGTGATTGACGTGTCGTTGCCTATTTGATTGTAAAGTTGTTTTATTTAAAGTTAACAATATAAAACACAAGTATGGCCTAAACACACACTAATGCAACTAGTGATGGGCGTAATAAGTTACCAAACTTTTATTGTAATCGGTAATCATTAGAATAATCTAATATTTAATTATAAAAATATGTAAAAAAAAATATTTATCATTTTTTATATTTAAATTTGCTTACGTTTATCTCGGTCGGTGGTAACCACACAGTGTAATACTGATAAGAAAAAATAACGCACGCAAATTGTGTACATGCCTGACGTCCAAGTGTACAACAACCCAACCGAACACACGCTACATAACCAACCAGTTTAAGACTAGGTGGTTAGCTGGTTCCATAGACCTGTCAATAGTTGACTGCTTTGCAAAAGTGACACCGGCGACCAACCCAGTGGCGGATTTATGTTCCTTTTTAATGTAGGCCACTTTATTCCGCCGCCCCATGTACATTTCTAATTAAAATAATTTTCCTTTTGTGGTAAGGAAGGCACTAAACCTAAATAAACGAATGAATTACTTAATCATTAAGAGAGCGGAAAAAAATACGTTAATCGTAGTTTACGATGTACATTGAAAAATAATTAATTTAAATAGTTTATAATGTAAATTACATATTAAAAACACTATATACGTTATAATAAAACGAAAACAATTATAGTTTATAGCACTTTTGCTATAAAAACTAGCAGAAGAGACATTACAAGGTATTTATGTTTGGCGTTCCAATTGACTGTTTCGTATGAAATCGTTATAAAATTCAAGTTAGATATTACCTATAGCTTATTAGTATTAGTGAATATTGACTATACTATTTTCTTGTTCTCTTCATGTTATGTAGGAAAATTACTAATAACTGTGAGTGAGTGTGAGGTCAAATTTATAATAAGTAGGTAGGGTAGGTTTGTTGAACAAGAACTTTTAATATTTTTAGCCATATAATTTTAATAACATTTCTTCTTTTGGATTAATAATAATATTTAAGTATTTATATGTATGTTATTCATTGACAGCCTCCTCTACAGTAAAGGCATTCCGCAAGGAAGAGTATTTTATTGTGATGGATGGTGAACTATACTAAAAGTATATTAATATGCCATATGCCTAGATGCCCAACTACTAATACTGCATTACACATCACCCTAATAAATTATAATAATCTTTTTATAAACAGGTTTTCTTTTATGTGGTGTATTGTCATCACAAGAATTTTAATAAATTATTAAGTAGTTGTTCAAATGTTCCCCTTATAGTAATAGGTACTTAGGTATGTGTTTTGTGAGGATCAGTTACTGGGTGTGAATTGTGTTTTCAGAATCAGTCATGCCTCCTACCACAAGAAGAGCTACTGTGGTAGAATTAGAACAAAAACTAAAAACTGCTCTGGTTGAACTAAAAAAATCAAAGTTACTGTGTGACCAACTTTTGAAAGAGCGAGATGATGGTGAGGCTGAGTTATTGGACATCAATGGCAAAGTTAAGGAGTTGAAAAAAGAGCTGAGTGAACTCCACACCCAGTATAGTGATGTATGTAGTGAACGGGACCAGGTACAGGAGCAGCTCTCCGCTGTTGGCCTGTACAGTGACTACTATGTGCAGGCATTAGATCAGATCCGGCATTTAGAGTTGCAGCTCAATGAAGCTCTAAGGACTATTGAAAAGTTTGAAGAGGAGAAGGAGAGGTGCCAGTGTGAACAAACATTATGTTTATATGATGAGTTGGTTGACAAAGACTTAAAAGTGAATAATGTAGTTTCAATCAATGGTGGTTATTTTAGCAATAGGAAATACATTAAGCTTTTAAAATTTATTAAAAAATATAAAAATAAGTTAAATAACAGTTATATTAGGTCTAGGAATATATCATTAAAAGCAGACTGTCGTAGGCTTATGTTGGAAGCTAGACAAAATAGTGAATATATAAATAATTTACAGCATCAATATGATAGTGATTCAATTAAGTCAAAAACTGAAATAAATAACTTGCATCTATGTCTATCTGACTTGACAGAAAAATACCAATTGTCACAGAATGATCTTACAGAACAGATTAAGAATATGGATGAGATTCTTCAATTAAGCAAATATAATGCAGAGAGATTTGACTCATTTGTGAATAAAAATTGTTGCTCCTGCGAAAACCGAGTTAATTTATCAGATACAGGATCTTCAATATCATATTCCAGTGTGGTTCATCCAAAGGCCATCACTAACAATACCCTACTCCTCACAGACAGTATTGGTGTTGGAATGGGCCAAATTTTTAATTATCATTTAAATCATTCTGTGACTAACTATTGTATGCCAAATAATAGTTTTAAGAATATAGTAAAGTCTATTTCCTCCAAATTCTACAATTCATATAGTAATGTGGTTATTATGGTAGGAAATGGATTGAACACAAGCAAAGGTGACTTGTTGGACAGTGTGGATATTTTGTCACAACTTGGAGTAAGGAATGTTACATTATGTACATTCCTTTATTCAAACAAATATTCCACCTCACAAAATAAACATATTCATTATTTAAATAACTGTATCTATAATATGACATGTTATAATGATTTGTTTACTTTATTTGATATTAACAAATTTGTTAAAAATATTTATATGACCCAGGATAGCTTTAAACTACCTATGAAGGTACAAAAAACTATTGCTACATTGGTAGCTAATAATATATTATTAAGTATTGACTCCACATCATCATTTAGTAGTAGTACTAATAATGTTGTGGTACAACCATGTTTAAACTTTTAGATGTGACAATAGAGAAGGACAATTGTAAGCTTACCTTAATACATCAAAATATTCAAAGCCTCTCTAGCAAAGTTCTCAATATTGAATTATTAATTGAAAAATATAATTTAGATTTGATGTGTTTTACAGAATCCTGGCTAAAAGCAGAGAAAATGTGTTTCAATATAAATAACTTTGTAGTTGCTAGTTTTTTCAATAGAAATTCCTGTGAGGGAGGTGGATCTATTATCCTAATTAAAGATACACTAAAATGCAAAGAGCGGAAGGATATTGTAAAACTATCACTTGAACGTGTTTGTGAGATCTCATGCGCAGAGATGGATACCTACATTATTCTATGCATATACAGACCCCCCGCCTCTGCTTTACATACTTTTATTAATATAATGGAGGATGTTTTGTCAAAAATATATGATTCAAATAAACAAATTTTTATATGTGGGGATTTTAATATAGATATCTTAATAAATAACAGCGACAAACAAAAACTTATTTCATTGTTTAATTCTTTTAATTTAAATAATGTATTCATGGAGCCGACTAGGATTACTTCAACTAGCCGGACTTGTATTGATAATATATTTACTAACTGTTCTCTCTTAAGTAACTCTATTATTACCGGGGTGCCCTCCGACCATAAAGGTTTGTTAGTTAGCTTTCAGTCTCAAATTAAACCTATAAATAAAATTATTAGGTATAGACCCTTAACAGATAATAAACTTAATAATTTTAATGAAAATTTAATGAGTGAAATGTCCAGATTCATATATAATATTAATCAACCAAATGTTACATATTCCAATCTACATAAAATTATAAATCAAGAATTCAATAAAGTATGTAAAATTAAAACAAAGAAAATTATTGACAGATTAAATTTTGCTACTTGGGCCACTAAAGGTATTAGAATAAGTAGGGATACACTATATGATTTATATGACAAAAGATCATATACACCTGACCAAAATTTCCATAATTATGTTAGGAATTATTCAAAATTATTCAAGAAAGTTTGTATCATAGCTAAATCTATTCACATTGGATCCAAAATCAAACAGTCAGATAATAAATCCAAGTGTGTATGGAAAATTATTAATACTGAAACCGGTAAAAATATTATCAGACAAAATATCATTTCAATTAGACAAAACGGAGTTATGTTATCAGATAAAAAGCAAGTTGCGGAGTTATTCGAGGAATTCTTTACTAATATTCCATTACAAATCACGAACTGTATTAAATCATCAGCTAGTACTGCTAAAGAATTTTTAAAACGATATATAAAAATACCAATTACATCTAATTTTAATTTTAAACATGTCACAAATGAGGATATACTAAAACACTTTAAAATGTTAAATAAAAAAAAAACTGAAGATTTATGGGGGCTATCTGTAAAAGCTATCGAATCAATTATTCCTACTATAGGACCGGTACTCGCTGATATTTTTAATGGTTGTGTTAATGAAGGAATTTTTCCCGACCTTATGAAAAATAGTAAAATAGTTCCCATATTCAAGTCCGGCTGTAAGACAGATCCAAATAATTATCGCCCTGTTTCTGTCCTGCCAGCCTTAAGTAAAATATTCGAAAAAATACTTCTTGGTCAGCTGTTAAGTCATTTTAATACTCATAAATTGTTACATGTACAACAATACGGGTTCACAAAAGGTAGAAACACAACAAATGCCGGTACAAGATTGATTACTGAAATAATTGACGCTTGGGAAAATTCTCAGGATCTCGTTGGCGTTTTCTGTGATTTGTCTAAAGCGTTTGATTGTGTTGACCATCAAACTTTGTTAGATAAGCTGGAATTTTATGGCATTCGCGATTTAGCTTTAAATCTAATAAAGTCCTACCTTTCTAATAGAACTCAAGGTGTTAATATTGATGGTTGTGTATCAGACGGAACCCTTGTAAAGATGGGTGTCCCCCAGGGATCAATTTTAGGCCCATTCCTGTTCCTAGTATACATCAATGATCTTCCACATATGGTACAGGAGATGGCACAGATAGTGCTATTTGCTGATGATACATCCCTACTTTTTAAAGTTAGTAGGAAGGATAATATATTATCGGCAGCAAATGACACTCTGGAAATGGTTTCAAAATGGTTCACGGCAAATAATTTAGTTTTAAATGCAAAGAAGACTAAGTGCCTGAAATTTACTTTGCCTAATGTATCTAATATCAATGCCACAGTGAAGATAGGTGGTACTGACCTGGAATTTGTTGACTCCACTGTGTTTTTAGGGATCACAGTCGATTCCAAACTACAGTGGAAAGCTCACCTTACTTCTTTATCCAATAGACTGAGCTCTGCTGCATATGCAGTCAGAAAAATCAGAAAGTTAACTGATGTTGCAACAGCCAGACTAGTATACTTCGCCTATTTTCACAGTATAATGACTTATGGTCTTATAATGTGGGGATCTGCGGCAGATATTGATACTATATTTATTCTACAGAAAAGGGCCATTCGGGCAATATATAACATGAAAGCTCGTGATTCTCTTCGAGAAATCTTTCCTATGATTGATGTACTGACACTACCATCTCAATATATTTATGAAAATTTATTGTACGTTAGGAAAAACTTAAATATGTTTAGTAAAAATGGCGATAGACATAATTTAAACTTAAGAAACATAGATAAAATCGATATACCAAAGTTTAGACTGCAAAAAACTAATAAATGTTTCGTCATTAACAGTATAAGGTTATTTAATAAATTGCTCAAAAGCATTATAGATCTGAGTGAAATAAAGTTCAAAAATTGTATAAAACACATATTAATCAATAAGGCTTACTATAGTGTAAAAGACTATCTTAACGATAAAGACGTCTGGATCCGTCCTGATATGCAACTGAGGTCTCGCAACTAGTAAACAAATTGCTTATGTAGAATCTACCCTAGTTTAGTAGGTATATAATGTCCGATATTGTAATAATTTTATATTACATAATTTATTTTCATTACATTATGTAAATTTTGTCTTTGGATAAGGTAATCATTGAGGATTACCTATTTATTTATACTTAATTTATACTAATAGTATACTGTGTAGTTATGTACATTGGTACCGTAACAAATAATCTGCCATAGGGTGTTCTGCGCATGCTGATCAGTGGGGTGCATTTTGAGTATGTTGCTATATATATGTATTATATATATGTATGCTATATAGCATAAGTCAATCAATAGCTGTACCCCTCTTTTAGTTTGTGTGAAGCACTAGAGTTTTTTACTTGCTGGTTTCTTTTTCTCCGGGGTGTCTCTGAGGGGATCGACTTTACAGTTGGTGTTTATGCCCTTAAAAGTACCGATCCTTATACCTTTACTTATATGTGATTGGTTACTTAGCTTTTATTTACAACAAGTATTTAAGGCATGGATATGGTCGGTGAAGTTGGTCGCCTTGGTGGCTCTCTTGTATGGCAGATAATGATTGACAGGTCAATGGAATCAGCTAACCACCTAGTCTTACACTAGTTGGTTATGTAGTGTGTGTTCGGTTCGGTAGTAATTTTCATATTAAGATTTCCATTCCATCGTGTCTAAGTTCAATTAATATTTGTCGTTATTTTGTTAATGAATAGCTGCCTAACCTAACGCACTCTAAGACCTCATTGTTAAACTTTTTTTTTTTTTTTTGACTATTCATAAATATCTGTAAAGATTTACATGAAATAAATGATTTTGACTTTTGACTTTTGACTTTTGACATTATCTTTGCTTCTATGTACCGAATACCTAAAGATTTTTTTTTTACTTAAGACAATGAAGACCTTTGGTATTTTTTTACGCGTTTCAGCTCTAAAGAAATAGCATCAAACATTTCCTTGTGTCCTAGAGAAAATAAGAATTTTAGAAATCTCACATGCATCTCCGTTTATAATTTAACAATCAAAGAAAAGTGCTTTGCTTTTTTTATCCATCACTAATGTATATCAGTACTTTTACAGCTATTAAATAAATTAATTCGTAGTAGACAGTTTTAGATAGCTAGTTGTTCCTGAGGCTCTACCATGGGTTTTCGCTTTGTAGAAACGTAATGTTAAAACGTGAGGAACCACTAATAGCGCTTTATTCAATCCTGTTGCCAAAAAGAAAGCAATTTCAACTTTCAATTTGTTTGGCTAGTAATGGGCCAACATCTACTATTTTTCCAGAAGAATAATGTAGGTAATTTCCACTGTGCTGCCCAAGTAGCACGGCCATATCCAAGACAAGACATGAGAACGTGTCCGTTCACAATCTTTCACATCAGTCTTATCCTACAGTCGCAGCACGGCCACTTCAAGACAAGACTCATGTCTTGTCATGAGTATTGTCTTGCTTGAGGTATTGGGTGTAATAAATCTCTCGCGCCGTCCGTGACAATGTTTAACTTTATTTAATCTTTTAAATTCTTGTAAAAAAGTTTTTTAAAAAGTTATAATTTTCCCCACTTTTTCATTAAGTGGGAATTTTTCCCACTTTTTTATAGAGAGATATTTTCCCACTTTTTCAAAAGTTGCTAATTTTCCCCTACTTTATTTATAGGGTGGAAATTTTTCCCCTCTTATTCATTAAGTGGGAATTTTTTCCCACTTATGATGACGATTTTCTCTAATATTTTTTTTCCCAGATTTATAAATCTTTACATATCTAATGACACTTTTCCACAATACAGACATTACTATAACCCAATAAAAGAGAGAATTTTCCATCCTTTTTATTAATGACAACTTTCCTCAATACCCTTGTTCCTATAATGCCCACTTTCCCATAATAAAAATATTCCCTAATTACTACTTTTCCAAATTATGCTAACAATTTCACGCAAGATTTCTATGTCACCACCTGAGGCCGAAAGTGATAAAAACCCTTTAACTTAAACTAGGTACAGTAAAAGTAGGTAACCTAGGATTGATAATTTTCGATAGGGATAGTATAAAAAACTATGAGAAAACCAGTGAACTTTTTTGACCTTTATCGTCTGATATCGAGTGAGCGTTCTCTGAAATCTGCCGCCCCTAGGACGTTGCCGCCCCTAGGCCGCGGCCTATACGGCCTATTGACAAATCCAGGACTGGACCAACCCAACAGACCATACCTACGCCCCAATTATATATTATAAGTAATCAAAATATATTATTGGGCGCAAACACTGATTGCAAGTCGATCGCCTCAGAGACACCCTGGAGAAAAATGTACCAGCAAGTAAAAAACTCTGGTGTTCCACATGTACCATATCATCAGAGGAGCATGATTATTTACTTACACCTTTAGTACTCTCTTCATATACTCTCATCCTACCGAAGAGAACGCGTAGAACACCCCATGGCAATATCCTATCTTACAATATTGAAAGAAGTACAGAATTACAGAACACAACATTTCTTTGAAGCTAGCTCCGGCCTATCAGCAGGAGACTTTTCGGGATCTCCGCTTATTATATGATAATAATCAAACGAAGCGTGCCCAGCGTAGACCCAATGCCCCCACAGTCAATGCGCGATATGCGCATTAACACGTTTATTCTTTATTCAATTTGTACCGATTGATATACAGTCATAGTAAATATAATAGTACAAGTACATAAGCTCTACTCCGAAAGATCAATTAAATAAAGAGCGACTCTTACGCCGACACAATAAACAGTTCAGATCGCACAGCCCTAATGCCCAACATTTATATTCACCTAAAAATTATGTACATTTGTTTGACAACACCACTATAGTGCCTTGGAGAGAACGTTCAGCTGTCGGTCCTGGTTTCACTATACCAACTTGTGAAACTGTTTATGGGCGGGTTATTAAGTCTATTCAAAAAGATCGCGACGAGCTAGCCACTTGTTCGGTGTAGACTCATACCATCGGGCCGATGGTATGAGTCTATATACAGTAGTACGAGGTGGGATTAAACCCCTCTGCTGGGTACCCTGGGGCCGTCTAGGCGGTCTCGGGCGCCGTAAGGCACCCGTGATGATAGTGATACACATACACACACTTTGGCTGTTTATTAATGATTAATTTTCTTGCCAGAATATAGGTACACGTTGTTGTAAGAGTGTTCTATATATTCCACTAAAAAAATGGCGTGCAAAATGTTTTGTAGAAAATTGTAAATTTGATACAATATTCAACTAACACTATAATGACATCTTTCATTTCATAATTCATGCAGCAAAGTCCATATTATAAATAATCTTCAAAAAATATTTTATGAATAGGAAAATTTATAAAGCATTTTTTTTTAAAGTAATTTATCTAATCCTAATAGTAAACTATATTCTAAATGATTTGGGTATGATCGATCATATACCTGCCCCCCTAGCCAAGAGCATCGGCGCTTTTTGCGCCCAAGCGTCGCAGCCCCCCTAGCCAAGAGCATGAGCGCTAAAAGCGCGCACAAAAGTTTTGTATGAAGATGACATTTGGTGATGACGTCACGTTCGTTAAATGCGTTGACAGAACAAATTGCCAGCCAAGAACACGGACGGTGAGCGTTGGGCATTCGTTTTCGTTAAAGCGCTCGCGAGAGGCCAATTTCCCCATACATTTTGACAGAAACCGCTACATACTCGGAGGGAATTGCCAGCCAAGAACACATTTTTGTTCGTATTTTGCGAATGCTAGACGCTAAATTCGACTGTATACGGGCGGGTGGTCGGGGTCTCCCTTTCGAGCTATATTCTATCAAAACGACGCCATTGTTTTGATTTAAATTAACTTAAAGTATTCTTTTTTTTTGTTTTAGAAGTTTTTTATTATGTTGTGTAAATTAAATTGAATAAATAAAATTTATTAGTAAGTGCAAATAACGAGTGGCGTCTTCACGACGCCAAATATAGATTAGAGCCACGAAAAGTTCTCTCTATTTCATACTTACAAGCATCTCAAAATACAGAAGTTTGCTTAAAACCAACGTGATCAAACTAAATATTTAAGAATCTTAAGGACTAAGGAGTTCATATAACAATTTTAAAACTACAGCAAAAGTATGACTAGGAAAAATTGGAGAAGAATTACTAATAAAATGAGTATATTGGAGGAAATTTTCCGTCATTTAATTACATGGATTGGAATCATTTGGAATAACTATGAGCTTAACATAAATGGAAGTAAATTATCTCACCAGAGATTTGAGGATGACCTAGTTCCAGTTATTATGCAAACAGCTAGCAAGAAAAGTGAAAAAGCGGGGCTTATAAGAACCATGTGTGAAAACCAAAGCTATGAAAAACAGACATAAACAAACCCTGAAAGTAAATTATCAAGAAATTGAATAGGTACTTTTATTTAGGTCAAACAATTGCTCCAAAACTTTATATGGAGAAAGAAATACATAGAATAGTATGTATGTTCTCAGGTCTCTGAAAGAAGTATAATAAAATCAAGACATCCCAATGCCGAGTAGTTGGAGACCGCTGCCAATGGTATTTGCTGGAGGACGACAACCTGAACAAATATCTGATCTTGATTGATAATAGTGGATAGAAGTGTTAAAACATTAAATCAAACAAAACAATATTAGGCAAATAAATAAGAAAAAATGTATAAATTCTTGTAAAATATCAACAAATAAAGTTTATTTTTATTTATTTCTTTATTTTTAATGAAAAGTTTACATTTTCAAAGAAATAGGGGATACCGGGGAGGGTTTAGGTAACATTTTAGGTATAACAAAGGATTTTTCAAAGCCTTTGTGAAGACCTAGAATGTTTCACAAGTAGTACAAACTTTTGGTTTAATATATTAGTATTGCTATATTCTTCTTTAATCATATAATTGTATATAGTGCCCTAAAAGAATATGATTTTCCTTGACCATTACTAATAAAATTTGTTACACATTTTGGTATTTTAGGGACTGATGATGGTCTTTGTGGTTGTACAGAATGACTTTTCACCTTGAGTTTTAAATTTAAAAGAATCCTTTTATAGCGGTGTATTAATATTAAAAAAAAAATCCTAGCCTTAGTAATAATAATACAATTTATACTCAGCCACAATAGATATTTACAATATTAGGTATTTTATTATATACACTATATGACCCATACATGCACACACATCCACACAAATATTCACTTAACGCTGTAATATATATGTATAATATTGTTAAGTAAAAACTACTTAGTACTATTATATAAATGGTACTAAGTAGGGTATTTATAGTATGTACTATTATACCTATATTGTTTATACAAGCTCTTTTATTTATAGGAATTTTAATTCCCATGCAAGCACTATAAATAGTTAGGATGGTACCAAGAGTAACATTTCATTATTTTATATGAATACTATTAGGGAATTACATGTGTTGTTCTAATGTGGGCATTCGTAGATATACTTACCATAATGGTAAGCATATCTACAAAGCCTAATTTTAAACACACTGGTATTCATAAAAAAAAACTTTTTGAGTCCTTGAAGAACACTTGCATATAGTAGGTTATGTCTCTTTTTTTACCACGAAAATAAATAAGTAAAAAAGAAACGAAACTTATTTTAACTGAAGTGTTCTTCAAGGACTTTATTAAGTTTTTACTATTAAGACCATTATTAATTATAATTCATAATAAAATTTATTAACCTGATCCATTTAAATGATACAAGTATCAATAAGAAATGTTAATAATGATACTACCAATACTGTATGTTTAAATGGATCCATCCGACAGACCTAGACACCTTTAAACTTATCCACCTATATGTCTCTTGATTCTGTTAATGTATATTTAATTAAATATTTCCCAGAATATTGATTTCTTAAAATTGGATAATATTCACAATAAAACATAAACAACTTAAAAGTAAATATTTATTTAATAATTTTGTTTGGCTTGGGCCACTCTAAAACTTTGAGCACCATAGTTTGTAACCTCTCTTGATGGGGAAGGGGGTAGCTGTCCTTGAAACTCTGCAAACCTGAAATAAAAAAAATACAAAATTGTAATTAGTTTAATAAAAAAATAAAAAGACCCTATTTTTTTAAATAACAAAAATCACAATTGCAACATAACTGGGTTGGAGTCAGGTTTTACCATCTGTGTCAGTTGACTCCGCGCTTACAAATATAGTAGGAGAGTAAATAAAACTTTAATTTAAAAAAAGTAAGCGGAGAATTTGTAATTTATTTTTCTTAACTCACCTATAGTGTAATATCATCAGATATGGTTTTTATGCTGCACAAGCCATTACAATTTGGGAAGACTCTTCAGAATCATAGTGCAGAACTCCTGTCTATTCTAAGGTATTTTAATGACCCCCTGAGATAACCTTTAGCCTGCTTCACACATATCCTGACTTGGCAGTGTATTGGTCCGCTGAGGTATTAATTAGGTACGGCATCCATGACAGGGGTAATCATTCATGGTTCCAAGGCATATCAGAATTCACCTGAAATAACATTTATTTGTATGACAAAACAAAGGTAAATAGATGGGTGTTGTAAACACAAAGGTCCGTTTTGTTTCGCCTATTCGGCATAGAAATGTTTTAACAACGTGTCTAATCAATTATTAAATATATAACCTTAGAAGCACTTATTTATTTGGATTCTTACCTATTCAAAAAGTAATTTCCAATCCGAGAACGATATAACTGCAACATTTTTTCCTTGATCACAGAGTTTAAAAAAAATAATTGGTCGTGGGCCGCCCCGGATCCCTCGAATTTATTTATATTTAGAATTCTTCAGTTTATATTTACAACTTAAAAGTGCCATATTAATAATGCCGAAGAGTTTGTCTGCAATGTTTCTATTTTCAATTAGGTTTGTTTGTAATCAAATGTAAAGAGTAAAATAAAACGAGATATCACATAGTTACACCAATAGGATTTATTTTTTATTATCTCTCTCTCTTTATCACTAAAATAACGAATATCGTTCCGATTAGGCATGTAAGTTAAAATAAGCATTAATATACAAAGGTGTAAAAACTGTACAATAAATTTTACACCATTAATATGATAAAAAAAATATATTGCTTATAATTTATACTCTCAATTCATTCGTAATATAATTATTATATGTTATAAAACATCATTCTCAAAATTACTCGCGGGTTTTGAATATAATATCGGAACGTCCATAATCGGGCCGAGCGGTCGCCCTCCCGCGTTTAAACAGAATAAAAGTTAGCGTCAAAAATTGTTCATGGCTACCGATTTCTGTCGATCACTGTTCGTTCTGCGACGCTTGGGCGCAAAAAGCGCCAATGCTCTTGGCTAGGGGGGCAGAACGGACAGTGATCGACAGAAATCGGTAGCCATGAACTATTATTGACGTTAACTTTCATTCTGTTGAACGCGAGAGTTTTTACACCTTTGTATATTAATGCTTATTTTAACTTACATGCCTAATCGGAACGATTTTCGTTATTTTAGTGTTAAAGAGAGAGAGATAATAAAAAATAAATCCTATTGGTGTAACTATGTGATATCTCGTTTTATTTTACAGGCCAATGCTCTTTACATTTGATTACAAACAAACTTAATAGAAAATATAAATATTGCAGACAAACTCTTCGGCATTATTAATATGGCACTTTTAAGTTGTAAATATAATAGGTAAGAATCAAAATAAATAAGTGCTTCTAAGGTTATATATTTAATAATTGATTAGACATGTTATTAAAACATTTGTATGCCGAATAGGAGAAACAAAACGGACCTTTGTGTTTATAACACCCATCTATTTACCTTTGTTTCTCATACAAATAAATGTTATTTCAGGTGATTTCGGAACCATGATTAATTACCCCTGTCATGGATGCCGTACCTAATTAATGACGCAGCAGACCAATACACTGCCAAGTCAGGATATGTGTGAAGCAGGCTAATGGTTATCTCAGGGGGTCATTAAAATACCTTGGAATAGACAGAGTTCTGCACTATGATTCTGAAGAGTCTTCCCAAATTGTAATGGCTCGTGCAGCATAATAACCAATGTTACACTATAGGTGAGTGTTATAAATTAATTGACCGTATGACTATAGATTTAAACGACGATTTGACGAGACTGTGACATAGAATGACAGTTACTTTGACAGAGTTCTATGATATACAACGACATCAAACAGACGACAAATACTTATAAAAATAATATTATAATAAAGCCTTATTATACGACCGTGATATTGGTTTTATTTTGACCAATATCCTACAAGTGGTCCTTCGAGAAAAGTACGACATCAGTTTTGTGGAAAACGGTCCAAGTGATTTGTGTGAGTGTTATTTATGATAGTGACACGAAGCCAGGCAATGAAGATGGAATCTGGTAAGCATGACGACATGACAAATGCTGCCGGAACCATCACTCATGACGACAACATCGGCCACACTCGTGCTCACACCAGAGACTCATCACCAGCCAGATCAGACCTCTCGACACGTAGTGCAACATCCAGTTGCACTTCATCAGTCCGAAAACAACGACTTTTAGACCTACAACTTCAAAGTGCCAAAAACATCGCTGAAATTGAAATAGAACATCAACGACGAATTGCTGAAATTCAAAAAGAATTGGAGCAAGAAAAACTACAAATTATAGCAGAATACGAAGACTCGAAATCCCTTGTACTTTCAAGAGCTAGTTCCCTTTCTAAATTGTTCGGAAAAAAATCTAGAATTGAGTGTTTTAAACGTCCAGCGATTCCTAATGCCGAACCTTCCACATCAAAACAGGCTAATGAAAATCTTCCAAATTCCAGTATCGAAAAATTTATTGCAAGACAAACATGTATAAAAGACCTACCAATATTTTCGGGAAAACCAGAAGAATGGCCAATGTTCTTTAGCCAATTTCAAAATACAACAAGACTGTGTGGTTATACAGATGAAGAGAACATCGCCCGACTTTATAACTGTCTCCGGGGAGAAGTGAGAAGCAGTGTTCACGCATTATTAATGAGTTCATCCAACCTGCAAAAAATCATATCAACATTAAAATTACGTTTTGGAAGATCAGACTTCATCATTGACACAATTTTGACAAAATTACGGAACATGCGCGAAATACGTCACGACGACATCGGTCAATTGTTGACATATGCGACAGAAGTGCAAAATACAGTTTCCATTATGACTTCAATGAATGAAATTAACCATTTAAATAATCCAATCTTAGTTCGAGATATATTAGCGAAATTACCGTCGACTTTAAAGTATCTTTGGGGACAAGAAAAGCAACGTAGACACATAACAATAAATAATTTGCAAGACTTATCAATTTGGTTGATGGAAATTACGACAGCAACAGCTGATTTTATACCTTTGGCAAGTACACATGCACTTAATAACAAATTAAATTATCAAACTAAAGATAAACAACATCATCGAGTCTTGAATACAAAAAAATACAAATTATGTCATAAATGCAAGGGTGACCATGAACTTAAAGACTGCCCGGAATTTTTAGAACTTTCTACGGACGACAAATGGAAATATGTGACCTCAGCAAAGATATGCTTTTCGTGTTTATCTATTAAGCACCAGCTTCAAACCTGTAAATATAAAACCAAATGTAACTTTAATAATTGCCAGAGGTATCATAATACTTTATTGCATGCTGAACCTATACCAAGACAAGGTATGAGGGAGACTACAGACATCAATAGGACAGCACCGGCAGTTTCCATGCCGAACCCTGATACTTTAGTGACAAACTTGTCTCATGATAATAATACCGTCCTTCTCAAGGTTGTTCGAGTC
The DNA here is from genome assembly GCA_947458855.1 of Monopis laevigella. Taxonomy (NCBI): domain Eukaryota; kingdom Metazoa; phylum Arthropoda; class Insecta; order Lepidoptera; family Tineidae; genus Monopis; species Monopis laevigella. The sequence goes on from OX381577.1 coordinate 833,716, forward strand.
ATGTTAACCGGACCCAGCGGAGATTTTGAGGCAGCTGCACTTTTAGACGAGGGAGCCGCCGTCAGTCTTATCGACGCGTCGTTGGCAGCACGCGCTGGTCTGGATGGAGTCCTCGCCCCCTTGCGTATCTGCGATGTCCACGGAATGACGTCGATCGACCCGACATCTAAATCAGTGTCGTTTAATATTCGCGGTAGTGCTAGTAATAGTGTAGTTTATAAGATGTCCAACGTTCGGTCCGTAAATAATTTAAAATTACCTATAAACAATTTTAGTTATAAGAAAATTGTAAATAAATTTCCTTATGTTTGTAAATATATAAATTTGACTGACATTTCTATAAATAAAATTGAACTTCTGATTGGACAAGATCACATTGACTTGATAGTAACTAGGAAAATCATACAGGGTCCAAAAAATGCACCGATGATTTCAAAAACTAACCTGGGGTATGTATTACACGGTGTTATCTCCAGCCCGCATATATATGACAAAGCTGACATACTTCATCTTTGTTCATGTGACGAATTGACTGAAACTTTGAAACGGAGTTTTAGGACAGAAGACTTCGGCATCAAGTTACAGGTAGACACTCCTAGGTCTCGGGAGAATATTAGAAGCGCTAGACATCATGTCAAAGACTACTCGTTACATGGGAGATAGATGGGAAACTGGTTTATTGTGGCGGACAGATGAAGTTAGCTTACCTAACAGTTATGCACAAGCACGAGCCAGACTTGACGGAATAAACAAAAAGATGAAAAAAGACTTAGACTTTTGTAAAAAATATAATGACAAAATTAATGATTACCTTCAAAAAGGATACGCGACTAAATTGACACCTGACGAAGCTCTGCAAAAAACAAAAAAGATTTGGTACTTACCTCATTTTGCCGTATTTAATGTAAATAAACCAAATAAATTTAGGTTTGTTTTTGACGCAGCCGCTAAAAGTAATGGTAAATCATTAAACGATTTTCTATTACCTGGCCCTGATTTTCTAAATTCTCTTCCAGGTATTTTAATTAGATTTCGATGCCATCAGTTTGCAGTAATGGGAGATATTCAAGAAGTGTTTCTTCAAGTTGCAATTACAGAGGAAGACAAAGACGCGCAACGATTTCTTTGGGGAAATGAAGAGTACAGGATGAACATGATGATTTTTGGTGCAGTTTGCTCACCGTCATCTGCATAATATGTCAAAAATATTAATGCGGAAAAATATAAGAACAGTCATCCGAAAGCGGTAGAAGCCATCATGTACAGACACTATATGGATGATTATATAGATTCCGTAACTTCTGAAGACGAAGGTATTAAATTAGTTCAAGATATAATTCAAATCCATAAAGCATGTGGATTTAATATGACAAAAATATTAAGCAATTCTCGCAATATTCTTCGACACCTTCCGGAACAAAATTTATCACCTACAGGAATCAAAATTATTAGTGACGCTGATGAAAATTTGACAGAGAGAGTTCTTGGTATAAATTGGAAACCAGACGATGACACATTCAATTTTCAACTAAATTTTTCCAAGATATCTGAAAACTTGAAATTTGGAATTAAAAGGCCTACCAAACGTGATATTTTGAAATTGATGATGTCTGTTTTTGACCCGTTGGGATTAATTCTAAATATTACAATAAAAGCCCGAATATTTTTTCAAGAAGTATGGAAAACAAAAATCGGCTGGGATGACGAAGTTGATGTGGACATTTTTAAGCGTTGGCAATCCTGGCTGCGACAACTACACGATGCTGTAAAAATTAAGATACCAAGATGGTTTCTAAAAATAAATTCTGACCTGTCAACGCCTGTAGAAATATATGTCTTTTGTGATGCTAGTTCTAAAGCCTTTGCTAGCATTGCATATATCAGATCCCGAATGGAAGATGGTAGTTACCATATAGGTATAGCTTTAGCCAGAGCTCGAGTAGCACCACTCAAAGTTCTCAGCATACCTAGACTGGAACTTCAAGCTGCTGTAATGGGTACCCGAATGTGTCAAACGTTAACAAAATACATTGACCTGAAAATAAGTCGTGTCATATATTGGACTGATTCCAAAACAGTGTTAAGCTGGATAAAATCTGATTGTGGAAGATTTAAACCCTTTGTATCTCATCGCATAAGTGAGATTTCAGAATATACGTTACCTGAACAGTGGAGATGGATACCGACTCACCTGAACCACGCAGACGACGCTACAAGAGACTGCGATAATGACGACGACACACGATGGGTATTAGGACCTTCATTCTTAAGGTTTCCGGAATCTGAATGGCCTGTAGAAAAAAAATGAAAATATAGACTTAGAAAATAATGACCCTGTAATAAAATCAATTTTACTTACCTCATATGTAAATAATGCATACTTACCTGACGACGGACGATTCTCCAACTATTGGAGACTGATTAGAGCTACTGCCTGGATACTACGACTACGACATAATTTAATTAATAAAAATAAACGTAAAGGTGACTTACTTACCTGTGAAATTATTGAAGCTGAAAAAATGTGGTTAAGAGAAAGTCAAAGTAGATATTTTATAGAAGAACTTACCTTATTGAGGACAGGACAGCCTGTAAATAGTGACAGCAAAATTTTTCAATTAACTCCTTTTCTAGATGAGGATGGAATTTTAAGAATCTATGGACGAATAGAGGCTGCATCTATAAACTATGACGTCAAGAATCCTATTATTTTACATCCACAAGACAAATTTGTTAAACTTTTAATAATGAAGTATCATAAAGATTGCAACCATATGGGAAAAGAAAGTGTATTGAACAATATTAGACAGAAATTTTGGATTATTCGTGGACGAAATGCAGTGAAGGCTTCTTGGAATGACTGTCAGTCATGCAAAAATAATAGAGCGCAACCCATTCCACCCCTGATGGGACAAATTCCGATTGCAAGACTCACCGTGACATTTAAACCATTTTCATTTACAGGACTTGATTATTTTGGCCCTCTAACTATAAAAATTGGACGTAGACATGAAAAAAGATACGGTGCTCTTTTTACATGCCTAACTGTCAGAGCCATTCATATTGAGTTAGTGAGCGATTTGTCTACCAACAGTGCCATATTAGCTCTTAGAAGATTTATCGCTAGACGTGGCTGCCCACACGAGGTGTGGAGTGATAATGCAACTACATTTAAGGGTGCAGCAAGAGAACTCAAAGAATCTGTGGGTAACATAAATAAAAATGAATTGGAACAATTTTTCAGCACCAGGTATATAACTTGGAAATTTATACCTCCAAATAGTCCGCATCACGGGGGGTGTTGGGAAAGGATGGTGCGCTCAGTCAAAACATCCTTAAAAAAGACTTTAACAGAATGTGTGACCTCGGAACAAACGTTAATAACTTTATTGGCTGAAACGGAATTTATTATAAATAACAGACCATTGACTCATATTCCAATAGACACCAACGATGACTTACCTTTGACTCCAAATAATTTCATTTTTGGACCAGCTCATAACGTGACCTACCCAATGAGGCATTTCGACGATACTGACCTACTGAGGAAAAGCTGGCGCGAATCCCAAAGGCTGACTGACCTTTTGTGGAAACGCTGGATGAAAGAATATGTACCAACACTGACTAGACGGACTAAGTGGCACAAAATAACTGATCCAATTCAAGTAGGTGACATAGTGATAGTTGCGGACGATCAATCACCAAGAAATGTGTGGCTTAAAGGTATGGTCAATAAAATATACCCAGGTAAAGATGGGGCAGTTAGAGTAGTTGATGTACAGACTAAAGATGGGACTTACAAACGACCAGTGACTAAACTTTGCAAACTAGACGTACGACGGTTAGACTAGACTTAAGCATTGACTAGCAATACTGGGGGGAGAATGTTATAAATTAATTGACCGTATGACTCTGTAGATTTGAACGACGATTTGACGAGACTGTGACATAGAATGACAGTTACTTTGACAGGGTTCTATGATATACAACGACATCAAACAGACGACAAATACTTATAAAAATAATATTATAATAAAGCCTTATTATACGACCGGCATATTGGTTTTATTTTGACCAATATCCTACAGTGAGTTAAGAAAAATAAATTACAAATTGTCCGCTTACTTTTTTTTAATTAAAGTTTTATTCACTCTCCTACTATATTTGGAGGCGCGGAGTCAACTGACACAGATGGTAAAACCTGACTCCAACCCAGTTATGTTGCAATTGTGATTTTAGTTATTTAAAAAAAATAGGTCTTTTTATTTTTTTATTAAACTAATTACAATTTTGTATTTTTTTTATTTCAGGTATTTATACTTTGCAGAGTTTCAAGGACAGCTACCCCCTTCCCCATCAAGAGAGGTCACAAACTATGGTCCTCAAAGTTTTAGAGTGGCCCAAGCCAAACAAAATTATTAAATAAATATTTACTTTTAATTTGTTTATGTTTTATTGTGAATATTATCCAATTTTAAGAAATTAATATTCTGGGAAATATTTAATTAAATATACATTAACAGAATCAAGAGACATATAGGTGGATAAGTTTAAAGGTGTCTAGGACAGTCTAGGTCTGTCGGATGGATCCATTTAAACATACAGTATTGAATAAGAAATGCTAGTATCATTATTAACATTTCTTATTGATACTTGTATTATTTAAATGGGTCAGGTTAATAAATTTTATTATGAATTTTAATTAATAATGGTCTTAATGATAAAAACTTAATAAAGTCCTTGAAGAACACTTCAGTTAAAATAAGTTTTGTTTCTTTTTTACTTATTTATTTTTGTTTGGTAAAAAAGAGACATAACCTACTACTACTATATACAAGTGTACTCAAGAACTCAAAAAGTTTTTTTTTTATGAATACCAGTGTGTTTAAAATTAAGCTATGTAGATATGCTTACCATTATGGTAAGTATATCTACAAATGCCCACATTAGATAGATGTAATTCCCTAATAGTATTCATATAAATGATTTGACGGCTGCGGAGGGAACACACCACAGAGCAAAGGCACGCGGAAACAACGCGTGCCCTCGGATCGGGCGAGCGTGGCTGGTTCACAACCGCACGGGAAGCCTTGAAAAAGGCCGTTTGGGGCCTTCACAAAGGCCGTTCAGTCAGCAGCTGCAGGATGTTGATGGTGGTTGCAGGTGGGGGCCAGAAAGGAAACCAACGAGTGCACGAAACAAAATGCTACTCGGGTCCCAACAGTCCGGCTGCCGTGTAGCGATGCGTCGCTTCTACTGACTCGGTCCTCTTCCAATGCGGGTCCCGTGGGTCTGGAGTGCGTCAAGTCCTCGGCTTCGGCGAACGACAACCTTGTCGTGTACTAGTAGCTCCTAGTAGCTTCTCTTGTGGTAGTGGATGTAAGAATGAATCCAAAGCCGAGAAAATGAAGACCCTTGTGCGCAATTAATTACCCAAATGGGACCCCCGACCGGTGTGCGATTTTCGCCGCCGAATCCGCGACAATTCGGCGGCCCTATGCACCCTACATGTACCTGACAGCCAGCCTGTTGCAACCCTTTTGCTAAAACATTTATTTACAATAATAGCCTAATATCATACCTACATATTGGTATATAACACTCTTATATACATATAAACACCTGGCCGTTAGCGCAGTATAACGGCCACAAACCTGCCTAAATCAACCGAATAGGTTTGGTCTCGGAGCCCTCCAGACGCATCGGGTCGTCGGGGGGACTCCGGGTGTATACCTCCCTAGAGGCCCTTAGGTCTAGACCCAGCTCACGTAGGTCTAGACAGCCTAAGTGTTTGGGCATTGATGCTACATGCATCCAATGTTCGGACCTAGAGAGTTGCCGACCATTCTAACGACGATTGGTATGGCGCCGGCCAACAATATTATTGTCGACAACTCCCTAGAGCCCTTAAATCACCCGAGGTACTGTTATACCATAATAACAGGACCTCGAGGGATTGCCCTTGTATGTGTTAGGGTTTACTTGGGGAAAATTATGACACCAAGACATAATACCATTTATTATTCTTGTTGGGCTCAGAATCCAATTCGATTCTGCCCAGACCACTACCTTTTACATAGTAGGTCGTGGTGATACACATTACTTATAAGAATCATACCAGATTCATACAAAAAACACAATATTCATATAAGAAATTACACATTTTATAAAATTCTTATTATATACATAATGGGGATGCCAGCAGGGCTCATATGTATTTTAGGGGTGGGTAGCAACATCTGCCTACCCCTAAATACCATTTTATATACATTTAAGCGTAAATATTTGCAATATTCTGATAAAGAATTTAATTATAATAGTGCCACGCCCACTTATGCGATGAGCGTAGCTATTCATGTTGTAATGGGCTCTCAGATACCCACGCATTTTATTATTATTTTAAAACTTTATTTCGACCTATTTTCCTGTTTTTCAGCCGAAACTGAGTTTCCGCAACAATCTCCACCCTAATTAACGAAGTTAATTACCCCATGGGTGAGGAAACTTAGCCTGCCTACCTGCCTGCTTAAGTCTCGTGCGTCTGGTCGACACATAACCAGACGTACATTGTTGCGTACTACGAACCAATTTTACATAAGTTAAAACATTAAAACCCATTTTTGGGAACAAACAATTTCACGTTAAAATGACACAAAACTATACCTAGTACATTTTGGCAGTAAAATTACACATTATAACAACAAAAATTACACATTAATTTTTGGAAAAAGAACATTATACCTAACACATACATTTTAAAGGGATCAACATTATACATTTATATTTTTACAAAATTATACTTAACAAGTTATACAGATTTTCGGGGGCAAAATTATACAAATACACATTATTTAGTACATTTAAAAATCCTAACTACTAACACGTTAAGTATACAAAAACCTAACCCTACACACGTTATGAAGACCTATATACCTACACACAGAATTTAAGTTAAAAACAAGTTGATTTCCTACGCTATGAATTTAAATTATGTAAAAAACCCTACCTAACTATCCTACACCTATTTTTTCAGGATTCGTTGGACGTTGTTAGGTGAACTAACCGTGACAGTGGTCGACGCAACGTGCCCCCACGTGTTTTCACGTCGGCCATCCTAATCTTACCATCGGGACCTACAATCACCGATTCCACGACTCCGCGCGGCCAGGTATTCCTGGGCAGAGAACTATCCACGACTATGACGATGTCACCAACTTCCAGAGGCCTGTGCACTCTGGAGTTCTCCCTTCGGGGAAGTAGGGACGGCAGGTATTCTTTCAACCATCTCTTCCAAAAGAGATCCGCGTATGCTTGCGCCAGCCTCCAGCTGGACGCTGCGGTCGCCTTGTTCTCTGACTCACAGACAGGAAACATCCCGTTAGACCTTCCTAACAGGATGTGATTAGGAGTCAATGCCTCCAACTCGTTAGGCTCTGTACTAACGTTAGTCAGAGGTCGGCTATTCACAGTGTGTTCTGCTTCTAATAATAACGTGTGCAGCGTTTCCTCTCGCGGAAAACGCTCATGAAGGGTTGCTAAAAGGGCTACCTTGATGGAACGCACGATTCGCTCCCAAGCTCCCCCATGACTGGGAGCACCAGGGGGTATAAACTTCCATACTATACCTCTGGTGGAGACCTTTTCAGCGAGCTGAGACTGAATTTCAGCCCATTCTTTTTTAAGTTCGCGGTTTGCGCCTACGAAATTAGTACCATTATCTGAAAACAATACGCGCGGCGTACCGCGCCGCGCGCACATGCGCCTTAGCGCCGATAACATCGAGTCGGTCGATAGTGATGCTGCAAGCTCCATATGGACCGCTCTCGTTGTGAGACATGTGAAAAGCGCGCCCCAGCGCTTCTCATGCCTACGACCTATGGTTACGGTCATCGGACCGAAATAATCTACACCTGTACAAGAGAAAGGCGGCTCTTGTGCCGCCAGCCTTTCTGCTGGTAAGTCGCCCTGCGGCGGTAGCGACACCGCGCCGCGTTTGAGACGACATAGTACGCACTCACGCACTATACTGCGAACCGTAGTTCGTAAAGAAGTTATGTAATAACTCTGACGTAATTCGTTAATTACCGTCGCGTGATTACCATGATTGAAACGTTCGTGATAATGCTGAATAAGCATTCTTATCACGGGATTTTTGGCACACAAAACTACCGGATCTCTGACGATTTCGACAAATCGCGCCTTGCCGAGCCGCCCAGAGACCCGAAGCAGGCCACACTCGTCTAGCCGCAGATTCAGACCCTTCACCCTGCAACTGTGGGGTAAGGGTTGGCCCTTTTTTAGGCACTGAATCTCAGCCCCGAATTCTAAACTTTGTACATTACAAAAAATAAGTTCCTCAGCTTTCTGAATAAAACTTACGTCTAAAGTGCGGAATTTGATTGGCGCGCTGCCCCCGCGCACAACCAACCGCGAATGTTTAGGCACTTTCCTACTTTGAGGTTTCCACGTAGGGTCGTCGTCGCGCTTGACAACGTGCACTTTTGCACTTAGCAGACCCTTAAATATTTCTACTGCTTGTAGAACACGCGCAGAAGCCCGTACAAACCGAATCCACTTCGAGAATCGTTTGTAGTCGGGTAGACTACTGTCTTTCTGCGTCTCTCTCACGTGGTTCACCGAGTCGCCGCTCCTTTTGACTTCAGAGTCCCCGTCGGCCGCCGCTCGTGGTAACTTCGTCACCACAGGCCAATGTTGTTCGTTTTGTTTCAGGAACTCTGGTCCGTGAAACCACCTGTGAGAGTACGAAAAGTTTTCAGGCGCATCTCTCGTCGCGTCGTCAGCTACGTTAAGTTTTGTGGGAACCCATCGCCACTCGATTGGCTTTGTAGTTTCCTCGATCTCCGCTAGGCGGTGAGCGACAAATGGTTTGAAACTACGTGGGTCAGATTGTATCCACGCCAATACTGTCCGCGAATCGGACCAGTAGGTGGATTTTTCAATCGGGAGGTCTAGTTCCGCCCGAATGGAACTAGCGAGTCGCGCGCCTAACAAGGCGGCCTGAAGCTCTAGGCGTGGTATCGAGGTGGGCTTCAGCGGCGCCACCCTCGACTTCCCAGCGACTAGACTCACTCTTACCTCGTCCCCGCTACGTTGAAGCAAGTATATGCACGCCGCATACGCCCTCTCGCTTGCATCAACGAAAACGTGTAACGCGCTTTTTTCAAACTTATTTGAAATACTGCGCGGAATTCTGAGATGAGTCAGTTGTTTTAACCGCTCCACCCACTTTAGCCACGCCCTCCATTCAGGCTGACGTAGGGCCTCGTCCCACTCGATACGAGACCGCCAGATTTCCTGAAGGAGGACCTTTCCCTGCACCAAAACAGGGGATGCGAGGCCAAGAGGGTCGAAGACCGACATAAGCGTACTGGTGACTTGACGCTTAGTCGGTGCCTGCGTGCCGTCCAATATTTCGTCCGGCGTCGTTCGCAGGTTCAAATTAAAACCTAACGTATCCTGTGATACGTCCCAATGGAGACCGAGAGTCTTTTCGTAGTCACTCGGCCCTCCCAATTGTACACTACCTTGTGCATGCTTATTTGACATGTCCTGCGTGACAGCTGCCACATTGCTGGCCCAGCCACGCAACTCAAAACAAGCTTTACTATGTATACGACTTACCTCTTTTGACACGGCGATAGCGCGGTCGACCGTGTAAAAGCCCTTTAGGTAGTCATCCATATAGTGATTTTTCACTATTGCGTCCGCGGCCTCCGGCACGCCGGAGACGACTTCTCTCGCGTTCCTATTCTTAATGTAGATCGCGGTACATGGCGAAGAAGCGGCCCCGAATATCAACGAAGTCATCCGGTATTCGGTTGGCGGCTTACGGCAGTCGTCGCGCCACAGGAAGCGGATCGAGTCCCTGTCTTCCTGTGCTATGCGAACTTGCAAGAACATCTCCTTGATGTCCGCAACGACTGCCACTGTTCCTTCGCGAAAACGTGTTAACACACCAAAAAGAGATTGTAAAAGGTCCGGACCGGTCATCAACCTATCGTTGAGACTGGCGCCCTCTACTTTTGCCGCTGCGTCGAAAACCAAGCGCATCTTGTTTTTCTGCGGGTGTACTACGGCGAAGTGCGGTAAGTACCAAACCCGCTTAGACGTCTTAGCGGGAGCCCTTTCGGCGTAACCATTGCTCAACAAATTGTTTATTTGTTTGCAATATTCCGTTTTTAGATGTTGGTCTTTGGCTAACCGTTTCTCGATGTTTACGAGACGCCTCTTGGCCATCTCGTAACTTCGCGGTAGCGATTCGACACCCTGTTTCCATAACAGACCTGTTTCGAATCGGCCGTCTACAAGTCGCTTACTTGTACGATCCAACATCGTAACCGCTTGCCGCTCTATGTCTTGGCGCGGCTGCTTAGCCTCTACGCCGAGCGACTCAATCGCGAAGTGACCTCGAACCATCGCGTCGAGGTCACTGTTGACATACCTGACCTGATGAACAAAGTTCACAGGCCTCCCTGATTCCGCGGCAGAACCGTGGAGCACCCAACCGAACGAAGTGAAGGACGCCACGGGTAGCCCCCTTCGTCCGGTCTTAAGTTGGCGAGTGACTATCAGGTCCCAATTATCCTGCCCGATCAGCATAGTTGGGACCTTACCACTGTATGTCAACTGTCGAGCGATATCACGCAAGTGTTCACACTTGTCTACTAGGCGTTTGTCTACGGTTTGAGCAGACAGTCGTAGCTTCTTCACCGTATGCACCTCCAATTTGTGGCTTGTTCGACTATGGACGCCTTTCGCGTCTATAGTGCACCGTCGCGAACCCGATTCAGACACCTTCTTGCCTGCTATGCCCTCTATTTGAAGATCCACCCGCTGGCCGGTGGCCCCCAAGCGCCGCATCACATTCTCCTCGAGAAGTGTGATGGTGGATCCTTCATCTAGAAGCGCGTAGACGGTTTCTTTCGCCGACGGCCCGGTTAGTACAACCGGCACAATTTTGAGGTACGCCCTGGTACAATTTACCATGTTAACCGACGATATTTGTTGGTTCGACCTACCTGATCTGGTCGACCTGTTCGACCTGTTCGAACGACCGGATCCCGCGCTGTTTGCCCGCCGACTATTTCTCCTCGATCGCTGTGGAAAGTCGCGGTGTAGCATCGCATGATGTCTACGCTTCGTCTTTTTGCAATCGGGCTTGCCACACCCTTTTGCAATGCACTTACTACCTTTGTGCGATCGTAGTGTTGCTAGACACGTGAAGCACAGCGTCTTCTTCTTGGCCAGGTCCCATCTCGCGTCAACTCCTAAGTTTTCAAAGTCGGGACACCGATGTATCGCGTGCCCGCCCCCGCAAACGGGCATTCCAAAGGCGATTGTAAGTCGCCCCGTTGACGACGAGTCGCGGTTTTGTTACCTCTCACCTTATTTTCGACCCTTGTGGCCGCCACGGCGTGCGCCTTCGGCTTCGACTCCCGAAGAGGCGGACGCTTGGTGGGCTCGGACTCAGCGTGAACGCTGTAGTCCTCCGCGACTTGTTCAAAGAACCGCGCGAGCAAAATGAGGCCCGGGCTATCTCCGTCGTGCAGTCTTTTATACTGGCACCATTCTCTACGGAGATAGCCGGTCATCTTATCAACTACGCAGTTGATAAGTCCGGGGTAATGTAGGTATTCTGGTTTGTTCAGGCACTGTATTGTAGTGACTGCGTTACCTACCTCGCTACTAAAATGATAAATGTCGCGCGCTTCGTCGGACATTTTCGGTAGCTTTCGAATTCTGTTCAATTCGATTTCAATTATATTATCGGGGCGACCAAACCGGAGCGACAACGAGTGCATTATCTCGTCCGGTTTGGTGCACGATATCAATTTGGCGCGCGCGCTTTCTCTGGCTACTCCCTTCAACGAGTGCCTAAGCCGCGCTACGTTGTCGACGTCACTAAAGTGACATTTTGTCGACTCGTAGGCGGCCGAGAAAGCTATCCATTCGTTTATGGAGCCTGCGTAGATAGGCAGCTCTTGCATAAATCGTGGGATATGCGATTGCGCAACGCGCGGCTCAATCGGCCGCGTCCGGCGATCCAACGCTTCGATGATCGCGGACGCCAAAGCCGTGTTACTACAATCGGGCGGGGGTGCGCTCTGAGGTGCCGATCTACCCGGGGGAGGTTCCCTCCACCCTGTGTGATGGCTGGGCTCGACGAGCACCGTTTGCTCTTCGACCCACTCGCTGACCCTAGCGGTTACCTCCTCGCCTTCTTCGGAGTCTATGTCAGACTCCGCTTCCAGGATAGCAAGCTCGGCTTGCTTCTTGCGAAGTGTAGCTTTCGCCAATTCTTCCTCCAGAACCCGGACCTTCAGGTTCTCTTCCAGGATCATCCTCTGCTTCCTGGAGGCGCTCGTGCTGGCACGTGATCGTGCTCGCGGCGCTGGAGGCGGCATCGCGTCGCTAGGCCTCACTGTAGGCGTAGGCGACGTGCCGGTGGTGATAGCCTTCGGCGGCGTCTCACCAGTGGCCTTCGAGACCCCGCTGGTCTCGGTATCAGTGGTCGTGTACGTACCAGTTGTATAGCTGGTACCCGTCGTAGTTGCGGAGCTTGTAGCGGCCGTACCAGAGGCGCTCTCCGTACCCGTCGTTGCAGACCGCGTTGCTACGTTGACCCTGTGGCGATTCATACTTACCACAGTATTCGCCTTCGTTGACTGCCGACCCATGTCCGTCCAACGAACCCTGACCCTATCCCTACTGTCCCTATCCCTAACCGTCCCTATCGGTCCCTAACGGTCCCTAACAGGAGCCCTACCGGTTGGGAATGAAGGGAAGGGTTGCACGCTCCCTGCAGAGGACGAACTTCAAAGGGGCGCGACCACGTAGACCGGGACAGGTCTACGCCGATATCTCGCCTGACCAACTACCCCTGCGCATCCGATAGTGGCCCCCCCTTGAAGCACTCTTACTGGCGATAGCGTGGAGAACGATTAGACGGTACCTGCTTATACCAAGCCAATGTACCGCCTGGTGGTGTGTTCTCATGCACCACCTAGTGTCGGTTTTTTGAAGATCTTGCTGCTTCAGGCACCGACGACTCTTCTCAACCACGGAGACCCCAGCAGTGAATCTCCCTCACTGCGGGCGACGACCAAGGCAGGTCCCAACCTGGGCACGGGGCAGGCACCAGCAGGCAGGCTCCACCCGGCTGCTCTCGACGTGGGAGGACCCCTTCACCAAGGGGGCCGAGGACTTGACAGGTTCTTCGGACGCAGCACCGAAGAAACCCCACAGCTGCACGATCCGGCTCGAAGGACCAATTCTGTGGCGGACCCACCTCCCCGATAGCTCGGCTGCGGAGGGAACACACCACAGAGCAAAGGCACGCGGAAACAACGCGTGCCCTCGGATCGGGCGAGCGTGGCTGGTTCACAACCGCACGGGAAGCCTTGAAAAAGGCCGTTTGGGGCCTTCACAAAGGTCGTTCAGTCAGCAGCTGCAGGATGTTGATGGTGGTTGCAGGTGGGGGCCAGAAAGGAAACCAACGAGTGCACGAAACAAAATGCTACTCGGGTCCCAACAGTCCGGCTGCCGTGTAGCGATGCGTCGCTTCTGCTGACTCGGTCCTCTTCCAATGCGGGTCCCGTGGGTCTGGAGTGCGTCAAGTCCTCGGCTTCGGCGAACGACAACCTTGTCGTGTACTAGTAGCTCCTAGTAGCTTCTCTTGTGGTAGTGGATGTAAGAATGAATCCAAAGCCGAGAAAATGAAGACCCTTGTGCGCAATTAATTACCCAAATGGGACCCCCGACCGGTGTGCGATTTTCGCCGCCGAATCCGCGACAATTCGGCGGCCCTATGCACCCTACATGTACCTGACAGCCAGCCTGTTGCAACCCTTTTGCTAAAACATTTATTTACAATAATAGCCTAATATCATACCTACATATTGGTATATAACACTCTTATATACATATAAACACCTGGCCGTTAGCGCAGTATAACGGCCACAAACCTGCCTAAATCAACCGAATAGGTTTGGTCTCGGAGCCCTCCAGACGCATCGGGTCGTCGGGGGGACTCCGGGTGTATACCTCCCTAGAGGCCCTTAGGTCTAGACCCAGCTCACGTAGGTCTAGACAGCCTAAGTGTTTGGGCATTGATGCTACATGCATCCAATGTTCGGACCTAGAGAGTTGCCGACCATTCTAACGACGATTGGTATGGCGCCGGCCAACAATATTATTGTCGACAACTCCCTAGAGCCCTTAAATCACCCGAGGTACTGTTATACCATAATAACAGGACCTCGAGGGATTGCCCTTGTATGTGTTAGGGTTTACTTGGGGAAAATTATGACACCAAGACATAATACCATTTATTATTCTTGTTGGGCTCAGAATCCAATTCGATTCTGCCCAGACCACTACCTTTTACATAGTAGGTCGTGGTGATACACATTACTTATAAGAATCATACCAGATTCATACAAAAAACACAATATTCATATAAGAAATTACACATTTTATAAAATTCTTATTATATACATAATGGGGATGCCAGCAGGGCTCATATGTATTTTAGGGGTGGGTAGCAACATCTGCCTACCCCTAAATACCATTTTATATACATTTAAGCGTAAATATTTGCAATATTCTGATAAAGAATTTAATTATAATAGTGCCACGCCCACTTATGCGATGAGCGTAGCTATTCATGTTGTAATGGGCTCTCAGATACCCACGCATTTTATTATTATTTTAAAACTTTATTTCGACCTATTTTCCTGTTTTTCAGCCGAAACTGAGTTTCCGCAACAGGTCTAATAGTACATACTACAAATACCCTACTTAGTACCATTTATATAATAGTACTAAGTAGTTTTTACTTAATAATATTATACATAAATATTACAGCGTTAAGTGAATATTTGTGTGGATGTGTGTGCATGTATGGGTCATATAGTGTATATAATAAAATACTTAATATTGTAAATATCTATTGTGGCTGAGTATAAATTGTATTATTATTACTAAGACTAGGATTTTTTTTTTAAATATTAATAGACCGCTATAAAAGGATTCTTTTAAATTCAAAGTCAAGGTGAAAAGTCATTCTGTACAACCACAAAGACCATCATCATCAGTCCCTGAAATACCAAAAGGTGTAACAAATTTTATTAGTAATGGTCAAGGAAAATCATATTCTTTTAGGGCACTATATACAATTATATGATTAAAGAAGAATATAGCAATACTAATATATTAAACCATAAGTTTGTGCTACTTGTGAAACATTCTAGGTCTTCATAAAGGCTCTGAAAAATCCTTTGTTAAACCTAAAATGTTATCTATACTCTCCCCGGTATCCCCTATTTCTTTGAGAATGTGAACTTTTCATTAAAAATAAAGAAATAAATAAAAATAAACTTTATTTGTTGATATTTTACAAGAATTTATACATTTTTTCTTATTTTTTTGCCTAATATTGTTTTGTTTGATTTAATGTTGTAATACTTCTATCCACTATTATTAATCAAGATCATATATTTGTTCAGGTTGTCCTCGGACATAGGCCTCCTATAGCACATACCATTGGCAGCGGTCTCCAACTACTCGGCATTGGGATGTTTTGATTTTTTTATACTTCTTTCAGAGACCTGAGAACATACATATTATTCTATGTATTTCTTTCTCCATATAAAGTTTTGAAACAATTGTTTGACCAAAATAAAAGTACCTATTCAATTTCTTGATAATTTACTTTCATGGTTTGTTTATGTCTGTTTGTCATAGCTTTGGTTTTCACACATGGTTCTTATTTATCCCCGCTTTTTCACTTTTCTTGCTAGATGTTTGCATAATAACTGGAACTAGATCATCCTCAAATCTCTGGTGAGATAGTTTACTTCCATTTATGTTAAGCTCATAGTTATTCCAAATAATTCCAATCCATGTAATTAAATGACGGAAAATTTCCTCCAATATACTCTTTTTATAGTATAATATATATAGTTATTCTTCTCCAATTTTTCCTAGTCATACTTTTGCTGTAGTTTTAAAATTGTTATATATGAACTCTTTAGTCCTTAAGATTCTTAAATATTTAGTTTGATCACGTTGGTTTTAAGCACACTTCTCTGTTTTGAGATGCTTTGTAAGTGTGAAATAGAGATAACTTTTCGTGGCTCTAATCTATATTTGGCGTCGATGAAGACGCCACTCGTTATTTGCACTTACTAATAAATTTAATTTATGCAATTTAATTTACACAACATAATAAAAAACTTCTAAAACAATACTTTGTGTTAATTTAAATCAAAACAATGGCGTCGTTTTGATAGAATATAGCTCGAAAGGGAGACCCCGACCACCCGCCCGTATACCGTCGAATTTAGCGTCTAGCAGTCGCAAAAAACGAACAAAAATGTGTTCTTGGCTGGCAATTCCCTCCGAGTATGTAGCGGTTTCTGTCAAAATGTATGGGGAAATTGGCCTCTCGCGAGCGCTTTAACGAAAACGAAAGCCCAACGCACACCGTCCGTGTTCTTGGCTGGTATTTGTTCTGTCAACGAATTTAACGAACGTGACGTCATCACCAAATGTCATCTTCATACAAAACTTTCGTGCGCGCTTTTAGCGCTCATGCTCTTGGCTAGGGGGGTAGTTCTCGAGATATTTGACGCTCGCTAAGAATTAGATTAATAGACAAACAAATTCATAAATATCGACATACATCTGAGTCATAGAAACAACAATAAACTATGGAAATGGAAAATAATAGTTTGGCTAATTAAATTTCTACGCCCTTACATCGTACTAAGTATTAGTTCAAATTCTTACCACTAGTGGCGCTAGTTGTCACTTTATTGCTGTCTACGCTTTATTGACATAAGTGTCGTTGTGATTTTGTATGAAAGGGCCTACCTTGATATTTACACAGGTCTCTTGATTTAGCACAGGGGTCCCAACATCCAAACAATGTAATATTTTGGTAAATAAACAATTTTTTTTTTTTAGACAGTGTCTTTTTGTCTTGTGTACCCAAGGGATGCATAAATGTCACCATCAACGCGACAAATCTGAATCACTATTTGTAGGCGCCATTTTACAAAGCGAACGAAACTCTACACAATTTTGAAGGAATTTCGAATAGACCGCACAAAACTCACTTGCGGAACATTATTTCGTGAGTAGCGTAAATTTTAATATTTTTATCGCACTCTGTAACACTACCAAGTGTTACGTTTCCGAACACGGCTTATAGTATAGTTTGTTACTTTGCTACCAATGCCAAATAAAAAAAAACAATTTAGTCTGTGCACATATTAAATAGAGTACTACGCATACGTAGTATGATACTATAGTATCTAGTCTGTGGTACTACATAAGGCTGTGTGTTACTTATTATTTATGGTGGGTGTCACAGAATAATAATAACTTGTTTCTGGAAAAAAGGAAAAAAACATAGCTGACCGCATGGCGACGCTTTCGTTCTCATGCTTTTAAATGTGATTAATTTTTCAAATTAATTGTTTAGTGAACTGTTTCCTGCTTTCTTTAATTATCTGAACATAATCAAGAAGAAATAATATTACCGCATTCTTCAAAAACTGTTCTAAAGAAAAACTAACCAAAATCCTTCTCTCCGCACTCTTTTCTTGTGGTGTCTCTAAATTTTTTCTTCAGTTTCCTTTGAGTTTTTTTTTACTATTATTATTTTTTGTTTTTTTTTTTATATATTACTAACTTGGGAGCTTTATGGGTAAGTAAATAGTTTTAAGAAATTTAGTTATAATGGGGGTTGAAAAACCCCCCGACCCTTCTGATGGGGGGCCTTCCGAAATGGATGTTCCAGGAAGAAAACGACCTTTGCCAAATGAACAGGACTGTGAAGGCAGTGCCCAAAAAAGACAATTTAATGAGCCTATCTCATCTAATAATATTTATAATCATCCTCTATCCCTAGGTCCTAAGTTGTACTCATCCACCGATCTAGCTCCATTTATAGTTCATGTGTCCCGCTGCTCCCCTGATCCCTCATCCTCTATACACCCCATAAAATTTGGTCATCTTCTTTTTAAAAATAAAATCTCAAATATTAAAAAAGACGGTGTAAAGCGTATTGGCCGTAACAAAATATCTGTAGAATTTGATAATGGAAATGATGCAAATAAATTCTTGGAAAATAACATCCTCGCAGATAACGGCTACCAGGGAGTCATCCCTAGTTTCAATGTCTCCCGTACAAGTCCCTACAGAATGGACAATGCAAGAATTCATAGATATGGCAGAAGTTTTAGGTTATGGTATTATTCTACGAGCACGTAGGTTAAGCAGAAAAGTTCATACAGAAGACAAACCTAATTGGATCCCAACTCAATCAGTGATTTTAACTTTTAGTCGTCAATCCCTACCAGCTCATATATATTGCTGCCATTCTTCATTCCCTATTGAATTATACACCTATCCCACTATTCAATGTAATAATTGTTGCCGATTTGGTCATATCCAATCCATCTGCAGGTCTCGACCTAGATGTTACAGGTGCGCTGGTCCCCATCCCGGTAGTCAGTGCTCAGTTAGCATTGAGCTTGCCTCTTGTTTGCTGTGTTCTGGTGCCCATGAAGCTATAAACAAATGCTGCCCTGAATTTTCTCGACAAAAACTTATAAAGTTGACCATGGCTGAAGAAAATATTTCATATTCAGAGGCTGCTTCTAAACATCGCCCTGCTCATCTCTCTTTTGCGGACATTACCCAATCCTCAACAAACCCTACCCTACCTATTCCTCCTACTTTCTCTCCTTCTAACACCCCTACTTTCTCTGCCTCTCCTTCCCTTTCACTTCATAAAAACTATAAAAAAACAATTAACATTACTCCTCGTCCTAAAGCTCCTCCTCAAAAAGGGTATGACAAAGTTGCTCATTCTGCTCTAATAAAAGACTATTCACCCCCTCAACCTTCTAATGGCTGCGGCTACCCCCCAGTCGACGAATCCCCTCAGGATAATTTACTTGAACTACTTCTATTAACTATTGTCAATATGATTTCAAAATTTAGTGACACAGATTTACCGAACATCGTAGCTAACAAATTCTCTTTTCTTCTTAACCAACAACATGGACAGGTCTCAAATGAAGAAAATTCTTCAATGGAATTGCAGAGGTCTCTGGAATAAAAAACATGAGGTGTTATACCTCATAAATAAGTTCTCCCCGTCGGTTCTGGCCATCTCGGAGACATGGTTAAAACCAGAGACTCGTCCGACCGAGATGACAGACCCGACGGCTATGGAGGTTGTGCTCTCTTAATAAGGAATTATCTTCCTATCATTTCTATTCCACTCCCTTCTCATTCCTCAGGCTTTCTGATGATTGATGCTTGATGATTCTTTTTTGATGGTCTCAAATATAAGTATTCTTTCTCTTTACATTCCTCACCCCCATGTCTCCTTCATCTCAGAAATTAAATCACTTTTGGAATCAATTGCAGCCCCCTTTTTTGTTGTTGGTGATTTTAACAGCCATCATTACATGTGGGGTTCACCCCACTGTGATGCTTTTGGGTCGGCTCTTATAGGTATCTTCGATAGTCTCAATATTTGTCTCCTAAATGATGGTACACCCACCAGAAGGACTCCCCCTAATCAAAATCCCAGTGCTGTTGACCTTACACTTTGCTCTCCCTCCCTGTCTTTCGTGGAATGGAAAATGCTGCCATTCTCACATGGCAGTGACCATCTTCCCATCCTTATCACATTCCCGTCCATATCGTCAAAGACTCAGCTCCCGGCCCTGATGGAATACCTTATTCGTTTGTAACTAACTCTGGTACAAACGCTATAACTATTTTCCTAAATATTATAAATAATATCTTTCTATCTGATCAAATCCCTGATGATTGGAGGCACCAACTTATTATCCCTATTCCTAAGCCAGGTAAAGATCCCGATAGTCCCTTAAGTTATCGACCAATAGCTCTGTCATCAACTTTACTTAAATGTATGGAACATCTAGTTAAAAATCGTTTAGAATGGTTTCTTGAAAATAATAATATTATTTCCCACACTCAATTTGGTTTCAGAAAGGGCTTTAGTGTAATGGACAATATCTCCACCCTTGTCACCGATATTCATGTTGCTTTTAGTACAAAAAAATCTGTTGCTGCTGTTTTCCTTGATGTCTCTTCAGCTTATGATAATGTCTTAATTCCAGTTTTCAGAAGCAAAATGCGACAGCTGAGAATCCCTGTGATGTTAAGTAAATTCATTTGCAATCTCCTAAGTGTTCGTTCCATTACTGTCCGATCTCAAAACATTTCACTATCTCCTCGCATCCTTCGGAGGGGTCTCCCTCAAGGTTCAGTACTAAGCCCTTTACTTTACAATCTGTACACCTATGATTTAGAACATTCTGTTACTCCCTTCTGGAAAATCCTGCAATATGCTGACGACATTGCCTTATATATTCCTTTTTCTGACCTCACAGAAGCTACTTCCTCTCTTAATTCAGATATATCTTACTTATACTCCTGGTTAAATGGCCTTTCCCTATCTGCCTCAAAAAGTGTCACCATTACATTTACAAAAAAAAAACAGATTACCCCTATATCTCTATCTATTGAGAATGAAGTTATTTCCTTTTCCAACAATGTAAAATTTCTAGGTGTTACTTTAGACTCCAGAATGTCTGGGGCAATTCACCTCAAAAACATAGCTAACAAATGTGAAGCGAATATTAATGTATTACGAAGTCTATCAGGTGTATGGTGGGGCTCCCACCCCTTTTCACAAAAATTACTTTATAATGCCATAATAAGAAGCCATTTGGATTATGGCACCTTTCTTCTAGAGCCATGTAATAAAAAATCTATGCAATTGTTGGACAAAATACAAGCTAAGAGCCTTCGTGTGGTATGTGGTGCAATGAAATCCTCCCCAATTAACTGACTTCAAGCCAAGTGTTCAGATGCCCCTCTCTCTATTCGTCGCCAATACCTTGCAAACCGGTTTCTCATCAAAGCCTTTCAACACTCCTCTCATCCTTTATTTGATTCTTTAGAACAACTCTCCCAATTAATGTCCAATCAATTTTGGAAGCACAAGACCCTTCCTTGTATTTATAAAACATATTTACAATTAAAAAATATTTCTTCTTTTTTCCGATCCCCCAGAAACCCCCTTTTTTTAACAGAGTTTGACGTCATTATGTTCCAGCCTAAATTTTTTTCTAATATAGGAGATCGACCCAGAGGGCTCTAATAATGAAAACTCTTTTCAAATTATAGCTAATAAAAGCTGGCCGAATAGATTACACATCTTCACAGATGCATCAAAATTATCCAATTCTGATAATGTTGGCGCAGCTGTTTGGATCCCTTACTATAATGTTGTTTTGACCTATAAATGTCCTCCCCATACTTCCGTTTTTACTGGTGAATCTATATCAATTTTGGAGGCCCTATTATATTGTGAATCTCATTCTCTCAACAATATTATTATTTTCTCCGACTCCCTAAGTGCTCTCCAAACTATTGAATCAGATTTAGTATATTCTAAGATTAAGCACAAAGTTATTTTAGACATTAAGAAAATTCTTTTTAGACTTTTTACAGCAGGTATAAAAGTAGAATTGGCTTGGGTACCTAGCCACTGCGGAATTGTTGGGAATGAAACAGTAGATGCGTTTGCCAAAATGGCTGCCTCTACAAGTAATTCCCAACACAACATGGCAAAACTAAGAATTAGAGACCATTCCATATGTGAATGTGGAATGGATATTGGTACTCCTGATCACATATTTTTTTGTTGCCCATTAAATTCATACTCATTATATGACATACTTCCTTCAAAAATTGCTCGACCAACTAATCTTAAAATTTTACTGGGTTTGGTTTTTACTCCATTCATTAAAACATTATCATATTACATTTCTCATTTTAATATTAAACTATAATTTTTTTATTTTTGTTTATTATATGACAATTATTATTATTTTGTTTGTGTTTTTCATGCTTTATCATAGTCATTATGTACATAGTATTAATCCCATCTTGTGTGTTTACTAATTTATATATTATTGTGTGGTTTTTAGAGCTTTTATTGTAGATAGTTTACTCAAGGATACAGTTTTGGCCTAAAGATATCACAGAAATGTTATGGAGAAAGAAATGGCGTTATAAGCGCCAACCAAGAGAAAAATTACATATGGAGTACTAAATCAATAACAATAAGCCACAATAAAACGTCTAAAAGAAATCAAGAAGATAGTTTTAGTACTCTGAATCTGTGAGATACATTAATATAAATACACCAGCCCCCCTAGCCAAGAGCTTTGGCGCTTTTTGCGCCCAATCATCGCAGAACGGACAGTGATCGTCAGAAATCGGTAGCCATAAAAATTTTTGACGTTAACTTTCATTCTGTTGAACGCGGGAGGGCGAACGCTCGGCCCGATTATTTACGTTCCGATATTATATTCAAAACCCGCGAGTAATTTTGAGTATGATGTTTTATAACACATAATAATTATATTACGAATGAATTGAGAATATAAATTAAAAGCAATATTTTTTTTTATCATATTAATGGTGTAAAATTGATTGTACAGTTTTTACACCGTTGTATATTAATGCTTATATTAACTTACATGCCTAATCGGAACCATTTTCTTTATTTTAGTGTTAAAGAGAGAGAGATAATAAAAAATAAATCCTATTGGCGTAACTATGTGATATCTCGTTTTATTTTACGGGCCAATGCTCTTTATATTTGATTACAAACAAACCTAATAGAAAATAGAAACATTGCAGACAAGCTCTTCGGTATTATTAATATGGCACTTTTAAGTTGTAAATATAAACTGACGAATTCTAAATATAAATTCGAGGCATCCGGGGCGGCCCACGACCAATTTATTTTTTAAAACTCTGTGATCAAGGAAGAAATGTTGCAGTTATATCGTTCTCGGATTGAAAGTTACTTTTTGAATAGGTAAGAATCAAAATAAATAAATAAGTGCTTCTAAGGTTATATATTTAATAATTGATTAGACACGTTGTTAAAACCTTTGTATGCCGAATAGGCGAAACAAAACGGACCTTTGTGTTTACAACACCCATCTATTTACCTTTGTTTCTCATACAATTAATGTTATTACAGGTGATTTCGGATATTCCTTGAAACCATGATTGATTACCCCTGTCATGGATGCTATACCTAATTTATACCTCAGCGGACCAATACACTGCAAGTCAGGATATGTATGAAGCAGGCTAATGGTTATCTCAGGGGGTCATTAAAATACCTTGGAATAGACAGAGTTCTGAACTATGATTCTGAATAGTCTTCCCAAATTGTAATGGATTGTGCAGCATAATAACCAATATGATGTTACACTATAGGTGAGTTAAGAAAAATAAATTACAAATTGTCCGCTTAATTTTTTTTTATTAAAGTTTTATTTACTCTCCTACTATATTTGGAAGCGCGGAGTCAACTGACACAGATGGTAAAACCTGACTCCAACCCAGTTATGTCGCAATTGTGATTTTTGTTATTTAAAAAAAATAGGTCTTTTTATTTTTTTATTAAACTAATTACAATTTTGTATTATTTTTATTTCAGGTATTTATACTTTGCAGAGTTTCAAGGACAGCTACCCCCTTCCGCATCAAGAGAGGTTACAAACTATGGTGCTCAAAGTTTTAGAGTGGCCCAAGCCAAACTAAATTATTAAATAAATATTTACTTTTAATTTGTTTATGTTTTATTGTGAATATTATCCAATTTTAAGAAATCAATATTCTGGGAAATATTTAATTAAATATAGATT
This sequence comes from Monopis laevigella, assembly GCA_947458855.1. Classification (NCBI taxonomy): domain Eukaryota; kingdom Metazoa; phylum Arthropoda; class Insecta; order Lepidoptera; family Tineidae; genus Monopis; species Monopis laevigella. The sequence goes on from OX381577.1 coordinate 857,523, forward strand.
AACAGAATCAAGAGACATATAGGTGCATAAGTTTAAAGGTGTCTAGGTCTGTCGGATAGATACGTTTAAACATACAGTATTGAATAAGAAATGCTAGTATCATTATTAACATTTCCTATTGATACTCGTATCATTTAAATGGGTCAGGTTAATAAATTTTAATTAATAATGGTCTTAATGATAAAAACTTAATAGAGTCCTTGAAGAACATTTCAGTTAAAATAAGTTTTATTTCTTTTTTACTTATTTATTTTTGTTTGGTAAAAGAGACATAACCTACTATATACAAGGTGTTCTTCAAGGACTCAAAAAGTTTTTTTTTCATGAATACCAGTGTGTTTAAAATTAAGCTTTGTAGATATTCTTACCATTATGGTAAGTATATCTACAAATGCCCACATTAGATACATGTAATTCCCTAATAGTATGCATATAAAATAATTAAATGTTACTCTAGGTACCATCCTAACTATTTGTAGTGCTTGCATGGGAATTAAAATTCCTATAAATAAAAGAGCTTGGTCATAAAAAAGCGACCTGCTGGTTCAGCGGCCTTCGATAGCCCAGCAGTGGATTATAGGCGATGAGGAACCTGATTACACCTCAGCAGTATAAAGACAATCCTACCAGTGATTAATGAAATTCACTTGGTCTTATATTGGATTATCCTTCACGTAGCTTTGCAGCACTCTAGACTTCCTCAGTGTCTTCAGGTTCGGCGGTGAATGCGGTGGTAAGCGGTGATGTGGCGGAGCGGTTAAGTGGAGCGAGTCACAAATGACTGTCTTGACAGACAGACAGACAGAAATGGATTCAAGCGAATACAGCGGAGCGGACATAAAATAATAGCGGAGCGAATCTTGACTTTCTTAGTCCATTGCTTGTGTGTCAATGATTTAGCGGTGGCGTACTGCGCCATCTGTCGCGGAGTCTGTGTTAGCTCGTAAGAGATAAATCAATATTAAGCTAACAAAGTAAATCTCATTAAATTCACTAGATGGCGTTGTCTTTACAGTACTGCGGCGCAAACAGAGCTTGTATAAACAATATAGGTCTAATAGTACATACTACAAATACCCTACTTAGTACCATTTATACATATAATAGTACTAAGTAGTTTTTACCGTTAAGTGAATATTTGTGTGGATGTGTGTGCATGTATGGGTTATATAGTGTATATAATAAAATACCTAATATTGTAAATATCTATTGTGGCTGAGTATAAATTGTATTATTATTACTAAGGCTAGGATTTAAAAATATATATATATACTATAAAAGGAATATATATAATGCTATAAAAGGATTCTCTTAAATTTAAAACTCAAGGTGAAAAGTCATTCTGTACAACCACAAAGACCATCATCAGTCCCTGAAATACCAAAAGGTGTAACAAATTTTATTAGTAATGGTCAAGAAAAATCATATTCTTTTAGGGCACTGTATACAATTATATGATTAAAGAAGAATATAGCAATACTAATATATTAAACCATAAGTTTGTGCGGCTTGTGAAACATTCTAGGTCTTTACAAAGGGTCTGAAAAATCCTTTGTTAAGCCTAAAATGTTACCTAAACTCTCCCCGGTATCCCCTATTTCTTTGAAAATTTGAACCTTTCATTAAAAATAAAGAAATAAATAAAAATAAACTTTATTTGTTGATATTTTACAAGAATTTATACATATTTTCTTAACTTTTTGCCTAATATTGGGTTATTTGATTTAATGTTGTAACACTTCTATTCACTATTAATTATCAATCAAGATCAGATATTTGTTCAGGTTGTCCTCGGACATAGGCCTCCTCCAGCAAATACCATTGGCAGCGGTCTCCAACTACTCGGTCTTGATTTTTTTATACTTCTTTCAGAGACCTAAGAACATACATACCATTCTATGTATTTTTTCTCCATTTAAAGTTTTAGAGCAATTGTTTGACTTAAATAAAAGTACCTATTCAATTTCTTGATAATTTACTTTCAGGGTTTGTTTATGTCTGGTTTTCACACATGGTTCTTATAAGCCCCGCTTTTTCATTTCTCTTGCTAGTTGTTTGCATAATAACTGGAACTAGGTCATCCTCAAATCTCTGGTGAGATGGTTTACTTCCATTTATGTTAAGCTTATAGTTATTCCAAATAATTCCAATCCATGTAATTAAATGACGGAAAATTTCCTCCAATATACTCTTTTTATTCGTAATTCTTCTCCAAATTTTCCTAGTCATACTTTTGCTGTAGTTTTAAAATTGTTATATAAACTCCTTAGTCCTTAAGATTCTTAAATATTTAGTTTGATCACGTTGGTTTTAAGCACACTTCTGTGTTTTGAGATGCTTGTAAGTATGAAATAGAGAGAACTTTTCGTGGCTCTAATCTATATTTGGCGTCGATGGAGACGCCACTCGTTATTTGCACTTACTAATAAATTTAATTTATGCAATTTAATTTACACAACATAATAAAAAACTTCTAAAACAATACTTTGAGTCAATTTAAATCAAAACAATGGCGTCGTTTAGATAGAATATAGCTCGAAAGGGAGACCTTGACCACCCGCCCGTATACAGTCGAATTTAGCGTCTAGCATTCGCAAAAAACGAACAAAAATGTGTTCTTGGCTGGCAATTCCCTCCGAGTATGTAGCGGTTTCTGTCAAAATGTTTGGGGAAATTGGCCTCTCGCGAGCGCTTTAACGAAAACGAAAGCCCAACGCTCACCGTCCGTGTTCTTGGCTGGCAATTTGTTCTGTCAACGCATTTAACGAACGTGACGTCATCACCAAATGTTATCTTCATACAAAACTTTCGTGCGCGCTTTTAGCGCTCATGCTCTTGGCTAGGGGGGCTGCCCCCCTAGCCAAGAGCATCGGCGCTTTATGCGCCCAAGCGTCTCAGAACGGACAGTGATCGAAAGAAATCGGTAGCCATGAACAATTTTTGACGTTAACTTTCATTCTGTCGAACGAGGGAGGGCGACCGCTCGGCTCGATTATTTACGTTCCGATATTATATTCAAAACCCGCGAGTAATTTGGAGTATGATGTTTTATAACACATAATAATTATATTACGAATGAATTGAGAATATAAATTAAAAGCAATATACATTTTTTATCATATTAATGGTGTAAAAATTATTGTACAGTTTTTACAGATTTGTATATTAATGTTATAATTAACTTACATGCCTAATCGGAACGATATTCGTTATTTTAGTGATAAAGAGAGAGAGATAATAATAAATAAATCCTATTGGTGTAACTATGTGATATCTCGTTTTATTTTACGGGCCAATGCTCTTTACATTTGATTACAAACAAAACCAAGGAACTTAATACTCTCTACCATAGCTCTCTACGAACAAACCTATAAACCTAATAGAAAATAGAAACATTGCAGAAAAACTCTTCGGCATTATTAATATGGCACTTTTAAGTTGTAAATATAAACTGAAGAATTCTAAATATAAATTCGAGGCATCCGGGGCGGCCCACGACCAATTTATTTTTAACAATTCTCTGATCAAGGAAGAAATATTGCAGTTATATCGTTCTCGGATTGGAAACTTACTTTTTGAATAGGTAAGAATCAAAATAAATAAGTGCTTCTAAGGTTATATAATTGATTAGACACGTTGTTAAAACATTTGTATGCCGAATAGGCGAAACAAAACGTACCTTTGTGTTTACAAAACCCATCTATTTACCTTTGTTTCTCATACAAATAAATGTTATTTCAGGTGATTTCGGATATGCCTTGGAACCATGATTGATTACCCCTGTCATGGATTTCGTACGTATATATTAATACCTCAGCGGACCAATACACTGCCAAGTCAGGAAAAGTGTAAAGCAGGCAAATGGTTATCTCAGGGGGTCATTAAAATACCTTGGAATAGACAGAGTTCTGCACTATGAATCTGAAGAGTCTTCCCAAATTGTAATGGCTTGTGCAGCGTAATAACCAATATGATGTTACACTATAAGTGAGTTAAGAAAAATAAATTACAAATTGTCCACTTACTTTTTTAAAAATTAAATTAATAGTATTTGGTTGAGTAGAGAGGGTAGTGAACACAGTGCAGGTGAGAGTTTAAAAGGCCTTTAAACCTACTTTGCGGTCTCAAGTCCGGGAATGCTGCAGTTCATTCCCCTGCCTTTCAACCACGAGATGGACCCGGCACCCGCACGGTGAATCCATGGTTTGCTAAGAACATTGTCTCAAATTCACTCTCCTACTATATTTAGAAGCGTGGAGTCAACTGACACAGATAGTAAAACCTGTCTCCAACCCAGTTATGTTGCAATTGTGATTTTTGTTATTTAAAAAAAATTGGTCTTTTTATTTTTTTATTAAACTAAGTACAATTTTGTATTTTTTTTATTTCAGGTATTTATACTTTGCAGAGTTTCAAGGACAGCTACCCCCTTCCCCATCAAGAGAGGTCACAAACTATGGTGCTCAAAGTTTTAGAGTGGCCCAAGCCAAACAAAATTATTAAATAAATATTTACTTTTAATTTGTTTATGTTTTATTGTGAATATTATCCAATTTAAACATAGAGTATTGAATAAGAAATGCTGGTATAATTATTCACATTTCTTATTGATACTTGTATCATTTAAATGGGTCAGATTAATGAAGATTAATAATTTTTATTATGAATTTTAATTAATAACGGTCTTAATGATAAAAATTTAATAAAGTCCTTGAAGAACACTTTAGTTAAAATAAGTTTTGTTTCTTTTATACTTATTTATTTTTGTTTGGTAAAAAAAGAGACAACCTACTATATACAAGTGTTCTTTAAGGACTCAACAAGTTTTTTTTTATGAATACCAGTGTGTTTAATATTTGTAAATATGCTTACCATTATGGTAAGTATATCTACAAATGCCCACATTAGATACATGTAATTCCCTAATAGTATTCCTATAAAATAATGAAACGTTACTCTAGGTACTATCCTAACTATTTATAGTGCTTGCATGGGAATTAAAATTCCTATAAATAAAAGAGCTTGTATAAACAATATAGGTCTAATAGTACATACTACACATACCCTACTTTATATAATACCATTTATATAATAGTACTAAGTAGTTTTTACTTAACAATATTATACATATATATTACAGCGTTAAGTGAATATTTGTGTGGATGTGTGTGCATGTATGGGTAATATAGTGTATATAATAAAATACCTAATATTGTAAATATCTAATGTGGCTGAGTATAAATTGTATTATTATTACTAAGGCTAGGATTTTTTTTTTTTAAATAATAATATACCAGTATAAAAGGATTCTTTTAAATCTAAAACTCAAGGTGAAAAGTCACTCTGTACAACCACAAAGTCTATCATCAGTCCCTGAAATACCAAAAGTTGTAACTTTATTAGTAATGGTCAAGGAAAATCATATTCTTATATACAATTATATTATTAAAGAAGAATATAGCAATATATATTAAACCATAAGTTTTTGCGGCTTGTGAAACATTCTAGGTCTTCACAAAGGCTCTGAAAAATCCTTTGTTAAGCCTAAAATGTTACCTAAACTCTCCCCGGTATCCCCTATTTCTTTGAAAATGTGAACTTTTCATTAAAAATAAAGAAATAAATAAAAATAAACTTTATTTGTTGATATTTTACAAGAATTTATACATGTTTTCTTAACTTTTTGCCTAATATTGGTTTGTTTGATTTAATGTTGTAACACTTCTATCCAATATTATCAATCAAGATCAGATATTTGTTCAGGTTATCCTCGGACATAGGCCTCCTTCAGCAAATACCATTGGCAGCGGTCTCCAACTACTCGGCATTGGGATGTCTTGATTTTTTTATACTTCTTTCAGAGACCTGAGAACATACATACTATTCTATGTATTTCTTTGAAGAAGAAGAAGAAGATGATGTATTTCTTTCTCCATTTAAAGTTTTGGAGCAATTGTTTGACCTAAATAAAAGTACCTATTCAATTTCTTGATAATTTACTTTCAGGGTTTGTTTATGTCTGTTTGTCATAGCTTTGGTTTTCACACATGGTTCTTTTAAGCCCCGCTTTTCCACTTCTCTTGCTAGTTGTTTGCATAATAACTGGAACTAGGTCATCAGCCAATCTCAGTTGAGATATTTTACTTCCATTTATGTTAAGCTCATAGCTATTCCAAATAATTCCAATCAATGTAATTGACGAAAAATTTCCTCCAATACAGCCGAGCAGAGTTTGAGGGATAATAGGTTTCCTTGTCGGACTCCTTTTATTCGTAATTCTTCTCCAATTTTTCCTAGTCGTACTTTTGCTGTAGGTATAGTTTCACAATTGTTATATTACTCCTTATGCTTCTTGAATATTTAGTTTGATCACACTCTGTGTTTTGAGATGCTTTGTAAGTATGAAATAGAGAGAACTTTTTGTTGCTCTAATCTATATTTGGCGTCGATGAAGACGCCACTCGTTATTTGCACTTACTAATAAATTTTATTTATGCATTTTAATTTACACAACGCAATAAAAAACTTCTAAAACAACAAAAAACAATACTTTAAGTTAATTTAAATTAAAACAATGGCGTCGTTTTGATAGAATATAGCTCGAAAGGGAGACCCCGACCACCCGCCCGTAAACAGTCGAATTTAGCGTCTAGCATTCGCAAAAAACGAACAAAAATGTGTTCTTGGCTGGCAATTCCCTCCGAGTATGTAGCGGTTTCTGTCAAAATGTATGGGGAAATTGGCCTCTCGCGAGCGCTTTAACGAAAACGAATGCTCAACGCTCACCGTCCGTGTTCTTGGCTGGCAATTTGTTCTGTCAACGCATTTAACGAACGTGACGTCATCACCAAATGTCATCTTCATACAAAACTTTCGTGCGCGCTTTTAGCGCTCATGCTCTTGGCTAGGGGGGCTGTTATTGGTGACTTATCGCATCAAGATAAGCGATAGAAAAAGCCAGAAAAAAAAAAAAAAAAAAACTTGTTTCAGTTTTTCAGTTTTTGTGTGAGTTGTGTTAATAAAGAATGTTTACAATTAAGGATTATTTAGAAAATGTCATTAAAGGTGTAAATATGTGTGCATTGTGTTTAAAAGAAGTTATTGCAGATGTAGTGAGCATTCATGATGTGATGATTCTTGAAAATTCGCAATGTTGTATAACATTAAAAGAGTTAATTACTTTCGTTAAGGGTTATGAAGTTAGTGTTTTTTTATTATTGTTTACAATAAAAATTATTCCCTTTAAACACAAAACGTAACGTAAAACTCTACTGTGTCATGTAGGTAAATTATGGACTAATTTCTACAAAGTCACCAATACTTTCATAACTTCTGCAGTCAAATAAAAATCCCCTGTAGCTGTCGCCAAAGACCTATAGATATTTGTTGAGACCTAAAACATTTAAATGTTTTAAATATTCGTCATTAAATTTGTAGGTTTTATAGCAGGTGAACTATTTTTGTTGTGGATTCTAACATCTACATTTTACTACTTTTAATTAATATTAAGTAATACTGAGCCTTACCTTAATTCTTACCAAAATTGTTTTTCTTTAAACCAGTATGATTTAACTTTATTGTTACAATATTAACATTTCAGACAAAAATATCAGCCTATTTGAACATAAGTAATAAGTGCATTCGTATTTACAGTCTAAAATTTTAATAAAAAAATGTACAAAATTTTAAATATGTCCTTGGTTTCATTTCTTTTTTGTAAAGCTCGAAGATCCCCTAAAAATGTGGAGTTTAGTGTATGATAACTGTTAGGTGAAAAATAAATGAAATGCCATAATTTTGGGGTTTATTCCATAATATATATGTATAAACCAAAGGGTTGTCAAATTATAATTGCAAATTGGAAGAAATGTACTACAATTTGACATTTCTGAGTATAATTGTGACATATTTTACTTGCTAGCAAATATATTGGCTAAAAAAAATTAATTTTTTTGTTACAGGAAAGTGAAATAAGTGAACTTTTGAGTTTTGTGTGCAAAGATTGTACAACACATGCTATACAGTGCTACACATTCATGACAATGTGTAGAAAATCACATTCACAGTTACAAAATATTTTAAACAACATTTCATTGGATTTGGACTCAATAGACAAAACTTGTTTAGCAAAAACAATATATATTACTATTACTAATAAAAAAATTGATACAAAACTAATTTTAGATAAAAAAAAGGGAGCTAAAACTAAAAGGAAAGCTTTAAAAAGATATAGATCTATAATATGTAACATCAAAAAAGTAAAAAAAAAATCAAAAAAGCAAATAGATGAAACAGGTGACAACTTTGAGCAAGACCTAGTATCCCCAAAAATGACTGACATATTAACACAAATGGATAATAATATTTATAAATGTATGGAATGTTTAAAAGTATTTCAAAGAAGTACTAATTTAAAATCTCATCATAACAGAGTACATGCACCAAAAGAATTTCAATGTAACAAATGTCCAAAGAAATTTGGATCAGAATACTTAAGAAAATTACATGTTACTGAAAGTCATGTAACTACAATGTGTACAGATTGTGGGAAAATATGTAATAATATATATTCTTGGAAAATGCACATAGCTTCACATCAAATTAAAATTTGTCCCACCTGTGGTAAACAGTATAAGAGCAAAAATAGTTATCGCAGTCATATAAATTTACAGGCTTGTGGTGAAGGCCTATTAAATAAGAATAAATTTGTGCATGATTATAGATATGAATGTGATACATGCAAAAAGAGATTCACTCAAAAAGGGTCATTAAGAGTTCATATTCAATTTGAACATGAAAATGGGAAAGCTCATGTTTGTAGTTGGTGTAACAAGAAATTTTCTGCAGATAGTAAACTTAAGGCTCATATAGTCAAACATACTAGGGAACGGAACTTTACTTGTGAAATCTGCGGAGGAAAGTTTGTTACAAAAGAAGCCCTTTTATATCATACTAGAATCCACACAGGTGAAAAGCCTTATCCATGTCCAGAATGCAATGAAAGTTTTATTTCAGCATCTCGGAGGATGGAGCATTTACGGCGAAGGCATTGGGCTCCAATGTTGGAATGTAACATATGTTTGAGTAGATTTAAGACTGCTTTTTGTTTAAAAAAGCATAGGGAAAGACATTTTGACCCCAATAGCAGGCTTTTTGCTCAGAAATCTATTGCAGGAAGTGATGAGCATTTCCATTTTAAATGATTTGCTGTTTTGAAGTTGTCCTTTTAAATGTGAATTTTTAATTAAAATTGAATAATGATTTTGCTAATGAATTGATTGTAGATGGAAAATATAAGAAATTGTCTACTTTTTTTGTATTTGAAACAACAATGAATCATGTTATTTTAGTTAAAATCACAATTTCAATTTTAGTGAATTGCCAACTTTGGATTGAGTTTTTAATATATTTTTATGATGACTTCTGTGGCACTGATTGAATTTTAATAAAAAATTAATGATTAAAACATATATTGTATCAGTTTTTATTGTCGTTTATTTATAATTATTTTTTATAGCTTGTCCCTGAAGTTTTTTTGTTCCGAACATGTCTGGTTTTGCAATGCGAATATTGTGTCACTTCGATCTCGGATCTCATCAATCCGTACTCGGATTTAGCATTTTTAGGATTTAATATCTTATCAGTAAGTGGGTTCGGTTTTGTACACGGATCATTTTGGTAGTTTTAACGAATTGGAAAGTCGAAAAATAGGTATGCGTGACACCAGCCGGGCCACCACGTGTGATATCGTTTTTGATTATGCCAGGTTTTAGGACGTAATTTGTGATAATTTGTTAGCTAATTTACAGATTTTGTTATCATTTCGTTAAAAAGTTATAGGCATGTATTTGTGGTCCTGCCGATGTAACGTTACTTCGGCAGGACCACGATAGAAATAATGCACTTACGAGGTTAGTTCTTTCGCAAAAATTAGGTTTTGAATTTGTGCGATTTTGTTAGCCTATTTTTATTTCGCTAGACCGCTTGGTTCATAAGTTACAGTGGTGGTCCTGCTGATAAAATGTGACATCGGCAGGACCACGATAGAAATAATGCACTTACGAGGTTAGTTCCTTCGCAGAAATTAGGTTTTGAATTTGTACGATTTTGTTAGCCTATTTTCATTTCGCTAGACCGCTTGGTTCAAAAGTTACAGTGGTGGTCCTGCTGATAAAACGTGACATCGGCAGGACCACGATAGAAATAATGCACTTACGAGGTTGGTTCCTTCGCAGAAATTAGGTTTTGAATTTGTACGATTTTGTTAGCCTATTTTCATTTCGCTAGACCGCTTGGTTCAAAAGTTACAGTGGTGGTCCTGCTGATAAAACGTGACATCGGCAGGACCACGATAGAAATAATGCACTTACGAGGTTAGTTCCTTCGCAGAAATTAGGTTTTGAATTTGTACGATTTTGTTAGCCTATTTTCATTTCGCTAGACCGCTTGGTTCAAAAGTTATAGTGGTGGTCCTGCTGATAAAACGTGACATCGGCAGGACCACGATAGAAATAATGCACTTACGAGGTTAGTTCCTTCGCAGAAATTAGGTTACGATTTTGTTAGCCTATTTTCATTTCGCTAGACCGCTTGGTTTAAAAGTTATGGCGATCCAAAAAATCTGTGAGTACAGTCGCGAAGAAAAGTTTAAACACGTAGTAGATTAGAAGATGTTATTTATTTATTCAAAAGCTTTTTGATTTATAAAATTAAACAAATTATTATTATATTGTGGTTGTTTATAATAAAACCAATAAATATAATAAACCTAAGCAGTGGTATATTAGGAAAGTTAGATCATAGATCGAGATTTTTAAATAAATAATAATATTATGTACTAAATTTTTTAATAAATAATAATACTTGTTAAATAAATAATAATATTATGTTTATTTTTATGAGAAGGCGGTTTTTTTGACTATTCATAAATAACTGTAAAGATTTACATGAAATAAATAATATTTGATTTAAGGTACTTTTTATATTAAGGCACGTGATGATATATACTTATAGATGACTATGATTAAAAAGGTAGATTAGTACTTGATAAATAAATAAAAATATTATGTTTATTTTTATGAGAAGGCGCAACCACTAGACCACAGGTGGTTGTATTTATTTTAATTCTGCGACAAACATTAATTGAGTATAACTGGAAGTGCGAAAGCTCATTGTGTATGGAGAACGCTGAGTTCGCGATTGCGAGTCCAGGATCCTTAAGCTGTCGGTTCCAGTTTCACTATACCAACTTACGGAACAATAATTCTGAATCATTTCAAATTTATTTGTCAAACAAATACTTAAACAGTTTTAATAGCAAAACCTTACAACATAAGCCGCCAATATGGGATACAAAACTTCAATTTGACTTGCTCATAGAGACACAATAAACTCTTTTTGATATATCCAAAAGAATATATACAATGAGTCTACTCCTTGTTTTAGGACGCAGAGTCCATGATCTGACCTTGTTACAAATCTCAAAAGTAAAATTAATTTAATGACCTGATTTTGTCTCCGAGACTGACTTGGCAAAAAATAAGCAATCATATGTGTGATACTTCGTGGCCCCGCCACAGTAGATATTTGAACCGTGCTTAATACTAAAAATATATTCATAATTTGTACGTAATTGTACATAACTTAAAAAAAACCTATAAAGGTTTCCGAGAAATTCAACAAAAACAGTTGGCGGGTCCAGGAAGCAGCGTGCTTCCTAGCCTCGCCACAGTGGATATAATTAAGTATTATATGAGATCAATGGTATAATAGTGCTCAAACTTAGTGTTAAAAAAATGTACATTTATTGTTCATTATAATCATAATAAGAAATGTACAAAAAAATCATTATCTACACGATAAAAACCAAAATTAAAATAGTACTATGGCTATGACGAAATTATCAGGCGTTTCTAATAGTTTCGTCATGGATTCTATTTCATAGCTATTTATTACTCTCTGTTACTATTTTTCTGCGCAACTAGCTATTGCCCAGTATTGTGGCTTTGCGCGTGTTCTATTAGGGTTTTTTTTAATAGTTTGGTTAGATAGGAAGACAGACTTACACAGTGATTTTAAAATGGTTCGTTTTTTTAAATGTATATACGTTTTAAGTAGAGGAAGGTCTCTATAACTTCACTAGACCGACCGGACAGATTTGTTACCACCTCCCATACAGATGCAAAAACCGTCAAGTGACCTAGACATGTTTAAAAACGCCGCTTGTCTGAATTTATAGAATCTATATATATAGAACTTATTTATATATATAGTGTTTTCACTGAGGATGTTAGATAAAAAAATAACATTAAAAGGAGAGTGAATACAGTCAATGGCGCACTGTGATTTATGATAGGCGGTTCAAATATAACTGATAATGCTAGACTAGCCATTCATAATGTAGTGCTTGTCCCGACTCTATTGTATGGAAGTCAGAAATGGGTGTGTTAGGAGAAGGGTGAAAGCAAAATTAATGCAGTAGAAATGCACTCATTGCGACGAAAATGCGGTGTTAAAATGTCGAATCCTCAATAATTTGTTAATCGTAATTCAGGTTGAAAGAAAGTAAAGGTATGAAAATGAGGAAAAGCATGCTCCGCTAGTTAGTTTGGGCATGTAGAAAGAATGAGTGATGAAAGAATGACGAACCTGATATATAACAATGAGGTAAAACATGTGGCCGAGGGAGACCAAGACACGTACCATGACCAAAATCAAAAGGTTTTATAAGACTGTGCAATTAAAAGTCACCGTAATTGCCGTGTATGTATGAGAAGGAGTTATAAATGTGGACGAGAAAAAAAAAACGATCCTATTAAAACACAAGTAAATTAAACATTTTAAAAAAACTTCGCCAACTGCCTATACTTAAAATATAATAAAATAGAAGAATATAACAACAAGTAGGTAGTAACAAGTATAACATACTTGTAACAAAAAAATCCCTGTTTCGAATCCCGGTGTGTACCAATGAGTTTTTAATTAAAAAATATATGTACATTTGTTTGACAACACCACTATAGTGCCTCGGAGAGCACGTTAAGCTATCGGTCCCGGTTTCACTATACCAACTTGTGAAACTGTTTATAGATGGGTTATTGAGTCTATTCAAAACATCGCGACGAGCTAGCCACTTGTTCGGCTACGACGAGGTGGGATTAAAACCCCTCCGCTGGGTACTCTAGGGCCGTCTAGGCGATCTCGGGCGCCGTAAGGCACCCGTGATGATATGTGTAACAAAGAAAATTTCGGACACAGTAAAAATTATTATTATATAATAACAACTAGCTGACCCGCGCAACTTTGTCTGCGCGTTTAAATTTAACCGTTTACGCAGCGTACGCTCTTAAAAGGAATAATTTTTACCCGTTTTTGCAACATTTTTCTTTGTTACTCCGCTCCTATTAGTCGTATCGTGATGTTATATAGCCTATAGCCTTTCTCGATAAATGGATTATCCAACACGAAAATATTTTTTCAATTCGAATCAGTAGTTCCTGAGATTAGCGCGTTCAAACAAACAAACAAACAAACTCTTCAGCTTTATAATATTAGTATAGATATATAGAAATCTTTAGATGTTGACTTTGGATACTAACTTAATATTATATATACTACAACAATTGTCTTTTGCATGACGATCTATGACCTTCTGCATCACTTCGGATGAAATGTTGCCTTTTTTGCAAGCTCGACCAGCTACAGGACGACCCATCCTATAATTTAAAAAATATATATTACAGTTGTGCACAACGGGTCATGGATGCTACACATTAAGTCAGTGGCTCATTGTAGACGCAATAAAAGTGTCGCATTGTGAACAACCACTTACCCAAATATTTAAGTTATATTGCATTCTAGACAGAAACACGTGGGATAAGCTATGCTTCTTTTATACGAAGCTCTAATAGGCACATTAAACTTGCATCTTACTTAAATTATCCTATCATAAAAAGAAAAAACATTATAATAAAAAATACTCGCGTTTGATTTATTACTTTTTTTATACTATATTTTTTTTGTTTTATATATGCTATAAAACAAAAAAAATATTGTAATTCGTCTATTTTTCACGCAAACTGACTGGCAACTGGCAAGGCAGAAGAGCGTTCGGGAATACTTTCAACGATGTCAAATGAACGGAGTGGTAACGTCGCGCTTTAGAATAAACTCAGTGACTCATTGTAAACGCCTGGCTCATTGTTAACCAACCCACCTTATATATATAAATACTAATAAGTACATATATATTTTTAAGTGTATTAAATACAACCGCCGGTGGTGTAGTGGTCGCGCCTTCTTATAAAAATAAACATAATAATATGTTTTCTTATATTGTGTATTGAAAATAGGTTTAGTAGTGGTATATTAGGAAAGCTAGATCATAGATCTAGCGTTTTTCCTAATATACCAGCTTCAGTCTATTATGATATCGATTTTAACCTGATTTTCTGGGATTCAAGCGATTTTAATTGCTAATTTTGTTCTGATGATTGCCAGATCACTCGCTTTGTAAAACGCGCTTTCCAACGTTTGAAAAAGTCTATTTAAAATATACAGTAGCAGAACATTATATAGAATGTTTATAATAATTGTATTCTATTTTAGGGTTCGACAATTTCGATTCATTAATATGGTCCATTTACTTTCGTTAAATTATATATTAAAGTACTAAAAAAAACTGACTTTGACGTGTCGAGATTTATTTACAAAAACAATTAAAAATAATATTTATTTACATATATTTAATAAAATTTACAGAGTATAATTTAATTGGAGAACATCCAAAATACTTAATCTTGAAGATTTGATATCATTATTCACTCCACTTCATGTACATATGAACATGTAAGAACCCTATGATTTCGTGATTTTTAGTCAAATTTCAGGTTTTTGGATAATAATTATATACTTTACATAATTATATACTTAATACTATTTAAATACCACGGAACTAAACAACTAGTACAGTTAATATCCTCAAGAAGTATGATGAAAGTATTTCTCGAAATACCAAACAAGATCCTACGGACTTCAATTGAATTTCTTCAAAATATTAGGTACCAATTATTCAGTTTAGATATTTGTGAACAAGAACTTTTATTTGTGGCAGAACAATTCCATATATATATTTCTTTTTTTTTATTTAATTGTTATTATTACTTTAATACTCTTATATGTATGATTTATATTGTTTATTGATTTATATTCATTATTATTTTTATTATTGGCTGACTACTTAGAAGAGAGTTAATTATATACAATTTTATTTTATTACTGGGTACCTACTTATTATTATAATTGTATTTAGTTATTTATCATGTTTATGTTTTATAATACTATTTTGAATAGGAAGTAGAATAAGAGATTTAAAATGACTGATCTAAATTGTGTCTGTGGTAAGCTGCATGACAATGGGCCCAT
Organism: Monopis laevigella; assembly: GCA_947458855.1. Classification (NCBI taxonomy): domain Eukaryota; kingdom Metazoa; phylum Arthropoda; class Insecta; order Lepidoptera; family Tineidae; genus Monopis; species Monopis laevigella. Next base: position 872,946 of record OX381577.1, read on the forward strand.
GCTGTTGTGTGATTCCTGTAAGAACTGGTATCATAGCGATTGTACAGGTAAGACAAGTTCAGAAATTGATACAATTGTTAACAATAATAACACATGGAACTGTTCCCTGTGTATTCAGAACCAACAAAATCCCCAACAGCCTTCTACCTATATATAACCTTATCAGATGTCGCATTTGTCCTCAACCAAAATTTTTTAAAGGTATTCGTGGTCTAAAAATTAATTCTTCAAAATGTCATGCAGGTGTTCACTTGTTACCCTCCCAGGATCATGAGAACATCCAAAGCGAACTAGAAAAAATATGTGAGTATAAAAGAAATATACCAGTGGTGAGGAGAATACCTAGAGGTGCCCGACTAGCTGTTGCCCGTAAACTTACCAGTATTATTAAAGTATGCGTTGATAAAAACGATAAATCCTCTTGGCTTGATTTATATGGTTTTGTTTATATGGTTTTACATGTTCAAAAAGATAATAGAAAGTCTTTAACATCTTTGATAAAAGATAATGTCACAAATTTTAAAAAACACAATTTTAGTTCTGAAAATAAATTTAATAATAATTCTATCAGTAAAAGAGTAGAATACAAAATTGCCGATGGTGACATTAAAGGCGCAGTACAGTTAATATCTTCTACCGACACAATCGCTCCTGTTGACGTTAGCACCTTAGAGACACTAAGGGTCAAACATCCCCTAACTACAAGAACTCTAGACTTGCCAACCCCACCAAATAATGACTCTGATTTTATAGTTTTTACAGAAAAAAATGTCCGTAATGCCATAGAATCCTTTCCAAATGGATCTTCGGGCGGAATCGACAGCCTTCGATTACAACATTTGAAGGATCTTCTTTCAATTCCCAATGATATTGTTATATCAAGTTTTCTCTGTGAGTTAACTAGGCTTTGTAATCTTATGGCTGCGGGTAATGTTTTAAAAGAGGTAGTTCCATATCTATATGGTGCAAACTTAATTGCATTAAAGAAAAAAGATGGAGGCATTCGCCCTATAGCCATCGGATGCACTTTTCGCCGCCTAGTATCAAAAATGTGTTGTTGGAGTATTTCAAATTCACTCAAACAATATTTTAGCCCAATTCAATTAGGATTTGCTGTTAAGGGTGGTTGTGAAGCTGCAGTTCATACGGTTCGAACTCATTTATCTAGAGATACAGAGAGCGAGGTTCTGGTCAAAATTGACGTTAAAAACGCATTTAACAGCCTTCAAAGAGACACAATACTGCACATAGTTTTGGAAAAAGCGCCGAAATTAATAATAATAAAGGGATATTATAAATAATATCCCTTTCTTTGGCAGTGTTACTCTTCTCCTACAAAATTATTTTATGGAGAAAAAATAATCTTATCTAGTACTGGTTGTCAGCAGGGAGACCCATTAGGTCCTGCTATATTTAGTCTTGCTATCCAACCCATAATAAGCACATTGAAGTCAAAATTAAACCTTTGGTATCTCGACGATGGGAGCCTTTCCGGTAAAGCAGAAACTGCGCTGTCTGATTTAGAAGCCTTAATACCAAAATTCAAGCAGATAGGGTTAGAATTAAATTCTGATAAATGCGAAATTTATTTCTTTCAATCTGTGCATGCTACTCAAAAATTTAAATTTCTCAAGTCATTTCAATCATTTTTACCCAATATTCACGAAACTTTCGAACAAGATTTATCACTTCTTGGATCTCCACTTACAAATAAATGTACTTATGATATTATAAATAAAAAATTAGAACATTTTAAATATTTTTCTGATCGCTTAAGTCTAATTCACACACATGTCGCTTTTTTCTTGTTAATAAATTTTCTTGTTATAATTTTCACGTCCACAATTAACTTATTTGCTACGGTCTTCCCTTGCATGGCGCCATAAAGATATTTTATCAAAATTTGATGATACTATTAAAATAACCCTAATAAATATATTAAACATACAATTATCTGAAAATAATTTTATTCAAGCTTCTCTTCCGGTAAGATTTGGTGGTACTGGTATTCGAAGAATTAGCGACATTGCTTTACCTGCATTTTTGGCTTCAGTTCATGGTTCCAGTAATCTCATCGGTTCTATTCTAAACCCGTCTAACGGTGACGTCGAGATTGCAGACATGACTGAAGCTATCGATTCTTGGCGGCATATTTGCAATGTTTCAGATTTACCAATAACATTAAACTCGCAGAAAGCTTGGGATACTCCAATAATCAAACTAACCCATGATTATCTTTTGAATGGTGGTTCAATTTCAGATCAAGCTCGTTTATTAGCATGCTCTGAGCGTGAGTCTGGTGCATGGCTTCAGACATATCCCTCCCGACAATTAGGTACACTTTTAGATAATAACTCCATAAGAATATGTTTCGGTCTTCGCGTTGGTGCCAAAATTTGTCAACCACACAATTGTGTTTGTGGGGAAAGGGTCGACGAGTTTGGTCATCATGGGCTCTCATGCTCCAAAAGTTCGGGCAGAGTGTCCAGGCATGCTGCTTTAAATAACATCCTACACAGGGCTCTCGTCTCCGCTGATATACCTAACGTCTTAGAACCTACCGGTCTTTCCCTAGAAGATGGAAAAAAACCAGACGGTATGACTTTAATACCTTGGGCGCGCGGTAAAGCCCTGATTTGGGATGCAACATGTGTGGATACTCTTGCCCCAAGCCATTTGCAACTATCATCTACCAAAGTTGGTTCTGCAGCTGCAAAGGCTGAAACGACAAAACATAATAAATATAAACATCTTAAAGTTCATTATGAATTTTCAGCCTTTGCAGTTGAAACTTTTGGGGCTTGGGGCCCTGATGCTAAACACCTCGCAACACAAATTTCACGGCATCTTTATAATAAATATAGCGACAAGCTGGCTCACCATTATTTTGTACAGAGGGTCAGCATGGCTATACAGCGCGGAAACGCCGCCAGTGTCATGGGCACATGTCATGCCGCTTATGACAGGGACCTATATATATTTATTTAATTTTATAAATCAAAAAGCCTTTGAGTAAATAAATAACATCTTCTAAACTACTACGTGTTTAAACTTTTCTTCGCGACTGTACTCGTAGATTTTTGTGATCGCCATAACTTTTAAACTAAGGGTTCTAGCGAAATGAAAATAGGCTAACAAAATCGTACAAATTCAAAACCTAATTTCTGCGAAAGAACTAACCTCGTAAGTGCATTATTTCTATCGTGGTCCTGCCGATGTCACGTTTTATCAGCAGGACCACCACTGTAACTTTTGAACCAAGCGGTCTAGCGAAATGAAAATAGGCTAACAAAATCGTACAAATTCAAAACCTAATTTCTGCGAAGGAACTAACCTCGTAAGTGCATATTTCTATCGTGGTCCTGCCGATGTCACGTTTTATCAGCAGGACCACCACTGTAACTTTTAAACCAAGCGGTCTAGCGAAATGAAAATAGGCTAACAAAATCGCACAAATTCAAAAACTAATTTCTGCGAAAGAACTAACCTCGTAAGTGCATTATTTCTATCGTGGTCCTGCCGAAGTAACGTTACATCGGCAGGACCACAAATACATCCCTATAACTTTTGAACGAAATGATAACAAAATCTGTAAATTAGCTAACAAATTCTCACAAATTACGTCCTAAAACCTGGCATAATCAAAAACGATATCACACGTGGTGGTCCGGCTGGTGTCACGCATACTATTTAAAGATATATTCTTACACTACATGCAAAGAATAATACATTCACCTATCGGCGTAAAGAATCGGATAATATCAAGCATTTCTCTGACGGTCGAGCCACAGAAGAAATAATAGTACAAGTAGTTGAGCTTTATTTAGTTGCCTATAGGTACTTAAAATATTTTGATATTTTTTGGTGTTTTATTGTTTAGTTATATATTTTTTCTTATTTGTTTACTATACCTAACGTGTTATCGGATGACGTAGTGGTATCTACTTGAAAGGGAACCATAATTTTGCATAGGTTTATCAACCCGTTTGGCCTAGTGCAAATGACGGATAAAGGTTCAAATCCACCTCCAGTCACAAAAAATATTTATTGAGTTGTTTATTAATTTATTTGTATTATTTCTATAGTAGATTAACAATTATTGATTAAAAATTTATTATATCAATTAATAAAAATAATAAATATATATATATATATATATATATATATTCATTATGGCGCCTACAAAAAATGTGAAGTAAGTAAGCAGTAGACGGCAGTAGTAGTATTATTTTTCCCGAAGGAAAGGCAAAGAGCATGTGCCCATACAGCCTAGTCGTAGATTTGTGAAGGAAGCAGTCACTAAGGTTCGTTTTGGTAATGAAATAATGACATTATGCGAACTTGCGTATTTTTTAGGTTAGTTTTAATCACAATGCCACATTACCACTATCCAAATCAAACGCATTTCTTATCACAAATCTGTCAACTGTCAAGTAAAATATAGGTTAAATCGTACAATCCACTAATTTTATTTGCGAAATTTTTCTAAAATCATTTTAAATATATCGATTTAAAATACAATAAATTTGATCCTAAAAATATAAGGCGGCTGCGACGTTTAAAACAACAACAACTGTCATAACCACAAATGTCAAAATATGTTCACAACACCTCACCTATCGACTGGGGTCATTGTGATCAGTTCACGGTAGCATTCTGGGCCAAAACAACACGGGCATTGTGGCAGATTACTGCCACTTTTGCCGCCGAAATCTTTAAAAAAAAACACCTAAGTTGCGGTATGAGATGGCTCTCTGCAACTTAGATACAATATTCAACCTTGCGGACACAATACCATCGTTGCCTCAAGATGTTACGATGTTCAAGATTAGGTATGCGGATTTGGAATCCGAGTATAGAACATTCGTGGATCTTCACTTGGAAATATCGGTCACTGAGCTGGAGGTTGGAGTTGTCTGAGGAATTTGATGAAACCGCTCACAAGGCTACAACAATAGGTATTACGGAGCTAAAGCTGTATACAGTCAGCTGTTTCCTCCATCGGATTTAAACGATTCTAGACTTAACGAATCAGTAGTCGTTGAGTCTTAATCAAAATAAAGGGCGTTTCTACCGCGATTACAATTGCCTTCGTTCTCAGGTAAAATAGAAGAATTTGTCTCTTTCAAAGACATATTCGAGTCAATACACTACACTGTACTAGTCATTTGGTTGTAAGAAAAGGGGTTACCTAGAAAGTTTTCCGGGAGTTTTGAAAATCAGTAATTTTATATTTCGATGTGCTCTTTCCGAATGTCAACTTTGCCACCTCGTATCTTTGCCATTCGCGCCGCCATATTGGAAAATAGCGCCTAAATGCAGCTTTCCGACTCATTCCACGAGAAAAACATTTATATACAAAATGAAACTAGAGAAAATTTCAAATTTTCAATAACCTTTTTATCGTAAACTGAATAGTTTTGGCATACGAGCGCATAATTGAATCTGCCGGCAGAGCTTAATAGAAATAATATTTAGTTTGAGTCATCAGTACACGTCTATTGTTGCGAACAGCGAATAGAATTTATACACATTATATTATAATTAAACAATATAATTAGACTACACAGCTATTAAGTGTCCCAACCCACCTCAGTCCCACGAACGAACATGTCGCACAGGTAGAACGCAAAGTGGAGAGAGGTCTCCGCTATGCGGTACCAGATACCGAACCCCCGATTATATTCTCCTCCGGTTTGGTGGCTCGAGCCTTCAGCCGTCTCAAGCCAAGGAAAGCCCCCGGCGCCGATTGCATCGGAAATATGGCAATACGGTGTATGCCGCCGCGAATAATCGCCGCGTACACCCGCCTTTTCAATGGAATAGTGCGTACGGCACATTTCTGAAAGGAAGGTCGGACTATCATGCTACCCAAACCGGGAAATAATATTAAGCTTCCCGAGAGCTACCGCCACATCACATTCCTACCGGCGATTTCAAAGGTATTCGAAAAGCTACTTTTGCGACATATCGTACCTCACTTTACTCCACGCGACGAATAAATCGGGTCCCGAAGCGAGCATAGTACTACTCTTCAATTGACAAGAATAGTGCAGACTGTCTGTGGCCCTTAACAGGTGGGCGATTCTCGCGCTTACGACATTCATCTCAATTCGAGATTTTTAAACGAAAAATGACTAAATATGCCATTTTTCGTTCAATATTTATTTATTTTTATTTATTTAAAATACTTTATTGCACAAAATTACAAAATAAAATTGTACATAGGCGAACTTAATGCCTTAGGCATTTTCTACCAGCTAACCTTTGAGAGAGTGGAAGATTATGCATAGGGTGCAAAAGCAAATAGATAACAATTTAAAAGACATATAGCGAATAGTATATAAACTACTTAAATATTACATGTAAATACTTAAACATACACTCAATACATAATATACTACTTATATAAATCATACAATATAATACATATAGTACATATCAAAACAGAAAATGCTAAAGGAAAAATTGGCAGTTACTTATTCAAATAATGAGTGGTGAGTAGACGTTTAAATACACCGATGGTTGGAGCCTGTCTTATACACAGAGGAAGCAAATTCCATTGACGAGCAGCTGACACAGTAAAAGAATCGGAATATTTGGTGGAGATGTGCGACGGGATCTTTAATTGGTTATTAACAGAGGAGCGAAGAGGACGATCGTGAGAATCACAGAGGAAAATAAATCGAGATTTTAGGTAAGAAGGGGTATTAGGATTATAGAGGATGTTATAAAGGAAAGAAAGCATGTGCACTGATCTACGTGATCGTATATTAAGCCATCTTAACTGTTTGCGGTAAATAGATACATGGTCATATTTGCGAAGGCCGAAAACAAAGCGTATGCACAAGTTAAGAAGGCGGTCGAGTTTATTGAGTAGGTCTTCAGTCAGATCAGAGTAACATACATCAGCATAGTCTAAAATAGGGAAAAGAAGTAAATTTACTAACATAATCTTTGTCTTAAATGGAATGAGGTACTGGGACCGCTTGAGCGAATGCATGCTGGCGAAAATACGTTTACTAACTTCCGAAATGTGATAGTTCCAAGAAAGATCGCAGGTCATATGTAAACCAAGGTTCTTAGCATGCTGGCAAAAAGGAAGAGGTATGCTATTAAATACTAATGGAGAGATTGATTCCACATCCAATCTACTCAACATGTGTTTAGAACCAAGGACCATGACCTGCGTCTTACAAGGATTAACTAAAATACCAAGGTTTTGCGAGCGAACCCGAATAGCCTCCAAATCACGATTAACCCTGGTAATGGCAACATTTATGTCACAAATATCAAAGTGCAGCGAAAGTTGCAAGTCATCGGCATACAGATGATAGGAACTGAAATTAATTACTTGGACCATGGCATTAATAAAAACCGAGAAGAGCAAAGGAGATAAAACGCCACCTTGCGGGACGCCAGCAGTGAGGAAACACCAATCAGAGAAAACATTGTCCACCCGAATGCGCTGCCTGCGTCCGCGAAGATATGAGTTGAACCACTGTGTCGCAGTAGGAGAAATATTAAGTGAACGCAAAATAGCGATAAGAATATCATGATCGACACAGTTGAAGGCATTACTAAAATCTAGGAGAACAAGCAGTGTTAACTTTTTTTCGTCAATAGCACGGCGTATGTCATCAGTGATATTTACAAGAACAGTACTGGTGCTATGAGACAATCGAAAGCCAGACTGCCGCGGATTCAATAATGCATTACTATTTAAAAAGTTAGTAAATTGTTTGTGAACAACGTGCTCCAATACTTTAGATAAGAAAGGAAGAATAGAAATGGGTCGTAGATCGTTAAAAGTAGTGCCACTATACGGCGCTCGTATGCCAAAACTATAATTTTTACGAGAAAAAAGGTTATTACATAAATTATAGGAAATTTTCTCCAGTTTAATTTTGTATATAAATGTTTTTCTCGTGAAATGAGTCGGAACGGAGATACGTGTATTGTCAAAAAACTGCTTTTAGGCGCCATTTTTCCAATATAGCGGCGCAAGCGGGAAAGTTGAAATTCGGAAAGAGCTCATAAAAATTTATAAACTTACCAATTTTCAGTTTTGAAAATTGGTAAGTTTATAAATTTTTATAAACCTACCCGGAAAACTTTCCAGGTAAAACTACCAAATGACTGTACTGGGGCCTTACCAATGAGCCAATCGATAATCGAAACGAAATACCCATCGAAAGCCAAATGTATGGGATTTGACGTTTCTCGGCGATCAGGCTCTACCTATAGTAAAATTCCTATACATTTTTAACGATCGATGCGGCGATTCGATTGGCGATTGTGTTCTTTGGTCAGGCCCCTGTAAGTGGTGACCCTAAAACGTTGATTCAACATCTACCTATCGTGGGAGACAATTTTCACATCGCTGTAGATTTGTTAAAGCGCAGGTACGCTAATAAACGTCTGATGGCAGACCAATTATTGCATAACATGCTGTCTGTTAGTGCTGTCAATAAATGTTTAGGTTCTTTGCGTAGTTTTTTAAATATTTTATTAGAGTAGAGCTTTGGAATAAATGGATTTTCGTCGTGTCTAACATCGCTTCGAGTTGGTAGTCTCGCGTCGTTCCTGATTTTTCCGCATAATCGTTGTAACTATGCCGTATTGATACATTCTGGAGTGCAAAAACGATAGGAGGAGAAAATATCTTCGTTATGGAGGTGTTTCGTATCATTGGTAAGTACAATTTTGTTAGTATTCTTTAAAAAACTTAGCATATTATAGTTTACTAATAATTTAAGATTAACTAAAGGTAAAATCAACCTTAAGTAATTGTATTAAAGAATATTTTAGATTGAAATTTGGATTTTACAAGTTCTTTGCTACTCGGTTAGTGTTGTAGTGGGTGCTTATCGATATAACTTATTTATTTAAAGTAAGGGATTGGAAGCAACAGTTTCGGCAGTTATACAAAATTATATATATATTTTTTTAAATATTTAAGGAACTTGTAGGAACTTGTAAACCATTTATAACATTATTCTTTATAACGACAAACTCCCTATAACGTAGAAGTGAGCACAATTTAGTTGGTTTACCTTAAAACCCATACATTTAAAAAACAAAATATAGTGCAGCAGCTATTCTCTATTACGAATAAATGTGTTCATATTTAGATACAGTAACAGCTGTTTGTAAAAAGAAATTGAAATGAATAGTTTATAAAATTTAATAATTAAAATTTAGTAGGCTACCACTGTTACCATTACTTACCATTTACCATATTGTTACAATGAGCGGTTTATATACATTTCATTAAAATCATTTAAAGGTCATCAATAGGAACTTAACCAACTTACTAACCTTCATTTTAAAAAATTGTAGGTTTCCCAAAGACATTACTAAATGTTCTGTGCCCCTAGTGTGAGTTTTCTAACTATTACTCTGCGTTTGAGTTAACTAAAATTTGTATGGGAAATAGTTCAGCGCTCCAAGCGGAAATTTTAAGAACTAGAAATGCGGTCGTGTGATTGGTCATAATGTTAACGCAGTAGTAGGGTAGATACACGGAATAAATAAAACAAGTGGAAGTGTGATGTGGGCGTGGCTCCTGTTCCAGCCGTTTGCGCTGATCCGCAAATACCATTTTTTTTGCGGTTAGTTGTGTCCTCTATGCCACACTGATGCTATCCATTTTCTGGATAATAAAATTGCATAAAACTTCGTAAATATGCCTTATTATGCTGTATTGCAGTGTAAAAACGATAGTCGATATAAAAATGTTTTAAATGGTGGTGTATCTTATCATCGGTAAGTTCATTTACTAATTAATTTAATATAAAATCTAATGCATTTCTATTTGAGAGCTATACATATTATAATGGACTTTATTTCATTGCCACTAAGGTCGAGGTTGTTTCTATAAATGTAAATAATGACACATTCATTCTTATACAATTACTCGCTACTAAATTAGAGCTGGGAAAAGTATATTTATTAAAAAAATCGATATTTTTAATTATTTTGTATTTGAGATTATTTTCTTGTTTCATCGCAATAATTAAGGTATTGCGATAATTATCTCAATTTAAAACAAAAATGTCGTATATACTTAAATGAGGATATCGACTTTTTATTTAATCATTTTTTTTTTTGTTTTCAACGAAATTTTTTTAAAGATTTTCTATTGATCCTATCATTAAAGAAAAGTGGATTGACACAGCAGGAAAAAATAATTGAAACGTGAAAAATATTTATAATAATGTTATGAAAACTTTACTTTAATTTTTTTCTTTTTTAAATACCTACTTTTTTATTGTAAGTAATTCAATTTGAATGCCTAAAAATAGGCGGTGGCTATTTTCACGGAATAAGATATATCATATGAAAAAATTATACACCAGGTGAAAAAACAAATGTATTTTGTATAGGGACAGTATGTTTTAAATATATATAATTTACTATGTTTATAATAATATATAAAGAGGTTTTCTTAATTTTGTTTTGGTAAATATTGTTGACTTAAGATTGAAATAATTATTAAAGTTTTGCGTATGGCAATAATAATGTAATTTTTCATCGAGAAAGTCCGTGGAAATAGCGATGTTTTACCGATTTGACACTAGTAAAACAAACAAAATGTAAACAAACATTTGTTTTGTAAAAATTTGAAAACATTGATTTTTGTATGTTTTGAGAGAAACTGCAGTAAAGATTAGCGACAAGCGAGATATGACTGGCAGAACTATAATACGCAGTAATGTAGGACCTAACTATACCACCTGGAACTGCAACCAGGTGGTATAGTTAGCGTGACTGGAACTGCAACCACTAAACAATGCAACGCTGATCATGATATATTAATTAGACTATCTGTGATCACTAGGCCCTCTAAGATACGTTCTCATTAAGTGGAAGTAATGTGTACGTGTAGAAGGCTGAACTTCTAGCATTCTAATGAATCATAAAATATCTAGGTTCATGACGTCAACCCAGGCAGGCCAAACTATAGACAAGTACCTAGTCCCTCTCAAAATGTTGGCTTTGTTTGAGCAAGCCGGAGGTCAATTTTGAAGATAGTAGGTTCAATATTCAGCAATCATTTGAGCAAATTCAGTAACATCTGGTTTGAATCACAAGAGTTGCTTTCTAGCACTTAAATGAATAGGTTTTAACTTATTCATATGAGGGCTGAAAACTGATGTTGTATCTCCAAAATATTATTATTCACTGCAGGATTATATTTAGTTGTGCTAGTACGTTAGTTGTACGAGTCTCCTTTTTATTTTAAAAATGATGTTATTTAGGTAGGTTATATTAAATAAAACAGGTTGGTATCTAATGAATGCTATATTTTAAGTATTATTAACATCTTCAAGCAAACCAAAATTCATTACAAAATTCCAGACAAATTAGCAGTTCCAGCCTGTAGATAATACATACTGGTATACTCTCTGTGCTTGAAGAAAGTAATACATATAGAACTCATCGTTCAAGGACCACACCTTCAAGTCAAACAAATACTTTGATCTTACAAATGAAATTACTAGAAATAGTTTTAAAACCTTTATGCAGTGGAAGTTGGTGCAGGAGGAATTCCAGCAAAGTCTTTGCAGGATCCTGGCCTACCAAGATCAGCCGTAAGAACTTTTATTGATCATGTTTCCAAGGTGGCGCTAACATGATCATATGCTATTTATAATAATAATATGGACGAATTACACATATTGCTCTAATCACAAACTAAGCTCTAGGCTTGTACTATGTGTACCAGAAGCAATGATATAATACATATTATATTTTATAAACACCCAGACCATGACAAACTGTACAGAAAAACGTACTAATATTTTTTTGCCACTGGTGGAAATCAAACCCACGACCCCCGGAGACAATGCCAAAGGCGCAACCACTAGTCTACGAAGGCTGTCAGTTTGGTTGAGTAGTGAGGGTAGTGAATCCAGTGCAGGGAGTAATTTAAAAGCCTTTAACACTACTTCATGGTCCAGGAGTGCTGCAGTCACTCGCCTGCCTTCCAACCACACTCAATGAACCTGGCACCCGCACGGAGAATACAAGATTTATTTTCAACATGAAATTTTATCAGGAAGGGTCATTAAAATATTGTGCAGTGCAGTTATTTCATCTACAAAATGTAAGATTTCAGTAGCCCTAGTGCAAGTTTAAAGTTAATGTTCTCATCACGTTAGGTTACTTTGGAGAACTCTCTACTAATAGTCACACATCTACAATTAAGTCATTTTTTATTTCAAGATAAAAATGTAGAAGTATGCATATAATGCAAATGCAATAAAGCATTAACTAATATTCACTCTATGCCTACTTAGGAATATAACATAATTTAATGCTGCAGATCATTCCCTTGCCTTCCAACCATGCAATGAACCCGGCACGTGCACAGTTAATCCACAGATAACTAAGAATTCTTCTTTTTGTAACTGCACCCTTGAGCCCGCACAGTAATACATGCAATGTATATTATTTATGAAGTAGTAATTCCTGCACTTTATTGATCATGAATGGTCAAGAATATTAATTAATAGTCATTAAAGTTGCTTGTGTTTCAATAAAAATAAACCTTGTTCACAAAAAGATGTGAATAAGGTTTATTTTTACCATAGTGGTAAATGGTGGTAAACAACAAAAAACAGGCAAATAAATAAAACATTCAATTATTGTTATTACTTTAATGTTATATTGACATAAAGTTAGAGAAGTTTTTAGAAAACCATGGAATTACTATGTAGTTCCAGGCCTATTGTGAAATAGAAAGAGTATTTTGATTCCAGACTTCAATACAATTTCATAATAATATATATTGTAAACCTTTTTTTCCATTTAAAAGTTAGTACCTAACAAATTGTGTAAAGCGATATGTGAGCCTAAGTTTGTGTTGTGACGTTGACGTTGTCAATATATATGTAGAAGAAAAGTGAGTACCAAATTAAACCAATCAATAGGATAGCCAGTAACATATTAGGTGTTTACCGCTAACAACCTTTCAGTGTGTTCATAAGTCCAAGTTAGCAGAATCCTCTCAATAAATACCCTTTACTAGTCCAAGATTTTGTAACTAATATTATGATTTATGTGTGTATAATTGTAATATTATTGTTATTTTTATATAGTAGGTCATATTACACTTATTGCTCTGGTCACAAACTGAGCTTGTACTATGTGTATCAGAAACAACAATATAATACAAAGTATATTTAATATACCCAGACCATAGAGCAATGCAGCCACTGTACCAGCCCGGACCCAGCTCATGACAAACTGTACAGAAAATACATACTAATCCTTTTTTGCCATGTGTGGGAATCGAACCCACAACCTCCGGACACATTGCCAAAAGTGCAACTACTTAGTAGGTTACTTACCGACTTACCTCTATTGTGCAATAAGTTTTAATATTACAATTGTTTGTATAAAATTAACATAATAAAATAATGATGATGAACAGCAGAATAAAAATTAATATTAGCAACATATTTACTATTATTAAGGCTTTATAACATCTGAACATGTTATATGGTGTAATTTAATTGAACAATCAAATTTTTAGTAATTTCTTTCATGAGATCTAAGTATTTGACTTGATTGTGTGGTCCATTAGGAATGTTGGATTTCATGAATGGTGAGTTCTACAAGTATTACTTAGTTGAGAGTATACTAGTATGTCTGGTCTATTGGCTGAAACTGTTATTTCTTCTGGAATTTTATAATTCCCGTATCCATAAGTATTTTCCTGTCTAATGCTTTGTCTAGGATTGAGAAAAGTTAACTTTGATTTGTCCGTTCCTTGCAAAAGTAGTTAATCTTAAATTTCTAGAAGTCTGGCAGTGCCCACACCAACAACACATAATGTTCATGTCTTATCTGTTGCTTTCCCCGAGTCAGGATTTTTTGGTGGTATTTTTTGAGTATTACTGTTTGACCTCTAATTAAATTTGTGCCTTCCTCGTTTTTTTGGGCTGAGGACAACAAGCTTATATTTAATTATAAATAAAAAAATCGATCACAGACTTTCACAAAAAAAAACAATATACCAGCCGCTCCTCATATATATATATATCTGAAAGAAACCACAAAATTAAATAAAAAATCTATGAAAAAGAATTCATGAAACCAAAAGTAAATAGGTAGCTTCGACAAAAGCACCCTGAGGAATATTTCTTTTGTAAGATAATGTTAGGCTCCAAAATAGGGATATTTTATAACATAAAAAACAATTTAAGCAAAAGAATGCACAATAAAAGTGCAAAACTTGGGGACCTAATAATATTAATAATGGAATAATATCTAATTTGCATTTTTATCAAAACAAACAAAAAAAAAAATAGACCACGTGATTCAAGGGATGTTCTCAAATTATTCGTATTCATTCGAATGATTGCACTCAATTATAGCAGGAAAAAAATCAAGATTTTTTTTATTTTTGGCAACATTATAAATTTATGTATGTGTGCGTGAGCCATGTAAAGACGTCACACGGCAGCACACAGATGCGTTTTTCCGTGAGAATAGCAGCGGCGCTAAAAATATTATTAACATTGGTAAAAATATCACCCAGTATAATTTAATCTTATATCTAATGAACAACAAACGGTAAATAAAAATAACGTCCATTCGTTTTATTTTTCAATTTAATTTTTCCGAAGAGAATAAAAAAAATGTCACATAATATGAAATATCATTGTGCATTTTCACAGTTTTATTTAAATCGTTATTGTAAATTTATTTGTTTTGTAACCGCATCAATTAGCCGGCATAATGGGAGCGATTAATGTTATAAAACAACAATGTATTGATCCACCTATTCATGGACTTTGTAGGTCTGCTTACCACCAGACGCAGAGTCCATAATCTTCTCTCATAATATCACTCGTCTCCATTCATGGACTCAGTTGATCTGCTTACCAACAAGTAGGCACTGAGTCACATGACCTGCTCTTATAATATCAATCGTCCCCATTTATGGAACCTGTTGACCTGCTTACGAACAGGTGTCATGTGACTCTACCTACCTTTTATTAAGCAGGTCTACAGACTCCTTAATAAAAGGTAGGTAGAGTCACATGACACCTGTTCGTAAGAGGACGACTAAGTAATAGATTATAAGACGTCATGTGACTGCATCTACCTGGTGGTAAGCATACCTCCATAGTCCATGAATGGGCTTCTACTATGCCGGCTAAATGATGCGGTTACGAAATAAGCGACGACGAAAACGAATTTACTTTACGAGTATTTTAAAAACCTTGTCACTTTTTATTTTAAAACTACCTACACACATTAAATTTAAAAAAAACATCGATATCAATACTTTCAATATTTTATTATGCCCCGCCCTTGAATTATTATATTTTGTGCATAGAAAGTTCCAGAATAGTCAAACAGACTTTGGTCTTATAAGCTATATTAGGCCTTATGCCGACTGCATAAAACAATTAATCGGATATTGATTAAATCACGCCACCTGTGTTCTAATAGCAGAACTTTTTAGCCAGAGTGTTTAGACAGATTATTTCTACTAGAAACTAGATGTCATGATTTTTTGATATATTAATTTAAATCTTATTTCATAGTCCATAGTGTTTAAAATTACTGTGTATTTTTGTAACCAATCAGGACGATACAGTTATAGATTCAACACTTATAGATATATGATTTTGGCGACATCGGTTCTGATACATTTGGTGTTGTATACCATTTCCACTTGTATTATTTATTCCGTGGTTTACAACATTTTCCAAATAAATTAATAATTTATATTCACTTTTATTCTGTTTTTTAAAGTAAAATTTATAGTTAAAATATGTTTAAAGTTATAGTGAAATGGTTGTGAAAGTTTAAATCGGAAAACGGATATTAACAACCAAACCCCTATTCTCTTTTATCAGGTGACGTTTGGTGAATTTCTTTTAGCTATCTTTTTTGCGAATTAACTTTACTGCGAATTGCGAATTTTAAAATTCTATTATTGCTGCGTATTTAATTCATAGCTTGTTGTTTTTTGGAAGAATTTATAAAGGATTCCTTAAACATATTCAATAAAAGGATACCCACTGTCAAATGCATAACATTTAACTACATGAAGATACAAATATATTATTTTTCTATTTATGGAAGCCCGAGGATACTTTCTTCAGTAAAACTCTTGATTTGTGAAGATTTTGGCCATTATACCTACCTAGATCAATCGGAATATCTACAGGAGATTTTTTATAATATCTGACATTGACTATTAAGCAGTATCGATTTATTTAGGTGCTTATTCCAAAGTTATCAAATAATATGTCAAAAATATTTGCATAAGAAGATTAGAAATGAATTTCTTAAAAGATATTGGAAGAATATAAGTACCTATTTATTTAAAAGCTAATAAATAAAATATAAATAGATATATATTACACTAGTAAATTCTACATACATATAATAGAAGATAATAATAACAGACACCTACTTTGGATGGATTTTAATTTGATGTCCTAGAAATCAATTTATGACAATTTATAATTGAGAATTTGAGACTTAAGAAATGATTTAAACAAGACTTATTTTTGTTGTGTACCTACATTATTTACATAATTTTTAAGAGTTATTAATTTATATTGTTTATACTAGGTATTTTAGGGTTTATCAATATTTTAAATAGTTATTTATTAGGTTCTTACATTAATTTTGTCTTAGAAGGTCACTATTTATTCGAAGTTTATTCTTATTATTATTATTTTTTAATTACTTATTATTATTTTTTATTTTTTTTATTATTGTTACTAGGTTTTAATTTAATACTATATGTCTTTATTAAAATGCTCCTTATGTCAAAATAATAAATTATACAGAGGTGAGCGTGGACTTAATATACACTTTGGTCATATTCATAAAAATCATATATCTGCTAGTTGTCCAGCGCCTGACACTAACGCAAATATTAATAATACTAATTATAGAGCAACATCTACAACTAAAGAACTTATTAATAAATGTTTTCAGTTTAAAAAGAGATTTCCTGTGATCAAACATGTTCCTCGAGCAGCTAGAACCTCAATATCGAGAAAATTAACAGACATTATTAATAAATGCTGTAGTGACAATGAATTTTCAGATTGGGAAAATTTATTACTATTTTCGTTTAATTATTTACATGTATCAAATGAATTAAATTCAGGAAAAAATCTTTCGGCAAAAATCAAACATAACGTAATAAATAACATCAATCATTCTATTTCAGACAATTTTATATTACATAACAATATTCGTAAATCCATCTTTAAAAAAGCAGAAGACAAAGTTTATGACGGTGACATCCGAGGAGCGGTAAGACTTCTATCTAATAATGATACTTTTTGTAATAACAACGAAAACACATTAAAAATACTTCGAGAAAAACACCCATGTCCTTTATCACAAAATTTATGCATTCCACCTGAAAACAATAACAATATTTTTAACATAAATGAAGATGACGTGTACAATGCAATTATGGCTTTTCAACCAGGTACAAGTAGCGGATTTGACGGACTTTCTCCTCAACATTTAAAGGACCTTATTAACCATTCTAACGATATATCAGGAAAAAACCTTCTAAAAGCAATAACCCAATTTTGTAAATTTGTTTTAAATGGAGAAATTAATAATGATATAAAACCATTCTTTTTTGGTGCAAATTTAATAGCTTTTAATAAAAAAGACGGAGGAATTAGGCCAATTGCCATCGGATGTACACTACGTAGACTAATATCAAAAATTGTTTCAACTGCTATTTCGAAAATCCTCAAAGAAAAATTTATCCCAGTACAATTCGGTTGCGCAATTAAATATGGAGCTGAAGTAATAGTACATGATACTCGTACGTTTTTAGAAAATTCCTCGAATTTCGATGCACTAGTCAAATTAGATATAAAAAATGCATTTAACACCTTGGATCGAACAACAATTTTGGACTCCATTATCGAATCTTTCCCCATAGCATATAACTATATATTTCAAAGTTATGGAAGCCCATCTTACCTCTTTTATAATAATGTCTTCAACAGGCTGTCAACAGGATGATCCACTTGGCCCCGCTCTCTTTAGTCTAGCCATACATAATAAAATTAATACACTTACATCTCAATTAAACTTATGGTACCTCGACGATGGAACAATAGCAGGAAAAATTACTGATATTATTTCAGACCTAAATAAATTAATACCAGAATTAAATTCAATTGGCCTAGACATAAATTCAAACAAATCCGAAATTTATTTTAATCCCCAAAAATCAAATGAAATACTCAATATGACAAATAAATTCGAAAAGATTCTTCCAAATTTTAAAACTATGAACTCAGACAATTTATTTTTATTAGGCGCTCCTATTTTACAAAATGCTCTTAGGCCATTAATGTTCAAAAAGCAACAAAATTTACTTTATTTTAAAGATCAGTTATTGAATATAGCACCGCATGTAGCTCTAGTACTTCTTCGAAATTGCTTTAGCATGCCTAGGTTAATATATTTTTTAAGATGTTGCCCATTTTGGAAACACACAGATATTCTTCGAGATATAGACTTAAATATTAAAAACAGTATAGAGGAAATTTTAAATATATCACTAATTAACACATCGTGGCAACAAGCTACATTACCAATACGTTTAGGCGGTATAGGTCTACGATGCACTTCCGACATTGCACTCCCAGCGTTCATAGCTTCAATACATAAAAGCTTAACTCTTATAGGTAAAGTAATAAATCCGTCCATATTGGACAATAGAGTAAGCTTTATGGATGAAGCTATAAATGCTTGGAAAAGCAATACTAACTTAATAGACCTCCCTTTACAAAAATCAGTTCAAAAACTTTGGGATTTACCAATAATAAATTTAAAAATTAATAATTTTATAAACTCATTGAATACCACAGAAAAATCAAGATTCTTAGCTGCTAAATGTAAAGAGTCCGGGGCATGGCTCGAAGTCTTACCGTCACCTAGTTTAGGTACTTTACTAGATTCACAGACAATTAGAATAGCGGTGTCCCTCAGGATAGGTGCCCCCATTTGCCGACCTCACACATGTATTTGTAGTTCTGCGGTCACATCTTCCGGTCATCATGGTTTATCATGTAGGTTGAGTACTGGTCGTATGACCAGTACTCAACCTTATCGAGACATAATAATATAAATAATATAATAAAACGTTCGCTGGCGTCTGCAGGTATACCAAGTACTCTAGAACCAGTCGGTCTTGACCGTAACGATGGCAAAACACCGGACGGTGTGACCATAGTACCATGGCATAGAGGTCGAGCACTTTTATGGGACGCTACTTGCGTGGACACCCTAGCTCCAAGTTACGTCCACATCACCTCTGTATCTTGCTGCTGCGTGCTGCGGCGCTTTTGGCCCAAAACAAAAAGATTCAAAAATACAAAACGCATTGCTCCTCTTTTGAATTTCTGGCGTTTTCGGTGGAAACTTTAGGACCATGGTCCCCAGATGCATTAAAGTTTGGTCAACAACTTGGTAAATTATTAATTAATGCATCTGGAGACCATCGCGCTAGGTCTTATTTCTTCCAACGAATATCGCTGGAAATTCAGAGGGGCAATGCGTTGAGTATTTTGAACACGTGCGCAGCATCGGAAGATCTTAATGAAATATTTTATTTAGTTAGTTGTTAGTTACTTTTATATTATTTTTTTGTATATTTTATTGAATAAAATTTACATTATTCAAAAGCGGCGACATAATAAAATATTTAAAGTATCGATATCGATGCTTTTTTAAAATATAAATGTGCTCTATATATTTAAACGCAGATGGAAGGGAAAACTTTTTAGAAAACATAGCTATAAAACTTTTAGAAAATATAAAGGCTTAAAAAACTGATTTTTGAGTTAAGTTGAGTTGGGTGACGTTGTCGTGACGTGAGCACGAAACAAAACTTTGGGACGCAATCTTAATATAACTAGCATTTTTGTAATAAAAATAAAGAAATTAGGCAAAATGAAGAAATTATTTTTGCCTGGAATATTACATTATTTTATAAAAATATTTTTTATCGTTATTAAAAAAAAAAAGAGTTTTTAGTCGCAATGGTACAGACCCCAATTTTTAATATAATATCATAAACACTTTCGATACCTCTATGTATGTAGTAATAAAAAAAAACACGGTTGGAAATGCTGTTAGTTTTGTATATTTATATCCTTTTTTTTATATTAAAATATCATCTTCTATAAAATGTTCAGAACATATGGTGCTTGATTTTGTTGGCAATTAATCCTACCTGTTGCATCAATCCATTTCCCTTTGACTGTGGCGTCTTTGGGAAAACTAAAAATATTTTAAATGAAGGTTAGAAAGTTGGTTAAGTTCTTATTGATGACCTTTCAATGATTTTAATGAAATTATATATAACCCGCTCATTGTAACAATATGGTAAATGGTAAGTAATGGTAATTGATTGTAACAATGGTAGCCTACTAAATTTTGATTGTTAAATTTTATAAACTATTAATTTCAATTTCTTTTTACAAACAACTGTTACTGTGTCTAAATATGAACACCATTCTTCTAAATAGAGAATGGCTGCTGCGCTATAAAGATTTTTTTATGTATGTGTTTTAAGGTAAACCAACCAAATTGTGCTCACTTCTACGTATAGGGAGTTTATCGTTATAAAGAGTTTACACGTACATTTTATTATTCTAAGCCCACACTATTAAAAAAAATGTATGCGATACAATTTGAATAAATATTTAAAAAAATATGTAAGTATATAATTTTGTATAACTGCCGAAACTGTTCCTTCTTTTCTTTAAATAGATAAGTTATATCGATAAGCACCCACTACAACACTAACCGAGTAGCAAAGAACTTTTGAAATCCAAATTTTAATCTAAAGTATTCTTTATTACAATTACATAAGGTTGATTTTAACTTCATTTAAACTACAATTATTAGTAAACTAAAATAAGCTAAGGTTTTTAAAGAATACTAACAAAATCGTACTTACCGATGATACGAAACACCTCCATTACGAAGATTTTTTCTCCTACTATCGTTTTTGCACTCCAGAATGCAACCATATGGCATATTTACAATAATTATGCGGAAAAATCAGGAACGACGCGAGACTACCAACTCGAAGCGATGTTAGACACGACTGATAACGATTGGGATCAAATAAGCGTAGCTACGCTTAATTGTGCCACACTAAACACGCCTACTTTGCACTACCACTTGTTTTTTCTATTCCGTGGTTTTTTCTATTCCGTGGATTTTCCTGTATACGAATGGTCGTTTTTACTTCTATTTATTAATTTGCAAAAGTTAGATTTAGGTTAAAAAAAGAATTTCGAAGAAAAGGTAGCAGATTTTTCCGATTTAATTAGGTATTTTCCTAGAAAATGAAGTTAGGATTCTAGAATGTTCGGGGACACCTAGCTCATCGGAGCGAGTTAGTAGACCTCCAGCTAAATGCGATCAACGTTTAACTAAGAATCGTATCGCGTTGCAAGCTACGACTGAAATAGTTTGTGTTTACTGCAATAAGGGCAACCATCACAATCATTAGAAATTGTAATAGGTTTTTGGCTTTACATATTAGGCATCGCAAACGGCATGTTATTAACAATAGATTATGTTTTCGGTGTCTTGGATACAAATGTGTTTCGGATAGTATGTAGTATGTGTGCATCGGATAGGCATCATACCTTACTGCATTATAACGCGCCTGGGTCGGAGCCTAGACAAGCAGTTCAATTATCGGTTACACAGCAGAACGGTTTGGCTTGTAGTGCTGCGGTACAGAGTGCGCTTCATGCGGTGACACCGGTTATGTGTCGGCGAACAGTTTTGTTGGCCACCGCAATGGTGCAGGTGCAGGATGGCTATGGGCGTTTTCAGACTCTGCTGGCGCTACTCGTCGGGGGTAGCCAGTCTACATTCATTTCGGAAGAATGTGCCCAACGTCTTCATTTACAGAGATTTCGGTCTAATGTTTCTTCGGTTACTGGTCTTAGCGGTAATCAAGTCGGTAACACGAGCGGTAGTGTGATGATATCGGTACGGCCATGTCATGCAGCTGAACCCGTATTGGTTACCTAAGAGTTAGTTTTAGGTAAGATTACGGATAATCTTCCTAGGTTTTCTCTTCCTAGCAGTTTGCGGTACTAATTTGGAGATATATTTCTAGCCAATAGCAGATTTTGTGCAAGTAATCAAATCAAATATTATTTATTTCATGTAAATCTTTACATGAAATAAATAATATTTGATTTGTAATAAAAGGTGTCATTAAATAAAAAAAAAAAAAAAAGAACCGAACGCACGCTACATAACCAACTAGTGTAAGACTAGGCGGTTAGCTGATTCCAATGACCTTCCGATTATCATCTGCCATACAAGGGTGCCACCGAGGCGACCGACCTCACCAACCGTATCCACGCCTTAAATATTAGTTCTTATATTATATTATTATCATTATATCAGCTGTATATATTTTTGAATGACCATCAATCGCATTAACATAGTTATTGAGACTGTAAATCCGATATTTTAAGTATTTAAATAATAAGTATAATAAATATACGTGGTGGCCGAGTTGGTTAGACCTTGGACTTAAAAACACTAAGGCCCCTGGTTCGAATCCCGGTGTGTACCAATGAGTTTTTAATTTAAAAAGTTATGTACATTTGTTTGACAACACCACTATAGTGCCTCGGAGAGCACGTTAAGCTGTCGGTCCCGGTTTCACTATACCAACTTGTGAAACTGTTTATAAATGGGTCATTGAGTCTATCCAATACATCGCGACGAGCTAGCCACTTGTTCGGTGTAGACTCATACCATCGGCTACGTCGAGGTGGAATTAAAACCCCTCCGCTGGGTACCCTGGGGCTGCCTAGGCGGTCTCGGGCGCCGTAAGGCACCCATGAAGATATATATATATATATTAAATAATAAGCTTTCTGGTTTGTTTACAACAGAACGACACTTTATTTTCTGACAATCAGGTGGGCGATTCTCGCGCTTTCGAGATTCATCTCGATTCGAGATTTTTAAACGAAAAATGACTAAATATGCCATTTTTCGTTCTGAGAATTTGTTTTATTTTTATTGAACTATGAGCCAGTCGTCAACATACTGGATAATGACTGACTTATAAGTATCAATTAACTAATTAGAAACTAATAACTTAACTATTTTACAAATCGCCCTTCGTAATGTTCGTCCTGTAGTGGCGACATCCACAACTCGCACTATAGAATGGCTTATGGTTAGCTTCTGGACGGGATCCCTGGGTACCCAGGGGATGCAGTAACTCGATCTTCTTTGAAACCACTACAAATGCCACGGATAACGACGTTGGAAATATATTAACAACACACAACGCGACAAATCTGAATAACTTGTAGGCGGCGAAATAATGGCGAACGAAAATCTACACAAATTTTGATGGTATTTCGAATAGGCCGCACAAAACTCATTGACAGAGCCAGAACACTATTCCTCACAAATTATTATACAATTTTATTTTAATTCGCCATTTATTCTAGACTGACTTTTTTTCTTAACATTTTTACGAAAACGAAAAAATGCAACGAAGTGCAAGGAATTTGGTTTTCGTTGCACCACACCAAATTCCTTGACATCGAGAGAGCGATTGTTAATAAAGGTTAAACCTTACAGGTAACTTTAAACCTTACAGGTTTCCTACTGGAAATCTGTATTCCATCAGTTAGCTTCTATCAGTAAAAAAATTATATGTATTGCATAATATTTAAATAATTCACAAATCAGTATTTTTTAACCCAAACCTCTTAAATAAATAAATTAACTTCTATCCCATGACATTTTATGAAAGTAAAAAATAAATAATAAAATGGCTTAAAACCCTAAGCTATGCTCAAGTTGAATCGTTACTAGAAATGAAATATTGATTGTTCTGTTTGGATAATTTTGATACACACACACACACCTTTACCTACACCTACATTTCTATTCACACACACGCATATAACCATCTTCCTGAAACATAACCTATTTAAATAAAGTAACCACAAAAATGCTATCATAAATCTGTTAAAATTATAAAATCTAAAATAACTTCAACAAATAGTAGTCTGTAAAAGTGAACAAAACAGTTGAAACATTTCCAGTTTTGTTTACTGCTACCTTTTGATATTTGTTATTATTGTTTAAACATAACCTATTTAAATAAAGTAACCACAAAAATGCTATCATAAATCTGTTAAAATTATAAAATCTAAAATAACTTCAACAAATAGTAGTCTGTAAAAGTGAACAAAACAGTTGAAACATTTCCAGTTTTGTTTACTGCTACCTTTTGATATTTGTTATTATTGTTTAAACATAACCTATTTAAATAAAGTAACCACAAAAATGCTATCATAAATCTGTTAAAATTATAAAATCTAAAATAACTTCAACAAATAGTAGTCTGTAAAAGTGAACAAAACAGTTGAAACATTTCCAGTTTTGTTTACTGCTACCTTTTGATATTTCGTCGTCTTACTTTCTCAACCTCGTATCTAAAATATACAGTTTTTTTTATTATTTAATCTATCTGTTCCTTTTCTAATGTTTCATAACTACAACATACTCGTATATTGGTACAGAGTAAAGTTGGCAACGTATTTAGCTGTACAATTTTCTTCTATCTCTTTCACACAGTTTTAATAACTGCACCAAACTCGTATCACTAGATACGAGATTAGATCTGTAATACTGTTACAATAAGGTTAATTTTCGGTAACGTTCTAATTTGAGATGCGAGGTTGCCACTCATATTGGTATGAAGTTAGTTACACTTTTGATAGTTTTGTAGTTTAATTTCGCCGAAAGTTCGTTGTTTACTTTTATCCTAAAAGTTAATTAAGCATTAAGTGCATTATTTCTTATTATATAGAGAAAGTGCTTCGTTTGATTTCGCTGTTAAAAGGTAAGTCAAATTCTTAATTCTTTGTAAAATAATTAAGTAGTCTTTAAATTAAAAAAATTGTATCGTTTTGTGGATAATGCTATAAATGATTCTTCTTAACATTAAAGATACAATCTAAATTCTTGTTTGCGTTTCGAAGTAGGAGATTAGTTAGTTTAGCGCTACAGAATGAGGTGGTTGAATCTGGTGAACGATCGTCTACGGATCACTCTAGTTTACGCCCTAATAGAACTGAGAAAAATAATTCAGACAATAAAACTATTTCAATCATTGAAGATAAAACAGCTATACTTGATGACAAAACGGGCCATTTCGTCTTCCGTAAATCTTCATCCTTGAACTCGACCATGGAACTGCTTTACCAGCCATTTAATTCTTTAGACATAATTTTAGACGAAAAAACTGGTGAAATAGTACCGATAAAGTTACAAGATAATAGGGATTGTTTTCTGTCCGAATCGGATTTTTCAGAGAGTGAATCTGAGTACTCTCCAAGTTCATATGAAAACACGTCATCATCAGATGCTGGTAATTCTAGAACTTTAGATGACTCTTCAGGTGTTGTAAAAGTAAAACGATCTCGAAAAGGACAAATTAATATCAATCACTGGGCTAGAAACAGACTGAAACTAAAAAGAATGAAAGGGAAGGAGTATGTTTCAATTAAGAGAAGGAAAAATGAAGGAACTATTGGAATGGAAAATAGAAAAAAAAGAACTCTACAAGCAAGATGTGATTCAGAAAGGTGTGCCACACGATTTTCCAGGAAATGTAATAAAATAACGGATACGAATAGAAGTACAATTTTCAAGTCATTTTGGGACCTTTCTTGGGAAGAAAGAAAATCATATGTTGTTGCAATGGTTACGCTTACATCAGTAACTGTTCAAACAAAAAAACATCCATCTATAATCAATAAATACTTTCAAGTATTCCCTTAAAGTAGCAGGTGAAATTATACCAGTGTGTAAAAAGATGTTTTGTGGTACATTATGTTTAGGAGAATGGTCCGTGTCAAGCTGGGTCAAAAATGCAAAACTACATAACGAGATTGGTATGCCAAAAAAAAGTAAGCCTGCAAAGCGACAGAAGACAATAAATGTAACTAAAGTACATCACGTGAATAATTTTTTGACTGCTATACCAAAAATGCCGTCACATTATTGTCGACAAAGTACTAATAAAGAGTACATAGATTTAAACTACAGGACATGGGCTGAACTATATAGTGACTTTGAAAGGCATTTAAAATACCAAAATATTTCTGCCGAAGAGAAGCCTACTTACAAATGTTTTTTGGATGTAATCCATAAAATGAATCTTAGCATCTATCGGCCAAAAAAAGATCAATGCGATCTCTGTTACGCATATAAACAGAAAAACGTGAGCGAAGAGGATTACCAAGTACATATTAAGGCCAAAGATCGGGCTAGAAAAGAAAAATCGGCGGACAAATCAAGGTGTTTAAATGGTGAAATTCAAATGTATACAGTGGACTTACAGGCAGTTCAGTCTATACCTTTTATATCTGCTGGAGCTCAGTATTTTAAATTAAAATTAAGTGTTCATCAGTTTACTATTTATAATGAATATAACAAGAGCGTCGTTTGCTATGTTTGGCATGAAGGTGAAGGTGGAATGGGGTCAAATGTTTTTACATCTTGTTTATTAGATTTTTTGGAAAAGAATGATAAAACCAAACCAATTGTTATCTATAGCGATGGTTGTAGCGCACAGAATCGAAATGCAACACTTTCAAATGCCCTACAACGTTTTGCGATTACATACAAACAAGAAATACATCAAAAGTATTTAACAGTTGGGCATACGCAGATGGAATGCGACTCCGTCCATGCAACCATTGAACGGAGAAAGAAAGGAAAAGAACTTTTCGTGCCAGCCGATTTTATTACAATTATAAAGCAGGCTAGATTGTCCCAGCCTTACGAAGTTCGATACGTCGATCATACATTTTTCCGTGACTTTTCGACACTTAGCTTTCTTAAATCTATAGGGCCAGGTTTTAGAAAAGGGGATCCTTGTGTTGTAGATTTAAGAGCTCTAAGATACACGTCCGATACTGGTACCCAATATAAACTCTGTTTTGATGAAGATTGGAGTTTATTGCCTCA
The DNA here is from genome assembly GCA_947458855.1 of Monopis laevigella. Classification (NCBI taxonomy): domain Eukaryota; kingdom Metazoa; phylum Arthropoda; class Insecta; order Lepidoptera; family Tineidae; genus Monopis; species Monopis laevigella. The sequence goes on from OX381577.1 coordinate 900,015, forward strand.
TCGTTTGACACGTAAGTTAAACTCTAGTCATACAATTCCTATGCTATATGATGGGCCAAGGGCTATTACCAAGAAGAAATATGACGATCTTGAAAATATGAAGCCGTTAATTCCAAAGGATTATCATAGCTTCTATGATCTGTTACTACATGAGTAGAATACTTATTACAGTAGGTATTCATTTTCTGAAATATAGTCGTAACAGTCCTATGAAAAGGTATTAACGCTGATTTTATTACTTAGTTAAGAACAAACTTTTTATTTTATAGGTATATACATTTATATTAAATTAATACAGCAAACTTCTATCTTACATTCATAGTGACCAAATTTCCGAGAATGCTTAATTCAATAAACTCATATGTCGAAAATTCATTGTAACTTAGGAATCTTTCATTAATTAAATATTATTTTTTATTTATAATATGAGTTTGATTATTATTAATGATACCCCATTTACCAATTTTATTTGTTAATTAAAATTAAATAATTATTCAGTTTTTTCTTTCTCCTGTAAACTTGTATATTTTGACTTGCGAGGTTGAGAAAGTAAGACGACGATTTGTTATTATTGTTTAAACATAACCTATTTAAATAAAGTAACCACAAAAATGCTATCATAAATCTGTTAAAATTATATAATCTAAAATAACTTCAACAAATAGTAGTCTGTAAAAGTGAACAAAACAGTTGAAACATTTCCAGTTTTGTTTACTGCTACCTTTTGATATTTGTTATTATTGTTTAAACATAACCTATTTAAATAAAGTAACCACAAAAATGCTATCATAAATCTGTTAAAATTATAAAATCTAAAATAACTTCAACAAATAGTAGTCTGTAAAAGTGAACAAAACAGTTGAAACATTTCCAGTTTTGTTTACTGCTACCTTTTGATATTTGTTATTATTGTTTAAACATAACCTATTTAAATAAAGTAACCACAAAAATGCTATCATAAATCTGTTAAAATTATAAAATCTAAAATAACTTCAACAAATAGTAGTCTGTAAAAGTGAACAAAACAGTTGTAACATTTCCAGTTTTGTTTACTGCTACCTTTTAATATTTGTTATTATTGTTTAAAATTAATAAATAATGGCATAATAGACCATTACTCTTACTCGCTTTAAAAAACATTGTGTTTTAGGGTTTATTTAGATAATAGTCTTTCTTTATTTACTGTTAAGTTAATACCTAATATTTATAAAGAGCAGGCCACCTAACACAGGTGCTTATGTACCTAAAAGGTGTACCCCACCGAAAGGTTTTAATATTAAGTTAAAGGAAATAAATATTTATTTATTTATTTAACATATTTAGGTACTTATCGAATATATTTTTTTAAATCATGATATATTAATATTAATAATTATGAATATAATTACATTATAGAACGAACTACCCATAATTCATATTTCCATAATTAAATAATATTAAATCATTCTAGATAGGAACCATGTGTCGCATTTGCGACACATGGTTTCAAGGGAAAAGTTGTTCGATTTGATCAGCAGAACTTCATATTAGCCCAAAGGATATACCTTTCAAATTCACCTCACATATCTGTATATATATTAAAATTTCCCATTTTTTTTAATACGTAAGCAATTTACACAATATTGCTCTGAAGCTCTACCATGGGTTTGCGCATTGTAGAAACGTAACGTATTCAACGGGTGTGAAGTTGGCAGCCAAAATCTAGCAGCCTTTATAACCCGACTACTTTATATAGGTTTTAAATAAATATTTGTTTTTATATATATGCGATAATATATTTAAATGTTTAACAGGTACATAGTCTTAATATAATAATGAAGAAACATAAGAAAAAACTGTAAAAAAAAAATCTTATACATTAACAATTTTATTTTACATTAATTAACTAACCACTATATTTCGTTATATCGTCAATACTAAAACACGATTTAAATCAATTAGAATGATATCTAAAATATGAAAAAGTCATCAGCGTCAAATTTTTCCTGAAATCTCAAATAACTTGTGAAAATACTTTACATATTTAAAAAGGCTGCTAGGCTTATAACTTCTACTAGACATAGAATATCAGTTAAAATTGGTAAATAGCTAGAATACAAAACATAGAGTAGCATAGGCATAGCCACCTGCGCTCCATTTTATTCTAAATTACAAAAAAAATCTTTAAATTTACTTACGAAAATTCTTTACATATCTAAAAAGGCTGCTAGGTATATAACTTCTATACTAGACATACAATATTAACTAAAATTGGTAAATAGCTGGAATACAAAACATAGAATAGTATAGACATAGCCACCTGCACTCCATTTTCCCTGAAATCCTGAAAAAAATCATTCATGTACTTTTGTTTTTTTTCTTCAATACTAAAAAGTCTGCTAGGTTACTACTTCCATACTAGACATAGGATCTTGATTAAAGTTGGTAATTATTAGTATATTAGAAAATAAACTCTAAAATACTAAAGCCATACCCACATGCGCTCCATTTTCCCTGAAATTCTGAAAGAAATAATCAAAAACTACTTTATAAATTTAAAAATTTTGTAAAGAGATTGGAGTTCTTTACTTCTATACTAGACATAGAATGCCAATGAAAAATGGTAAATACCTAGAATATAAAACATAGAGTAACATAGGCATAGCCACCTGCGCTCCATTTTATTCTAAATTACAAAAAAAATAAAAAAATTTTACTGAAGCGGATTCCCGTCCTCTGCAATGAACCGCCTCGGAAAAGCGCTCTTCTACTTGGAAGGCGAGTTTTCATCAGAGTGCGCCGGTTGCTTGCACAGGCCGAGCGGAGGATGGCACAGATGAACCAGGGGTTGATGGAAATCAAATGAGAACACCAAGTTATTTTCAGAAAAACTACTTGGGTTCCCACGGTCTAGCGGCGATGGCGTGGCAGGTTGTGCAGGCAGGTGATTCTATGCGGTATCCCCCCTCGGTCTGGTCGGTCGGTCGGGTCCTCTGGCACAGTCTGACTTATTGTAAGCAAGCGACTTGTCTACTAGAGCTGTAGTAGTGGAGTGAGTTGTTTGGTGAGAGTGCCTCCCACCTTTATACTTTTGAGAGGTACCCTTCCTCCCGCCATACCGCACCGCCGAATTTTTCCCTCGATTCGGCGGTCTAGATTTTATTTAATTGATTGCCAACCAGACTGTGAAAACCCTTTTATATTGCATTTATTTTTATTATAAGGGCCTTAAGACTAGGATTAAAATTATGTACAATATGCTACAACATTTCCCGCGCTTTCACAATTAGCGCTAAAAAACACCCTAACTTTTGGTGTTTCATAGGATTGAAACTTTAGTTTCAAGTGTGCTGTGAGTAAGCTGTGTGTGTCGCAAACCAAGGGATGCTTGGTTGCCAAAGCCCTAAGGGCGCCGGGTAGGGAGATAGCGGTCTCTCGTACCCTTTATGCCCGTGAGCCTGAGGCGACGTCAATGTGAGCTGACACCGAGTTTTGCGACTTAATTACACGTTTTATGTAATTAACGTCGCCTCAAGCACTCTCCTGATAGCATTTCAGGATGTGTAGGGTCCTTACAGGTGGGAAAATAATACTCAATACAGCAAAAAATATAATTGTTTCATACATCATTTTGGGGCTGGGATAGCGTTTCCTGGCCTCCTGTCTTGCATTTTAGTTATTTTAGACCTTTTATAATTACATTTATTCATTTTGTATGCATATTATAAGATTCTAATAGCATTTTCAATAAGAATTCGCTAGGCGAATTTTCCCTCCAAATTGGTTTTAATAATAATAGTAATCTAATAAGCTAGCTATAGCGGGAAACTTTGCGCGTTTTGGCGTAACGGTTTTTTATTTTGGCGGGAAATTCTTACTGGATTTTCCCGCTAGTGTTTTCGCAACAATCTCGACCCCTTCACGAATAGTGAGCACAAAATGGGCGAGAAAACACAATTTAATAATTTAGTAATATCATCTATATCTATAAGTACACAATGATTCCCTAAGTGTGCGACTCAACCCTGCCAAATTGAGCCTCATATTACAACAATATTTTAAAATTCGACCTATAATTAAATTACTAGCCTTATAAAATTTGACCTAGTTCAGTTGCACATACTAAAACAATATTCTTTGAATTGACACAATTTTATACAAAATGACACAAATTTATTTTAAACAATATTGACACATAATTTTAAACGAAATGACACGAAATAATACACGAAATAACACATAAATTTACACATGAAATGACCAACAATTTTATACATAAATTACACATGAGATGACACACAATTTTATACATAAATTTCACATGGAATGACACACAATTTTATACATAACTTTCACATGGAATGACACACAATTTTACACATAAATTACACATGAAATGATACACAATTTTATACATAAAATGATACAATTTTTATACAATATGTTACAGCCTAGTCAACCAAAATGCGCAAAGACTTACGACGGTTTGTTGGGCACTATGGCGACTAAGCGAGACAACGGGCGACGGAGGATTCCCGTACGGGTTTTGACGTCTGCCATTCTTGCCTCGCCGTCCGGTCCGGGCAATACCGAGTCGACAACGCCTCGTGGCCAGGTGTTTCTGGGAAGAGATTTGTCCACGATGATGACGGGATCACCGACTGCCAGTTTTCGGTGATTTCTGTCATTCGTTCGACCGGGTAAGAGTGCGGGTAGGTACTCCTTAAGCCACCTTTTCCAAAAAAGGTCTGCTAATATTTGTGAAGCTTTCCAGCTCGTTGCTGCGGTTGCTTCATCCTTATTTCTGCTTACGGGGAACATCCCGTTTGATCTCCCTATCAAAATGTGATTGGGGGTTAGTGATTCTTCCTCGCCTGGATCTAGACTCACCGGGGTCAACGGTCGACTGTTGACCGTATGCTCGGCCTCCAACAGCAGTGTGTGAAGCGTGTCTTCACGCGGCGTGCGATCATGAAGAGTTGCCGCCAATGCCACCTTGATTGAACGGACTAACCTCTCCCACGCCCCCCCCCCCCTCAGTGAGGGGCCCCCGGGGGTATGAACTACATACCTTTAACTTTAGTTCTGGTTGTAGGCTTGCCCACATCCTTTGCAGCTCTCTGTCTGCCCCAACGAAGTTGGTTCCGTTATCGCTGTAGAGTACTCGCGGGGTTCCTCTGCGAGCGATCACCCTTCTTAATGCGTTTAGCATAGAATCTGTAGACAAAGACGCCGCCAGTTCTATGTGTACGGCTCGCGTTGTTAGACACGTAAAAAGCGCACCCCATCGCTTCTCGTGCCTGCGACCGATGGTCACCGTCATCGGTCCGAACACAGAGCACGGAATCGCCGCGCGCTGCCCACTCCGTGTAGCGGCGCGCGTGGATTCCGTGCTCTATGGGTCCGAAGTAATCGACCCCGGTACACGAGAACGGTGGTTCGCCGAAAGCTAATCTTTCGGCGGGTAAGTTGCCCTGAGGCGGTAATGAAATCATGCTACGTCTTAACTTACATGTTACGCACTCGCGGACGAGAGTGCGCGTCGCCGTTCGTAACGACGTGATGAAGTAGCTCTGTCTCATTTCGTTGATACCCGTAGCGTGGTTACCGTGATTGAATTTATCGTGATAGTATTTAATCAGTAATTTAACTATCGGGTTCTTGGAGCTCAACACAAGCGGGTCTCTAACTAAGTTTACAAATTGAGCGGTGCCAACGCGCCCTCTGACCCTCAGAAGTCTTCATCGATTGTAAGATTGTACTTACGAATCCTGCTTTGACTGGGCAGGCTTTTGCCTTTTTTCAGGCACTGAATTTCAGTGCTGAAGTCGATAGACTGAGCGTACATAAATATAATTCTCTCAGCCCTCTTTAATTGTTCCGTAGTTAGTATAATAAATCTGTCGACTGGAACGCTGTAATCGTACTTGACCGGCTGTGGAGCCTGTCGCCGTGATACCGGTTTGTACGTAGGGTCAGTGTGTGTCTTTACGACGTTGGTTACCCGGCGTAGAGTTTTAAAAATTGCGGCAGCTTGAATAACCCTGGCCGTCGCCCTCACATAGCGCGGCCAGTTTGAGAACCTTTCCGCGTTTGGAATACAACTGTTCGCTTCGATTTTTTCCAAATAGTTCACCTTACTTTTGAGAGAGATGGCGCTGCGGCATTTTTGCTTTCGCAAATCGCATCCGCGCTTTCCATCGGGTTCGCATTCTTTTCTGCAGATGGCGCTTTTTCGACCGGCCAACTTTCCTCGCTTTCTTGTAGGAATTCTGGACCGGGGAACCAACGATGATTGTACGAAAAATCGTCGGGAGCGTCCCTAGTCGCGTCGTCTGCGACATTTACCTTGGTCGGGACCCATCGCCATTGTTTTGGTTCGGACGTTTCTTCAATTTCCGCTAGTCGGTGCGCGACGAAAGGTTTGAAACTCCTTGGATCGGCCCGAATCCACGACAGGACTGTACGGGAATCCGTCCAATACGTGGTGTCCTGTATCGTGAGATCTAATTCTTTTTAATCGAATTGGCTAGCCGTGCGCCCAACACGGCCGCCTGAAGTTCTAGAACCTGTGTGAAGTTAGCAGCCAAAGTTAGCGGCCAATTATAATCCGACTAGTTTAAAGAGTCATTCATAAAATAAATAAATTTAACTAATCAAAGCGTCTCCTCAGGTAAGGTTATTACAAATAATTAAACATATTACCATTGACTTTTTCCAAAAAAAAAAAAAAAATTGAGTGAAAAAGAAAATGTGGGAAAAATTTAGTTTAATTTGTGAAAGTAATTTTCACTATACCAATTCTTTAGAGGACCCCACTGCCCTTTGCCAAATGAATTTCCAGGTGGCTTCTCGAGTCCTTCATGACAAACTTTTTTTTTGTAGATCGTAAAACTCACTTTGAACTTTTTAAAATTCGTCTATGGGTGAACGTTAGCTAAGTGATTTTCACTATACCTATTCTTTGGAGGACCCCAATGCTCTCCTCTCATATGAATTTCCAGGTGGCTTCTCGAGTCCTTCATGACTAAAAATTTTTTTTTGTTAATCGTATAACTCACTTTGAACTTTTTAAAATTCGTCTATGGGTGAACGTTAGCTAAGTGATTTTCACTATACCTATTCTTTAGAGGACCCCAATGCTCTCCTCTCATATGAATTTCCAGGTGGCTTCTCGAGTCCTTCATGACTAAACATTTTTTTTTGTAGATCGTAAAACTCACTTTGAACTTTTTAAAATTCGTCTATGGGTGAACGTTAGCTAAGTGATTTTCACTATACCTATTCTTTACAGGACCCCAATGCTCCTCTCTCATATGAATTTCCAGGTGGCTTCTCGAGTCCTTCATGACTAAACATTTTTTTTTGTAGATCGTAAAACTCACTTTGAACTTTTGAAAATTCGTCTATGGGTGAACGTTAGCTAAGTGATTTTCACTATACCTATTCTTTAGAGAACCCCAATGCTCCTCTCTCTAGTGAATTTCCAGGTGGCTTCTCGAGTCCTTCATGACAATTTTTTTTTTTTGTAGATCGTAAAACTCACTTTGAACTTTTTAAAATTCGTCTATGGGTGAACGTTAGCTAAGTGATTTTCACTATACCTATTCTTTAGAGGACCCCAATGCTCTCCTCTCATATGAATTTCCAGGTGGCTTCTTGAGTCCTTCTAGACTAAAAATTTTTTTTTGTAGATCGTAAAACTCACTTTGAATTTTTTTAAATTCGTCTATGGGTGAACGTTAGCTAAGTGATTTTCACTATACCTATTCTTTAGAGGACCCCAATGCTCCTCTTTCATGTGAATTTCCAGGTAGCTTCTCGAGTCCTTCATGACTAAACATTTTTTTTTGTAGAACGTAAAACTCACTTTGAACTTTTTAAAATTCGTCTACGGGTAAACGTTAGCTAAGTGATTTTCACTATACCTATTCTTTAGAGGACCCCAATGCTCCTCTCTCATATGTATTTCCAGGTGGCTTCTCGAGTCCTTCATGACTAAAAATTTTTTTTTAGATCGTAAAACTCACTTTGAACTTTTTAAAATTCGTCTATGGGTGAACGTTAGCTAAGTGATTTTCACTATACCTATTCTTTAGAGGACCCCAATGCTCTCCACTCTTATGAATTTCCAGGTGGCTTCTCGAGTCCTTCATGACTAAACATTTTTATTTGTAGATCGTAAAACTCACTTTGAACTTTTTAAAATTCGTCTATGGGTGAACGTTAGCTAAGTGATTTTCACTATACCTATTCTTCACAGGACTCCAATGCTCCTCTCTCATATGAATTTCCAGGTGGCTTCTCGAGTCATTCATGACTAAACATTTTTTTTTGTAGATCGTAAAACTTACTTTGAACTTTTTAAAATTCGTCTATGGGTGAACGTTAGCTAAGTGATTTTCACTATACCTATTCTGTAGAGGACCCCAATGCTCCTCTCTCATATGTATTTCCAGGTGGCTTCTCGAGTCCTTCATGACTAAAAATTTTTTTTTAGATCGTAAAACTCACTTTGAACTTTTTAAAATTCGTCTATGGGTGAACGTTAGCTAAGTGATTTTCACTATACCTATTCTTTAGAGGACCCCAATGCTCCTCTCTCATATGAATTTCCAGGTGGCTTCTCGAGTCCTTCATGACTAAACATTTTTTTTTGTAGAACGTAAAACTCACTTTGAACTTTTTAAAATTCGTCTACGGGTGAACGTTAGCTAAGTGATTTTCACTATACCTATTCTTCACAGGACTCCAATGCTCCTCTCTCATATGAATTTCCAGGTGGCTTCTCGAGTCCTTCATGACTAAACATTTTTTTTTGTAGAACGTAAAACTCACTTTGAACTTTTTAAAATTCGTCTACGGGTGAACGTTAGCTAAGTGATTTTCACTATACCTATTCTTTAGAGGACCCCAATGCTCCTCTCTCATATGTATTTCCAGGTGGCTTCTCGAGTCCTTCATGACTAAAAATTTTTTTTTAGATCGTAAAACTCACTTTGAACTTTTTAAAATTCGTCTATGGGTGAACGTTAGCTAAGTGATTTTCACTATACCTATTCTTTAGAGGACCCCAATGCTCTCCACTCTTATGAATTTCCAGGTGGCTTCTCGAGTCCTTCATGACTAAACATTTTTATTTGTAGATCGTAAAACTCACTTTGAACTTTTTAAAATTCGTCTATGGGTGAACGTTAGCTAAGTGATTTTCACTATACCTATTCTTTACAGGACTCCAATGCTCCTCTCTCATATGAATTTCCAGGTGGCTTCTCGAGTCATTCATGACTAAACATTTTTTTTTGTAGATCGTAAAACTCACTTTGAACTTTTTAAAATTCGTCTATAGGTGAACGTTAGTTAAGTGATTTTCACTATACCTATTCTTTACAGGACCCCAATGCTCCTCTCTCATATGAATTTCCAGGTGGCTTCTCGAGTCCTTCATGACTAAACATTTTTTTTTGTAGATCGTAAAACTCACTTTGAACTTTTTAAAATTCGTCTATGGGTGAACGTTAGCTAAGTGATTTTCACTATACCTATTCTTTAGAGGACCCCAATGCTCCTCTCTCATATGAATTTCCAGGTGGCTTCTCGAGTCCTTCTTGACTAAACTTTTTTTTTTGTAGATCGTAAAACTCACTTTGAACTTTTTAAAATTCGTCTATAGGTGAACGTTAGTTAAGTGATTTTCACTATACCTATTCTTTAGAGGACCCCAATGCTCCTCTCTCATATGAATTTCCAGGTGGCTTCTCGAGTCCTTCTTGACTAAACTTTTTTTTTTGTAGATCGTATAACTCACTTTGAACTTTTTAAAATTCGTCTATAGGTGAACGTTAGCTAAGTGATTTTCACTATACCTATTCTTTAGAGGACCCCAATGCTCCTCTCTCATGTGAATTTCCAGGTGGCTTCTCGAGTCCTTCATGACTAAACATTTTTTTTTGTAGAACATAAAACTCACTTTGAACTTTTTAAAATTCGTCTACGGGTGAACGTTAGCTAAGTGATTTTCACTATACCTATTCTTTAGAGGACCCCAATGCTCCTCTCTCATATGTATTTCCAGGTGGCTTCTCGAGTCCTTCATGACTAAAAATTTTTTTTTAGATCGTAAAACTCACTTTGAACTTTTTAAAATTCGTCTATGGGTGAACGTTAGCTAAGTGATTTTCACTATTTCTTTAGAGGACCCCAATGCTCTCCACTCTTATGAATTTCCAGGTGGCTTCTCGAGTCCTTCATGACTAAACATTTTTATTTGTAGATCGTAAAACTCACTTTGAACTTTTTAAAATTCGTCTATGGGTGAACGTTAGCTAAGTGATTTTCACTATACCTATTCTTCACAGGACCCCAATGCTCCTCTCTCATATGAATTTCCAGGTGGCTTCTCGAGTCATTCATGACTAAACATTTTTTTTTGTAGGTCGTAAAACTTACTTTGAACTTTTTAAAATTCGCCTATGGGTGAACGTTAGCTAAGTGATTTTCACTATACCTATTCTTTAGAGGACCCCAATGCTCCACTGTCCTATGAATTTACAGGTGGCTTCTCGAGTCCTTCATGACTAAACATTTTTTTTTGTAGATCGTAAAACTCACTTTGAACTTTTTAAAATTCGTCTATGGGTGAACGTTAGCTAAGTGATTTTCACTATACCTATTCTTTAGAGGACCCCAATGCTCCTCTCTCATATGAATTTCCAGGTGGCTTCTCGAGTCCTTCTTGACTAAACTTTTTTTTTTGTAGATCGTAAAACTCACTTTGAACTTTTTAAAATTCGTCTATAGGTGAACGTTAGTTAAGTGATTTTCACTATACCTATTCTTTACAGGACCCCAATGCTCCTCTCTCATATGAATTTCCAGGTGGCTTCTCGAGTCCTTCATGACTAAACATTTTTTTTTGTAGATCGTAAAACTCACTTTGAACTTTTTAAAATTCGTCTATGGGTGAACGTTAGCTAAGTGATTTTCACTATACCTATTCTTTAGAGGACCCCAATGCTCCTCTCTCATATGAATTTCCAGGTGGCTTCTCGAGTCCTTCTTGACTAAACTTTTTTTTTTGTAGATCGTAAAACTCACTTTGAACTTTTTAAAATTCGTCTATAGGTGAACGTTAGTTAAGTGATTTTCACTATACCTATTCTTTAGAGGACCCCAATGCTCCTCTCTCATATGAATTTCCAGGTGGCTTCTCGAGTCCTTCTTGACTAAACTTTTTTTTTTGTAGATCGTATAACTCACTTTGAACTTTTTAAAATTCGTCTATAGGTGAACGTTAGCTAAGTGATTTTCACTATACCTATTCTTTAGAGGACCCCAATGCTCCTCTCTCATGTGAATTTCCAGGTGGCTTCTCGAGTCCTTCATGACTAAACATTTTTTTTTGTAGAACGTAAAACTCACTTTGAACTTTTTAAAATTCGTCTACGGGTGAACGTTAGCTAAGTGATTTTCACTATACCTATTCTTTAGAGGACCCCAATGCTCCTCTCTCATATGTATTTCCAGGTGGCTTCTCGAGTCCTTCATGACTAAAAATTTTTTTTTAGATCGTAAAACTCACTTTGAACTTTTTAAAATTCGTCTATGGGTGAACGTTAGCTAAGTGATTTTCACTATACCTATTCTTTAGAGGACCCCAATGCTCTCCACTCTTATGAATTTCCAGGTGGCTTCTCGAGTCCTTCATGACTAAACATTTTTATTTGTAGATCGTAAAACTCACTTTGAACTTTTTAAAATTCGTCTATGGGTGAACGTTAGCTAAGTGATTTTCACTATACCTATTCTTCACAGGACCCCAATGCTCCTCTCTCATATGAATTTCCAGGTGGCTTCTCGAGTCATTCATGACTAAACATTTTTTTTTGTAGGTCGTAAAACTTACTTTGAACTTTTTAAAATTCGCCTATGGGTGAACGTTAGCTAAGTGATTTTCACTATACCTATTCTTTAGAGGACCCCAATGCTCCACTGTCCTATGAATTTACAGGTGGCTTCTCGAGTCCTTCATGACTAAACATTTTTTTTTGTAGATCGTAAAACTCACTTTGAACTTTTTAAAATTCGTCTATGGGTGAACGTTAGCTAAGTGATTTTCACTATACCTATTTCTTAGAGGGCCCCAATGCTCCTCTCTCATATGAATTTCCAGGTGGCTTCTCGAGTCCTTCATGACTAAAAATTTTTTTTGTAGAACGTAAAACTCACTTAGAACTTTTTAAAATTCGTCAATGGGTGAACGTTAGCTAAGTGATTTTCACTATACCTATTCTGTAGAGGACCCCAATGCTCCTCTCTCATATAGTTCAAAGTGAGTTTTACGATCTACAAAAAAAAATGTTTAGTCATGAAGGACTTGAGAAGCCACCTGGAAATTCATTAGAAAGAAAAGCATTGGGGTCTTCTAAAGAATAGGTATAGTGAAAATCACTTAGCTAACGTTCACCCATAGACGAATTTTAAAAAGTTCAAAGTGAGTTTTACGATCTACAAAAAAAAATGTTTAGTCGTGAAGGACTCGAGAAGCCACCTGGAAATTTATATGAGAGAGGAGCATTGTGGTCCTCTAAAGAATAGGTATAGTGAAAATCACTTAGCTAACGTTCACCCATAGACGAATTTTAAAAAGTTCAAAGTGAGTTTTACGATCTACAAATAAAAATGTTTAGTCATGAAGGACTCGAGAAGCCACCTGGAAATTCATAAGAGTGGAGAGCATTGGGGTCCTCTAAAGAATAGGTATAGTGAAAATCACTTAGCTAACGTTCACCCATAGACGAATTTTAAAAAGTTCAAAGTGAGTTTTACGATCTACAAAAAAAAAAATTTGTCATGAAGGACTCGAGAAGCCACCTGGAAATTCACTAGAGAGAGGAGCATTGGGGTTCTCTAAAGAATAGGTATAGTGAAAGTCACTTAGCTAACGTTCACCCATAGACGAATTTTAAAAAGTTCAAAGTGAGTTTTACGATCTACAAAAAAAAATGTTTAGTCATGAAGGACTCGAGAAGCCACCTGGAAATTCATATGAGAGAGGAGCATTGGGGTCCTGTAAAGAATAGGTATAGTGAAAATCACTTAGCTAACGTTCACCCATAGACGAATTTTAAAAAGTTCAAAGTGAGTTTTACGATCTACGAAAAAAAATGTTTAGTCATGAAGGACTCGAGAAGCCACCTGGAAATTCATATGAGAGGAGAGCATTGGGGTCCTCTAAAGAATAGGTATAGTGAAAATCACTTAGCTAACGTTCACCCATAGACGAATTTTAAAAAGTTCAAAGTGAGTTTTACGATCTACAAAAAAAAATTTTTAGTCATGAAGGACTCGAGAAGCCACCTGGAAATTCATATGAGAGGAGAGCATTGGGGTCCTCCAAAGAATAGGTATAGTGAAAATCACTTAGCTAACGTTCACCCATAGACGAATTTTAAAAAGTTCAAAGTGAGTTTTACGATCTACAAAAAAAAAGTTTGTCATGAAGGACTCGAGAAGCCACCTGGAAATTCATTTGGCAAAGGGCAGTGGGGTCCTCTAAAGAATTGGTATAGTGAAAATTACTTTCACAAATTAAACTAAATTTTTCCCACATTTTCTTTTTCACTCAATTTTTTTTTTTTTTTTGGAAAAAGTCAATGGTAATATGTTTAATTATTTGTAATAACCTTACCTGAGGAGACGCTTTGATTAGTTAAATTTATTTATTTTATGAATGACTCTTTAAACTAGTCGGATTATAATTGGCCGCTAACTTTGGCTGCTAACTTCACACAGGTTCTAGAACTTCAGGCGGCCGTGTTGGGCGCACGGCTAGCCAATTCGATTAAAAAGAATTAGATCTCACGATACAGGACACCACGTATTGGACGGATTCCCGTACAGTCCTGTCGTGGATTCGGGCCGATCCAAGGAGTTTCAAACCTTTCGTCGCGCACCGACTAGCGGAAATTGAAGAAACGTCCGAACCAAAACAATGGCGATGGGTCCCGACCAAGGTAAATGTCGCAGACGACGCGACTAGGGACGCTCCCGACGATTTTTCGTACAATCATCGTTGGTTCCCCGGTCCAGAATTCCTACAAGAAAGCGAGGAAAGTTGGCCGGTCGAAAAAGCGCCATCTGCAGAAAAGAATGCGAACCCGATGGAAAGCGCGGATGCGATTTGCGAAAGCAAAAATGCCGCAGCGCCATCTCTCTCAAAAGTAAGGTGAACTATTTGGAAAAAATCGAAGCGAACAGTTGTATTCCAAACGCGGAAAGGTTCTCAAACTGGCCGCGCTATGTGAGGGCGACGGCCAGGGTTATTCAAGCTGCCGCAATTTTTAAAACTCTACGCCGGGTAACCAACGTCGTAAAGACACACACTGACCCTACGTACAAACCGGTATCACGGCGACAGGCTCCACAGCCGGTCAAGTACGATTACAGCGTTCCAGTCGACAGATTTATTATACTAACTACGGAACAATTAAAGAGGGCTGAGAGAATTATATTTATGTACGCTCAGTCTATCGACTTCAGCACTGAAATTCAGTGCCTGAAAAAAGGCAAAAGCCTGCCCAGTCAAAGCAGGATTCGTAAGTACAATCTTACAATCGATGAAGACTTCTGAGGGTCAGAGGGCGCGTTGGCACCGCTCAATTTGTAAACTTAGTTAGAGACCCGCTTGTGTTGAGCTCCAAGAACCCGATAGTTAAATTACTGATTAAATACTATCACGATAAATTCAATCACGGTAACCACGCTACGGTTATCAACGAAATGAGACAGAGCTACTTCATCACGTCGTTACGAACGGCGACGCGCACTCTCGTCCGCGAGTGCGTAACATGTAAGTTAAGACGTAGCATGATTTCATTACCGCCTCAGGGCAACTTACCCGCCGAAAGATTAGCTTTCGGCGAACCACCGTTCTCGTGTACCGGGGTCGATTACTTCGGACCCATAGAGCACGGAATCCACGCGCGCCGCTACACGGAGTGGGCAGCGCGCGGCGATTCCGTGCTCTGTGTTCGGACCGATGACGGTGACCATCGGTCGCAGGCACGAGAAGCGATGGGGTGCGCTTTTTACGTGTCTAACAACGCGAGCCGTACACATAGAACTGGCGGCGTCTTTGTCTACAGATTCTATGCTAAACGCAATAAGAAGGGTGATCGCTCGCAGAGGAACCCCGCGAGTACTCTACAGCGATAACGGAACCAACTTCGTTGGGGCAGACAGAGAGCTGCAAAGGATGTGGGCAAGCCTACAACCAGAACTAAAGTTAAAGGTATGTAGCAAGGGTATCGACTGGAAGTTCATACCCCCGGGGGCCCCTCACTGAGGGGGGGGGGGGGGGGGGCGTGGGAGAGGTTAGTCCGTTCAATCAAGGTGGCATTGGCGGCAACTCTTCATGATCGCACGCCGCGTGAAGACACGCTTCACACACTGCTGTTGGAGGCCGAGCATACGGTCAACAGTCGACCGTTGACCCCGGTGAGTCTAGATCCAGGCGAGGAAGAATCACTAACCCCCAATCACATTTTGATAGGGAGATCAAACGGGATGTTCCCCGTAAGCAGAAATAAGGATGAAGCAACCGCAGCAACGAGCTGGAAAGCTTCACAAATATTAGCAGACCTTTTTTGGAAAAGGTGGCTTAAGGAGTACCTACCCGCACTCTTACCCGGTCGAACGAATGACAGAAATCACCGAAAACTGGCAGTCGGTGATCCCGTCATCATCGTGGACAAATCTCTTCCCAGAAACACCTGGCCACGAGGCGTTGTCGACTCGGTATTGCCCGGACCGGACGGCGAGGTAAGAATGGCAGACGTCAAAACCCGTACGGGAATCCTCCGTCGCCCGTTGTCTCGCTTAGTCGCCATAGTGCCCAACAAACCGTCGTAAGTCTTTGCGCATTTTGGTTGACTAGGCTGTAACATATTGTATAAAAATTGTATCATTTTATGTATAAAATTGTGTATCATTTCATGTGTAATTTATGTGTAAAATTGTGTGTCATTCCATGTGAAAGTTATGTATAAAATTGTGTGTCATTCCATGTGAAATTTATGTATAAAATTGTGTGTCATCTCATGTGTAATTTATGTATAAAATTGTTGGTCATTTCATGTGTAAATTTATGTGTTATTTCGTGTATTATTTCGTGTCATTTCGTTTAAAATTATGTGTCAATATTGTTTAAAATAAATTTGTGTCATTTTGTATAAAATTGTGTCAATTCAAAGAATATTGTTTTAGTATGTGCAACTGAACTAGGTCAAATTTTATAAGGCTAGTAAATTAATTATAGGTCGAATTTTAAAATATTGTTGTAATATGAGGCTCAATTTGGCAGGGTTGAGTCGCACACTTAGGGAATCATTGTGTACTTATAGATATAGATGATATTACTAAATTATTAAATTATGTTTTCTCGCCCATTTTGTGCTCACTATTCGTGAAGGGGTCGAGATTGTTGCGAAAACACTAGCGGGAAAATCCAGTAAGAATTTCCCGCCAAAATAAAAAACCGTTACGCCAAAACGCGCAAAGTTCCCCGCTATAGCTAGCTTATTAGATTACTATTATTATTAAAACCAATTTGGAGGGAAAATTCGCCTAGCGAATTCTTATTGAAAATGCTATTAGAATCTTATAATATGCATACAAAATGAATAAATGTAATTATAAAAGGTCTAAAATAACTAAAATGCAAGACAGGAGGCCAGGAAACGCTATCCCGGCCCCAAAATGATGTATGAAACAATTATATTTTTTGCTGTATTGAGTATTATTTTCCCACCTGTAAGGACCCTACACATCCTGAAATGCTATCAGGAGAGTGCTTGAGGCGACGTTAATTACATAAAACGTGTAATTAAGTCGCAAAACTCGGTGTCAGCTCACATTGACGTCGCCTCAGGCTCACGGGCATAAAGGGTACGAGAGACCGCTATCTCCCTACCCGGCGCCCTTAGGGCTTTGGCAACCAAGCATCCCTTGGTTTGCGACACACACAGCTTACTCACAGCACACTTGAAACTAAAGTTTCAATCCTATAAACACCAAAAGTTAGGGTGTTTTTTAGCGCTAATTGTGAAAGCGCGGGAAATGTTGTAGCATATTGTACATAATTTTAATCCTAGTCTTAAGGCCCTTATAATAAAAATAAATGCAATATAAAAGGGTTTTCACAGTCTGGTTGGCAATCAATTTAATAAAATCTAGACCGCCGAATCGAGGGAAAAATTCGGCGGTGCGGTATGGCGGGAGGAAGGGTACCTCTCAAAAGTATAAAGGTGGGAGGCACTCTCACCAAACAACTCACTCCACTACTACAGCTCTAGTAGACAAGTCGCTTGCTTACAACAAGTCAGACTGTGCCAGAGGACCCGACCGACCGACCAGACCGAGGGGGGATACCGCATAGAATCACCTGCCTGCACAACCTGCCACGCCATCGCCGCTAGACCGTGGGAACCCAAGTAGTTTTTCTGAAAATAACTTGGTGTTCTCATTTGATTTCCATCAACCCCTGGTTCATCTGTGCCATCCTCCGCTCGGCCTGTGCAAGCAACCGGCGCACTCTGATGAAAACTCGCCTTCCAAGTAGAAGAGCGCTTTTCCGAGGCGGTTCATTGCAGAGGACGGGAATCCGCTTCAGTAATTTTTTTTTATTTTTTTTGTAATTTAGAATAAAATGGAGCGCAGGTGGCTATGCCTATGTTACTCTATGTTTTATATTCTAGGTATTTACCATTTTTCATTGGCATTCTATGTCTAGTATAGAAGTAAAGAACTCCAATCTCTTTACAAAATTTTTAAATTTATAAAGTAGTTTTTGATTATTTCTTTCAGAATTTCAGGGAAAATGGAGCGCATGTGGGTATGGCTTTAGTATTTTAGAGTTTATTTTCTAATATACTAATAATTACCAACTTTTATCAAGATCCTATGTCTAGTATGGAAGTAGTAACCTAGCAGACTTTTTAGTATTGAAGAAAAAAAACAAAAGTACATGAATGATTTTTTTCAGGATTTCAGGGAAAATGGAGTGCAGGTGGCTATGTCTATACTATTCTATGTTTTGTATTCCAGCTATTTACCAATTTTAGTTAATATTGTATGTCTAGTATAGAAGTTATATACCTAGCAGCCTTTTTAGATATGTAAAGAATTTTCGTAAGTAAATTTAAAGATTTTTTTTGTAATTTAGAATAAAATGGAGCGCAGGTGGCTATGCCTATGCTACTCTATGTTTTGTATTCTAGCTATTTACCAATTTTAACTGATATTCTATGTCTAGTAGAAGTTATAAGCCTAGCAGCCTTTTTAAATATGTAAAGTATTTTCACAAGTTATTTGAGATTTCAGGAAAAATTTGACGCTGATGACTTTTTCATATTTTAGATATCATTCTAATTGATTTAAATCGTGTTTTAGTATTGACGATATAACGAAATATAGTGGTTAGTTAATTAATGTAAAATAAAATTGTTAATGTATAAGATTTTTTTTTTACAGTTTTTTCTTATGTTTCTTCATTATTATATTAAGACTATGTACCTGTTAAACATTTAAATATATTATCGCATATATAAAAAAACAAATATTTATTTAAAACCTATATAAAGTAGTCGGGTTATAAAGGCTGCTAGATTTTGGCTGCCAACTTCACACCCGTTGAATACGTTACGTTTCTACAATGCGCAAACCCATGGTAGAGCTTCAGAGCAATATTGTGTAAATTGCTTACGTATTAAAAAAAATGGGAAATTTTAATATATATACAGATATGTGAGGTGAATTTGAAAGGTATATCCTTTGGGCTAATATGAAGTTCTGCTGATCAAATCGAACAACTTTTCCCTTGAAACCATGTGTCGCAAATGCGACACATGGTTCCTATCTAGAATGATTTAATATTATTTAATTATGGAAATATGAATTATGGGTAGTTCGTTCTATAATGTAATTATATTCATAATTATTAATATTAATATATCATGATTTAAAAAAATATATTCGATAAGTACCTAAATATGTTAAATAAATAAATAAATATTTATTTCCTTTAACTTAATATTAAAACCTTTCGGTGGGGTACACCTTTTAGGTACATAAGCACCTGTGTTAGGTGGCCTGCTCTTTATAAATATTAGGTATTAACTTAACAGTAAATAAAGAAAGACTATTATCTAAATAAACCCTAAAACACAATGTTTTTTAAAGCGAGTAAGAGTAATGGTCTATTATGCCATTATTTATTAATTTTAAACAATAATAACAAATATTAAAAGGTAGCAGTAAACAAAACTGGAAATGTTACAACTGTTTTGTTCACTTTTACAGACTACTATTTGTTGAAGTTATTTTAGATTTTATAATTTTAACAGATTTATGATAGCATTTTTGTGGTTACTTTATTTAAATAGGTTATGTTTAAACAATAATAACAAATATCAAAAGGTAGCAGTAAACAAAACTGGAAATGTTTCAACTGTTTTGTTCACTTTTACAGACTACTATTTGTTGAAGTTATTTTAGATTTTATAATTTTAACAGATTTATGATAGCATTTTTGTGGTTACTTTATTTAAATAGGTTATGTTTAAACAATAATAACAAATATCAAAAGGTAGCAGTAAACAAAACTGGAAATGTTTCAACTGTTTTGTTCACTTTTACAGACTACTATTTGTTGAAGTTATTTTAGATTTTATAATTTTAACAGATTTATGATAGCATTTTTGTGGTTACTTTATTTAAATAGGTTATGTTTAAACAATAATAACAAATATCAAAAGGTAGCAGTAAACAAAACTGGAAATGTTTCAACTGTTTTGTTCACTTTTACAGACTACTATTTGTTGAAGTTATTTTAGATTTTATAATTTTAACAGATTTATGATAGCATTTTTGTGGTTACTTTATTTAAATAGGTTATGTTTCAGGAAGATGGTTATATGCGTGTGTGTGAATAGAAATGTAGGTGTAGGTAAAGGTGTGTGTGTGTGTATCAAAATTATCCAAACAGAACAATCAATATTTCATTTCTAGTAACGATTCAACTTGAGCATAGCTTAGGGTTTTAAGCCATTTTATTATTTATTTTTTACTTTCATAAAATGTCATGGGATAGAAGTTAATTTATTTATTTAAGAGGTTTGGGTTAAAAAATACTGATTTGTGAATTATTTAAATATTATGCAATACATATAATTTTTTTACTGATAGAAGCTAACTGATGGAATACAGATTTCCAGTAGGAAACCTGTAAGGTTTAAAGTTACCTGTAAGGTTTAACCTTTATTAACAATCGCTCTCTCGATGTCAAGGAATTTGGTGTGGTGCAACGAAAACCAAATTCCTTGCACTTCGTTGCATTTTTTCGTTTTCGTAAAAATGTTAAGAAAAAAAGTCAGTCTAGAATAAATGGCGAATTAAAATAAAATTGTATAATAATTTGTGAGGAATAGTGTTCTGGCTCTGTCAATGAGTTTTGTGCGGCCTATTCGAAATACCATCAAAATTTGTGTAGATTTTCGTTCGCCATTATTTCGCCGCCTACAAGTTATTCAGATTTGTCGCGTTGTGTGTTGTTAATATATTTCCAACGTCGTTATCCGTGGCATTTGTAGTGGTTTCAAAGAAGATCGAGTTACTGCATCCCCTGGGTACCCAGGGATCCCGTCCAGAAGCTAACCATAAGCCATTCTATAGTGCGAGTTGTGGATGTCGCCACTACAGGACGAACATTACGAAGGGCGATTTGTAAAATAGTTAAGTTATTAGTTTCTAATTAGTTAATTGATACTTATAAGTCAGTCATTATCCAGTATGTTGACGACTGGCTCATAGTTCAATAAAAATAAAACAAATTCTCAGAACGAAAAATGGCATATTTAGTCATTTTTCGTTTAAAAATCTCGAATCGAGATGAATCTCGAAAGCGCGAGAATCGCCCACCTGATTGTCAGAAAATAAAGTGTCGTTCTGTTGTAAACAAACCAGAAAGCTTATTATTTAATATATATATATCTTCATGGGTGCCTTACGGCGCCCGAGACCGCCTAGGCAGCCCCAGGGTACCCAGCGGAGGGGTTTTAATTCCACCTCGACGTAGCCGATGGTATGAGTCTACACCGAACAAGTGGCTAGCTCGTCGCGATGTATTGGATAGACTCAATGACCCATTTATAAACAGTTTCACAAGTTGGTATAGTGAAACCGGGACCGACAGCTTAACGTGCTCTCCGAGGCACTATAGTGGTGTTGTCAAACAAATGTACATAACTTTTTAAATTAAAAACTCATTGGTACACACCGGGATTCGAACCAGGGGCCTTAGTGTTTTTAAGTCCAAGGTCTAACCAACTCGGCCACCACGTATATTTATTATACTTATTATTTAAATACTTAAAATATCGGATTTACAGTCTCAATAACTATGTTAATGCGATTGATGGTCATTCAAAAATATATACAGCTGATATAATGATAATAATATAATATAAGAACTAATATTTAAGGCGTGGATACGGTTGGTGAGGTCGGTCGCCTCGGTGGCACCCTTGTATGGCAGATGATAATCGGAAGGTCATTGGAATCAGCTAACCGCCTAGTCTTACACTAGTTGGTTATGTAGCGTGCGTTCGGTTCTTTTTTTATTTTTTTTTATTTAATGACACCTTTTATTACAAATCAAATATTATTTATTTCATGTAAAGATTTACATGAAATAAATAATATTTGATTTGATTACTTGCACAAAATCTGCTATTGGCTAGAAATATATCTCCAAATTAGTACCGCAAACTGCTAGGAAGAGAAAACCTAGGAAGATTATCCGTAATCTTACCTAAAACTAACTCTTAGGTAACCAATACGGGTTCAGCTGCATGACATGGCCGTACCGATATCATCACACTACCGCTCGTGTTACCGACTTGATTACCGCTAAGACCAGTAACCGAAGAAACATTAGACCGAAATCTCTGTAAATGAAGACGTTGGGCACATTCTTCCGAAATGAATGTAGACTGGCTACCCCCGACGAGTAGCGCCAGCAGAGTCTGAAAACGCCCATAGCCATCCTGCACCTGCACCATTGCGGTGGCCAACAAAACTGTTCGCCGACACATAACCGGTGTCACCGCATGAAGCGCACTCTGTACCGCAGCACTACAAGCCAAACCGTTCTGCTGTGTAACCGATAATTGAACTGCTTGTCTAGGCTCCGACCCAGGCGCGTTATAATGCAGTAAGGTATGATGCCTATCCGATGCACACATACTACATACTATCCGAAACACATTTGTATCCAAGACACCGAAAACATAATCTATTGTTAATAACATGCCGTTTGCGATGCCTAATATGTAAAGCCAAAAACCTATTACAATTTCTAATGATTGTGATGGTTGCCCTTATTGCAGTAAACACAAACTATTTCAGTCGTAGCTTGCAACGCGATACGATTCTTAGTTAAACGTTGATCGCATTTAGCTGGAGGTCTACTAACTCGCTCCGATGAGCTAGGTGTCCCCGAACATTCTAGAATCCTAACTTCATTTTCTAGGAAAATACCTAATTAAATCGGAAAAATCTGCTACCTTTTCTTCGAAATTCTTTTTTTAACCTAAATCTAACTTTTGCAAATTAATAAATAGAAGTAAAAACGACCATTCGTATACAGGAAAATCCACGGAATAGAAAAAACCACGGAATAGAAAAAACAAGTGGTAGTGCAAAGTAGGCGTGTTTAGTGTGGCACAATTAAGCGTAGCTACGCTTATTTGATCCCAATCGTTATCAGTCGTGTCTAACATCGCTTCGAGTTGGTAGTCTCGCGTCGTTCCTGATTTTTCCGCATAATTATTGTAAATATGCCATATGGTTGCATTCTGGAGTGCAAAAACGATAGTAGGAGAAAAAATCTTCGTAATGGAGGTGTTTCGTATCATCGGTAAGTACGATTTTGTTAGTATTCTTTAAAAACCTTAGCTTATTTTAGTTTACTAATAATTGTAGTTTAAATGAAGTTAAAATCAACCTTATGTAATTGTAATAAAGAATACTTTAGATTAAAATTTGGATTTCAAAAGTTCTTTGCTACTCGGTTAGTGTTGTAGTGGGTGCTTATCGATATAACTTATCTATTTAAAGAAAAGAAGGAACAGTTTCGGCAGTTATACAAAATTATATACTTACATATTTTTTTAAATATTTATTCAAATTGTATCGCATACATTTTTTTTAATAGTGTGGGCTTAGAATAATAAAATGTACGTGTAAACTCTTTATAACGATAAACTCCCTATACGTAGAAGTGAGCACAATTTGGTTGGTTTACCTTAAAACACATACATAAAAAAATCTTTATAGCGCAGCAGCCATTCTCTATTTAGAAGAATGGTGTTCATATTTAGACACAGTAACAGTTGTTTGTAAAAAGAAATTGAAATTAATAGTTTATAAAATTTAACAATCAAAATTTAGTAGGCTACCATTGTTACAATCAATTACCATTACTTACCATTTACCATATTGTTACAATGAGCGGGTTATATATAATTTCATTAAAATCATTGAAAGGTCATCAATAAGAACTTAACCAACTTTCTAACCTTCATTTAAAATATTTTTAGTTTTCCCAAAGACGCCACAGTCAAAGGGAAATGGATTGATGCAACAGGTAGGATTAATTGCCAACAAAATCAAGCACCATATGTTCTGAACATTTTATAGAAGATGATATTTTAATATAAAAAAAAGGATATAAATATACAAAACTAACAGCATTTCCAACCGTGTTTTTTTTTATTACTACATACATAGAGGTATCGAAAGTGTTTATGATATTATATTAAAAATTGGGGTCTGTACCATTGCGACTAAAAACTCTTTTTTTTTTTAATAACGATAAAAAATATTTTTATAAAATAATGTAATATTCCAGGCAAAAATAATTTCTTCATTTTGCCTAATTTCTTTATTTTTATTACAAAAATGCTAGTTATATTAAGATTGCGTCCCAAAGTTTTGTTTCGTGCTCACGTCACGACAACGTCACCCAACTCAACTTAACTCAAAAATCAGTTTTTTAAGCCTTTATATTTTCTAAAAGTTTTATAGCTATGTTTTCTAAAAAGTTTTCCCTTCCATCTGCGTTTAAATATATAGAGCACATTTATATTTTAAAAAAGCATCGATATCGATACTTTAAATATTTTATTATGTCGCCGCTTTTGAATAATGTAAATTTTATTCAATAAAATATACAAAAAAATAATATAAAAGTAACTAACAACTAACTAAATAAAATATTTCATTAAGATCTTCCGATGCTGCGCACGTGTTCAAAATACTCAACGCATTGCCCCTCTGAATTTCCAGCGATATTCGTTGGAAGAAATAAGACCTAGCGCGATGGTCTCCAGATGCATTAATTAATAATTTACCAAGTTGTTGACCAAACTTTAATGCATCTGGGGACCATGGTCCTAAAGTTTCCACCGAAAACGCCAGAAATTCAAAAGAGGAGCAATGCGTTTTGTATTTTTGAATCTTTTTGTTTTGGGCCAAAAGCGCCGCAGCACGCAGCAGCAAGATACAGAGGTGATGTGGACGTAACTTGGAGCTAGGGTGTCCACGCAAGTAGCGTCCCATAAAAGTGCTCGACCTCTATGCCATGGTACTATGGTCACACCGTCCGGTGTTTTGCCATCGTTACGGTCAAGACCGACTGGTTCTAGAGTACTTGGTATACCTGCAGACGCCAGCGAACGTTTTATTATATTATTTATATTATTATGTCTCGATAAGGTTGAGTACTGGTCATACGACCAGTACTCAACCTACATGATAAACCATGATGACCGGAAGATGTGACCGCAGAACTACAAATACATGTGTGAGGTCGGCAAATGGGGGCACCTATCCTGAGGGACACCGCTATTCTAATTGTCTGTGAATCTAGTAAAGTACCTAAACTAGGTGACGGTAAGACTTCGAGCCATGCCCCGGACTCTTTACATTTAGCAGCTAAGAATCTTGATTTTTCTGTGGTATTCAATGAGTTTATAAAATTATTAATTTTTAAATTTATTATTGGTAAATCCCAAAGTTTTTGAACTGATTTTTGTAAAGGGAGGTCTATTAAGTTAGTATTGCTTTTCCAAGCATTTATAGCTTCATCCATAAAGCTTACTCTATTGTCCAATATGGACGGATTTATTACTTTACCTATAAGAGTTAAGCTTTTATGTATTGAAGCTATGAACGCTGGGAGTGCAATGTCGGAAGTGCATCGTAGACCTATACCGCCTAAACGTATTGGTAATGTAGCTTGTTGCCACGATGTGTTAATTAGTGATATATTTAAAATTTCCTCTATACTGTTTTTAATATTTAAGTCTATATCTCGAAGAATATCTGTGTGTTTCCAAAATGGGCAACATCTTAAAAAATATATTAACCTAGGCATGCTAAAGCAATTTCGAAGAAGTACTAGAGCTACATGCGGTGCTATATTCAATAACTGATCTTTAAAATAAAGTAAATTTTGTTGCTTTTTGAACATTAATGGCCTAAGAGCATTTTGTAAAATAGGAGCGCCTAATAAAAATAAATTGTCTGAGTTCATAGTTTTAAAATTTGGAAGAATCTTTTCGAATTTATTTGTCATATTGAGTATTTCATTTGATTTTTGGGGATTAAAATAAATTTCGGATTTGTTTGAATTTATGTCTAGGCCAATTGAATTTAATTCTGGTATTAATTTATTTAGGTCTGAAATAATATCAGTAATTTTTCCTGCTATTGTTCCATCGTCGAGGTACCATAAGTTTAATTGAGATGTAAGTGTATTAATTTTATTATGTATGGCTAGACTAAAGAGAGCGGGGCCAAGTGGATCATCCTGTTGACAGCCTGTTGAAGACATTATTATAAAAGAGGTAAGATGGGCTTCCATAACTTTGAAATATATAGTTATATGCTATGGGGAAAGATTCGATAATGGAGTCCAAAATTGTTGTTCGATCCAAGGTGTTAAATGCATTTTTTATATCTAATTTGACTAGTGCATCGAAATTCGAGGAATTTTCTAAAAACGTACGAGTATCATGTACTATTACTTCAGCTCCATATTTAATTGCGCAACCGAATTGTACTGGGATAAATTTTTCTTTGAGGATTTTCGAAATAGCAGTTGAAACAATTTTTGATATTAGTCTACGTAGTGTACATCCGATGGCAATTGGCCTAATTCCTCCGTCTTTTTTATTAAAAGCTATTAAATTTGCACCAAAAAAGAATGGTTTTATATCATTATTAATTTCTCCATTTAAAACAAATTTACAAAATTGGGTTATTGCTTTTAGAAGGTTTTATCCTGATATATCGTTAGAATGGTTAATAAGGTCCTTTAAATGTTGAGGAGAAAGTCCGTCAAATCCGCTACTTGTACCTGGTTGAAAAGCCATAATTGCATTGTACACGTCATCTTCATTTATGTTAAAAATATTGTTATTGTTTTCAGGTGGAATGCATAAATTTTGTGATAAAGGACATGGGTGTTTTTCTCGAAGTATTTTTAATGTGTTTTCGTTGTTATTACAAAAAGTATCATTATTAGATAGAAGTCTTACCGCTCCTCGGATGTCACCGTCATAAACTTTGTCTTCTGCTTTTTTAAAGATGGATTTACGAATATTGTTATGTAATATAAAATTGTCTGAAATAGAATGATTGATGTTATTTATTACGTTATGTTTGATTTTTGCCGAAAGATTTTTTCCTGAATTTAATTCATTTGATACATGTAAATAATTAAACGAAAATAGTAATAAATTTTCCCAATCTGAAAATTCATTGTCACTACAGCATTTATTAATAATGTCTGTTAATTTTCTCGATATTGAGGTTCTAGCTGCTCGAGGAACATGTTTGATCACAGGAAATCTCTTTTTAAACTGAAAACATTTATTAATAAGTTCTTTAGTTGTAGATGTTGCTCTATAATTAGTATTATTAATATTTGCGTTAGTGTCAGGCGCTGGACAACAAGCAGATATATGATTTTTATGAATATGACCAAAGTGTATATTAAGTCCACGCTCACCTCTGTATAATTTATTATTTTGACATAAGGAGCATTTTAATAAAGACATATAGTATTAAATTAAAACCTAGTAACAATAATAAAAATAAAAAAAAAAAATAATAAGTAATTAAAAAATAATAATAATAAGAATAAACTTCGAATAAATAGTGACCTTCTAAGACAAAATTAATGTAAGAACCTAATAAATAACTATTTAAAATATTGATAAACCCTAAAATACCTAGTATAAACAATATAAATTAATAACTCTTAAAAATTATGTAAATAATGTAGGTACACAACAAAAATAAGTCTTGTTTAAATCATTTCTTAAGTCTCAAATTCTCAATTATAAATTGTCATAAATTGATTTCTAGGACATCAAATTAAAATCCATCCAAAGTAGGTGTCTGTTATTATTATCTTCTATTATATGTATGTAGAATTTACTAGTGTAATATATATCTATTTATATTTTATTTATTAGCTTTTAAATAAATAGGTACTTATATTCTTCCAATATCTTTTAAGAAATTCATTTCTAATCTTCTTATGCAAATATTTTTGACATATTATTTGATAACTTTGGAATAAGCACCTAAATAAATCGATACTGCTTAATAGTCAATGTCAGATATTATAAAAAATCTCCTGTAGATATTCCGATTGATCTAGGTAGGTATAATGGCCAAAATCTTCACAAATCAAGAGTTTTACTGAAGAAAGTATCTTCGGGCTTCCATAAATAGAAAAATAATATATTTGTATCTTCATGTAGTTAAATGTTATGCATTTGACAGTGGGTATCCTTTTATTGAATATGTTTAAGGAATCCTTTATAAATTCTTCCAAAAAACAACAAGCTATGAATTAAATACGCAGCAATAATAGAATTTTAAAATTCGCAATTCGCAGTAAAGTTAATTCGCAAAAAAGATAGCTAAAAGAAATTCACCAAACGTCACCTGATAAAAGAGAATAGGGGTTTGGTTGTTAATATCCGTTTTCCGATTTAAACTTTCACAACCATTTCACTATAACTTTAAACATATTTTAACTATAAATTTTACTTTAAAAAACAGAATAAAAGTGAATATAAATTATTAATTTATTTGGAAAATGTTGTAAACCACGGAATAAATAATACAAGTGGAAATGGTATACAACACCAAATGTATCAGAACCGATGTCGCCAAAATCATATATCTATAAGTGTTGAATCTATAACTGTATCGTCCTGATTGGTTACAAAAATACACAGTAATTTTAAACACTATGGACTATGAAATAAGATTTAAATTAATATATCAAAAAATCATGACATCTAGTTTCTAGTAGAAATAATCTGTCTAAACACTCTGGCTAAAAAGTTCTGCTATTAGAACACAGGTGGCGTGATTTAATCAATATCCGATTAATTGTTTTATGCAGTCGGCATAAGGCCTAATATAGTTTATAAGACCAAAGTCTGTTTGACTATTCTGGAACTTTCTATGCACAAAATATAATAATTCAAGGGCGGGGCATAATAAAATATTGAAAGTATTGATATCGATGTTTTTTTTTAAATTTAATGTGTGTAGGTAGTTTTAAAATAAAAAGTGACAAGGTTTTTAAAATACTCGTAAAGTAAATTCGTTTTCGTCGTCGCTTATTTCGTAACCGCATCATTTAGCCGGCATAGTAGAAGCCCATTCATGGACTATGGAGGTATGCTTACCACCAGGTAGATGCAGTCACATGACGTCTTATAATCTATTACTTAGTCGTCCTCTTACGAACAGGTGTCATGTGACTCTACCTACCTTTTATTAAGGAGTCTGTAGACCTGCTTAATAAAAGGTAGGTAGAGTCACATGACACCTGTTCGTAAGCAGGTCAACAGGTTCCATAAATGGGGACGATTGATATTATAAGAGCAGGTCATGTGACTCAGTGCCTACTTGTTGGTAAGCAGATCAACTGAGTCCATGAATGGAGACGAGTGATATTATGAGAGAAGATTATGGACTCTGCGTCTGGTGGTAAGCAGACCTACAAAGTCCATGAATAGGTGGATCAATACATTGTTGTTTTATAACATTAATCGCTCCCATTATGCCGGCTAATTGATGCGGTTACAAAACAAATAAATTTACAATAACGATTTAAATAAAACTGTGAAAATGCACAATGATATTTCATATTATGTGACATTTTTTTTATTCTCTTCGGAAAAATTAAATTGAAAAATAAAACGAATGGACGTTATTTTTATTTACCGTTTGTTGTTCATTAGATATAAGATTAAATTATACTGGGTGATATTTTTACCAATGTTAATAATATTTTTAGCGCCGCTGCTATTCTCACGGAAAAACGCATCTGTGTGCTGCCGTGTGACGTCTTTACATGGCTCACGCACACATACATAAATTTATAATGTTGCCAAAAATAAAAAAAATCTTGATTTTTTTCCTGCTATAATTGAGTGCAATCATTCGAATGAATACGAATAATTTGAGAACATCCCTTGAATCACGTGGTCTATTTTTTTTTTTGTTTGTTTTGATAAAAATGCAAATTAGATATTATTCCATTATTAATATTATTAGGTCCCCAAGTTTTGCACTTTTATTGTGCATTCTTTTGCTTACATTGTTTTTTATGTTATAAAATATCCCTATTTTGGAGCCTAACATTATCTTACAAAAGAAATATTCCTCAGGGTGCTTTTGTCGAAGCTACCTATTTACTTTTGGTTTCATGAATTCTTTTTCATAGATTTTTTATTTAATTTTGTGGTTTCTTTCAGATATATATATATATGAGGAGCGGCTGGTATATTGTTTTTTTTTGTGAAAGTCTGTGATCGATTTTTTTATTTATAATTAAATATAAGCTTGTTGTCCTCAGCCCAAAAAAACGAGGAAGGCACAAATTTAATTAGAGGTCAAACAGTAATACTCAAAAAATACCACCAAAAAATCCTGACTCGGGGAAAGCAACAGATAAGACATGAACATTATGTGTTGTTGGTGTGGGCACTGCCAGACTTCTAGAAATTTAAGATTAACTACTTTTGCAAGGAACGGACAAATCAAAGTTAACTTTTCTCAATCCTAGACAAAGCATTAGACAGGAAAATACTTATGGATACGGGAATTATAAAATTCCAGAAGAAATAACAGTTTCAGCCAATAGACCAGACATACTAGTATACTCTCAACTAAGTAATACTTGTAGAACTCACCATTCATGAAATCCAACATTCCTAATGGACCACACAATCAAGTCAAATACTTAGATCTCATGAAAGAAATTACTAAAAATTTGATTGTTCAATTAAATTACACCATATAACATGTTCAGATGTTATAAAGCCTTAATAATAGTAAATATGTTGCTAATATTAATTTTTATTCTGCTGTTCATCATCATTATTTTATTATGTTAATTTTATACAAACAATTGTAATATTAAAACTTATTGCACAATAGAGGTAAGTCGGTAAGTAACCTACTAAGTAGTTGCACTTTTGGCAATGTGTCCGGAGGTTGTGGGTTCGATTCCCACACATGGCAAAAAAGGATTAGTATGTATTTTCTGTACAGTTTGTCATGAGCTGGGTCCGGGCTGGTACAGTGGCTGCATTGCTCTATGGTCTGGGTATATTAAATATACTTTGTATTATATTGTTGTTTCTGATACACATAGTACAAGCTCAGTTTGTGACCAGAGCAATAAGTGTAATATGACCTACTATATAAAAATAACAATAATATTACAATTATACACACATAAATCATAATATTAGTTACAAAATCTTGGACTAGTAAAGGGTATTTATTGAGAGGATTCTGCTAACTTGGACTTATGAACACACTGAAAGGTTGTTAGCGGTAAACACCTAATATGTTACTGGCTATCCTATTGATTGGTTTAATTTGGTACTCACTTTTCTTCTACATATATATTGACAACGTCAACGTCACAACACAAACTTAGGCTCACATATCGCTTTACACAATTTGTTAGGTACTAACTTTTAAATGGAAAAAAAGGTTTACAATATATATTATTATGAAATTGTATTGAAGTCTGGAATCAAAATACTCTTTCTATTTCACAATAGGCCTGGAACTACATAGTAATTCCATGGTTTTCTAAAAACTTCTCTAACTTTATGTCAATATAACATTAAAGTAATAACAATAATTGAATGTTTTATTTATTTGCCTGTTTTTTGTTGTTTACCACCATTTACCACTATGGTAAAAATAAACCTTATTCACATCTTTTTGTGAACAAGGTTTATTTTTATTGAAACACAAGCAACTTTAATGACTATTAATTAATATTCTTGACCATTCATGATCAATAAAGTGCAGGAATTACTACTTCATAAATAATATACATTGCATGTATTACTGTGCGGGCTCAAGGGTGCAGTTACAAAAAGAAGAATTCTTAGTTATCTGTGGATTAACTGTGCACGTGCCGGGTTCATTGCATGGTTGGAAGGCAAGGGAATGATCTGCAGCATTAAATTATGTTATATTCCTAAGTAGGCATAGAGTGAATATTAGTTAATGCTTTATTGCATTTGCATTATATGCATACTTCTACATTTTTATCTTGAAATAAAAAATGACTTAATTGTAGATGTGTGACTATTAGTAGAGAGTTCTCCAAAGTAACCTAACGTGATGAGAACATTAACTTTAAACTTGCACTAGGGCTACTGAAATCTTACATTTTGTAGATGAAATAACTGCACTGCACAATATTTTAATGACCCTTCCTGATAAAATTTCATGTTGAAAATAAATCTTGTATTCTCCGTGCGGGTGCCAGGTTCATTGAGTGTGGTTGGAAGGCAGGCGAGTGACTGCAGCACTCCTGGACCATGAAGTAGTGTTAAAGGCTTTTAAATTACTCCCTGCACTGGATTCACTACCCTCACTACTCAACCAAACTGACAGCCTTCGTAGACTAGTGGTTGCGCCTTTGGCATTGTCTCCGGGGGTCGTGGGTTTGATTTCCACCAGTGGCAAAAAAATATTAGTACGTTTTTCTGTACAGTTTGTCATGGTCTGGGTGTTTATAAAATATAATATGTATTATATCATTGCTTCTGGTACACATAGTACAAGCCTAGAGCTTAGTTTGTGATTAGAGCAATATGTGTAATTCGTCCATATTATTATTATAAATAGCATATGATCATGTTAGCGCCACCTTGGAAACATGATCAATAAAAGTTCTTACGGCTGATCTTGGTAGGCCAGGATCCTGCAAAGACTTTGCTGGAATTCCTCCTGCACCAACTTCCACTGCATAAAGGTTTTAAAACTATTTCTAGTAATTTCATTTGTAAGATCAAAGTATTTGTTTGACTTGAAGGTGTGGTCCTTGAACGATGAGTTCTATATGTATTACTTTCTTCAAGCACAGAGAGTATACCAGTATGTATTGTCTACAGGCTGGAACTGCTAATTTGTCTGGAATTTTGTAATGAATTTTGGTTTGCTTGAAGATGTTAATAATACTTAAAATATAGCATTCATTAGATACCAACCTGTTTTATTTAATATAACCTACCTAAATAACATCATTTTTAAAATAAAAAGGAGACTCGTACAACTAACGTACTAGCACAACTAAATATAATCCTGCAGTGAATAATAATATTTTGGAGATACAACATCAGTTTTCAGCCCTCATATGAATAAGTTAAAACCTATTCATTTAAGTGCTAGAAAGCAACTCTTGTGATTCAAACCAGATGTTACTGAATTTGCTCAAATGATTGCTGAATATTGAACCTACTATCTTCAAAATTGACCTCCGGCTTGCTCAAACAAAGCCAACATTTTGAGAGGGACTAGGTACTTGTCTATAGTTTGGCCTGCCTGGGTTGACGTCATGAACCTAGATATTTTATGATTCATTAGAATGCTAGAAGTTCAGCCTTCTACACGTACACATTACTTCCACTTAATGAGAACGTATCTTAGAGGGCCTAGTGATCACAGATAGTCTAATTAATATATCATGATCAGCGTTGCATTGTTTAGTGGTTGCAGTTCCAGTCACTGGTGGTATAGTTAGGTCCTACATTACTGCGTATTATAGTTCTGCCAGTCATATCTCGCTTGTCGCTAATCTTTACTGCAGTTTCTCTCAAAACATACAAAAATCAATGTTTTCAAATTTTTACAAAACAAATGTTTGTTTACATTTTGTTTGTTTTACTAGTGTCAAATCGGTAAAACATCGCTATTTCCACGGACTTTCTCGATGAAAAATTACATTATTATTGCCATACGCAAAACTTTAATAATTATTTCAATCTTAAGTCAACAATATTTACCAAAACAAAATTAAGAAAACCTCTTTATATATTATTATAAACATAGTAAATTATATATATTTAAAACATACTGTCCCTATACAAAATACATTTGTTTTTTCACCTGGTGTATAATTTTTTCATATGGTATCTTATTCCGTGAAAATAGCCACCGCCTATTTTTAGGCATTCAAA
This sequence comes from Monopis laevigella, assembly GCA_947458855.1. Taxonomy (NCBI): domain Eukaryota; kingdom Metazoa; phylum Arthropoda; class Insecta; order Lepidoptera; family Tineidae; genus Monopis; species Monopis laevigella. The sequence continues at coordinate 933,638 of OX381577.1, forward strand.
TTGAATTACTTACAATAAAAAAGTAGGTATTTAAAAAAGAAAAAAATTAAAGTAAAGTTTTCATAACATTATTATAAATATTTTTCACGTTTCAATTATTTTTTCCTGCTGTGTCAATCCACTTTTCTTTAATGATAGGATCAATAGAAAATCTTTAAAAAAATTTCGTTGAAAACAAAAAAAAAAATGATTAAATAAAAAGTCGATATCCTCATTTAAGTATATACGACATTTTTGTTTTAAATTGAGATAATTATCGCAATACCTTAATTATTGCGATGAAACAAGAAAATAATCTCAAATACAAAATAATTAAAAATATCGATTTTTTTAATAAATATACTTTTCCCAGCTCTAATTTAGTAGCGAGTAATTGTATAAGAATGAATGTGTCATTATTTACATTTATAGAAACAACCTCGACCTTAGTGGCAATGAAATAAAGTCCATTATAATATGTATAGCTCTCAAATAGAAATGCATTAGATTTTATATTAAATTAATTAGTAAATGAACTTACCGATGATAAGATACACCACCATTTAAAACATTTTTATATCGACTATCGTTTTTACACTGCAATACAGCATAATAAGGCATATTTACGAAGTTTTATGCAATTTTATTATCCAGAAAATGGATAGCATCAGTGTGGCATAGAGGACACAACTAACCGCAAAAAAAATGGTATTTGCGGATCAGCGCAAACGGCTGGAACAGGAGCCACGCCCACATCACACTTCCACTTGTTTTATTTATTCCGTGTTGTAAACAATGCGACAGGTGTCAGGTATTTTTTATATATTTTTATGCAAGGAAAGTTCTAGAATAAACTAAAATACTTTTTTTATATAAAAGATAATATGCCTTATGTCGACTGAACAAAACATTTATTCGAATGTTGTAGTAATCACGCCATCTGTGTTGGAATAGCAGAACCTTTTATTGGAGGTTCTTACTACTTTTGATAGATAGCATGATTATTTTTTTATATGAATTTAAATCTAATTATTTGGAGAATAGTGTTTAAAATTGCTGTGTATATTTGTAACCAATCAGGACGAAGTGGTTATAGATTCAATACTTATAGATATATGTTTTGGCGCCACCGGTTCTAATACATTTGGTGCTTTATAGCATTTCCACTTGTTTTTTCCAAGGAATAGAAAATATTTAAAATAATTTCATCTGCGTTTAAATAAAATATTTAAACGCAGATGGAAGGGAAAATATAGCTATAAAACTTTTTAGAAAATATAAAGGTTTATAAAACAGATTTTTGAGATACGTATATGTTTTTAAGTCGAGTCGTATGACGTTATGAGCACGAAACAAAACTTTGGGACGTAATCTTAATATAACTTGCTATTTTTCTAATAAAAATGTAGAAGTAAAAGATTTTTATCTGGAATATCATATTATTTTATAAAAATATTTTTTATCGTTAGGTATTTTATAAAATTGAGTTTTTAGTCGCAATGGTATAAACCCCAAATTTGTTCGTGCATATGATGTGACGAGTTAATTAAATATATATCTCAGAAACCATTTTATTATTTTAAAAAAAGTTTATTTTTCGGTACAGGAAAGAAAACCTTCTTTCATGTACTGAATGGCCATTGATTTGTAAGATTATTATCGGCAGGATCACGGAATAAATAAAACAAGTGGAAGTGTGATGTGGGCGTGGCTCCTGTTCCAGCCGTTTGCGCTGATCCGCAAATACCATTTTTTTTGCGGTTAGTTGTGTCCTCTATGCCACACTGATGCTATCCATTTTCTGGATAATAAAATTGCATAAAACTTCGTAAATATGCCTTATTATGCTGTATTGCAGTGTAAAAACGATAGTCGATATAAAAATATTTTAAATGGTGGTGTATCTTATCATCGGTAAGTTCATTTACTAATTAATTTAATATAAAATCTAATGCATTTCTATTTGAGAGCTATACATATTATAATGGACTTTATTTCATTGCCACTAAGGTCGAGGTTGTTTCTATAAATGTAAATAATGACACATTCATTCTTATACAATTACTCGCTACTAAATTAGAGCTGGGAAAAGTATATTTATTAAAAAAATCGATATTTTTAATTATTTTGTATTTGAGATTATTTTCTTGTTTCATCGCAATAATTAAGGTATTGCGATAATTATCTCAATTTAAAACAAAAATGTCGTATATACTTAAATGAGGATATCGACTTTTTATTTAATCATTTTTTTTTTTGTTTTCAACGAAATTTTTTTAAAGATTTTCTATTGATCCTATCATTAAAGAAAAGTGGATTGACACAGCAGGAAAAAATAATTGAAACGTGAAAAATATTTATAATAATGTTATGAAAACTTTACTTTAATTTTTTTCTTTTTTAAATACCTACTTTTTTATTGTAAGTAATTCAATTTGAATGCCTAAAAATAGGCGGTGGCTATTTTCACGGAATAAGATACCATATGAAAAAATTATACACCAGGTGAAAAAACAAATGTATTTTGTATAGGGACAGTATGTTTTAAATATATATAATTTACTATGTTTATAATAATATATAAAGAGGTTTTCTTAATTTTGTTTTGGTAAATATTGTTGACTTAAGATTGAAATAATTATTAAAGTTTTGCGTATGGCAATAATAATGTAATTTTTCATCGAGAAAGTCCGTGGAAATAGCGATGTTTTACCGATTTGACACTAGTAAAACAAACAAAATGTAAACAAACATTTGTTTTGTAAAAATTTGAAAACATTGATTTTTGTATGTTTTGAGAGAAACTGCAGTAAAGATTAGCGACAAGCGAGATATGACTGGCAGAACTATAATACGCAGTAATGTAGGACCTAACTATACCACCAGTGACTGGAACTGCAACCACTAAACAATGCAACGCTGATCATGATATATTAATTAGACTATCTGTGATCACTAGGCCCTCTAAGATACGTTCTCATTAAGTGGAAGTAATGTGTACGTGTAGAAGGCTGAACTTCTAGCATTCTAATGAATCATAAAATATCTAGGTTCATGACGTCAACCCAGGCAGGCCAAACTATAGACAAGTACCTAGTCCCTCTCAAAATGTTGGCTTTGTTTGAGCAAGCCGGAGGTCAATTTTGAAGATAGTAGGTTCAATATTCAGCAATCATTTGAGCAAATTCAGTAACATCTGGTTTGAATCACAAGAGTTGCTTTCTAGCACTTAAATGAATAGGTTTTAACTTATTCATATGAGGGCTGAAAACTGATGTTGTATCTCCAAAATATTATTATTCACTGCAGGATTATATTTAGTTGTGCTAGTACGTTAGTTGTACGAGTCTCCTTTTTATTTTAAAAATGATGTTATTTAGGTAGGTTATATTAAATAAAACAGGTTGGTATCTAATGAATGCTATATTTTAAGTATTATTAACATCTTCAAGCAAACCAAAATTCATTACAAAATTCCAGACAAATTAGCAGTTCCAGCCTGTAGACAATACATACTGGTATACTCTCTGTGCTTGAAGAAAGTAATACATATAGAACTCATCGTTCAAGGACCACACCTTCAAGTCAAACAAATACTTTGATCTTACAAATGAAATTACTAGAAATAGTTTTAAAACCTTTATGCAGTGGAAGTTGGTGCAGGAGGAATTCCAGCAAAGTCTTTGCAGGATCCTGGCCTACCAAGATCAGCCGTAAGAACTTTTATTGATCATGTTTCCAAGGTGGCGCTAACATGATCATATGCTATTTATAATAATAATATGGACGAATTACACATATTGCTCTAATCACAAACTAAGCTCTAGGCTTGTACTATGTGTACCAGAAGCAATGATATAATACATATTATATTTTATAAACACCCAGACCATGACAAACTGTACAGAAAAACGTACTAATATTTTTTTGCCACTGGTGGAAATCAAACCCACGACCCCCGGAGACAATGCCAAAGGCGCAACCACTAGTCTACGAAGGCTGTCAGTTTGGTTGAGTAGTGAGGGTAGTGAATCCAGTGCAGGGAGTAATTTAAAAGCCTTTAACACTACTTCATGGTCCAGGAGTGCTGCAGTCACTCGCCTGCCTTCCAACCACACTCAATGAACCTGGCACCCGCACGGAGAATACAAGATTTATTTTCAACATGAAATTTTATCAGGAAGGGTCATTAAAATATTGTGCAGTGCAGTTATTTCATCTACAAAATGTAAGATTTCAGTAGCCCTAGTGCAAGTTTAAAGTTAATGTTCTCATCACGTTAGGTTACTTTGGAGAACTCTCTACTAATAGTCACACATCTACAATTAAGTCATTTTTTATTTCAAGATAAAAATGTAGAAGTATGCATATAATGCAAATGCAATAAAGCATTAACTAATATTCACTCTATGCCTACTTAGGAATATAACATAATTTAATGCTGCAGATCATTCCCTTGCCTTCCAACCATGCAATGAACCCGGCACGTGCACAGTTAATCCACAGATAACTAAGAATTCTTCTTTTTGTAACTGCACCCTTGAGCCCGCACAGTAATACATGCAATGTATATTATTTATGAAGTAGTAATTCCTGCACTTTATTGATCATGAATGGTCAAGAATATTAATTAATAGTCATTAAAGTTGCTTGTGTTTCAATAAAAATAAACCTTGTTCACAAAAAGATGTGAATAAGGTTTATTTTTACCATAGTGGTAAATGGTGGTAAACAACAAAAAACAGGCAAATAAATAAAACATTCAATTATTGTTATTACTTTAATGTTATATTGACATAAAGTTAGAGAAGTTTTTAGAAAACCATGGAATTACTATGTAGTTCCAGGCCTATTGTGAAATAGAAAGAGTATTTTGATTCCAGACTTCAATACAATTTCATAATAATATATATTGTAAACCTTTTTTTCCATTTAAAAGTTAGTACCTAACAAATTGTGTAAAGCGATATGTGAGCCTAAGTTTGTGTTGTGACGTTGACGTTGTCAATATATATGTAGAAGAAAAGTGAGTACCAAATTAAACCAATCAATAGGATAGCCAGTAACATATTAGGTGTTTACCGCTAACAACCTTTCAGTGTGTTCATAAGTCCAAGTTAGCAGAATCCTCTCAATAAATACCCTTTACTAGTCCAAGATTTTGTAACTAATATTATGATTTATGTGTGTATAATTGTAATATTATTGTTATTTTTATATAGTAGGTCATATTACACTTATTGCTCTGGTCACAAACTGAGCTTGTACTATGTGTATCAGAAACAACAATATAATACAAAGTATATTTAATATACCCAGACCATAGAGCAATGCAGCCACTGTACCAGCCCGGACCCAGCTCATGACAAACTGTACAGAAAATACATACTAATCCTTTTTTGCCATGTGTGGGAATCGAACCCACAACCTCCGGACACATTGCCAAAAGTGCAACTACTTAGTAGGTTACTTACCGACTTACCTCTATTGTGCAATAAGTTTTAATATTACAATTGTTTGTATAAAATTAACATAATAAAATAATGATGATGAACAGCAGAATAAAAATTAATATTAGCAACATATTTACTATTATTAAGGCTTTATAACATCTGAACATGTTATATGGTGTAATTTAATTGAACAATCAAATTTTTAGTAATTTCTTTCATGAGATCTAAGTATTTGACTTGATTGTGTGGTCCATTAGGAATGTTGGATTTCATGAATGGTGAGTTCTACAAGTATTACTTAGTTGAGAGTATACTAGTATGTCTGGTCTATTGGCTGAAACTGTTATTTCTTCTGGAATTTTATAATTCCCGTATCCATAAGTATTTTCCTGTCTAATGTTTGTCTAGGATTGAGAAAAGTTAACTTTGATTTGTCCGTTCCTTGCAAAAGTAGTTAATCTTAAATTTCTAGAAGTCTGGCAGTGCCCACACCAACAACACATAATGTTCATGTCTTATCTGTTGCTTTCCCCGAGTCAGGATTTTTTGGTGGTATTTTTTGAGTATTACTGTTTGACCTCTAATTAAATTTGTGCCTTCCTCGTTTTTTTGGGCTGAGGACAACAAGCTTATATTTAATTATAAATAAAAAAATCGATCACAGACTTTCACAAAAAAAAACAATATACCAGCCGCTCCTCATATATATATATATCTGAAAGAAACCACAAAATTAAATAAAAAATCTATGAAAAAGAATTCATGAAACCAAAAGTAAATAGGTAGCTTCGACAAAAGCACCCTGAGGAATATTTCTTTTGTAAGATAATGTTAGGCTCCAAAATAGGGATATTTTATAACATAAAAAACAATTTAAGCAAAAGAATGCACAATAAAAGTGCAAAACTTGGGGACCTAATAATATTAATAATGGAATAATATCTAATTTGCATTTTTATCAAAACAAACAAAAAAAAAAATAGACCACGTGATTCAAGGGATGTTCTCAAATTATTCGTATTCATTCGAATGATTGCACTCAATTATAGCAGGAAAAAAATCAAGATTTTTTTTATTTTTGGCAACATTATAAATTTATGTATGTGTGCGTGAGCCATGTAAAGACGTCACACGGCAGCACACAGATGCGTTTTTCCGTGAGAATAGCAGCGGCGCTAAAAATATTATTAACATTGGTAAAAATATCACCCAGTATAATTTAATCTTATATCTAATGAACAACAAACGGTAAATAAAAATAACGTCCATTCGTTTTATTTTTCAATTTAATTTTTCCGAAGAGAATAAAAAAAATGTCACATAATATGAAATATCATTGTGCATTTTCACAGTTTTATTTAAATCGTTATTGTAAATTTATTTGTTTTGTAACCGCATCAATTAGCCGGCATAATGGGAGCGATTAATGTTATAAAACAACAATGTATTGATCCACCTATTCATGGACTTTGTAGGTCTGCTTACCACCAGACGCAGAGTCCATAATCTTCTCTCATAATATCACTCGTCTCCATTCATGGACTCAGTTGATCTGCTTACCAACAAGTAGGCACTGAGTCACATGACCTGCTCTTATAATATCAATCGTCCCCATTTATGGAACCTGTTGACCTGCTTACGAACAGGTGTCATGTGACTCTACCTACCTTTTATTAAGCAGGTCTACAGACTCCTTAATAAAAGGTAGGTAGAGTCACATGACACCTGTTCGTAAGAGGACGACTAAGTAATAGATTATAAGACGTCATGTGACTGCATCTACCTGGTGGTAAGCATACCTCCATAGTCCATGAATGGGCTTCTACTATGCCGGCTAAATGATGCGGTTACGAAATAAGCGACGACGAAAACGAATTTACTTTACGAGTATTTTAAAAACCTTGTCACTTTTTATTTTAAAACTACCTTTTTTTAAATTTAATGTGTGTACACATTAAATTTAAAAAAAACATCGATATCAATACTTTCAATATTTTATTATGCCCCGCCCTTGAATTATTATATTTTGTGCATAGAAAGTTCCAGAATAGTCAAACAGACTTTGGTCTTATAAACTATATTAGGCCTTATGCCGACTGCATAAAACAATTAATCGGATATTGATTAAATCACGCCACCTGTGTTCTAATAGCAGAACTTTTTAGCCAGAGTGTTTAGACAGATTATTTCTACTAGAAACTAGATGTCATGATTTTTTGATATATTAATTTAAATCTTATTTCATAGTCCATAGTGTTTAAAATTACTGTGTATTTTTGTAACCAATCAGGACGATACAGTTATAGATTCAACACTTATAGATATATGATTTTGGCGACATCGGTTCTGATACATTTGGTGTTGTATACCATTTCCACTTGTATTATTTATTCCGTGGTTTACAACATTTTCCAAATAAATTAATAATTTATATTCACTTTTATTCTGTTTTTTAAAGTAAAATTTATAGTTAAAATATGTTTAAAGTTATAGTGAAATGGTTGTGAAAGTTTAAATCGGAAAACGGATATTAACAACCAAACCCCTATTCTCTTTTATCAGGTGACGTTTGGTGAATTTCTTTTAGCTATCTTTTTTGCGAATTAACTTTACTGCGAATTGCGAATTTTAAAATTCTATTATTGCTGCGTATTTAATTCATAGCTTGTTGTTTTTTGGAAGAATTTATAAAGGATTCCTTAAACATATTCAATAAAAGGATACCCACTGTCAAATGCATAACATTTAACTACATGAAGATACAAATATATTATTTTTCTATTTATGGAAGCCCGAAGATACTTTCTTCAGTAAAACTCTTGATTTGTGAAGATTTTGGCCATTATACCTACCTAGATCAATCGGAATATCTACAGGAGATTTTTTATAATATCTGACATTGACTATTAAGCAGTATCGATTTATTTAGGTGCTTATTCCAAAGTTATCAAATAATATGTCAAAAATATTTGCATAAGAAGATTAGAAATGAATTTCTTAAAAGATATTGGAAGAATATAAGTACCTATTTATTTAAAAGCTAATAAATAAAATATAAATAGATATATATTACACTAGTAAATTCTACATACATATAATAGAAGATAATAATAACAGACACCTACTTTGGATGGATTTTAATTTGATGTCCTAGAAATCAATTTATGACAATTTATAATTGAGAATTTGAGACTTAAGAAATGATTTAAACAAGACTTATTTTTGTTGTGTACCTACATTATTTACATAATTTTTAAGAGTTATTAATTTATATTGTTTATACTAGGTATTTTAGGGTTTATCAATATTTTAAATAGTTATTTATTAGGTTCTTACATTAATTTTGTCTTAGAAGGTCACTATTTATTCGAAGTTTATTCTTATTATTATTATTTTTTAATTACTTATTATTATTTTTTTTTATTTTTATTATTGTTACTAGGTTTTAATTTAATACTATATGTCTTTATTAAAATGCTCCTTATGTCAAAATAATAAATTATACAGAGGTGAGCGTGGACTTAATATACACTTTGGTCATATTCATAAAAATCATATATCTGCTTGTTGTCCAGCGCCTGACACTAACGCAAATATTAATAATACTAATTATAGAGCAACATCTACAACTAAAGAACTTATTAATAAATGTTTTCAGTTTAAAAAGAGATTTCCTGTGATCAAACATGTTCCTCGAGCAGCTAGAACCTCAATATCGAGAAAATTAACAGACATTATTAATAAATGCTGTAGTGACAATGAATTTTCAGATTGGGAAAATTTATTACTATTTTCGTTTAATTATTTACATGTATCAAATGAATTAAATTCAGGAAAAAATCTTTCGGCAAAAATCAAACATAACGTAATAAATAACATCAATCATTCTATTTCAGACAATTTTATATTACATAACAATATTCGTAAATCCATCTTTAAAAAAGCAGAAGACAAAGTTTATGACGGTGACATCCGAGGAGCGGTAAGACTTCTATCTAATAATGATACTTTTTGTAATAACAACGAAAACACATTAAAAATACTTCGAGAAAAACACCCATGTCCTTTATCACAAAATTTATGCATTCCACCTGAAAACAATAACAATATTTTTAACATAAATGAAGATGACGTGTACAATGCAATTATGGCTTTTCAACCAGGTACAAGTAGCGGATTTGACGGACTTTCTCCTCAACATTTAAAGGACCTTATTAACCATTCTAACGATATATCAGGAAAAAACCTTCTAAAAGCAATAACCCAATTTTGTAAATTTGTTTTAAATGGAGAAATTAATAATGATATAAAACCATTCTTTTTTGGTGCAAATTTAATAGCTTTTAATAAAAAAGACGGAGGAATTAGGCCAATTGCCATCGGATGTACACTACGTAGACTAATATCAAAAATTGTTTCAACTGCTATTTCGAAAATCCTCAAAGAAAAATTTATCCCAGTACAATTCGGTTGCGCAATTAAATATGGAGCTGAAGTAATAGTACATGATACTCGTACGTTTTTAGAAAATTCCTCGAATTTCGATGCACTAGTCAAATTAGATATAAAAAATGCATTTAACACCTTGGATCGAACAACAATTTTGGACTCCATTATCGAATCTTTCCCCATAGCATATAACTATATATTTCAAAGTTATGGAAGCCCATCTTACCTCTTTTATAATAATGTCTTCAACAGGCTGTCAACAGGATGATCCACTTGGCCCCGCTCTCTTTAGTCTAGCCATACATAATAAAATTAATACACTTACATCTCAATTAAACTTATGGTACCTCGACGATGGAACAATAGCAGGAAAAATTACTGATATTATTTCAGACCTAAATAAATTAATACCAGAATTAAATTCAATTGGCCTAGACATAAATTCAAACAAATCCGAAATTTATTTTAATCCCCAAAAATCAAATGAAATACTCAATATGACAAATAAATTCGAAAAGATTCTTCCAAATTTTAAAACTATGAACTCAGACAATTTATTTTTATTAGGCGCTCCTATTTTACAAAATGCTCTTAGGCCATTAATGTTCAAAAAGCAACAAAATTTACTTTATTTTAAAGATCAGTTATTGAATATAGCACCGCATGTAGCTCTAGTACTTCTTCGAAATTGCTTTAGCATGCCTAGGTTAATATATTTTTTAAGATGTTGCCCATTTTGGAAACACACAGATATTCTTCGAGATATAGACTTAAATATTAAAAACAGTATAGAGGAAATTTTAAATATATCACTAATTAACACATCGTGGCAACAAGCTACATTACCAATACGTTTAGGCGGTATAGGTCTACGATGCACTTCCGACATTGCACTCCCAGCGTTCATAGCTTCAATACATAAAAGCTTAACTCTTATAGGTAAAGTAATAAATCCGTCCATATTGGACAATAGAGTAAGCTTTATGGATGAAGCTATAAATGCTTGGAAAAGCAATACTAACTTAATAGACCTCCCTTTACAAAAATCAGTTCAAAAACTTTGGGATTTACCAATAATAAATTTAAAAATTAATAATTTTATAAACTCATTGAATACCACAGAAAAATCAAGATTCTTAGCTGCTAAATGTAAAGAGTCCGGGGCATGGCTCGAAGTCTTACCGTCACCTAGTTTAGGTACTTTACTAGATTCACAGACAATTAGAATAGCGGTGTCCCTCAGGATAGGTGCCCCCATTTGCCGACCTCACACATGTATTTGTAGTTCTGCGGTCACATCTTCCGGTCATCATGGTTTATCATGTAGGTTGAGTACTGGTCGTATGACCAGTACTCAACCTTATCGAGACATAATAATATAAATAATATAATAAAACGTTCGCTGGCGTCTGCAGGTATACCAAGTACTCTAGAACCAGTCGGTCTTGACCGTAACGATGGCAAAACACCGGACGGTGTGACCATAGTACCATGGCATAGAGGTCGAGCACTTTTATGGGACGCTACTTGCGTGGACACCCTAGCTCCAAGTTACGTCCACATCACCTCTGTATCTTGCTGCTGCGTGCTGCGGCGCTTTTGGCCCAAAACAAAAAGATTCAAAAATACAAAACGCATTGCTCCTCTTTTGAATTTCTGGCGTTTTCGGTGGAAACTTTAGGACCATGGTCCCCAGATGCATTAAAGTTTGGTCAACAACTTGGTAAATTATTAATTAATGCATCTGGAGACCATCGCGCTAGGTCTTATTTCTTCCAACGAATATCGCTGGAAATTCAGAGGGGCAATGCGTTGAGTATTTTGAACACGTGCGCAGCATCGGAAGATCTTAATGAAATATTTTATTTAGTTAGTTGTTAGTTACTTTTATATTATTTTTTTGTATATTTTATTGAATAAAATTTACATTATTCAAAAGCGGCGACATAATAAAATATTTAAAGTATCGATATCGATGCTTTTTTAAAATATAAATGTGCTCTATATATTTAAACGCAGATGGAAGGGAAAACTTTTTAGAAAACATAGCTATAAAACTTTTAGAAAATATAAAGGCTTAAAAAACTGATTTTTGAGTTAAGTTGAGTTGGGTGACGTTGTCGTGACGTGAGCACGAAACAAAACTTTGGGACGCAATCTTAATATAACTAGCATTTTTGTAATAAAAATAAAGAAATTAGGCAAAATGAAGAAATTATTTTTGCCTGGAATATTACATTATTTTATAAAAATATTTTTTATCGTTATTAAAAAAAAAAAGAGTTTTTAGTCGCAATGGTACAGACCCCAATTTTTAATATAATATCATAAACACTTTCGATACCTCTATGTATGTAGTAATAAAAAAAAACACGGTTGGAAATGCTGTTAGTTTTGTATATTTATATCCTTTTTTTTATATTAAAATATCATCTTCTATAAAATGTTCAGAACATATGGTGCTTGATTTTGTTGGCAATTAATCCTACCTGTTGCATCAATCCATTTCCCTTTGACTGTGGCGTCTTTGGGAAAACTAAAAATATTTTAAATGAAGGTTAGAAAGTTGGTTAAGTTCTTATTGATGACCTTTCAATGATTTTAATGAAATTATATATAACCCGCTCATTGTAACAATATGGTAAATGGTAAGTAATGGTAATTGATTGTAACAATGGTAGCCTACTAAATTTTGATTGTTAAATTTTATAAACTATTAATTTCAATTTCTTTTTACAAACAACTGTTACTGTGTCTAAATATGAACACCATTCTTCTAAATAGAGAATGGCTGCTGCGCTATAAAGATTTTTTTATGTATGTGTTTTAAGGTAAACCAACCAAATTGTGCTCACTTCTACGTATAGGGAGTTTATCGTTATAAAGAGTTTACACGTACATTTTATTATTCTAAGCCCACACTATTAAAAAAAATGTATGCGATACAATTTGAATAAATATTTAAAAAAATATGTAAGTATATAATTTTGTATAACTGCCGAAACTGTTCCTTCTTTTCTTTAAATAGATAAGTTATATCGATAAGCACCCACTACAACACTAACCGAGTAGCAAAGAACTTTTGAAATCCAAATTTTAATCTAAAGTATTCTTTATTACAATTACATAAGGTTGATTTTAACTTCATTTAAACTACAATTATTAGTAAACTAAAATAAGCTAAGGTTTTTAAAGAATACTAACAAAATCGTACTTACCGATGATACGAAACACCTCCATTACGAAGATTTTTTCTCCTACTATCGTTTTTGCACTCCAGAATGCAACCATATGGCATATTTACAATAATTATGCGGAAAAATCAGGAACGACGCGAGACTACCAACTCGAAGCGATGTTAGACACGACTGATAACGATTGGGATCAAATAAGCGTAGCTACGCTTAATTGTGCCACACTAAACACGCCTACTTTGCACTACCACTTGTTTTTTCTATTCCGTGGTTTTTTCTATTCCGTGGATTTTCCTGTATACGAATGGTCGTTTTTACTTCTATTTATTAATTTGCAAAAGTTAGATTTAGGTTAAAAAAAGAATTTCGAAGAAAAGGTAGCAGATTTTTCCGATTTAATTAGGTATTTTCCTAGAAAATGAAGTTAGGATTCTAGAATGTTCGGGGACACCTAGCTCATCGGAGCGAGTTAGTAGACCTCCAGCTAAATGCGATCAACGTTTAACTAAGAATCGTATCGCGTTGCAAGCTACGACTGAAATAGTTTGTGTTTACTGCAATAAGGGCAACCATCACAATCATTAGAAATTGTAATAGGTTTTTGGCTTTACATATTAGGCATCGCAAACGGCATGTTATTAACAATAGATTATGTTTTCGGTGTCTTGGATACAAATGTGTTTCGGATAGTATGTAGTATGTGTGCATCGGATAGGCATCATACCTTACTGCATTATAACGCGCCTGGGTCGGAGCCTAGACAAGCAGTTCAATTATCGGTTACACAGCAGAACGGTTTGGCTTGTAGTGCTGCGGTACAGAGTGCGCTTCATGCGGTGACACCGGTTATGTGTCGGCGAACAGTTTTGTTGGCCACCGCAATGGTGCAGGTGCAGGATGGCTATGGGCGTTTTCAGACTCTGCTGGCGCTACTCGTCGGGGGTAGCCAGTCTACATTCATTTCGGAAGAATGTGCCCAACGTCTTCATTTACAGAGATTTCGGTCTAATGTTTCTTCGGTTACTGGTCTTAGCGGTAATCAAGTCGGTAACACGAGCGGTAGTGTGATGATATCGGTACGGCCATGTCATGCAGCTGAACCCGTATTGGTTACCTAAGAGTTAGTTTTAGGTAAGATTACGGATAATCTTCCTAGGTTTTCTCTTCCTAGCAGTTTGCGGTACTAATTTGGAGATATATTTCTAGCCAATAGCAGATTTTGTGCAAGTAATCAAATCAAATATTATTTATTTCATGTAAATCTTTACATGAAATAAATAATATTTGATTTGTAATAAAAGGTGTCATTAAATAAAAAAAAATAAAAAAAGAACCGAACGCACGCTACATAACCAACTAGTGTAAGACTAGGCGGTTAGCTGATTCCAATGACCTTCCGATTATCATCTGCCATACAAGGGTGCCACCGAGGCGACCGACCTCACCAACCGTATCCACGCCTTAAATATTAGTTCTTATATTATATTATTATCATTATATCAGCTGTATATATTTTTGAATGACCATCAATCGCATTAACATAGTTATTGAGACTGTAAATCCGATATTTTAAGTATTTAAATAATAAGTATAATAAATATACGTGGTGGCCGAGTTGGTTAGACCTTGGACTTAAAAACACTAAGGCCCCTGGTTCGAATCCCGGTGTGTACCAATGAGTTTTTAATTTAAAAAGTTATGTACATTTGTTTGACAACACCACTATAGTGCCTCGGAGAGCACGTTAAGCTGTCGGTCCCGGTTTCACTATACCAACTTGTGAAACTGTTTATAAATGGGTCATTGAGTCTATCCAATACATCGCGACGAGCTAGCCACTTGTTCGGTGTAGACTCATACCATCGGCTACGTCGAGGTGGAATTAAAACCCCTCCGCTGGGTACCCTGGGGCTGCCTAGGCGGTCTCGGGCGCCGTAAGGCACCCATGAAGATATATATATATATATATTAAATAATAAGCTTTCTGGTTTGTTTACAACAGAACGACACTTTATTTTCTGACAATCAGGTGGGCGATTCTCGCGCTTTCGAGATTCATCTCGATTCGAGATTTTTAAACGAAAAATGACTAAATATGCCATTTTTCGTTCTGAGAATTTGTTTTATTTTTATTGAACTATGAGCCAGTCGTCAACATACTGGATAATGACTGACTTATAAGTATCAATTAACTAATTAGAAACTAATAACTTAACTATTTTACAAATCGCCCTTCGTAATGTTCGTCCTATAGTGGCGACATCCACAACTCGCACTATAGAATGGCTTATGGTTAGCTTCTGGACGGGATCCCTGGGTACCCAGGGGATGCAGTAACTCGATCTTCTTTGAAACCACTACAAATGCCACGGATAACGACGTTGGAAATATATTAACAACACACAACGCGACAAATCTGAATAACTTGTAGGCGGCGAAATAATGGCGAACGAAAATCTACACAAATTTTGATGGTATTTCGAATAGGCCGCACAAAACTCATTGACAGAGCCAGAACACTATTCCTCACAAATTATTATACAATTTTATTTTAATTCGCCATTTATTCTAGACTGACTTTTTTTCTTAACATTTTTACGAAAACGAAAAAATGCAACGAAGTGCAAGGAATTTGGTTTTCGTTGCACCACACCAAATTCCTTGACATCGAGAGAGCGATTGTTAATAAAGGTTAAACCTTACAGGTAACTTTAAACCTTACAGGTTTCCTACTGGAAATCTGTATTCCATCAGTTAGCTTCTATCAGTAAAAAAATTATATGTATTGCATAATATTTAAATAATTCACAAATCAGTATTTTTTAACCCAAACCTCTTAAATAAATAAATTAACTTCTATCCCATGACATTTTATGAAAGTAAAAAATAAATAATAAAATGGCTTAAAACCCTAAGCTATGCTCAAGTTGAATCGTTACTAGAAATGAAATATTGATTGTTCTGTTTGGATAATTTTGATACACACACACACACCTTTACCTACACCTACATTTCTATTCACACACACGCATATAACCATCTTCCTGAAACATAACCTATTTAAATAAAGTAACCACAAAAATGCTATCATAAATCTGTTAAAATTATAAAATCTAAAATAACTTCAACAAATAGTAGTCTGTAAAAGTGAACAAAACAGTTGAAACATTTCCAGTTTTGTTTACTGCTACCTTTTGATATTTGTTATTATTGTTTAAACATAACCTATTTAAATAAAGTAACCACAAAAATGCTATCATAAATCTGTTAAAATTATAAAATCTAAAATAACTTCAACAAATAGTAGTCTGTAAAAGTGAACAAAACAGTTGAAACATTTCCAGTTTTGTTTACTGCTACCTTTTGATATTTGTTATTATTGTTTAAACATAACCTATTTAAATAAAGTAACCACAAAAATGCTATCATAAATCTGTTAAAATTATAAAATCTAAAATAACTTCAACAAATAGTAGTCTGTAAAAGTGAACAAAACAGTTGAAACATTTCCAGTTTTGTTTACTGCTACCTTTTGATATTTGTTATTATTGTTTAAACATAACCTATTTAAATAAAGTAACCACAAAAATGCTATCATAAATCTGTTAAAATTATAAAATCTAAAATAACTTCAACAAATAGTAGTCTGTAAAAGTGAACAAAACAGTTGAAACATTTCCAGTTTTGTTTACTGCTACCTTTTGATATTTGTTATTATTGTTTAAACATAACCTATTTAAATAAAGTAACCACAAAAATGCTATCATAAATCTGTTAAAATTATATAATCTAAAATAACTTCAACAAATAGTAGTCTGTAAAAGTGAACAAAACAGTTGAAACATTTCCAGTTTTGTTTACTGCTACCTTTTGATATTTGTTATTATTGTTTAAACATAACCTATTTAAATAAAGTAACCACAAAAATGCTATCATAAATCTGTTAAAATTATAAAATCTAAAATAACTTCAACAAATAGTAGTCTGTAAAAGTGAACAAAACAGTTGTAACATTTCCAGTTTTGTTTACTGCTACCTTTTGATATTTGTTATTATTGTTTAAACATAACCTATTTAAATAAAGTAACCACAAAAATGCTATCATAAATCTGTTAAAATTATAAAATCTAAAATAACTTCAACAAATAGTAGTCTGTAAAAGTGAACAAAACAGTTGAAACATTTCCAGTTTTGTTTACTGCTACCTTTTGATATTTGTTATTATTGTTTAAACATAACCTATTTAAATAAAGTAACCACAAAAATGCTATCATAAATCTGTTAAAATTATAAAATCTAAAATAACTTCAACAAATAGTAGTCTGTAAAAGTGAACAAAACAGTTGTAACATTTCCAGTTTTGTTTACTGCTACCTTTTAATATTTGTTATTATTGTTTAAAATTAATAAATAATGGCATAATAGACCATTACTCTTACTCGCTTTAAAAAACATTGTGTTTTAGGGTTTATTTAGATAATAGTCTTTCTTTATTTACTGTTAAGTTAATACCTAATATTTATAAAGAGCAGGCCACCTAACACAGGTGCTTATGTACCTAAAAGGTGTACCCCACCGAAAGGTTTTAATATTAAGTTAAAGGAAATAAATATTTATTTATTTATTTAACATATTTAGGTACTTATCGAATATATTTTTTTAAATCATGATATATTAATATTAATAATTATGAATATAATTACATTATAGAACGAACTACCCATAATTCATATTTCCATAATTAAATAATATTAAATCATTCTAGAAAGGAACCATGTGTCGCATTTGCGACACATGGTTTCAAGGGAAAAGTTGTTCGATTTGATCAGCAGAACTTCATATTAGCCCAAAGGATATACCTTTCAAATTCACCTCACATATCTGTATATATATTAAAATTTCCCATTTTTTTTAATACGTAAGCAATTTACACAATATTGCTCTGAAGCTCTACCATGGGTTTGCGCATTGTAGAAACGTAACGTATTCAACGGGTGTGAAGTTGGCAGCCAAAATCTAGCAGCCTTTATAACCCGACTACTTTATATAGGTTTTAAATAAATATTTGTTTTTTTATATATGCGATAATATATTTAAATGTTTAACAGGTACATAGTCTTAATATAATAATGAAGAAACATAAGAAAAAACTGTAAAAAAAAAATCTTATACATTAACAATTTTATTTTACATTAATTAACTAACCACTATATTTCGTTATATCGTCAATACTAAAACACGATTTAAATCAATTAGAATGATATCTAAAATATGAAAAAGTCATCAGCGTCAAATTTTTCCTGAAATCTCAAATAACTTGTGAAAATACTTTACATATTTAAAAAGGCTGCTAGGCTTATAACTTCTACTAGACATAGAATATCAGTTAAAATTGGTAAATAGCTAGAATACAAAACATAGAGTAGCATAGGCATAGCCACCTGCGCTCCATTTTATTCTAAATTACAAAAAAAATCTTTAAATTTACTTACGAAAATTCTTTACATATCTAAAAAGGCTGCTAGGTATATAACTTCTATACTAGACATACAATATTAACTAAAACTGGTAAATAGCTGGAATACAAAACATAGAATAGTATAGACATAGCCACCTGCACTCCATTTTCCCTGAAATCCTGAAAAAAATCATTCATGTACTTTTGTTTTTTTTCTTCAATACTAAAAAGTCTGCTAGGTTACTACTTCCATACTAGACATAGGATCTTGATAAAAGTTGGTAATTATTAGTATATTAGAAAATAAACTCTAAAATACTAAAGCCATACCCACATGCGCTCCATTTTCCCTGAAATTCTGAAAGAAATAATCAAAAACTACTTTATAAATTTAAAAATTTTGTAAAGAGATTGGAGTTCTTTACTTCTATACTAGACATAGAATGCCAATGAAAAATGGTAAATACCTAGAATATAAAACATAGAGTAACATAGGCATAGCCACCTGCGCTCCATTTTATTCTAAATTACAAAAAAAATAAAAAAAAATTACTGAAGCGGATTCCCGTCCTCTGCAATGAACCGCCTCGGAAAAGCGCTCTTCTACTTGGAAGGCGAGTTTTCATCAGAGTGCGCCGGTTGCTTGCACAGGCCGAGCGGAGGATGGCACAGATGAACCAGGGGTTGATGGAAATCAAATGAGAACACCAAGTTATTTTCAGAAAAACTACTTGGGTTCCCACGGTCTAGCGGCGATGGCGTGGCAGGTTGTGCAGGCAGGTGATTCTATGCGGTATCCCCCCTCGGTCTGGTCGGTCGGTCGGGTCCTCTGGCACAGTCTGACTTGTTGTAAGCAAGCGACTTGTCTACTAGAGCTGTAGTAGTGGAGTGAGTTGTTTGGTGAGAGTGCCTCCCACCTTTATACTTTTGAGAGGTACCCTTCCTCCCGCCATACCGCACCGCCGAATTTTTCCCTCGATTCGGCGGTCTAGATTTTATTAAATTGATTGCCAACCAGACTGTGAAAACCCTTTTATATTGCATTTATTTTTATTATAAGGGCCTTAAGACTAGGATTAAAATTATGTACAATATGCTACAACATTTCCCGCGCTTTCACAATTAGCGCTAAAAAACACCCTAACTTTTGGTGTTTATAGGATTGAAACTTTAGTTTCAAGTGTGCTGTGAGTAAGCTGTGTGTGTCGCAAACCAAGGGATGCTTGGTTGCCAAAGCCCTAAGGGCGCCGGGTAGGGAGATAGCGGTCTCTCGTACCCTTTATGCCCGTGAGCCTGAGGCGACGTCAATGTGAGCTGACACCGAGTTTTGCGACTTAATTACACGTTTTATGTAATTAACGTCGCCTCAAGCACTCTCCTGATAGCATTTCAGGATGTGTAGGGTCCTTACAGGTGGGAAAATAATACTCAATACAGCAAAAAATATAATTGTTTCATACATCATTTTGGGGCCGGGATAGCGTTTCCTGGCCTCCTGTCTTGCATTTTAGTTATTTTAGACCTTTTATAATTACATTTATTCATTTTGTATGCATATTATAAGATTCTAATAGCATTTTCAATAAGAATTCGCTAGGCGAATTTTCCCTCCAAATTGGTTTTAATAATAATAGTAATCTAATAAGCTAGCTATAGCGGGGAACTTTGCGCGTTTTGGCGTAACGGTTTTTTATTTTGGCGGGAAATTCTTACTGGATTTTCCCGCTAGTGTTTTCGCAACAATCTCGACCCCTTCACGAATAGTGAGCACAAAATGGGCGAGAAAACATAATTTAATAATTTAGTAATATCATCTATATCTATAAGTACACAATGATTCCCTAAGTGTGCGACTCAACCCTGCCAAATTGAGCCTCATATTACAACAATATTTTAAAATTCGACCTATAATTAATTTACTAGCCTTATAAAATTTGACCTAGTTCAGTTGCACATACTAAAACAATATTCTTTGAATTGACACAATTTTATACAAAATGACACAAATTTATTTTAAACAATATTGACACATAATTTTAAACGAAATGACACGAAATAATACACGAAATAACACATAAATTTACACATGAAATGACCAACAATTTTATACATAAATTACACATGAGATGACACACAATTTTATACATAAATTTCACATGGAATGACACACAATTTTATACATAACTTTCACATGGAATGACACACAATTTTACACATAAATTACACATGAAATGATACACAATTTTATACATAAAATGATACAATTTTTATACAATATGTTACAGCCTAGTCAACCAAAATGCGCAAAGACTTACGACGGTTTGTTGGGCACTATGGCGACTAAGCGAGACAACGGGCGACGGAGGATTCCCGTACGGGTTTTGACGTCTGCCATTCTTACCTCGCCGTCCGGTCCGGGCAATACCGAGTCGACAACGCCTCGTGGCCAGGTGTTTCTGGGAAGAGATTTGTCCACGATGATGACGGGATCACCGACTGCCAGTTTTCGGTGATTTCTGTCATTCGTTCGACCGGGTAAGAGTGCGGGTAGGTACTCCTTAAGCCACCTTTTCCAAAAAAGGTCTGCTAATATTTGTGAAGCTTTCCAGCTCGTTGCTGCGGTTGCTTCATCCTTATTTCTGCTTACGGGGAACATCCCGTTTGATCTCCCTATCAAAATGTGATTGGGGGTTAGTGATTCTTCCTCGCCTGGATCTAGACTCACCGGGGTCAACGGTCGACTGTTGACCGTATGCTCGGCCTCCAACAGCAGTGTGTGAAGCGTGTCTTCACGCGGCGTGCGATCATGAAGAGTTGCCGCCAATGCCACCTTGATTGAACGGACTAACCTCTCCCACGCCCCCCCCCCCCCTCAGTGAGGGGCCCCCGGGGGTATGAACTTCCAGTCGATACCCTTGCTACATACCTTTAACTTTAGTTCTGGTTGTAGGCTTGCCCACATCCTTTGCAGCTCTCTGTCTGCCCCAACGAAGTTGGTTCCGTTATCGCTGTAGAGTACTCGCGGGGTTCCTCTGCGAGCGATCACCCTTCTTATTGCGTTTAGCATAGAATCTGTAGACAAAGACGCCGCCAGTTCTATGTGTACGGCTCGCGTTGTTAGACACGTAAAAAGCGCACCCCATCGCTTCTCGTGCCTGCGACCGATGGTCACCGTCATCGGTCCGAACACAGAGCACGGAATCGCCGCGCGCTGCCCACTCCGTGTAGCGGCGCGCGTGGATTCCGTGCTCTATGGGTCCGAAGTAATCGACCCCGGT
This sequence comes from Monopis laevigella, assembly GCA_947458855.1. Classification (NCBI taxonomy): domain Eukaryota; kingdom Metazoa; phylum Arthropoda; class Insecta; order Lepidoptera; family Tineidae; genus Monopis; species Monopis laevigella. Next base: position 955,449 of record OX381577.1, read on the forward strand.
ACACGAGAACGGTGGTTCGCCGAAAGCTAATCTTTCGGCGGGTAAGTTGCCCTGAGGCGGTAATGAAATCATGCTACGTCTTAACTTACATGTTACGCACTCGCGGACGAGAGTGCGCGTCGCCGTTCGTAACGACGTGATGAAGTAGCTCTGTCTCATTTCGTTGATAACCGTAGCGTGGTTACCGTGATTGAATTTATCGTGATAGTATTTAATCAGTAATTTAACTATCGGGTTCTTGGAGCTCAACACAAGCGGGTCTCTAACTAAGTTTACAAATTGAGCGGTGCCAACGCGCCCTCTGACCCTCAGAAGTCTTCATCGATTGTAAGATTGTACTTACGAATCCTGCTTTGACTGGGCAGGCTTTTGCCTTTTTTCAGGCACTGAATTTCAGTGCTGAAGTCGATAGACTGAGCGTACATAAATATAATTCTCTCAGCCCTCTTTAATTGTTCCGTAGTTAGTATAATAAATCTGTCGACTGGAACGCTGTAATCGTACTTGACCGGCTGTGGAGCCTGTCGCCGTGATACCGGTTTGTACGTAGGGTCAGTGTGTGTCTTTACGACGTTGGTTACCCGGCGTAGAGTTTTAAAAATTGCGGCAGCTTGAATAACCCTGGCCGTCGCCCTCACATAGCGCGGCCAGTTTGAGAACCTTTCCGCGTTTGGAATACAACTGTTCGCTTCGATTTTTTCCAAATAGTTCACCTTACTTTTGAGAGAGATGGCGCTGCGGCATTTTTGCTTTCGCAAATCGCATCCGCGCTTTCCATCGGGTTCGCATTCTTTTCTGCAGATGGCGCTTTTTCGACCGGCCAACTTTCCTCGCTTTCTTGTAGGAATTCTGGACCGGGGAACCAACGATGATTGTACGAAAAATCGTCGGGAGCGTCCCTAGTCGCGTCGTCTGCGACATTTACCTTGGTCGGGACCCATCGCCATTGTTTTGGTTCGGACGTTTCTTCAATTTCCGCTAGTCGGTGCGCGACGAAAGGTTTGAAACTCCTTGGATCGGCCCGAATCCACGACAGGACTGTACGGGAATCCGTCCAATACGTGGTGTCCTGTATCGTGAGATCTAATTCTTTTTAATCGAATTGGCTAGCCGTGCGCCCAACACGGCCGCCTGAAGTTCTAGAACCTGTGTGAAGTTAGCAGCCAAAGTTAGCGGCCAATTATAATCCGACTAGTTTAAAGAGTCATTCATAAAATAAATAAATTTAACTAATCAAAGCGTCTCCTCAGGTAAGGTTATTACAAATAATTAAACATATTACCATTGACTTTTTCCAAAAAAAAAAAAAAAATTGAGTGAAAAAGAAAATGTGGGAAAAATTTAGTTTAATTTGTGAAAGTAATTTTCACTATACCAATTCTTTAGAGGACCCCACTGCCCTTTGCCAAATGAATTTCCAGGTGGCTTCTCGAGTCCTTCATGACAAACTTTTTTTTTGTAGATCGTAAAACTCACTTTGAACTTTTTAAAATTCGTCTATGGGTGAACGTTAGCTAAGTGATTTTCACTATACCTATTCTTTGGAGGACCCCAATGCTCTCCTCTCATATGAATTTCCAGGTGGCTTCTCGAGTCCTTCATGACTAAAAATTTTTTTTTGTTAATCGTATAACTCACTTTGAACTTTTTAAAATTCGTCTATGGGTGAACGTTAGCTAAGTGATTTTCACTATACCTATTCTTTAGAGGACCCCAATGCTCTCCTCTCATATGAATTTCCAGGTGGCTTCTCGAGTCCTTCATGACTAAACATTTTTTTTCGTAGATCGTAAAACTCACTTTGAACTTTTTAAAATTCGTCTATGGGTGAACGTTAGCTAAGTGATTTTCACTATACCTATTCTTTACAGGACCCCAATGCTCCTCTCTCATATGAATTTCCAGGTGGCTTCTCGAGTCCTTCATGACTAAACATTTTTTTTTGTAGATCGTAAAACTCACTTTGAACTTTTTAAAATTCGTCTATGGGTGAACGTTAGCTAAGTGACTTTCACTATACCTATTCTTTAGAGAACCCCAATGCTCCTCTCTCTAGTGAATTTCCAGGTGGCTTCTCGAGTCCTTCATGACAAATTTTTTTTTTTGTAGATCGTAAAACTCACTTTGAACTTTTTAAAATTCGTCTATGGGTGAACGTTAGCTAAGTGATTTTCACTATACCTATTCTTTAGAGGACCCCAATGCTCTCCTCTCATATGAATTTCCAGGTGGCTTCTTGAGTCCTTCTAGACTAAAAATTTTTTTTTGTAGATCGTAAAACTCACTTTGAACTTTTTAAAATTCGTCTATGGGTGAACGTTAGCTAAGTGATTTTCACTATACCTATTCTTTAGAGGACCACAATGCTCCTCTCTCATATAAATTTCCAGGTGGCTTCTCGAGTCCTTCACGACTAAACATTTTTTTTTGTAGATCGTAAAACTCACTTTGAACTTTTTAAAATTCGTCTATGGGTGAACGTTAGCTAAGTGATTTTCACTATACCTATTCTTTAGAAGACCCCAATGCTCTTCTTTCTAATGAATTTCCAGGTGGCTTCTCAAGTCCTTCATGACTAAACATTTTTTTTTGTAGATCGTAAAACTCACTTTGAACTATATGAGAGAGGAGCATTGGGGTCCTCTACAGAATAGGTATAGTGAAAATCACTTAGCTAACGTTCACCCATTGACGAATTTTAAAAAGTTCTAAGTGAGTTTTACGTTCTACAAAAAAAATTTTTAGTCATGAAGGACTCGAGAAGCCACCTGGAAATTCATATGAGAGAGGAGCATTGGGGCCCTCTAAGAAATAGGTATAGTGAAAATCACTTAGCTAACGTTCACCCATAGACGAATTTTAAAAAGTTCAAAGTGAGTTTTACGATCTACAAAAAAAAATGTTTAGTCATGAAGGACTCGAGAAGCCACCTGTAAATTCATAGGACAGTGGAGCATTGGGGTCCTCTAAAGAATAGGTATAGTGAAAATCACTTAGCTAACGTTCACCCATAGGCGAATTTTAAAAAGTTCAAAGTAAGTTTTACGACCTACAAAAAAAAATGTTTAGTCATGAATGACTCGAGAAGCCACCTGGAAATTCATATGAGAGAGGAGCATTGGGGTCCTGTGAAGAATAGGTATAGTGAAAATCACTTAGCTAACGTTCACCCATAGACGAATTTTAAAAAGTTCAAAGTGAGTTTTACGATCTACAAATAAAAATGTTTAGTCATGAAGGACTCGAGAAGCCACCTGGAAATTCATAAGAGTGGAGAGCATTGGGGTCCTCTAAAGAATAGGTATAGTGAAAATCACTTAGCTAACGTTCACCCATAGACGAATTTTAAAAAGTTCAAAGTGAGTTTTACGATCTAAAAAAAAATTTTTAGTCATGAAGGACTCGAGAAGCCACCTGGAAATACATATGAGAGAGGAGCATTGGGGTCCTCTAAAGAATAGGTATAGTGAAAATCACTTAGCTAACGTTCACCCGTAGACGAATTTTAAAAAGTTCAAAGTGAGTTTTACGTTCTACAAAAAAAAATGTTTAGTCATGAAGGACTCGAGAAGCCACCTGGAAATTCACATGAGAGAGGAGCATTGGGGTCCTCTAAAGAATAGGTATAGTGAAAATCACTTAGCTAACGTTCACCTATAGACGAATTTTAAAAAGTTCAAAGTGAGTTATACGATCTACAAAAAAAAAAGTTTAGTCAAGAAGGACTCGAGAAGCCACCTGGAAATTCATATGAGAGAGGAGCATTGGGGTCCTCTAAAGAATAGGTATAGTGAAAATCACTTAACTAACGTTCACCTATAGACGAATTTTAAAAAGTTCAAAGTGAGTTTTACGATCTACAAAAAAAAAAGTTTAGTCAAGAAGGACTCGAGAAGCCACCTGGAAATTCATATGAGAGAGGAGCATTGGGGTCCTCTAAAGAATAGGTATAGTGAAAATCACTTAGCTAACGTTCACCCATAGACGAATTTTAAAAAGTTCAAAGTAAGTTTTACGATCTACAAAAAAAAATGTTTAGTCATGAAGGACTCGAGAAGCCACCTGGAAATTCATATGAGAGAGGAGCATTGGGGTCCTGTAAAGAATAGGTATAGTGAAAATCACTTAACTAACGTTCACCTATAGACGAATTTTAAAAAGTTCAAAGTGAGTTTTACGATCTACAAAAAAAAAAGTTTAGTCAAGAAGGACTCGAGAAGCCACCTGGAAATTCATATGAGAGAGGAGCATTGGGGTCCTCTAAAGAATAGGTATAGTGAAAATCACTTAGCTAACGTTCACCCATAGACGAATTTTAAAAAGTTCAAAGTGAGTTTTACGATCTACAAAAAAAAATGTTTAGTCATGAAGGACTCGAGAAGCCACCTGTAAATTCATAGGACAGTGGAGCATTGGGGTCCTCTAAAGAATAGGTATAGTGAAAATCACTTAGCTAACGTTCACCCATAGGCGAATTTTAAAAAGTTCAAAGTAAGTTTTACGATCTACAAAAAAAAATGTTTAGTCATGAATGACTCGAGAAGCCACCTGGAAATTCATATGAGAGAGGAGCATTGGGGTCCTGTGAAGAATAGGTATAGTGAAAATCACTTAGCTAACGTTCACCCATAGACGAATTTTAAAAAGTTCAAAGTGAGTTTTACGATCTACAAATAAAAATGTTTAGTCATGAAGGACTCGAGAAGCCACCTGGAAATTCATAAGAGTGGAGAGCATTGGGGTCCTCTAAAGAATAGGTATAGTGAAAATCACTTAGCTAACGTTCACCCATAGACGAATTTTAAAAAGTTCAAAGTGAGTTTTACGATCTAAAAAAAAATTTTTAGTCATGAAGGACTCGAGAAGCCACCTGGAAATACATATGAGAGAGGAGCATTGGGGTCCTCTAAAGAATAGGTATAGTGAAAATCACTTAGCTAACGTTCACCCGTAGACGAATTTTAAAAAGTTCAAAGTGAGTTTTACGTTCTACAAAAAAAAATGTTTAGTCATGAAGGACTCGAGAAGCCACCTGGAAATTCACATGAAAGAGGAGCATTGGGGTCCTCTAAAGAATAGGTATAGTGAAAATCACTTAGCTAACGTTCACCCATAGACGAATTTTAAAAAATTCAAAGTGAGTTTTACGATCTACAAAAAAAAATTTTTAGTCTAGAAGGACTCAAGAAGCCACCTGGAAATTCATATGAGAGGAGAGCATTGGGGTCCTCTAAAGAATAGGTATAGTGAAAATCACTTAGCTAACGTTCACCCATAGACGAATTTTAAAAAGTTCAAAGTGAGTTTTACGATCTACAAAAATAAAAATTTGTCATGAAGGACTCGAGAAGCCACCTGGAAATTCACTAGAGAGAGGAGCATTGGGGTTCTCTAAAGAATAGGTATAGTGAAAATCACTTAGCTAACGTTCACCCATAGACGAATTTTAAAAAGTTCAAAGTGAGTTTTACGATCTACAAAAAAAAATGTTTAGTCATGAAGGACTCGAGAAGCCACCTGGAAATTCATATGAGAGAGGAGCATTGGGGTCCTGTAAAGAATAGGTATAGTGAAAATCACTTAGCTAACGTTCACCCATAGACGAATTTTAAAAAGTTCAAAGTGAGTTTTACGATCTACAAAAAAAAATGTTTAGTCATGAAGGACTCGAGAAGCCACCTGGAAATTCATATGAGAGGAGAGCATTGGGGTCCTCTAAAGAATAGGTATAGTGAAAATCACTTAGCTAACGTTCACCCATAGACGAATTTTAAAAAGTTCAAAGTGAGTTTTACGATCTACAAAAAAAAATGTTTAGTCATGAAGGACTCGAGAAGCCACCTGGAAATACATATGAGAGAGGAGCATTGGGGTCCTCTAAAGAATAGGTATAGTGAAAATCACTTAGCTAACGTTCACCCGTAGACGAATTTTAAAAAGTTCAAAGTGAGTTTTACGTATTACAAAAAAAAATGTTTAGTCATGAAGGACTCGAGAAGCCACCTGGAAATTCACATGAAAGAGGAGCATTGGGGTCCTCTAAAGAATAGGTATAGTGAAAATCACTTAGCTAACGTTCACCCATAGACGAAATTTAAAAAGTTCAAAGTGAGTTTTACGATCTACAAAAAAAAATGTTTAGTCATGAAGGACTCGAGAAGCCACCTGGAAATTCATATGAGAGAGGAGCATTGGGGTCCTCTAAAGAATAGGTATAGTGAAAATCACTTAGCTAACGTTCACCCGTAGACGAATTTTAAAAAGTTCAAAGTGAGTTTTACGATCTACGAAAAAAAATGTTTAGTCATGAAGGACTCGAGAAGCCACCTGGAAATTCATATGAGAGGAGAGCATTGGGGTCCTCTAAAGAATAGGTATAGTGAAAATCACTTAGCTAACGTTCACCCATAGACGAATTTTAAAAAGTTCACAGTTAGTTTTACGATCTACAAAAATAAATGTTTAGTCATGAAGGACTCGAGAAGCCACCTGGAAATTCATATGAGAGAGGAGCATTGGGGTCCTCTAAAGAGTAGGTATAGTGAAAATCACTTAGCTAACGTTTACCCATAGACGAATTTAAAAAAATTCAAAGTGAGTTTTACGATCTACAAAAAAAAATTTTTAGTCTAGAAGGACTCAAAAAGCCACCTGGAAATTCATATGAGAGGAGAGCATTGGGGTCCTCTAAAGAATAGGTATAGTGAAAATCACTTAGCTAACGTTCACACATAGACGAATTTTAAAAAGTTAAAAGTGAGTTTTACGATCTACAAAAAAAAATTTTTAGTCATGAAGGACTCGAGAAACCACCTGGAAATTCATGAAATTCATATGAGAGAGGAGCATTGGGGTCCTCTAAAGAATAGGTATAGTGAAAATTACTTAGCTAACGTTTACCCAACGACGAATTTAAAAAGTTCAAAGTGAGTTTTACGATCTACAAAAAAAATGTTTAGTCATGAAGGACTTGAGAAGCCACCTGGAAATTCATATGGGCAAAGGGCAGTGGGGTCCTCTAAAGAATTGGTATAGTGAAAATTACTTCCACAAATTAAACTAAATTTTTCCCACATTTTTTTTTTCAGTCAATTTTTTTTTTTTTTTTGGAAAAAGTCAATGGTAATATGTTTAATTATTTGTAACCTTACCTGAGGAGACGCTTTAATTAGTTAAATTTATTTATTTTATGAATGACTCTTTAAACTAGTCGGATTATAATTGGCCGCTAACTTTGGCTGCTAACTTCACACAGGTAGTTCTAGACGGGGAATGGACGTAGGCTTTAACGGCGCTACTCTTGATTTTCCTGCGACTAGGTTGACCCTATTTTCTTTTTTCAGGATTAAGTACACGCACGCAGCGTAAGCTTTTTCACTGGCGTCAGTGAAGACGTGCATTTTTCCCGCGCTTTTTATATGCGATATACTTCGCGGGATTTTTACATTGGTTAGTCTTTTAAGATGTCCTAACCATCTAAGCCATGCCCTGTTTTCAGGATCTCGTAACGCCTCGTCCCAGCCGATTCGAAAGCCCCAAATTTCCTGTAACAGTACCTTTCCTTGTACTAGCACGGGGGAGGCCAGACCTAGTAAGTCGAACACCGACATAAGCGTGCTTGTAACTTCCCGTTTAGTCGGCGTTCGCTCACCTTTCAGTACGGTTTCGGGAGTCGTTCTTAGACTCAGATTGAAACCTAATGTGTCCTCGGACACATTCCAGTGTAGCCCTAGGGTTTTTTCGAAGTCGCCAGGACCACCGAGCTGTTACCTGTTGTGTTGACGTAGGACACGTCGCGGGTGACCGCCCTCGCGACTGTTGCGACGTTGCTTGACCGTACGTAGTTCGAATCGCGCCTCGCGGTGAATTCGATCGACCTCTTTAGACGTTTTTATTGCGTCTTGGGTCGTGTAGAAGCCCTTCAAATAGTCGTCCATGTAATGGTTACGTACTACCGCGTTTGCGGCTTCCGGTATTTGCGACTTTACTTCCGTTGCATTACGATTTTTTATATAATATATCGCTGTACAAGGCGATGACGCCGCGCCGAATATTAGTGAAATAGAGTTTGTTTTTTTGTGGGTGGGTCACCGCGAAGTGTGGTAGATACCACACTCGACCGGACGCCCTACCATATACTCTTTCGGCGTAGCCGCGTTCTCGAGCAAGTTGTTTATTTGTTTGTGGTACTCGCGCTTGAGATCGTGGTTGACTTGCAACTTACGCTCGATATTAATTAGCCTACGCTTAGCCATGTCGTAGTTGCGCGGCATCGAACCGACTTCCTGTCGCCACAGTAAGCCGGTCTCGAATCGCCCGTCTTTTAAACGTTTACTCGTTTTATTCAATACCTCTAGCGCTTGTCGCTCGACGTCTTGTTTAGGCATTCTTGCCTCCACGCCTAGCGACTCGATTGCAAAATGCTTTCGCACTACGTTATCGAGTTCGCGATCGCATTCCTCGCTACTTACGTGACTTACACTATTCACGAAGTTTACGGGTTTACCCGCCTCGGCCGCCGTTCCGTGTAGGACCCAGCCGAGGGAGGTAAGCGAGGCTACCGGTAAAGTTTTCTTCCCGGTTTTTAGGCGCCGGCTTACTATGAGGTCCCAGTTGTCCTGACCTATCAACATTTGTGGGACCGCATTCTCGTAAGTAAGCTGGTCCGCTATTCTGGCTAGATGATTGCATCTGTCAACTAACCCGCGCTCCACGCTTTGAGTTGACAGCTTAAGTTTTCGTATCGTGTGTACGAAAATGTCATGGCGTTTGCTCTCGAAGACGCCGCGCGCTCCTATGTTGCATCTACGGGAGCCGATCTCTGACATTTGCTTACCTGTCACGCCCTCGATGCGAAGATCCACTCGGCGCCCCTTGGCGCCAAATTTATTCATAACGCTCTCTTCGAGCAGCGTTATGGTTGACCCTTCGTCTAACAGCGCGTGAACTGTCGCCGTGCCTTGCGGCTCTGTAAGTTCCAGCGGTACGATTTTTAAAAATGCCCGCGCGGCATTCAATACGTTTACCGATGTTATCCTACCGTTTGATTGTTTCGATTTGCGCGAGCCCGTCGACCCGGCGCTCGCAGATCGGTTACTATTCTTCCACCACCTCGGAGAGTAGTCTCGATGTAACATCCTATGATGTCGAGCTTTACGTTTTTTACAATTTTCTTTATCGCAGCCCGTTGCATTGCATCTATTTTTATGCGAATGCAGCGGTTTGAGACAGGTAAAACAGAGTGTTTTACGCTGCGCTAGGTCCCATCGTTCGTCTAAACTAAGACGAGTGAAGTCGGGGCATTTTGCCAGTATGTGGTTCTTCCAACATATCGGGCAGGCTGCGTCGCCTTCGACTTCGGACTTCGAACTGTCCCTGTTCGATTCCACACTATTTTTATTAAACTTATTCTTATTGTACCTATTTTTATTACTTAGCTAACGTTTACCCAACGACGAATTTAAAAAGTTCAAAGTGAGTTTTACGATCTACAAAAAAAATGTTTAGTCATGAAGGACTTGAGAAGCCACCTGGAAATTCATATGGGCAAAGGGCAGTGGGGTCCTCTAAAGAATTGGTATAGTGAAAATTACTTCCACAAATTAAACTAAATTTTTCCCACATTTTTTTTTTCAGTCAATTTTTTTTTTTTTTTTGGAAAAAGTCAATGGTAATATGTTTAATTATTTGTAACCTTACCTGAGGAGACGCTTTAATTAGTTAAATTTATTTATTTTATGAATGACTCTTTAAACTAGTCGGATTATAATTGGCCGCTAACTTTGGCTGCTAACTTCACACAGGTAGTTCTAGACGGGGAATGGACGTAGGCTTTAACGGCGCTACTCTTGATTTTCCTGCGACTAGGTTGACCCTATTTTCTTTTTTCAGGATTAAGTACACGCACGCAGCGTAAGCTTTTTCACTGGCGTCAGTGAAGACGTGCATTTTTCCCGCGCTTTTTATATGCGATATACTTCGCGGGATTTTTACATTGGTTAGTCTTTTAAGATGTCCTAACCATCTAAGCCATGCCCTGTTTTCAGGATCTCGTAACGCCTCGGCATTCAATACGTTTACCGATGTTATCCTACCGTTTGATTGTTTCGATTTGCGCGAGCCCGTCGACCCGGCGCTCGCAGATCGGTTACTATTCTTCCACCACCTCGGAGAGTAGTCTCGATGTAACATCCTATGATGTCGAGCTTTACGTTTTTTACAATTTTCTTTATCGCAGCCCGTTGCATTGCATCTATTTTTATGCGAATGCAGCGGTTTGAGACAGGTAAAACAGAGTGTTTTACGCTGCGCTAGGTCCCATCGTTCGTCTAAACTAAGACGAGTGAAGTCGGGGCATTTTGCCAGTATGTGGTTCTTCCAACATATCGGGCAGGCTGCGTCGCCTTCGACTTCGGACTTCGAACTGTCCCTGTTCGATTCCACACTATTTTTATTAAACTTATTCTTATTGTACCTATTTTTATTATACTTATTTCTACTCTTACCGGATGACGCGCCATCTTTGACGTTAGCCGTCGCGGCGGTCAGCGACTTGATTCGCGGCGGTCGTTTTTGGGGTTGCGGTCGCGTCTGTTGTTGATGTCGCCTCTTGTTGTTGTCGCCAGAGACGTCCGACGATACTCTGGCGAACTGATCGGTCATTTCTTCTAAAAATGACGCTAATAATTGAAGCTCGGGCGCTTCCGGGTCGTGCCGCGACGCGTATTTCACCCAGTCGAGCTTCAGAGACTCCGACATCTTTTGCACGGTGCTCCTAGCGAGTTCGTGCGAGTCTAGGTATTTAGATTTACCTAGGCTTTTGATTATTGCAACAGTGTTGCCAATCTCGCTGTTGCAATACGATAGGCTGCGAATGTCGGCCGTGATTTCTGGCAACGCTCGGACGCGTTCGAGTTCTAGTAGCTAGGGTATCGTTATTAGTGGGTGAGGGGTCGCGGGGCTCCCTCCACCCCGTTTGGTTGATCGGTTCGACGAGAACCGACTGCTTCTCTATCCACTCGTCCTCCCTTGACGCTACCATTTCAGAACGCGAGTCGTTATCGGACTCCGACTGTTCTGCGAGCTCGAGCTCGGCTTGCTGTTTTGCTAAAGCGGCCTCTTGCTCCTCGAGTTCGAGTTCGAGCTTCTTACGCCTCAGTTTCACCTGCTCCTGTTTCAATGTCATGAGTTTGACTTGATGTTCGAGGGCTTTCCTATTGCTGCGCCTCGTCATGGAGCTGGCGTGAGACCTAGCCGGTCTTATTGAAACTGAAGCCGTGACTTCCCTAACAGTGGGAATGGATGCGACACTCCCTTGAGTGATCGCTTTCGGATGCGGGTCCGTGGTTGCTGTGTTGCATGTTACCTTTGAGGTATCCGTACCCGACGTTGTAGCATTGGTGTCCGTAGCACCTGTGGTACCGGAAGCTCCCGTGGTACCAGAAGTTTCCGTGGTAACTGTAGTGCCAGAGCCTGTTGTTGTAGTCTCGGCGGTGCTCTCGGTCGCCGTCGTTGTAGAGCGGGTGGCAACAAAAATCCTGTGCGGCTTCATTTTACCTATAGATAATTATTGTACTTACAGAGCAGGGCTCGATCGCAGGGCGGGCGGCCTGGTCGTCATTCCAGGATTCACTCTTGGTGCTTGAAGACCCGACGCGCTGATTTTCTTCAGTTGCAGCCTGAAGGAAGCAGATCCGGCTCGAAGGACCAATTTCTGAAGCGGATTCCCGTCCTCTGCAATGAACCGCCTCGGAAAAGCGCTCTTCTACTTGGAAGGCGAGTTTTCATCAGAGTGCGCCGGTTGCTTGCACAGGCCGAGCGGAGGATGGCACAGATGAACCAGGGGTTGATGGAAATCAAATGAGAACACCAAGTTATTTTCAGAAAAACTACTTGGGTTCCCACGGTCTAGCGGCGATGGCGTGGCAGGTTGTGCAGGCAGGTGATTCTATGCGGTATCCCCCCTCGGTCTGGTCGGTCGGTCGGGTCCTCTGGCACAGTCTGACTTGTTGTAAGCAAGCGACTTGTCTACTAGAGCTGTAGTAGTGGAGTGAGTTGTTTGGTGAGAGTGCCTCCCACCTTTATACTTTTGAGAGGTACCCTTCCTCCCGCCATACCGCACCGCCGAATTTTTCCCTCGATTCGGCGGTCTAGATTTTATTTAATTGATTGCCAACCAGACTGTGAAAACCCTTTCATATTGCATTTATTTTTATTATAAGGGCCTTAAGTCTAGGATTAAAATTATGTACAATATGCTACAACATTTCCCGCGCTTTCACAATTAGCGCTAAAAAACACCCTAACTTTTGGTGTTTATAGGACTGAAACTTTAGTTTCAAGTGTGCTGTGAGTAAGCTGTGTTCAAAAATATCGAACATTAAACGAAATAAATAATAAATATTAATAAATAAATATATAAATATTGAACGAAAAATGGCATATTTAGTCATTTTTCGTTTAAGAATCTCGAATCGAGATGAATGTCGAAAGCGCGAGAATCGCCCACCTGGTGTTGTAAATTATAAAAAATAAAAATAAATAAATGTAGATAATTCATAAAAATAATTTTATGTAATTGATAAAAGCAATTTATACCTGCATCCTCAGGATCAATTAAGACCAAGAATATTTTACAACAAATAATTTTATATAGCAGAATTTGTGAAAAATACAATCACATTGCAATACTGTTAAGAGTATTTAATGACAATGATTTATAATAAACCTAGTAGTGTAATTCAGAATACCTACAAATTCATAAAAATATTTTTATGTAATTGATAAAAACAATTTATACCTGCATCTTCAGGATCAATTAAGTCCAAGAATATTTATAATACAGTACAGTAACAATAGTTACAATACATAATTTTATATAGCAGAATTTGTGAAAAATACAATCTCATTGCAATACTGTTAAGAGTATTGAATGATAAACATAATAAACCTAGTAGTGTAATTCAGAATACCTAGTGACTAAATTTTTATTAATTTTCAATTTTAAATCAACCAAAAATATTTTACAATACAATCAGAATTTTATATAGCAGGTTCTGTGAAAACTTAACAGTCTTTACTAGAAACTCATATACATGAGAATACACATACTTTAACCCAAAAAGATGTAGAATATTTGCTGTACTGGGGCCAACTAAAACGGACCAGGAGACATCCTTAGTACATTCCCCTGTACGTATAAGTAGTAATATAAGACCAGCAAAGTAGCACTAAGAAAGGTCCTACATTTTTACTTGCAAAAGAAAAAAAATAATATTTATTCATTTAATAAATTACAATTTAGTTATTAAATGTCTTCATGAGGCAATCAAACTGCTGTGCAATATTCTAAGAGGTTTTTTGATATCTGCTCTAATAAAAACTCGAATGTCTTCACGGAAATCCAGCTCTTGTGTTTAGAAGTAACCAATTAGAAATAATAAAAACAGCTAGGACTGTTCAAAGATCCAGTCAGGAGCTGTGTACTATCAACCAAAAATGGACAAATAACCAAACTAAATCTCCCTGAAACCACTCAATCATCCATCTTTAAACTGGTGGGGCCCCTCCTTGCTTTAACAGGAATGCATAGGGTAGACAGAACCGAGAAAACTTTAAAAAAATTAAACTTGCAATATATTTAAACATTATATAATGCCATAAAACCTGTCCAATAAATTCAAATTATTGTTGCTCCCTGATTTTAATAATAATATGAATACTAGTCATTTTTAATTAGATGATACCTTACTGTATGTAAGTTAATAAATAGTAATGGGGTTTTTGGCTACAAATCCTAATATGCCAATTTATGTGATAAAAATATCATGGTAGAATTTGAATCCTTTTTAGATTTCACAAACTTTAACAGTTTTTCTGTTTTATTCTTATAAACTATAAGGTTTTCCTTTGTGTACACAATATATTTTTCCAAAATTATTGAATCTAATAATGACTAAGCTTTCAATGCTGTTTAATGTCTAAATGACTGCCTTTTATAAGTGATTCTTATTACGGCTCTATATAATGCATAAAATATATAAATATAGCTGTTATTTAATAGATATATCATACTCATACTCGTTAATATATAATGCCCAAAAAGGAAATATTAATTCCTTATGGAGATACACACACATGTGCTTCAAGGCTAGGTTGGGGTGCAACTTGTGGTACAAATAGGGCCGTCCGGCTCATGGTCCAATAAACACGGATTACTTATAAAAACACTAGAACATTAAGACAACCTGTTTTGGTTTGCACTGGTTTGCTAAAAATAAGTGTAACTGTAAGACACTTTTACATATTAACAATACATCAGCCATTTCACAATTGATTAGGGGTTCAATCCCCTCCTACACAGAATAGCAAAGGATATTTGGCAAAGGTGGGAAAGCCATAACATTTACATTATTTGCATTATTCATAAATACCAAAGAAAACATTACCCATTAATGACCTAAAAAAAAAAAAAAAGAATAATAATAATAATATCAAGAAATTATTACAAATTTTAGACAACCAGAGATATTATCTGTTTGTTCAAGAATTACTACCAATATGGTAAAAAAAAATATTAAAAAAAAACCCACTATATGATTTTTCCTAACCCTTGAAATGATACAGACAGTACAAATAGAATAGTTTTTGTACTATATTGGTAGACTGTACCTTGGGATCCATTATTTACGAAAACTGGGGATTTTATCACCGTCAATAATAAAATTCTGCCGGATACAAAAATTCTTACCTTGTGCGTTTCCAAATAACCGCAACTATCCCTGTTAGTCAGCTTGGTTGGTAGCCAGGAATAAATCTATATAAATAGGGGTTTGAATGCCAAGGCAGTTAATATTAGGTAAAGGTCTTTGTCAGATAATATTTTAAAGTAATCTTTTCCATATATTGCGGTGTATATAAATAAGAAATATAATGCTAATAAATATAGAAATAAGCAATTTAATTACTTATTTACCAGAAAAATACCAACCAAGGTATATCTCTATTCTAGATTTATCAATACCAGATCTGCTTTTTCATTGTATGTAGGACCCAAAGTGGGTGTTTACAATAAAATCAAATAATTAAGGGTTTCCTCCAACTATGATTTAGGGCTAAAATATGAATATACTCGGGTGGGATTTGTCAATAGTTGTTGATGATAATTTTGGGGTTAATAAATATTAATTAATGACATTAAAATTTATCGGAGTATTAATACTTTAAAAATTACTAAACTCATCTGGGCCTAAATAGGCGTCTGCCTTTTTAAACTCTGTCTTGCTTTAATTCTAGATCTAATGTATGTAGGTACTGCTCAGGTGTAATCAATTATTTAAAAAGTAGCAAAAAGTTTAAGAAAGAAAGACAAACTAATTAAATTGAACAACCTCACATATTGTAACTCAGTACAACCGGCTAAAGATAAACAATAAATAAATAAAATCGTAGAAGATAATGGCATCAATATTACTAAATTTACAGACAATTGCACCAGACATGGTGCCACATCAGCAGTTTTCGTCTCTCCTCGACGATGGATATGAGGTTATAATTTAATAATCAAACGAACTTACCTGTAAGTGAAGTTCGATTGAAATTATACCTCGTAGTCTCTCCGAAGACGATGGAACCCACCCTCCCTTAATCATTTTCTTTACCCCATAAGCGTTGTAGAATCTGGAGCAGCATCCGAAACGAATGACACTTCAATGCGCGGGAGTGCAGAGCGACAGTGGAGGATGCGTTCCAAAACCTTTATTGCTTTTTAATTTACTTAAAACTTATGTGACGCCGCTAGCATCGAATCGATACTACATTGTGAACTTCCATCGTCTTCGGAGAGACTTCGAGGTATAATTTCAATCGAACTTCACTTACAGGTAAGTTCGTTTGATTATTAAATCATAAGATATACCTTATCCAAAGATATAAAGTTAAATATAATAAAAAATATATTATTACAATATCAGATTTAACATACCATAGTCATTAACTCTATAGTAAGCCCTATGGATTAATGTATGTTTTATATAATTTTTAAACTTTATTTCACTTAAATCTATAATACTTTTAGGTAAATTATTAAATAACCTTATACTGTTAATGACAAAACATTTATTAGTTTTTTGCAGTCTAAACTTTGGAATATCAATTTTATCTATATTTCTTAAGTTTAGTATATGCCTGTCGCCATTTTTACTAAACATACTTAAGTTTTTCTTGACGTACCATTAATTCTCATAAATATATTGAGATGGTAGTGTCAATACATCAATCATAGGAAATGTTTCCCGGAGAGAATCACGAGCTTTCATGCCATATATTGCCCGAATAGCCCTCTTTTGTAAAATAAATAATAGGCGAAGTACACTAGTCTGGCTGTTGCAACATCAGTTAATTGTCTGATTTTTCTGACTGCATATGCAGCAGAGCTCAATCTATTGGATAGAGTATTTAATATTTATGTGAGCTTTCCACTGTAGTTTGGAATCGACTGTGATCCCTAAAAAC
Organism: Monopis laevigella; assembly: GCA_947458855.1. NCBI lineage: Eukaryota > Metazoa > Arthropoda > Insecta > Lepidoptera > Tineidae > Monopis > Monopis laevigella. Next base: position 971,961 of record OX381577.1, read on the forward strand.
ACAGTGGAGTCAACAAACTCCAGATCAGTACCACCTAACTTTACTGTGGAATTAATACTAGTTACGTTGGGGAGCGTAAATTTTAGACTAAGTGTCTAAAATTTACGCTTACGTATATTAATTAACGTCATATATATATAATATTACGTCTTCTTAGCATTTAAAACTAAATTATTCGCCGTGAACTAACATTTCGAAACCATTTCCAGAGTGTCATTTGCTGATGATAGTATATTGAGACAATGTTCTTAGCAAACCATGGATTCACCGTGCGGGTGCCGGGTCCATCGCGTGGTTGAAAGGCAGGGGAATGAACTGCAGCGTTCCCGGACTTGAGACCGCGAAGTAGGTTTAAAGGCCTTTTGAACTCTCACCTGCACTGTGTTCACTACCCTCTCTACTCAACCAAATATTATATGATCCTGTTAGCGCCATCCTGGAAACACGCTCCATAAAAGTTCCGACGGCTGTTCTCGGAAGGCCAAGATCGTTCAATAGACGGTGCAAAGACTTTGCTGGAATTCCTCTTGCACCAACTTCCACTGCATAAAGTTGAGTTTTAAATCCGTTTCTAGTAATTTCGTTTGTGAGATCAAAATATTTGTTCGACTTGATGTTGTGGTCCTTAGGTATGTTTGTTTCCCACGGAACGGTGAGTTCCATAAGTATTACTTTCTTCAAGCACCGAGAGTACACCAGTATGTCTGGTCTATAGGCTGAAACTGCTAGTTCGTCTGGAATCTTGTAATGTATTTTAAATGTATCCATGAACATTTTCCAGTCTTGTGCTTTGTCCAGGATTGAGAAAGGTTTACTTTGAGTTTTCTTGAGTTGTCCCTCCTTTACAAAAGTAGTCAGTCTTTCATTTGTTGTTAATCCTTTTCTGGCTCTAGCAATACTGAGACTTACAGCTTCACGAATAATTTCTAGAACTTTATTTATTTTTAAAAACTTTATTGCACAAATTTAGTACAAAGGCGGACTTAATGCCGCTAGGCATTCTCTACCAGTCAAACCTTTGGGACAAATTAAGCAGTAAGTAGGTAAAATAGGTGCAGTAAAATACATTTAAGAAATAGAGTATACAAATATTATACATACACACTAATGCTGACTACATATACATACATATCATAAACTATATTAATAATATACATACATATTAATAAAATAGCAAATATTACAGCAACAGCACAATATAGCACTACCCACAGCACAATAATTATTTAAAGCAGAAACACAGGATGAGATGAGAGAGAGAGCGAGCCCAAACGAATAATAAAAAGGAGACACATTCACACATTCAGAAAGTGTTTATACACTAGTCTCTTAAAGATACCCCTGTTAGGAGCTTGTCTAATGTCCACCGGTAGATCATTCCAGAGTCTTGTTGCAGCAACAGAAAAAGATTTTGAAACAAAGGTAGAATGATGAGAAGGTATAGAAAGAGTTGAGTTAGAGGCAGAACGAAGGATTCTATCATGATGCGAGCCGAGGGATGTAAAACTATCCTTGAGGTATTTGGGAGTGTTAGGTTCGTTTAACAAAGAGTAGAGCAGGCAGAGAACCCTGCTGTTTCTCCTACCTCGAATCCTCAACCATTTCAGCTTATCTCGATAAGGTGTGACGTGATCATATTTGCGCAGACAGAAAATGAATCTGATGCATGCATTGTGTAGTCGTTCCATTTTGTTTAGTAATTCTTCCGTAAGATCTACACAACACACGTCACCATAATCAATCAAAGGAAGAAGTAAAGACTGAACAAGGGTAACTTTAGCTTTTATAGGCAGAAAATGTTTAAGTTTATTGAGAGAGTGCAGTGAAGAAAAAATTTTACGACTAGTATTAGTTACTTGCGCTTTCCAGCTAAGATGAGAATCCAGATATAAACCCAAGTTCTTAACCTCGCTACAAAACGCAATCGGTTTACTGTCATACCGAACAAAGTCAATCCTGGCCATATCAACTTTTGATAAGAGGCGGGAACTCCCAATAATGATAGATTGACATTTGGCCGGGTTGACAGCAACACCAAATCTAGTAGACCAAGCCAATATATTTGAAAGATCAGAGTTAAGCCAAGCTATTGCACCATTCAGTGAGTTGATGTCTGTCTGCACATAAAGCTGCAAGTCATCGGCGTACAAGTGATAGTGACAGTGAAGCGATGTGGTGATACTGTCAATAAACATGGAGAAAAGCAATGGAGATAGTATGCCACCTTGTGGAACGCCTGTACGTAATTCACACCAAACTGATGACAATTGGTCAACCCGCACCTGTTGCCGACGTCCATGAAGGTATTGGTGAAACCACGCAAGAGTCTCTGGAGAGAATCTAAGACGAGACAGAATAGCGATTAGCAAATCGGGATCGACTGTGTTAAAGGCGTTGGTGAAATCGATCAGTACAAGTACTGTGACCTTGGTTTCATCCATGCCATTTCTGATGTCTTCAGTTACTTTAAGTAAAGCTGAAGTTGTACTATGACCGCATCGAAAACCAGATTGAAAAGGATTTAAAAGTTCATGGTTTTGAAGAAAGAGCGTCAGTTGCTTATGTACTACAGACTCTAAAACCTTAGATAGAAATGGTAGAATAGAAATAGGACGATAATGATGACTTTATCATGTCGGTGCGAATAATGACCTTTTTCAAGTAGAGTTTTGCACCCAGCAAGTATATGTCTGGCAGTCCCTACAGCAACACCGCACAATGTACATGTCTTATCTGTTGCCTTCCCCCATCTTACCAGATTACTCTGGTCAGGTAGGGACATTTGAAAGGCATTCAGATAGAACTTAATAAGTGCCGGAGACCAATCGTACATGAGTGTGCGCCATTTCAGGGCTGGAGGAATACAAACTTCCCCCAAAGTAAGCCATTCATTCTGTACTTCTAGGGTCATCGCGTGAACTCTGTAGCCATGCTCTTCATCTTCCCTAAGGAAAGATTTAATAACATCTTTATCACATTCCTTTTTCTTCCAACCTAACCCCCTTTTGCTGATCTGGGCACCGCTCATAAATGATTTATGAAACTGAAGTCTTGACTCTATCTCAGAGGCCAATGAGTCTTTTGGGAGAGATGCAATCAGATTATCCCGAGAGTTACTCAGGATTTGTTGCTTGGTTACACGTAGATGTTTGTACAACTCAGATGGTTTTTTAAAATTCATCCCAAATTGTTGCTGTCCCCTGAACAGCGTAGAGGAGTCAGCGCCCTGTGCTAATCCAAGCCAAGACTTAAGTTTTCTTATGACAGTTGCATCCAGATTTACCAGAAGAGTTTTGTTGAAGTCGTATACAAGAAAAGGCCATGTTAGACGAGATGTTAGGTAGTTGTCATAAATCCAAGCTCTCTTGACATTACTAATTGGCTGTTGATCTACCTTGTTGATGTCATTAATAAAGCGTTCCACAACTACATCTAAGGATGGTGTTCTTCCTTTAAAATCGATCCTTCTGCCCAGAAATTTGAAAGGCATGGCTTCCTCTACGGGGGCTACTTTCTGCCCTGCTATGAATAGTTCTGGGTCGTATGACGTAAACCTAGTATTTCGTCTGCCCAGACACAGACAGAAGCATTTTGATGGTTTTGTTCTCATGCCGTTCGACCATACACAGAATTCGTCTACCAGAGTAAGCAAATTCTGGCATTGTTTTGGATTGTGTGTTAGCACTGCTAGGTCGTCTGCAAATGCTAAGATGGACTCCGAATATACATTATTTAACTTAAATCTATACCCCACTTCTTTTCACTAGTTTTAAGTTTGTCAATTTTCTACTAACTTTAAACAGTAGATATGTATCATCAGCAAATAGCACTATCTGCGCCATCTCCTGAACCATATGAGGAAGGTAATTGATTTATACTAGGAAGAGGTATGGTCCTAAAATTGAGCCTTGCGGAACACCCATCTTTACAAGGGCCCCTTCGGATAGACAGCCATCAATATTAACACCTTGAGTTCTATTGGAAAGGTAAGATTTTAATAGATTTAAAGCTAAGTCGCGAATACCATAAAATTCTAACTTATCTAAAAAGTTTGATGATCAACACAATCAAACGCCTTAGATAGATCACAGAAAACACCAACGAGGTCCTGAGGTTTTCCCAAGCATCGATTATTTCCGCAATCAAACTTGTACCGGCATTAGTTGTGTTTTATCCTTTTGTAAACCCGTATTGTTGATCATGCAACAATTTATTTGTATTAAAATGACTTAACAGTTGACCGAGAATGATTTTAAGCCCTATGGATTAATGTATGTTTTATATAATTTTTAAACTTTATTTCACTTTAATCTATAATACTTTTAGGTAATTTATTAAATAACTTTATACTGTTAATGACAAAACATTTATTAGTTTTTTGGAGTCTAAACTTTGGAATATCAATTTTATCTATATTTCTTAAGTTTAGTATATGCCTGTCGCCATTTTTACTAAACATACTTAAGTTTTTCTTGACGTACAATAAATTCTCATAAATATATTGAGATGGTAGTGTCAATACATCAATCATAGAAAATGTTTCCCGGAGAGAATCACGAGCTTTCATGCCATATATTGCCCGAATAGCCCTCTTTTGTAAAATAAATAATAGGCGAAGTACACTAGTCTGGCTGTTGCAACATCAGTTAATTGTCTGATTTTTCTGACTGCATATGCAGCAGAGCTCAATCTATTGGATAGAGTATTTATGTGAGCTTTCCACTGTAGTATAGAATCGACTGTGATCCCTAAAAACACAGTGGAGTCAACAAACTCCAGATCAGTACCACCTAACTTCACTGTGGAATTAATACTAGTTACGTTGGGGAGCGTAAATTTTAGACACTTAGTCTTTTTAGCATTTAAAACTAAATTATTCGCCATGAACCATTTCCAAACCATTTCCAGAGTGTCATTTGCTGATGATAGTATATTATCTTTTCTACTAACTTTAAATAGTAGAGATGTATTATCAGCAAACAGCACTATCTGCGCCATCCCCTGAACCATATGAGGAAGGTCATTGATGTATACTAGGAAGAGGTATGGTCCTAAAATTGAGCCTTGAGGAACACCTATCTTTACAAGGGCCCCTTCGGATAGACAGCCATCAATATTAACACCTTGAGTTTTATTGGAAAGATAAGTTTTTAATAGATTTAAAGCTAAGTTGCGAATACCATAAAATTCTAACTTATCTAACAAAGTTTGATGATCTACACAATCAAACGCCTTAGATAGATCACAGAAAACACCAACGAAGTCCTGAGGTTTTCCCAAGCATCGATTATTTCCGCAATCAAACTTGTACCGGCATTAGTTGTGTTTCTTCCTTTTGTAAACCCGTATTTTTGATCATGCAACAATTTATTTGTAATAAAATGACTTAACAGTTGACCGAGAATGTTTTTTTTCGAAAATTTTACTTAAGGCTGGTAGGACAGAAACAGGACGATAATTATTTGGGTCTGTCTTACAGCCGGACTTGAATATCGGAACTATTTTACTGTGTTTCATAAGGTCGGGAAAAAATCCTTCATTAACACACCTATTATAAATATCAGCAAATACCGGTCCTATAGTATTAATAATTGGTTCTATAGCTTTGACCGACAACCCCCATAAATGTTCAGCTTGCTTCTTATTTAACATTTTAAAGTGTTTAAGAATATCCTCATCTGTGACATATTTAAAAGTAAAATTAGGTATTTTTGGGATTTTAATATATTGTTTTAAAAATTCCTTAGCAGTACTAGCTGATGATTTAATACTGTTCGTGATTTGTAATGGAAACAATTTTTCAACTTTTCTAACGGGAATCTATACTAAGGACTTTGATAAACACGAAAGGAAAAAAATCTTAGATTAATAGTTTAAGAATTATCGCAATTACCCCCACACCAGCTGGGTGAGGCAGAGAACCGTCGCTTCTGTTTCGTATTCATGTTCGTCCGGGCGATGACAGCGATCGTTTCGTTTTGAAACCTAGACCGAGTGGCTACGTCAGCGAATCGTTCAACTGTCAGTAGTGATGTAAATACTTTAAAAAATAATTGTTATTTCATATAACTTTGTCTATGACATTATTGACAATTGTTCTTAGACGAAGCTGAGGAAGCTACAGAAGTCACAAAAGTCACGTTCATAAAAAAATATTTGATAATTTTCTAAAATCAAACAAAGTAGATTTTTTTATCGGTGTTTTTATTTTTATTTTATTTACACAATGAATAGAAAAATACTTTTGAATGAGACTTAATACCTTGCACAAACATACCTTAACTTCTAGAGTTATCCGAGTGACGGTTAACCTTGTGTTGAGCCGTAATTCCTCGCATAGTTCCGCGTACTCTAATTTAGTCAATCTCACAGAGTTATAGAAGTCAAGTATTGTCGCCTTTGGTATGAAACATCTCTGCTGGTTCCGCGTACTCTAATTTAGTCAATCTCACAGAGTTATAGAAGTCAAGTATTGTCGCCTTTGGTATGAAACATCTCTGCTGGCTTTTCGTGAGAGAAGTGTAGCTAATGATGGTACCATGTTAACTAAAACAAAAATGTTATATGCTTATCTTTAAAAAAAAGTACATACTTAGGTAACATTGTACATTAATGTTTAAAATAAGACGTCAAAAGCAACCTTTATATTGTGTATTTCTTCCTGTGCAATTTATTAAAATATTACTTTATCAGCTCACAACTCTTTTTGATAGTATCACACTTAAATCACGGAAAATAATTCAGTGTTCGATAACGATTGAACGTTTCGTTTATAGACGATCGAGCTTCTGTCAATTATTGCGCCAGTCTAGCTTTAAAACGATTGTACTCGCATAGTCACGAGTATTTACTAAAAATTCGCTTCAACGAAACGATTCAGCCCCCCTAGCCAAGAGCATCGGCGTTTTTTGCGCCCAAGCGTCGCAGAACGGACAGTGATCGACAGAAATCGGTAGCCATGAACAATTTTTGACGTTAACTTTCATTCTGTCGAACGAGGGAGGGCGACCGCTCGGCTCGATTATTGACGTTCCGATATTATATACAAAACCCGCGAGTAATTTTGAGTATGATGTTTTATAACACATAATAATTATATTACGAATGAATTGAGAATATAAATTAAAAGCAATATACATTTTTTATCATATTAATTGTGTAAAAATTATTGTACAGTTTTTACAGATTTGTATATTAATGTTATAATTAACTTACATGCCTAATCGGAACGATATTCGTTATTTTAGTGATAAAGAGAGAGAGATAATAATAAATAAATCCTATTGGTGTAACTATGTGATATCTCGTTTTATTTTACGGGCCAATGCTCTTTACATTTGATTACAAACAAACCCTAACCAAACTTAATACTCTCTACGAACAAACCTATTAGAAAATAGAAACATTGCAGAAAAACTCTTCCGCATTATTAATATGGCACTTTTAAGTTGTAAATATAAACTGAAGAATTCTAAATATAAATTCGAGGCATCCGGGGCGGCCCACGACCAATTTATTTTTAACAATTCTCTGATCAAGGAAGAAATATTGCAGTTATATCGTTCTCGGATTGGAAACTTACTTTTTGAATAGGTAAGAATCAAAATAAATAAGTGCTTCTAAGGTTATATATTTAATAATTGATTAGACACGTTGTTAAAACATTTGTATGCCGAATAGGCGAAACAAAACGGACCTATGTGTTTACAACACCCATCTATTTACCTTTGTTTCTCATACAATTAAATGTTATTTCAGGTGATTTCGGATATGCCTTGGAACCATGATTGATTACCCCTGTCATGGATTCCGTACCTAATTAATACCTCAGCGGACCAATACACTGCCAAGTCAGGATATGTGTGAAGCAGGCAAATGGTTATCTCAGGGGTTGTCATTAAAATACCTTGGAATAGACAGAGTTCTGCACTATGAATCTGAAGAGTCTTCCCAAATTGTAATGGCTTGTGCAGCGTAATAACCAATATGTTGTTACACTATGGGTGAGTTAAGAAAAATAAATTACAAATTGTCCGCTTACTTTAAAAAAAATTAAATTAATAGTATTTGGTTGAGTAGAGAGGGTAGTGAACACAGTGCAGGTGAGAGTTTAAAAGGCCTTTAAACCTACTTTGCGGTCTCAAGTCCGGGAACGCTGCAGTTCATTCCCCTGCCTTTGAATCCATGATGTGATGCACCCAGCACCCGCACGGTGAATCCATGGTTTGCTAAGAACATTGTCTCAAATTCACTCTCCTACTATATTTAGAAGCGTGGAGTCAACTGACACAGATAGTAAAACCTGACTCCAACCCAGTTATGTTGCAATTGTGATATTTGTTATTTAAAAAAAATTGGTCTTTTTATTTTTTTATTAAACTATGTACAATTTTGTTTTTTTTATTTCAGGTATTTATACTTTGCAGAGTTTCAAGGAACCCCTTCCCCATCAAGAGAGGTGCTCAAACTGTAGTGCTCAAAGTTTTAGAGTGGCCCAAGCCAAACAAAATTATTAAATAAATATTTACTTTTAATTTGTTTATGTTTTATTGTGAATATTATCCAATTTTAAGAAATCAATATTCTGGGAGGTATTTAATTAAATATACATTAACAGAATCAATATAGGTGGCACAGACATATAGGTGGACAAGTTTAAAGGTGTCTAGGTCTGTCGGATAGACCCATTTAAACATAGAGTATTGAATAAGAAATGCTGGTATCATTATTAACATTTCTTATTGATACTTGTAGCATTTAAATGGGTCAGATTAATGAAGATTAATATTTTTTATTATGAATTTTAATTAATAACAGTCTTAATGATAAAAATATAATAAAGTCCTTGAAGAACACTTTAGTTAAAATAAGTTTTGTTTCTTTGTTACTTATTTATTTTTGTTTGGTAAAAAAAGAGACATAACCTACTATATACAAGTGTTCTTCAAGGACTAAAAAATTTTTTTTTATGTATACCAGTGTGTTTAATATTAAGATTTGTAGATATGCTTACCATTATGGTAAGTATATTGCACCTACCTCACTTATTAACTGCTTTTACTGTCCCGAAGGTTTGACTGGTAGAGAATGCCTAGCGGCATTAAGTCCGCCTTTGTATTTTGTATGCAATAAAGATTTAAATAAATAAAATAAATATATCTACAAATGATAAGCTTACCATTATGGTAAGTATATCTACAAATGCCCACATTAGATACATGTAATTCCCTAATAGTATTCATATAAAATAATGAAACATTACTCTAGGTACCATCCTGACTATTTATAGTGCTTGCATGGATGGAATTTAAATTCCTATAAATAAAAGAGCTTGTATAAACAAAATAGGGCTAATAGTACATACTACATATACCCTGCTTAGTACTATTTATATAATAGTACTAAGTAGTTTTTACTTAACAATATTATACATATATATTACAGCGTTAAGTGAATATTTGTGTGGATGTGTGTGCATGTATGGGTCATATAGTGTATACAATAAAATGCCTAATATTGTAAATATCTAATGTGGCTGAGTATAAATCGTATTATTATTACTAAGGCTAGGATTTTTTGTTTTTTAATAATAATATACCAGTATAAAAGGATTCTTTTAAATTTGAAACTCAAGGTGAAAAGTCATTCTGTACAACCACAAAGACCATCATCAGTCCCTGAAATACCAAAAGTTGTAACTTTATTAGTAATGGTCAAGGAAAATCATATTCTTTTAGGGCACTATATACAATTATATTATTAAAGAAGAATATAGCAATATATATTAAATCATAAGTTTGTGCGGCTTGTGAAACATTCTAGGTCTTCACAAAGGCTCTGAAAAATCCTTTGTTAAGCCTAAAATGTTACCTAAACTCTCCCTGGTATCCCCAATTTCTTTGAAAATGTGAACTTTTCATTAAAAATAAAAAAATAAATAAAAATAAACTTTATTTGTTGATATTTTACAAGAATTTATACATGTTTTCTTAACTTTTGCCTAATATTGGTTTGTTTGATTTAATGTTGTAATACTTCTATCCAATAATAATCAAGATCAGATATTTGTTCAGGTTGTCCTCGGACATAGGCCTCCTCCAGCAAATACCACTGAGAACATACATACTATTCTATGTATTTCTTTCTCCATTTAAAGTTTTGGAGCAATTGTTTGATCTAAATAAAAGTACCTATTCAATTTCTTGATAATTTGCTTTCAGGGTTTGTTTATGTATGTTTGTCATAGCTTTGGTTTTCACACATGGTTCTTTTAAGCCCCGCTTTTCCACTTCTCTTGCTAGTTGTTTGCATAATAACTGTAACTAGGTCATCAGCAAATGTCAGTTGAGATATTTTACTTCCATTTATGTTAAGCTCATAGCTATTCCAAATAATTCCAATCAATGTAATTGACGAAAAATTTCCTCCAATACAGCCGAACAGAGTTTGAGGGATAATAGGTTTCCTTGTCGGACTCCTTTTATTCGTAATTCTTCCAATTTTTCCTAGTCGTACTTTTGCTGTAGGTATAGTTTTAAAATTGTTATATTACTCCTTAGTCCTTATGATTCTTGAATATTTAGTTTGATCACACTCTGTGTTTTGAGATGTTTTGTAAGTATGAAATTGAGAGAACTTTTCGTTGCTCTAATCTATATTTGGCGTCGATGAAGACGCCACTCGTTATTTGCAGTTACTAATAAATTTTATTTATGCATTTTAATTTACACAACGCAATAAAAAACTTCTAAAACAACAAAAAACAATACTTTAAGTTAATGTAAATCAAAACAATGGCGTCGTTTTGATAGAATATAGCTCGAAAGGGAGACCCCGACCACCCGCCCGTATACAGTCGAATTTAGCGTCTAGCATTCGCAAAAAACGAACAAAAATGTGTTCTTGGCTGGCAATTCCCTCCGAGTTTGTAGCGGTTTCTGTCAAAATGTATGGGGAAATTGGCCTCTCGCGAGCGCTTTAACGAAAACGAATGCCCAACGCTCACCGTCCGTGTACTTGGCTGGCAAATTGTTCTGTCAACGCATTTAACGAACGTGACGTCATCACCAAATGTCATCTTCATACAAAACTTTCGTGCGCGCTTTTAGCGCTCATGCTCTTGGCTAGGGGGGCTGGAGGTCTACTCGACAACGAACGCACAAAAAACGAAACTTCGGGCGTTGTATCGGGCATTTTCTACTCTGAACACTTTCGGGCCCGATTTCGTTCACGAGACCACTGAACAAATAAAGTCGTACTTTGACGTCTCGCGTCTTATAAACCCTACTCTGAATGCATTTTTAACGAACGAATATTCGACTTTGACAGTTGTTTCTTCGGGAATTTTATATCAATATGCACGAGAGCTTTGTAGGTACCTTTTAATTATCGGATAATTTATTCTCAAAAAAGTTATTTTTCTTCATAAAATTAATTGTAAGTGAAAGTACCTTTTTTGTGGATAAATTATACAGGGTGAATGTAAAAGGATGTACTTTGGGCTAATATGAGGTTCTGCTGATCAATTTATTATAATATTTTATTATCAATCAAATTTATACATCATAAATCAAAATAGGTATATATCTCTATATATGTATATCTATTGTAAAAACTATTGTAAAAATTCCTGCAACGTGTAATATGCTTTTTCTTTTAAGTAATTAGATAATTTAGTTTTAAATGTTTTGAATAATTGTTCATTTCGTATATTTAGGGATTTTATTATAAATTTTTAGGGTCATTATATATGGGCTTGTATCAAATATTTTTAAAGTTTTAGTTGGTAGCATTAGTCTTGGTTTTGGTCTTAAGTTTGCTGGTCTATTATAAGTTTCGTTTAAGATAGGGAAAAGGTGTTCATGTTTTTTTGCAAAAGTGCATAACTCAAAAATATATAGGGACGTAAAAGTTAGGATTTTAAGTTTGTTAAAGTGTGGTCTGCAACTATCTATTTGTTTAATATTTGCTAAGATTCTTATATATTTCTTTTGAAGAGTAAATATATAAGGTGCTTCTGTACTATTTCCCCATAACACTATACCGTATCTAAGCCATGCGTGGGCGTATGCATAATAGGCTGAAGTGGCGGTTTGAATGTCCGTGGCTTTCTTAAGTTCGTATAGAGCGTACGTAAATCGACACATCTTACTCGCCAACCCCTCGATGTGGGCCTTCCAGTTCACGTTTGTATCTATTATTAGACCTAAAAGTGAGAAGTTATTTACTCATTCTAAAGTTATATTCATAATGGAGTAACTAATATCAAGTGGGCGCTTCTGGTGTGGCCGAAATTGCATTAACTTTGTTTTGGTGAAATTTACTTCTAGGTTGTGATCGTTTAGCCAGCCCATTAATCGTGTAAATGTGCTATCTAGACGAGTGTTTAGCTCCATAATGTCCAAAGACGGAAAAACAACAGAAACATCATCGGCGAACAAGATGCTCGAGTCTTCAATCACCGTAGGTAGGTCGTTGATGTAGATAAGGAACAAAATACAACCAAGTACACTACCTTGGGGTATGGACTGCGTGACGTCTGCCCTTCGCGACCTAACTTGTGTTATTTCGCCGGTTCGGAAGTTGTGATTCTCTATTTCCACATATTGCGAACGGTTTTTAAGATACGATGAAAACCATTCGTATGCAACTCCTCTAACGCCTATCCCGTACAATTTATTCAATAAAATATTATATGAGACCCTGTCGTAAGCTTTACTCATATCTAATAGGATCCCGACAGCATATTTTTTATCGTTAATTATATTTAAAATTTCTTGTATATACCTGTATACGGCTAATGTTGTGGATCTGTTTTTCCTAAAACCGTTTTGGCTATTATTAAATATTTCAAATTTTTCACAAAAGGAGTGCAGGCGAATTGACATTGCGGTTTCCAAGATTTTAGAAAATGTTGGTAAAAGAGCTATCGGACGGTAATTATTAAAATTTGTTCGATCGCCTTTCTTGTGTATCGGTTTTATAATACATGTTTTCATATAGTCTGGGACCTTGCCTTCCGCGAATGATTGGCTCACCAGGTACGTTAGGGGTAATGATAGTTCGTTGGAGCATTTTTTTATTAGGGTTGGGGGTAGTTCATCAATACCGAAACTTCGCTTATTTTTTAGATTACGTATGATACCGTGTATTTCGTTAACATCTACTGGTTTACAGTGGCGTGCACACACGGTAAAAACAGATTACTTGAAAATAAGACATATTGCTTTGTGCCAAAGAAAATTCATTAACCCCAAGTAAATGGTAATCTCCCTATAGCCGTTAGAGGATATTTTCTTCAAAACAGAAATAAAAAATATTATCATAGCATTAAGAAAAAATATTCTTCGAACAACGCGTTTTTTGTTAGTACCAATACATAGGGCTCTTATGTTTAAATAATGATGTTCTCGATTAAAAATAAATTTAATTGTTTCGAGTAATTAATTATTTTGGTTGAAAAGTTGGCAGTGTGAAATAGAGTGTTTTTTTTCTTCGATTAAGTTGATATTTAATTAATATTAATATTTTTCAATCTACATTAAAAATATATATATATACCACTAATGAATAGTGCCTTAAATGAAGAGTGATGTTGTGTTGTATGTAAACAGTAATGCTTAGTTGAAGAACATTTTCTTAACATTAGTAAGATTAAATATTCTTGAAGTAAGAATTATTCGTTTTGGAATAAAAACAGTAGGTACAGGCTATATATATTTACGGCGTCTTAAACCTCATTAGTTTGTATTCTTTGAGAAATTTCCACCAAATAAAAAATACAAACTTCTGATATTTAAGAAACCTTAGGTATATATGAGACAATGTTCTTAGCAAACCATGGATTCACCGTGCGGGTGCCGGGTCCATCGCGTGGTTGAAAGGCAGGGGAATGAACTGCAGCGTTCCCGGACTTGAGACCGCGAAGTAGGTTTAAAGGCCTTTTGAACTCTCACCTGCACTGTGTTCACTACCCTCTCTACTCAACCAAATATTATATGATCCTGTTAGCGCCATCCTGGAAACACGCTCCATAAAAGTTCCGACGGCTGTTCTCGGAAGGCCAAGATCCTTCAATAGACGGTGCAAAGACTTTGCTGGAATTCCTCTTGCACCAACTTCCACTGCATAAAGTTGAGTTTTAAATCCGTTTCTAGTAATTTCGTTTGTGAGATCAAAATATTTGTTCGACTTGATGTTGTGGTCCTTAGGTATGTTTGTTTCCCACGGAACGGTGAGTTCTATAAGTATTACTTTCTTCAAGCACCGAGAGTACACCAGTATGTCTGGTCTATAGGCTGAAACTGCTAGTTCGTCTGGAATCTTGTAATGTACTTTAAATGTATCCATGAATATTTTCCAGTCTTGTGCTTTGTCCAGGATTGAGAAAGGTTTACTTTGAGTTTTCTTGAGTTGCCCCTCCTTTACAAAAGTAGTCAGTCTTTCATTTGTTGTTAATCCTTTTCTGGCTCTAGCAATACTGAGACTTACAGCTTCACGAATAATTTCTAAAACTTTATCATGTCGGTGCGAATAATGACCTTTTTCAAGTAGAGTTTTGCACCCAGCAAGTATATGTCTGGCAGTCCCTACAGCAACACCGCACAATGTACATGTCTTATCTGTTGCCTTCCCCCATCTTACTAGATTACTCTGGTCAGGTAGGGACATTTGAAAGGCATTCAGATAGAACTTAATAAGTGCCGGAGACCAATCGTACATAAGTGTGCGCCATTTCAGGGCTGGAGGAATACAAACTTCCCCCAAAGTAAGCCATTCATTCTGTACTTCTAGGGTCATCGCGTGAACTCTATAGCCATGCTCTTCATCTTCCCTAAGGAAAGATTTAATAACATCTTTATCACATTCCTTTTTCTTCCAACCTAACCCCCTTTTGCTGATCTGGGCACCGCTCATAAATGATTTATGAAACTGAAGTCTTGACTCCATCTCAGAGGCCAATGAGTTTTTTGGGAGAGATGCAATCAGATTATCCCGAGAGTTACTCAGGATTTGTTGCTTGGTTACACGTAGATGTTTGTACAACTCAGATGGTTTTTTAAAATTCATCCCAAATTGTTGCTGTCCCCTGAACAGCGTAGAGGAGTCAGCGCCCTGTGCTAATCCAAGCCAAGACTTAAGTTTTCTTATGACAGTTGCATCCAGATTTACCAGAAGAGTTTTGTTGAAGTCGTATACAAGAAAAGGCCATGTTAGACGAGATGTTAGGTAGTTGTCATAAATCCAAGCTTTCTTGACATTACTAATTGGCTGTTGATCTACCTTGTTGATGTCATTAATAAAGCGTTCCACAACTACATCTAAGGATGGTGTTCTTCCTTTAAAATCGATCCTTCTGCCCAGAAATTTGAAAGGCATGGCTTCCTCTACTGGGGCTACTTTCTGCCCTGCTATGAATAGTTCTGGGTCGTATGACGTAAACCTAGTATTTCGTCTGCCCAGACACAGACAGAAGCATTTTGATGGTTTTGTTCTCATGCCGTTCGACCATACACAGAATTCGTCTACCAGAGTAAGCAAATTCTGGCATTGTTTTGGATTGCGTACTATACAATGCATATAGATGTATAATCTTCAAGTTTGTTTTATTTGGTCTTGGATATGGGTATTGAATATAATAAACAACTTGAATAATACAAAAGAGTTTTATTTAAAAAAAATATCGTTTTAACATAAAAGTTATCTTATTACCAAAAGATAACTTAACAAAAAAATAGACACTTACACTAAATAATTTGGATACTTCTATAGGTATCATCTAGTCAAATTAGAACTGATTTTTTTTCATATTCAGCACCAGAGTCATTATTATCAATGCGGAGGAAACTAGAGTCACTAGTATTGGTTTCTGTTGATGCCTGGAATTCATAAAACATAAAATTATTTAAATGGGAGTTTATAAGGACTTAGTAAAAATATAAGATATCCTATTGGAAAAAAAAAAACAATACAACTAATAAATTGTTAATAAAGAGTAGTTTTATATTGCTAATAAAAAGTTGCATCAAATATTTACACATACCTGTGCAGTAACAATCTCTGATATTTTCTCTGTTAGGAGAATACGATAACCTATGTTAGGACATAGCTCCTTAAGGATTTCTCCATTTATTTTAGGAAACTGTTGTACAGTTATATTATAAGCTGTAAATAGAAACAAAAATATAAATGTTATTAGGTCATTTTCGGATCAGAAAAAGTTGTTGAATACAGTAAATGCTTGCATCACATGAAAACAAGCACGTAACATTATTGCACTATAGTGGACAGGTGAATTCAATATTCTCGGTCCTATATACTCTTTTGAGTCATTCAATATTGAATAAAAAAATGTATCCACAAAATAGGTACTACAATACTTGAAGTAACCTATAAAAAATGGTAAAATTTAGGTAAAAATAATTACTATACCTACTAATAATAATGACTAACTACCACTAATAGCTCTTCTTACAACTTATAATAAGTTTATTTGAAAAACCTACAATACAATTTTATTAAATGACGCGGTGATAGTTACTTAGCAAAGAAAAATAATAGGAATAGGTATTATGGTTTGTTACTTACATATAAAAACGTCGATTATATCTTGAGGAATTTTCCAAGAAGCTAACAGTTCGCTGATTGAATCCTTTTAAAAGTAATATGTCGATTTATGCACAGCTAATAAATACACGAACGAGTAAGTAGATGGAGCCTGTACCTAAAATTTGGCTGGTCCACTGGATACACAGCGCGAGCGCATAAACTAATAAATACACAGACGATTGGTTTATGATCGCGTGCCTTTTCGATCCGAACTAATCCCATCAGATACCAACCTATATTATTAAAATTACTATTTTTTATCATCAAATTAATAATTTTATTCTTAGTTCAAGAAAATATTTTCTGACAAATATTGTATCTAGATCGAAGAATTTTTTTATTAGTTTTGACATATTTTAATTACTTGATTGTAATAAAAAATACTTTGTTGGTTGAAATAAAATTTTATGATAAGTTTAAGATATGGTTTTTCAAACTCAGTAAAATTTTGAGAAAAAAAAAATGTTAAAACGAGTTTAGTAGTATTTTAAAAGTAAAAATATAGTATCAATCATAGTAAATTTATTTTTAGTTTGACAAAATATTTCAAGATAATGCTAATTTTTATTTTAAAAAATCCTTTTTACCAGTGCAGGGTTTTAGTATAAGGTAGGCAGAATTTATAGTAACTTACCAAAGAAATAAGTTTTTGAAATTAGCAATTTTAAATGTCTACAAAATCACAAGGTAATCTACAATGAAATTTTTATATTTCGCGACATATTAAATTTTAAGTTGAAACAGCATTAAAGGTACTTATTATTATTAAAAGGTTTTGCACTACACAAACATGTTAAAATGATCACCATAAACGTGTAGCACGCGACCACTGAAGAAATATACCTACTATAAATATAGTACAAGACAATGATATTTTAAGTATAGATATGTTATACGCTTACAAAATAATAGCAAATAATGTTCCGAACTAGCGGCGCCGTGTAGCTATACATCTATATTATAAAACTAGGGGGTGGGGTGCGGCCCGCCGGCCGCTTCGCTCGACGACTCGAATTACGGATGTGCGAAACGGTTCGAAGCGATCCGCTCCGCGGCTCGCTTCTTCACCGTTCCGCCCATCCGCAATTCGAGTCGTCGAACGAAGCTGCCGCGTAATGGGTGGTTGGGCGTTTTTTTTGGTTAGGCCTTCTGAGACAAAGTTGTTGTGGGTAATGGTCGCCGGCTCGCTTCGCTCAACGACTCGAATTGCAGATGTGCGAAACGGTTTGAAGCGATCCGTCTCGCTTCGCTCGACGGCTCGCTTCTTCACCGTTCCGCCCATCTGCAATTCGAGTCGTCGAACGAAGCGGCCGCGTAATGCGTGGTTAGCCGACTGGGTACTGTTCGCCGGCTCGCTTCGCTCGCCGACTCGAAGTACAGATGTGGAAACGGTTCGAAGCGATCCGTCTCGCTTCGCTCGACGGCTCGTTTCTAACCGTTTCGCACATCTGTACTTCGAGTCGTCGAGCGAAGCGGCCGCGTAACGTGTAGTTAGCCCTCTGGGTACAAAAAGTTGACTCGATGATTTTTCCCGATTACCCGAAAAATTTCCCGATTACCCGAAAAATCCGAAAAATTCGGGGAAAAAAAATTGTCCTTTTTCTGAAAAAAAAATTCTATCGGATTCTCCCAATTAAAAGATTCAAATAGTTGTATGGACATTTTTCGCTATCTGTCACCGATTTCGAGAAAAAAAATAAAATGTGTTTTTTTCGGGAAAAAAACTGAAACAGGAATCCTGAAAAAAAAATTATTTTCTGATAGTCCTGCTTCATACCAACATTGCCGTGTATGGAGACCCCTATGCTATCTCGTACTTTCTTTAAGAAAAAAAATTCCTGAAAAAAAAAGTTTCAGTTTTCAGGATTTTTATATTTTTTTCAGATTCTAAACTAAATTCTCTTCCAAAAGTTGTATGGGCACGAAGCTGTCCGACGCATACTTTCCGAGAAAATAGCGTATGACACACAATGTCATCTTCAAAAAATTTGTCATTTTTGTCATTTTTTTTTTTTGGTCCGGACTTGCCTCGTCACCCTGATCAAAATGAGCTATGATACCTGGGGGGGTACATAGTGACTTTTTGATATTCGAGGGCATATCTCCGCGCGCCAGTGGAAATCTGGCATTTTCGGATTTTTCCCCCAGTCATTGGACCACCTTATATGCTTGTGGAAAGTTTCAACCCCCCACCACCACTCCTTCTAGGAGAACAATTCTGTCAATACGTGAGTGAGTGAGTCAGTGGTAAGTCCAGCTATATATAATATAATAACTAGGGGGTGGGGTGCGGCCCGCCGGCCGCTTCGCTCGACGACTCGAATTACGGATGTGCGAAACGGTTCGAAGCGATCCGCTCCGCGGCTCGCTTCTTCACCGTTCCGCCCATCCGCAATTCGAGTCGTCGAACGAAGCTGCCGCGTAATGGGTGGAAAGGCGGCTGGGTGAAAGCCCTTTTAGTTGGTTAGCCGACTGGGTACTGGTCGCCGGCTCGCTTCGCTCAACGACTCGAATTGCAGATGTGCGAAACGGTTTGAAGCGATCCGTCTCGCTTCGCTCGACGGCTCGCTTCTTCACCGTTCCGCCCATCTGCAATTCGAGTCGTCGAACGAAGCGGCCGCGTAATGCGTGGTTAGCCGACTGGGTACTGTTCGCCGGCTCGCTTCGCTCGACGACTCGAAGTACAGATGTGGAAACGGTTCGAAGCGATCCGTCTCGCTTCGCTCGACGGCTCGTTTCTAACCGTTTCGCACATCTGTACTTCGAGTCGTCGAGCGAAGCGGCCGCGTAACGTGTAGTTAGCCCTCTGGGTACAAAAAGTTGACTTGATGATTTTTCCCGATTACCCGAAAAAATTTCCCGATTACCCGAAAAATCCGAAAATTTCGGGAAAAAAAAATTGTCCTTTTCCTGAAAAAAAATTCTATCAGATTCTCCTAATTAAAAGATTCAAATAGTTGTATGGACATTTTTCGCTATCTGTCACCGATTTCGAGAAAAAAAATAAAATGATTTTTTTTCGGGAAAAAAACTGAAACTCAAATCCTGAAAAAAAAATTATTTTCGGATAGTCCTGCTTCATCCTACAATTGCCGTGTATGGAGACCCCCATGCTATCTCGTACTTTCTTTAAGAAAAAAAATTCCTGAAAAATTCCTGAAAAATTTTCCGGACTTTTATAATTTTCCTAGATTCTAAACTAAATTCTCTTCCAAAAGTTGTATGGGCACGAAATTCTCCGACGCATACTTTTCGAGAAAACAGCGAATGACACAGAATGTCATCTTCAAAAAAATTGTCATTTTTGTCATTTTTTTTTTTTGATTCGGACTTGCCTCGTCACCCTGATGAAAATGAGCTATGATACCGGGGGGGGTACATAGAGACTTTTTGCTATTCGAGGGCATATCTCCGTGCGCCAGTGGAAATTTGGCATTTTCGGATTTTTCCCCCAGTCACTTTTTTATCTACTTCAACCTCCGAAAATTTCACCCCCCCACCTCTACTCCTTCTGGGAGAACAATTCTGTCAATGAGTCAGTGAGTGAGTCAGTGGTAAGTCCAGCTTTATATAGTATAATAACTAGGGGGTGGGGTGCGGCCCGCCGGCCGCTTCGCTCGACGACTCGAATTACGGATGTGCGAAACGGTTCGAAGCGATCCGCTCCGCGGCTCGCTTCTTCACCGTTCCGCCCATCCGCAATTCGAGTCGTCGAACGAAGCTGCCGCGTAATGGGTGAAAAGGCGGCTGGGTGAAAGCCCTTTTAGTTGGTTAGCCGACTGGGTACTGGTCGCCGGCTCGCTTCGCTCAACGACTCGAATTGCAGATGTGCGAAACGGTTTGAAGCGATCCGTCTCGCTTCGCTCGACGGCTCCCTTCTTCACCGTTCCGCCCATCTGCAATTCGAGTCGTCGAACGAAGCGGCCGCGTAATGCGTGGTTAGCCGACTGGGTACTGTTCGCCGGCTCGCTTCGCTCGACGACTCGAAGTACAGATGTGGAAACGGTTCGAAGCGATCCGTCTCGCTTCGCTCGACGGCTCGTTTCTAACCGTTTCGCACATCTGTACTTCGAGTCGTCGAGCGAAGCGGCCGCGTAACGTGTAGTTAGCCCTCTGGGTACAAAAGGTTATTGGCAAGTCGGCTTTTGTACCTCGATGATTTTTCCCGATTACCCGAAAAAAATTCCCGATTACCCGAAAAACCCAAAAAATTCGGGAAAAAAAAATTGTCCTTTTCCTGAAACAAAAATTCTATCGTATTCTCCTAATTAAAAGATTGAAATAGTTGTATGGACATTTTTCGCTATCTGTCACCAATTTCGAGAAAAAAAATTAAATGTGATTTTTTCGGGAAAAAAACTGTAACTCAAATCCTGAAAAAAAAATTATTTTCGGATAGTCCTGCTTCATACCAACATTGCCGTGTATGGAGACCCCTATGCTATCTCGTACTTTCTTTAAGAAAAAAAATTCCTGAAAAAAAAAGTTTCAGTTTTCAGGATTTTTATATTTTTTTCAGATTCTAAACTAAATTCTCTTCCAAAAGTTGTATGGGCACGAAGCTGTCAGACGTATACTTTTCGAGAAAACAGCGTATGACACACAATGTCATCTTCAAAAAAATTGTCATTTTTGTCATTTTTTTTTTTTGATCCGGACTTGCCTCGTCACCCTGATCAAAATGAGCTATGATACCGGGGGGGGTACATAGAGCATTTTTGACATTTGAGGGCATATCTCCGAGCCCCAGTGGAAATCTGGCAATGTCGGATTTTTCTGGGTGGTTTTGGGGGGTCCTCTATGCTTCCTGAAAGTTTCACCCCTCCACCACCTCTCCTTCTGGGAGATCAATTCTGTCAATGTGTCAGTCAGTCAGTCAGTGGTAAGTCCAGCTATATATAATATAACTAGGGGGTGGGGTGCGGCCCGCCGGCCGCTTCGCTCGACGACTCGAATTACGGATGTGCGAAACGGTTCGAAGGTATCCGTCTCGCTTCGCTCGACGGCTCCCTTCTTCACCGTTCCGCCCATCCGCAATTCGAGTCGTCGAACGAAGCTGCCGCGTAATGGGTGGTTTAGCGACTGGGTGACAGTTGTTTTGGGTACAGGTCGCCGGCTCGCTTCGCTCAACGACTCGAATTGCAGATGTGCGAAACGGTTTGAAGCGATCCGTCTCGCTTCGCTCGACGGCTCGCTTCTTCACCGTTCCGCCCATCTGCAATTCGAGTCGTCGAACGAAGCGGCCGCGTAATGCGTGGTTAGCCGACTGGGTACTGTTCGCCGGCTCGCTTCGCTCGACGACTCGAAGTACAGATGTGCGAAACGGTTAGAAACGAGCCGTCGAGCGAAGCGAGACGGATCGCTTCGAACCGTTTCGCACATCTGCAATTCGAGTCGTTGAGCGAAGCGAGCCGGTGACCAGTACTCAAAAAACTTTGTGTAACAGGAGACTTAACCACCCAAAAGGCCCAACCACCCATTACGCGGCAGCTTCGTTCGACGACTCGAATTGCGGATGGGCGGAACGGTGAAGAAGGGAGCCGTCGAGCGAAGCGAGACGGATCGCTTCAAACCGTTTCGCACATCTGCAATTCGAGTCGTTGAGCGAAGCGAGCCGGTGACCAGTACTCAAAAAACTTTGTGTAACAGGAGACTTAACCACCCAAAAGGCCCAACCACCCATTACGCGGCAGCTTCGTTCGACGACTCGAATTGCGGATGGGCGGAACGGTGAAGAAGCGAGCCGCGGAGCGGATCGCTTCGAACCGTTTCGCACATCCGTAATTCGAGTCGTCGAGCGAAGCGGCCGGCGGGCCGCACCCCACCCCCTAGTTATATTATATAAAGCTAGACTTACCACTGATTCACTCACTCACTCACTCACTCACTCACTCACTCACTCATTGACAGAATTGTTCTGTGTTCGAAGGTATCCGTCTCGCTTCGCTCGACGGCTCCCTTCTTCACCGTTCCGCCCATCCGCAATTCGAGTCGTCGAACGAAGCTGCCGCGTAATGGGTGGTTTAGCGACTGGGTGACAGTTGTTTTGGGTACAGGTCGCCGGCTCGCTTCGCTCAACGACTCGAATTGCAGATGTGCGAAACGGTTTGAAGCGATCCGTCTCGCTTCGCTCGACGGCTCGCTTCTTCACCGTTCCGCCCATCTGCAATTCGAGTCGTCGAACGAAGCGGCCGCGTAATGCGTGGTTAGCCGACTGGGTACTGTTCGCCGGCTCGCTTCGCTCGACGACTCGAAGTACAGATGTGGAAACGGTTCGAAGCGATCCGTCTCGCTTCGCTCGACGGCTCGTTTCTAACCGTTTCGCACATCTGTACTTCGAGTCGTCGAGCGAAGCGGCCGCGTAACGTGTAGTTAGCCCTCTGGGTACAAAAAGTTGACTCTATGATTTTTCCCGATTACCCGAAAAAAATTCCCGATTACCCGAAAAATCCGAAAAATTCGGGAAAAAAAAATTGTCCTTTTCCTGAAAAAAAAATTCTATCGTATTCTCCTAATTAAAAGATTGAAATAGTTGTATGGACATTTTTCGCTATCTGTCACAGATTTCGAGAAAAAAAATAAAATGTGATTTTTTCGGGAAAAAAACTGAAACAGGAATCCTGAAAAAAAAAATATTTTTGGATAGTCCTGCTTCATACCAACATTGCCGTGTATGGAGACCCCTATGCTATCTCGTACTTTCTTTAAGAAAAAAAATTCCTGAAAAAAAAAGTTTCAGTTTTCAGGATTTTTATATTTTTTTCAGATTCTAAACTAAACTCTCTTCCAAAAGTTGTATGGGCACGAAGCTGTCCGACGTATACTTTTCGAGAAAACAGCGTATGACACACAATGTCATCTTCAAAAAATTTGTCATTTTTGTCATTTTTTTTTTTTGGTCCGGATTTGCCTCGTCACCCTGATCAAAATGAGCTATGATACCATGGGGGGTACATAGAGACTTTTTGCTATTCGAGGGCATATCTCCGAGCGCCAGTGGAAAATTGGCATTTTCGGATTTTTCCCCCACTCGACCTCCCCTCTTATATACTTGTGGAAAGTTTCAACCCCCCACCACCCCTCCTTCTGGGAGAACAATTCTGTCAATGAGTCAGTGAGTGAGTCAGTGGTAAGTCCAGCTTTATATAGTATAACTAGGGGGTGGGGTGCGGCCCGCCGGCCGCTTCGCTCGACGACTCGAATTACGGATGTGCGAAACGGTTCGAAGCGATCCGCTCCGCGGCTCGCTTCTTCACCGTTCCGCCCATCCGCAATTCGAGTCGTCGAACGAAGCTGCCGCGTAATGGGTGGTTTAGCGGCTGGGTGAAAGCCCTTTTAGTTGGTTAGCCGACTGGGTACTGGTCGCCGGCTCGCTTCGCTCAACGACTCGAATTGCAGATGTGCGAAACGGTTTGAAGCGATCCGTCTCGCTTCGCTCGACGGCTCGCTTCTTCACCGTTCCGCCCATCTGCAATTCGAGTCGTCGAACGAAGCGGCCGCGTAATGCGTGGTTAGCCGACTGGGTACTGTTCGCCGGCTCGCTTCGCTCGACGACTCGAAGTACAGATGTGGAAACGGTTCGAAGCGATCCGTCTCGCTTCGCTCGACGGCTCGTTTCTAACCGTTTCGCACATCTGTACTTCGAGTCGTCGAGCGAAGCGGCCGCGTAACGTGTAGTTAGCCCTCTGGGTACAAAAAGTTGACTCGATGATTTTTCCCGATTACCCGAAAAATTTCCCGATTACCCGAAAAATCCGAAAAATTTGGGAAAAAAAAATTGTCCTTTTCCAGAAAAAAAAATTCTATCGGATTCTCCTAATTAAAAGATTCAAATAGTTGTAAGGACATTTTTCGCTATCTGTCACCGATTTCGAGAAAAAAAATAAAAATATTTTTTTTCGGGAAAAAAACTGAAACTCAAATCCTGAAAAAAAAATTATTTTCGGATAGTCCTGCTTCATCCTACAATTGCCGTGTATGGAGACCCCCATGCTATCTCGTACTTTCTTTAAGAAAAAAAATTCCTGAAAAATTCCTGAAAAAAAATCCGGACTTTTATAATTTTCTTGGATTCTCCACTAAATTCTCTTCCAAAAGTTGTATGGGCACGAATTTCTCCGACGCATACTTTTCGAGAAAACAGCGTATGACACGAAATGTCATCTTCAAAAAAATTGTCATTTTTGTCATTTTTTTTTTTTGATCCAGATTTGCCTCGTCACTCTGATCAATAATCGCTGTGATACCTGGGGGGGTACATAGTGACTTTTTGATATTCGAGGGCATATCTCCGCGCGCCAGTGGAAATCTGGCATTTTCGGATTTTTCCCCCAGTCATTGGACCACCTAATATACTTGTGGAAAGTTTCAACCCCCCACCACCACTCCTTCTAGGAGAACAATTCTGTCAATACGTGAGTCAGTCAGTCAGTGGTAAGTCCAGCTTTATATAATATAACTAGGGGGTGGGGTGCGGCCCGCCGGCCGCTTCGCTCGACGACTCGAATTACGGATGTGCGAAACGGTTCGAAGCGATCCGCTCCGCGGCTCGCTTCTTCACCGTTCCGCCCATCCGCAATTCGAGTCGTCGAACGAAGCTGCCGCGTAATGGGTGGTGAGGTCGACTGAATGGTTAGCCGACTGGGTACTGTTCGCCGGCTCGCTTCGCTCAACGACTCGAATTGCAGATGTGCGAAACGGTTTGAAGAGACCCGTCTCGCTTCGCTCGACGGTTCGCTTCTTCACCGTTCCGCCCATCTGCAATTCGAGTCGTCGAACGAAGCGGCCGCGTAATGCGTGGTTAGCCGACTGGGTACTGTTCGCCGGCTCGCTTCGCTCGACGACTCGAAGTACAGATGTGGAAACGGTTCGAAGCGATCCGTCTCGCTTCGCTCGACGGCTCGTTTCTAACCGTTTCGCACATCTGTACTTCGAGTCGTCGAGCGAAGCGGCCGCGTAACGTGTAGTTAGCCCTCTGGGTACAAAAAGTTGACTCGATGATTTTTCCCGATTACCCGAAAAAATTTCCCGATTACCCGAAAAATCCGAAAAATTCGGGAAAAAAAAATTGTCCTTTTCCTGAAAAAAAAATTCTATCAGATTCTCCTAATTAAAAGATTCAAATAGTTGTATGGACATTTTTCGCTATCTTTCACTGATTTCGAGAAAAAAAATAAAAACAAAATTTTTCGGGAAAAAAACTGAAACAGGAATCCTGAAAAAAAAAATATTTTCGGATAGTCCTGCTTCATACCAACATTGCCGTGTATGGAGACCCCTATGCTATCTCGTACTTTCTTTAAGAAAAAAAATTCCTGAAAAAAAAAGTTTCAGTTTTCAGGATTTTTATATTTTTTTCAGATTCTAAACTAAATTCTCTTCCAAAAGTTGTATGGGCACGAAGCTGTCCGACGCATACTTTCCGAGAAAATAGCGTATGACACACAATGTCATCTTTGAAAAAATTGTCATTTTTGTCATTTTTTTTTTTTGTTCCGGACTTGCCTCGTCACCTTGATCAAAATGAGCTATGATACCGGGGGGGGTACATAGAGACTTTTTGATATTCGAGGGCATATCTCCGTGCGCCAGTGGAAATCTGGCATTTTCGGATTTTTCCCCCAGTCACTTTTTTATCTACTTTAACCTCCGAAAATTTCACCCCCCCACCCCCACTCCTTCTGGGAGAACAATTCTGTCAATGAGTGAGTGAGTGAGTCAGTGGTAAGTCCAGCTATATATAATATAACTAGGGGGTGGGGTGCGGCCCGCCGGCCGCTTCGCTCGACGACTCGAATTACGGATGTGCGAAACGGTTCGAAGCGATCCGCTCCGCGGCTCGCTTCTTCACCGTTCCGCCCATCCGCAATTCGAGTCGTCGAACGAAGCTGCCGCGTAATGGGTGGTGAGGTCGACTGAATGGTTAGCCGACTGGGTACTGTTCGCCGGCTCGCTTCGCTCAACGACTCGAATTGCAGATGTGCGAAACGGTTTGAAGAGACCCGTCTCGCTTCGCTCGACGGTTCGCTTCTTCACCGTTCCGCCCATCTGCAATTCGAGTCGTCGAACGAAGCGGCCGCGTAATGCGTGGTTAGCCGACTGGGTACTGTTCGCCGGCTCGCTTCGCTCGACGACTCGAAGTACAGATGTGGAAACGGTTCGAAGCGATCCGTCTCGCTTCGCTCGACGGCTCGTTTCTAACCGTTTCGCACATCTGTACTTCGAGTCGTCGAGCGAAGCGGCCGCGTAACGTGTAGTTAGCCCTCTGGGTACAAAAAGTTGACTCGATGATTTTTCCCGATTACCCGAAAAAATTTCCCGATTACCCGAAAAATCCGAAAAATTCGGGAAAAAAAAATTGTCCTTTTCCTGAAAAAAAAATTCTATCAGATTCTCCTAATTAAAAGATTCAAATAGTTGTATGGACATTTTTCGCTATCTTTCACTGATTTCGAGAAAAAAAATAAAAACAAAATTTTTCGGGAAAAAAACTGAAACAGGAATCCTGAAAAAAAAAATATTTTCGGATAGTCCTGCTTCATACCAACATTGCCGTGTATGGAGACCCCTATGCTATCTCGTACTTTCTTTAAGAAAAAAAATTCCTGAAAAAAAAAGTTTCAGTTTTCAGGATTTTTATATTTTTTTCAGATTCTAAACTAAATTCTCTTCCAAAAGTTGTATGGGCACGAAGCTGTCCGACGCATACTTTCCGAGAAAATAGCGTATGACACACAATGTCATCTTTGAAAAAATTGTCATTTTTGTCATTTTTTTTTTTTGTTCCGGACTTGCCTCGTCACCTTGATCAAAATGAGCTATGATACCGGGGGGGGTACATAGAGACTTTTTGATATTCGAGGGCATATCTCCGTGCGCCAGTGGAAATCTGGCATTTTCGGATTTTTCCCCCAGTCACTTTTTTATCTACTTTAACCTCCGAAAATTTCACCCCCCCACCCCCACTCCTTCTGGGAGAACAATTCTGTCAATGAGTGAGTGAGTGAGTCAGTGGTAAGTCCAGCTATATATAATATAACTAGGGGGTGGGGTGCGGCCCGCCGGCCGCTTCGCTCGACGACTCGAATTACGGATGTGCGAAACGGTTCGAAGGTATCCGTCTCGCTTCGCTCGACGGCTCCCTTCTTCACCGTTCCGCCCATCCGCAATTCGAGTCGTCGAACGAAGCTGCCGCGTAATGGGTGGTTGGGCCTTTTGGGTGGTTGAGTTTCCTGAGACAAAGTCGTTTTGGGTACTGTTCGCCGGCTCGCTTCGCTCAACGACTCGAATTGCAGATGTGCGAAACGGTTCGAAGGTATCCGTCTCGCTTCGCTCGTAATGCGTGGTTAGCCGACTGGGTACTGTTCGCCGGCTCGCTTCGCTCGACGACTCGAAGTACAGATGTGGAAACGGTTCGAAGCGATCCGTCTCGCTTCGCTCGACGGCTCGTTTCTAACCGTTTCGCACATCTGTACTTCGAGTCGTCGAGCGAAGCGGCCGCGTAACGTGTAGTTAGCCCTCTGGGTACAAAAAGTTATTGGCAAGTCAGCTTAAGTACCTCGATGATTTTTCCCGATTACCCGAAAAATTTCCCGATTACCCGAAAAATCCGAAAAATTTGGGAAAAAAAATTTGTCCTTTTCCTGAAAAAAAAATTCTATCAGATTCTCCTAATTAAAAGATTCAAATAGTTGTATGGACATTTTTCGCTATCTGTCACCGATTTCGAGAAAAAAAATAAAAACAAATTTTTTCGGGAAAAAAACTGAAACAGGAATCCTGAAAAAAAAAATATTTTCGGATAGTCCTGCTTCATAGCAACATTGCCGTGTATGGAGACCACTATGCTATCTCGTACTTTCTTTAAGAAAAAAAATTCCTGAAAAAAAAAGTTTCAGTTTTCAGGATTTTTATAATTTTGTAGGATTCTCCACTAACACCTCTTCAAAAAGTTCTAACATGTCGAAGCTGTCCGACGCATACTTTTCCCGCAATAAGTCCGTGATACTTTTTATCCCGAGAAAAAAAGTTGACTTTTTGGTCACTTTTTTTTTCAGATTCGGATTTGCCTGGTCACCCTGATCAAAATAAGCTGTAATACCGGGGGGGGTACATAGAGACTTTTTGATATTCGAGGGCATATCTCCGAGCCCCAGTGGAAATCTGGCATTTTCGGATTTTTCCCCCACTCGACCTCCCCTCTAATATACTTGTGAAAAGTTTCAACCCCCCACCACCCCTCCTTCTGGGAGAACAATTCTGTCAATGAATCAGTGAGTGAGTGAGTGAGTGGTAAGTCCAGCTTTATATAGTATAATAACTAGGGGGTGGGGTGCGGCCCGCCGGCCGCTTCGCTCGACGACTCGAATTACGGATGTGCGAAACGGTTCGAAGCGATCCGCTCCGCGGCTCGCTTCTTCACCGTTCCGCCCATCCGCAATTCGAGTCGTCGAACGAAGCTGCCGCGTAATGGGTGGTGAGGTTTTCTGAGACAAAGTTGTTTTGGGTAATGGTCGCCGGCTCGCTTCGCTCAACGACTCGAATTGCAGATGTGCGAAACGGTTTGAAGCGATCCGTCTCGCTTCGCTCGACGGCTCGCTTCTTCACCGTTCCGCCCATCTGCAATTCGAGTCGTCGAACGAAGCGGCCGCGTAATGCGTGGTTAGCCGACTGGGTACTGTTCGCCGGCTCGCTTCGCTCGACGACTCGAAGTACGAAGGGCTCGCTTCGCTCGACGACTCGAAGTACGAAGGTTCGAAGGTATCCGTCTCGCTTCGCTCGACGGCTCCCTTCTTCACCGTTCCGCCCATCCGCAATTCGAGTCGTCGAACGAAGCTGCCGCGTAATGGGTGGTGAGGTCGACTGGGTGGACGTTTTTTTCGGTACAGGTCGCCGGCTCGCTTCGCTCAACGACTCGAATTGCAGATGTGCGAAACGGTTTGAAGCGATCCGTCTCGCTTCGCTCGACGGCTCGCTTCTTCACCGTTCCGCCCATCTGCAATTCGAGTCGTCGAACGAAGCGGCCGCGTAATGCGTGGTTAGCCGACTGGGTACTGTTCGCCGGCTCGCTTCGCTCGACGACTCGAAGTACAGATGTGGAAACGGTTCGAAGCGATCCGTCTCGCTTCGCTCGACGGCTCGTTTCTAACCGTTTCGCACATCTGTACTTCGAGTCGTCGAGCGAAGCGGCCGCGTAACGTGTAGTTAGCCCTCTGGGTACAAAAGGTTATTGGCAAGTCAGCCTCTTGTACCTCGATGATTTTTCCCGATTACCCTAAAAATTGGAAATTTCGGGAAAAAAAAATTGTCCTTTTCCTGAAAAAAAAAATTCTATCGGATTCTCCTAATTAAAAGATTCAAATAGTTGTATGGACATTTTACGCTATCTGTCACCGATTTCGAGAAAAAAAATAAAAACAAATTTTTTCGGGAAAAAAACTGAAACAGGAATCCTGAAAAAAAAAATATTTTCGGATAGTCCTGCTTCATACCAACATTGCCGTGTATGGAGACCCCTATGCTATCTCGTACTTTCTTTAAGAAAAAAAATTCCTGAAAAAAAAAGTTTCAGTTTTCAGGATTTTTATAATTTTCCTGGATTCTAAACTAAATTCTCTACCAAAAGTTGTATGGGCACGAATTTCTCCGACGCATACTTTTCGAGAAAATAGCGCATGACACACAATGTCATCTTCCAAAAATTTGTCATTTTTGTCATTTTTTTTTTTTGGTCCGGACTTGTCTCGTCACCCTGATCAAAATGAGCTATGATACCATGGGGGGTACATAAAGACTTTTTGCTATTTGAGGGCATATCTCCGTGCGCCAGTGGAAATTTGGCATTTTCGGATTTTTCCCCCAGTCACTTTTTTATCTACTTCAACCTCCGAAAATTTCACCCTCCCACCCCCACTCCTTCTGGGAGAACAATTCTGTCAATGAGTGAGTGTGTCAGTCAGTGGTAAGTCCAGCTATATATAATATAACTAGGGGGTGGGGTGCGGCCCGCCGGCCGCTTCGCTCGACGACTCGAATTACGGATGTGCGAAACGGTTCGAAGGTATCCGTCTCGCTTCGCTCGACGGCTCCCTTCTTCACCGTTCCGCCCATCCGCAATTCGAGTCGTCGAACGAAGCTGCCGCGTAATGGGTGGTTAAGTCTTCTGTTACACAAAGTTTTTTGAGTACTGGTCGCCGGCTCGCTTCGCTCAACGACTCGAATTGCAGATGTGCGAAACGGTTTGAAGCGATCCGTCTCGCTTCGCTCGACGGCTCGCTTCTTCACCGTTCCGCCCATCTGCAATTCGAGTCGTCGAACGAAGCGGCCGCGTAATGCGTGGTTAGCCGACTGGGTACTGTTCGCCGGCTCGCTTCGCTCGACGACTCGAAGTACAGATGTGGAAACGGTTCGAAGCGATCCGTCTCGCTTCGCTCGACGGCTCGTTTCTAACCGTTTCGCACATCTGTACTTCGAGTCGTCGAGCGAAGCGGCCGCGTAACGTGTAGTTAGCCCTCTGGGTACAAAAGGTTATTGGCAAGTCAGTCAATGTACCGCGATGGCTATATCTGGATGATCGTATTCCATACAAATTCTGAAAAAAAAAAATTGCAGTTTTCAGGAAAAAAAAATTCTATCGGATTCTCCTAATTAAAAGATTCAAATAGTTGTATGGACATTTTTCGCTATCTGTCACCGATTTCGAGAAAAAAAATAAAATGTTTTTTTTTCAAGAAAAAAACTGAAACAGGAATCCTGAAAAAAAAAATATTTTCGGATAGTCCTGCTTCATACCAACATTGCCGTGTATGGAGACCACTATGCTATCTCGTACTTTCTTTAAGAAAAAAAATTCCTGAAAAAAAAAGTTTCAGTTTTCAGGATTTTTATATTTTTTTCAGATTCTAATCTAAATTCTCTTCCTAAAGTTGTATGGGCACGAAGCTGTCCGACGCATACTTTCCGAGAAAAAAGCGTATGACACACAATGTCATCTTCCAAAAAATTGTCATTTTTGTCATTTTTTTTTTTTGGTCCGGACTTGCCTCGTCACCCTGATCAAAATGAGCTATGATACCGGGGGGGGTACATAGTGACTTTTTGATATTTGAGAGCATATCTCCGAGCGCCAGTGGAAATTTGGCATTTTCGGATTTTTTCCCCGCTCGAATTTTTTTCTATATCCCCCTCCAAAAATTTCGTTTCTCTAACCCTACTCCTTCTGGGAGAACAATTCTGTCAATGTGTCAGTCAGTCAGTCAGTGAGTCAGTGGTAAGTCCAGCTTTATATAATATAACTAGGGGGTGGGGTGCGGCCCGCCGGCCGCTTCGCTCGACGACTCGAATTACGGATGTGCGAAACGGTTCGAAGGTATCCGTCTCGCTTCGCTCGACGGCTCCCTTCTTCACCGTTCCGCCCATCCGCAATTCGAGTCGTCGAACGAAGCTGCCGCGTAATGGGTGGTTTAGCGACTGGGTGAAAGCCCTTTTAGTTAGTTAGCCGACTGGGTACTGGTCGCCGGCTCGCTTCGCTCAACGACTCGAATTGCAGATGTGCGAAACGGTTTGAAGCGATCCGTCTCGCTTCGCTCGACGGCTCGTTTCTTCACCGTTCCGCCCATCTGCAATTCGAGTCGTCGAACGAAGCGGCCGCGTAACGCGTGGTTAGCCGACTGGGTACTGTTCGCCGGCTCGCTTCGCTCGACGACTCGAAGTACAGATGTGGAAACGGTTGGAAGCGATCCGTCTCGCTTCGCTCGACGGCTCGTTTCTAACCGTTTCGCACATCTGTACTTCGAGTCGTCGAGCGAAGCGGCCGCGTAACGTGTAATTAGCCCTCTGGGTACAAAAAGTTATTGGCAAGTCAACATATGTACCTCGATGATTTTTCCCGATTACCCGAAAAAAATCCCGATTTCCCGAAAAACTCAAAAAATTCGGGAAAAAAAAACTGTCCTTTTTCTGAAAAAAAAATTCTATCGGATTCTCCTAATTAAAAGATTTAAATAATTGTATGGACATTTTTCGCTATCTGTCACCGATTTCGAGAAAAAAAATAAAATGTGATTTTTTCGGGAAAAAAACTGAAACAGGAATCCTGAAAAAAAAAATATTTTCGGATAGTCCTGCTTCATAGCAACATTGCCGTGTATGGAGACCCCCATGCTATCTCGTACTTTCTTTAAGAAAAAAAAATCCTGAAAAAAAAAGGTTCAGTTTTCAGGATTTTTATAATTTTCCTAGATTCTAAACTAAATTCTCTTCCAAAAGTTGTATGGGCACGAAGCTGTCCGACGCATACTTTTGCCGCAATGAGTCCGTGATACTTTTTATCCCGAGAAAAAAAGTTGACTTTTTGGTCACTTTTTTTTTCAGATTCGGATTTGCCTGGTCACCCTGATCAATAATCGCTGTGATACCTGGGGGGGTACATAGAGACTTTTTGATATTCGAGAGCATATCTCCGAGCCCCAGTGGAAATCTGGCATTTTCGGATTTTTCCCCCGCTCGAATTTTTATCTATACCCCCCCCCAAAAATCAGTCGGCGGGAAAAATTTTCGGGTAATCGGGAAAAATCATCGAGGTACTTAAGCTGACTTGCCAATAACCTTTTGTACCCAGAGGGCTAACTACACGTTACGCGGCCGCTTCGCTCGACGACTCGAAGTACAGATGTGCGAAACGGTTAGAAACGAGCCGTCGAGCGAAGCGAGACGGATCGCTTCGAACCGTTTCCACATCTGTACTTCGAGTCGTCGAGCGAAGCGAGCCGGCGAACAGTACCCAGTCGGCTAACCACGCATTACGCGGCCGCTTCGTTCGACGACTCGAATTGCAGATGGGCGGAACGGTGAAGAAGCGAGCCGTCGAGCGAAGCGAGACGGATCGCTTCAAACCGTTTCGCACATCTGCAATTCGAGTCGTTGAGCGAAGCGAGCCGGCGACCTGTACCGAAAAACACGTCCACCCAGTCGACCTCACCACCCATTACGCGGCAGCTTCGTTCGACGACTCGAATTGCGGATGGGCGGAACGGTGAAGAAGGGAGCCGTCGAGCGAAGCGAGACGGATCGCTTCAAACCGTTTCGCACATCTGCAATTCGAGTCGTTGAGCGAAGCGAGCCGGTGACCAGTACTCAAAAAACTTTGTGTAACAGGAGACTTAACCACCCAAAAGGCCCAACCACCCATTACGCGGCAGCTTCGTTCGACGACTCGAATTGCGGATGGGCGGAACGGTGAAGAAGGGAGCCGTCGAGCGAAGCGAGACGGATCGCTTCAAACCGTTTCGCACATCTGCAATTCGAGTCGTTGAGCGAAGCGAGCCGGTGACCAGTACTCAAAAAACTTTGTGTAACAGGAGACTTAACCACCCAAAAGGCCCAACCACCCATTACGCGGCAGCTTCGTTCGACGACTCGAATTGCGGATGGGCGGAACGGTGAAGAAGGGAGCCGTCGAGCGAAGCGAGACGGATCGCTTCAAACCGTTTCGCACATCTGCAATTCGAGTCGTTGAGCGAAGCGAGCCGGTGACCAGTACTCAAAAAACTTTGTGTAACAGGAGACTTAACCACCCAAAAGGCCCAACCACCCATTACGCGGCAGCTTCGTTCGACGACTCGAATTGCGGATGGGCGGAACGGTGAAGAAGCGAGCCGCGGAGCGGATCGCTTCGAACCGTTTCGCACATCCGTAATTCGAGTCGTCGAGCGAAGCGGCCGGCGGGCCGCACCCCACCCCCTAGTTATTATATTATATAAAGCTGGACTTACCACTGATTGACTGACTGACATATTGACAGAATTGTTCTCCTAGAAAGAGTTGAGCTACGGGGTTGAAACTTTTGGGGGGGGGTATTGAAAAAAATTCGAGCGGGGGAAAAATCCGAAAATGCCAAATTTCCACTGGCGCTCGGAGATATGCCCTCGGCGTCGAAAAATTAACGTTATAAGGCATCGGTTATCTGGGCTCATTTTGTAGGTATCGACGAGGCAGATACGGTGCCACTTTGATTTTTGCAAAAATCGCGAAAATTTTTGCTTATGATAAAATTTTTGATATTTTTTTAAAAATAGAAGGACTCATCCGGGATTTTTGCAACCTTAGAACGATTCGTAGACAATTTTCAAGCCATTATGTGGGTATTTTTTTTTTTGCGAAAATCGCGAAAATTTTTTTTTTTTTCGCCATTTTTTTTTTTTCTCAAAAATGGTAACTCCTACCGGGGTGGTCGCCATACACGGCAATGTTTAGAAAAAATCGGGCTATCTGATGAAATTTTTTTTTTTTCAAAAATCGCGAAAATTTTTTCGGCTCGGCAATATTTGACCGAAATCTATTTTTTTTTTTTTAAAAAAAACGGCGCATCTGGGATTTTTGCTGTCATACAATTTTTTTTAGAGAATCGGCCAGCGGTATAGATGAGATTTTTTTTTTTGCAAAAATCGCGAAAATTTTTTTATTAATTTTTTTTCTCAAAAACGGTAACATTTTTGGTAGTGGTCTCCTTACACGGCAATTTTCGGGTGATGAAGAGCTATCCAAATCCGTTTTTGTTTTTTCAAAAATCGCAAAAAATTTTTTTTTTTTTTATCTCGAAACTGCTGCGAGCAAAGCGAGCTGGGTCGCGAGCGGAGCGAGCGAATAGTCACTTTTGAGCGCAGCTCCAGCGAGCGAGCGAAGCGAGCGAGTTATTCGCGCCGTCGAGCGAAGCGAGGAGGCGTCGAATAACCGCCGTTGAGCGAAGCGAAAACGGCGAAAATCAACTAAATTCAGTACTGATCGTCTAGGTACACGAACAAACTTGCATATAACCTTTTTTTGTATAGAAATGCACCTTACCGATAAGTTTCTTCCAATAAAGTCAAACCAAGCAAAGCGACAAGTCATTTTAATACTAAGAGTCGAATCGGAGGGGGTACCCCGACGATTCGGTTCGTAGTATTAAAATAGACTTGTCGCTTTGCTTGGTTTGACTTTATTGGAAGAAACTTATCGGCGACACTCTAGAGCGAGCGCAGCGAGCTCCATCGAGCGAGCGGAGCGAGCGAGTGATTCGCGTTGACGAGCGGAGCGAGGCGGCGACGAATCATGCCGACGAGCGAAGCGAGGCGGCCCAATACAATTCATTTTACCCGTCTCAGATCGAAAAAAAACTACAAGAATCAACCATTTTGCCTAACAAGGCACTCTATCAAAAAAAAAAAAAAAAATTGTGGCAAACCAAGCGAAGCGACAGGCGAAGCAACTAACCCTCCGCGCCCCATGGGGGCGTGGCACCGAGCACCCTCTAGTTATATTATATAAAGCTAGACTTACCACTGATTCACTCACTCACTCACTCACTCACTCACTCACTCACTCATTGACAGAATTGTTCTCCCAGAAGGAGTAGGGCTAGAGTAACCAAATTTTCGGAGGGGGGTATAGAGTTCAGGTCGAGTGGGGGAAAAATCCGAAAATGCCAAATTTCCACTGGGGCTCGGAGATATGCCCTCGAATATCAAAAAGTCTCTATGTACCCCCCCAGGTATCACAGCTTATTTTGATCAGGGTGACCAGGCAAATCCGAATCTGAAAAAAAAAGTGACCAAAAAGTCAACTTTTTTTCTCGGGATAAAAAGTATCACGGACTTATTGCGGGAAAAGTATGCGTCGGACAGCTTCGACATGTTAGAACTTTTTGAAGAGGTGTTAGTGGAGAATCCTACAAAATTATAAAAATCCTGAAAACTGAAACTTTTTTTTTCAGGAATTTTTTTTCTTAAAGAAAGTACGAGATAGCATAGGGGTCTCCATACACGGCAATGTTGCTATGAAGCAGGACTATCCGAAAATATTTTTTTTTTCAGGATTCCTGTTTCAGTTTTTTTTCCGAAAAAAACACATTTTATTTTTTTTCTCGAAATCGGTGACAGATAGCAAAAAATGTCCCTACAACTATTTGAATCTTTTAATTAGGAGAATCCCATAGATTTTTTTTTTTCCTGAAAACTTCAATTTTTTTTTTTTCAGAATTTGTATGGAATACGATCATCCAGATATAGCTATCGCGGTACATTGACTGACTTGCCAATAACCTTTTGTACCCAGAGGGCTAACTACACGTTACGCGGCCGCTTCGCTCGACGACTCGAAGTACAGATGTGCGAAACGGTTAGAAACGAGCCGTCAAAAGGTTTTTTAAATAAACGTTTCGAAATTATTATAATCTATAGTTTTTTCTCTTATATATACTTATACAAATTATACTTCTTGTATTCCTTTAAATTAAATCTCTAAATAAGATTTATTACAGACGATTTAAGTAGGTATACAATCTAATTTACCATACCAATGTGAAATGTATATAAGCAAACCGTGTAACCGTGATTTAAGTATACAAAAAACTTGAGAACTCTTTATATATACCTATTGAAATAGATACCCACATAAATACTTTACAAATAATACTTCTTCCTAATTATCCCTTTAATTTACATCTCTATATAAGATTTGTTAGAGATGATTTAAATATACAAACAACTTGGAACTTTCTTTTTTCATTTACATAATGTGTATGTTACACATGTTATAATAAATATGTGCTAGGTACCTATATGATAACAGTTTTTTTTTTATACAATGTTAAGAATAAAATAACATAATTGAAATTCCCAATGGAGTATTAATTAAAAACTAATCTTAAAACTAAACTTATTTAGTTTTAGTAGCCAAATAATACTCCTTCTTGTATTACTTAAAATACATCTCTAAATATGACTTTAGAAAAGATTTAAGTATCTATACAAGAAACTTGGGAACTTCTTATAAGTATTTATTTAATCTACAATGAACCACAATAATTATATAAAAGGTTTTTTAAATCAACGTTTCGAAATTATATAAGATTTGTTAGAGATGATTCAAGTATACAAACAACTTGGAACTTTCTTTTTTCATTTACATAATGTGTATGTTACACATGTTATAATAAATATGTGCTAGGTACCTATATGATAACAGTTTTTTTTATACAATGTTAAGAATAAAATAACATAATAGAAATTCCCAATGGAGTATTAATTAAAAACTAATCTTAAAACTAAACTTATTTAGTTTTAGTAGCCAAATAATACTCCTTCTTGTATTACTTAAAATACATCTCTAAATATGACTTTAGAAAAGATTTAAGTATCTATACAAGAAACTTGGGAACTTCTTA
This sequence comes from Monopis laevigella, assembly GCA_947458855.1. Classification (NCBI taxonomy): domain Eukaryota; kingdom Metazoa; phylum Arthropoda; class Insecta; order Lepidoptera; family Tineidae; genus Monopis; species Monopis laevigella. The sequence goes on from OX381577.1 coordinate 1,009,771, forward strand.
TAAGTATTTATTTAATCTACAATGAACCACAATAATTATATAAAAGGTTTTTTAAATCAACGTTTCGAAATTATATAAGATTTGTTAGAGATGATTCAAGTATACAAACAACTTGGAACTTTCTTTTTTCATTTACATAATGTGTATGTTACACATGTTATAATAAATATGTGCTAGGTACCTATATGATAACAGTTTTTTTTTATACAATGTTAAGAATAAAATAACATAATAGAAATTCAACAGTTTTTTTTTACCAATTGTAATGTTCGCCCCCCACACCATGTAAATAATTAGAGCCTGTAAAAGACTGAAGACCTCCGTCGCCGCTATGAGATAATCATAGAACCTTATATCTAATAAAAGTAAATAAATTTAAGCCATGTAATCGTCTAGTTTAACCCTTTTACGTTGTGTATTTTAATCCATTTCAGTAACCCATAATTCTTTTAGAGGTAGAATTAATATTACGATTGGTAAACTTTATAAAGTATGTTTGTATGACATAAATACACTGTATACAATAATCAACACATTTTAATTTACTACATTCCATATCGTAAAGATATATAGAAAATATTTTAAGGAGGCAGGAAAGTATTTTCTACCTATAGGTATCTACTTCGAGTGTGAATCCAGTCATTAACAATAAAATAAAAGTTGAGCACGAAAAAGTTATGTTTTGTATAATAAGTTCGTTAGATATCAGCAAAATAATAAGTCTCTAATACTAAAATTTTTATTTTTACAAATATTTGTCGAAACTACTTACTTACCTAGCATAACAACCAACTTTATGACCCCTACAATAACTCGTCGAAACATGTTTTATCTGCAAAATAGGTAGGTAAGAGCGCTTTCAAATACTTTAGGTGTAAAAAAAACTTTGCACTATGGAAAAACCCCAACCCGTTCCCACGTTCGCACAGGCTTTATGAGTACATTTTTTTTTCAAAGTTTTATTAGCTTGCTTTTAAAATACTGTATGTCAAAGGGTGCCGACAGTAACAAAGTTCCGAAGAAGCAAATCATTTTTTTAGCAAAGTTTTATGACTTTGTTATTGAAATTTGGCTGAGATTCCAAGAAATAAATAGTAACTACACCATTTAGACACGTACACCTACATCGAGCCGAAATCCAGAAATTATTTTATATGTAAATTTGTAGTAAAATGGTAAAATGCAAAATAGATAAATATATAAATCTTACCATTAATCTTTGTCATAAAGATCATGCCATACAAACTTCCACTCAGACATTCTTACAAAATATTAACTGCCAAATATTCTCTAATAAAAGTACGTTTGATCACCAGCCTAGAATCCACTAATCTACATACCCCTATTAAAATAATTTACTAACAATCTCCAGTAAATGTTGAATAACTAACTACACCAATCCAAACGCAGCGTATCAACTGTCCTAAACTATATTCTAACTATTATAAAGTAGTAAGTTAAAAGACTGCTAGTAAAATAGGAAATTAAACAATCAGTATATATTCCTTTAATCATCATCGCCAAACCTGCTTTACTATATATACTATAAAACAAAATTTAGTTACCCTATTTTCTACATAATGATTCCTACTGACAACTACATAAACTCCTCGCCCCCATGTTTTTAAAACTTTACGCACCCATACTTTAAATTACCAATGTAATAATTAATTCTTTAAAAACCTCTTTCCATTTTTCACGAACAACAATTGTAGGCAAATGTGCCTAATTAGATATTTATTTGATTATATGAATTATCTCAATAAAAGTTCCTAAAACCAATAATTCCAATGATATGTATAATTTGTTAATAATAGTAATACATTAATCCTGGTCACGGCACCAAATGATAACAGTTTTTTTTTATACAATGTTAAGAATAAAATAACATAATAGAAATTCCCAATGGAGTATTAATTAAAAACTAATCTTAAAACTAAACTTATTTAGTTTTAGTAGTCAAATAATACTCCTTCTTGTATTACTTAAAATACATCTCTAAATATGACTTTAGAAAAGATTTAAGTATCTATACAAGAAACTTGGGAACTTCTTATGTTTATTTAATCTAAAATGAACCACAATATTTATGTAAAAGGTTTTATAAATCAACATTTTGAAATTATTATAATCTATAGTTTTTTCTCTTATATATAATACCTATTTATACAAATTATATTTCTTGTATACCTTTAAATTGAATCTCTAAATAAGATTTATTACAGATGATTTAAGTAGTATGGTATACAATCTAATTTACCAAACATATGTTAGTAGCCATCACGTCACAGTGAAATGTATATAAGCAAACCGTGTAACGCGCCGCACACATCTTTATAACTCACAGTTACGAGTAATGAGCATACACTTCTTTATATAAAAAATACTGCGTTTTCGCAATATCGTTTGAATAAAAATATATTTCGAATAGCTTTGTTGAGCGTAGTTAATTAATAATTAACCCTTATGAACGCTATATAAAGTTCAGATAGGAATTTTATGGAACTTAATCGAGTTCTTTCTGTAAAATAAACGCGTATCATTCTTAGTCTCATGTTGTTCTAAAAAAATCGATAACGTGCATCATATAATCTAATTAACCAAACCAATGCCCGGATATGGGGTCTCTTAATAGTCGTGTCAGTGTTAAATTTCTTATACAAATGAAAAGGTTACTCTTTGGCCTGATGTGATAGATTGGATTTCATTAAGTTGATTCCAATACATTTCTTGGTACAAATTATATGGTACTTAAATCAAAGTTCTTTTTGTTAATATGGTAACTAATGTATGGCGTCCATATACTTTACTTTCATATATCGGGGACCGCCTGTGAAGGAGTTTGGTAAGTAAACCTTGCCCGGCACGAAACCTTCACCTCGTATCGTCTCATCGTTAGCGATGGCGACACTTCTTCGCACTTCTTCGATAGATGCAGTTCTAAACGCTGTAGCGGAGCTTTGGTTTTGTAAACTATTCATATAACGCAAGCGTTCCTCGGATATTCTGCAATACATATCCACCAGCTCTCTTCTAAATTCTAAATCTCTATATTGACCAATAAGAATTGAAATTTTACTAAGTTGAGCCGTTTTGTTCCTATTTTGCTTGTTATATACTTTACTTTCGTATATTGTGGACATGTAAGCCAATGTTGATACAACTTTTATGGTACTTAAATCAAAGTTCTTTATGTATAAGATATGCTATATACCTAATCTGTTGACTAATGCGATGGTGTCCATATACTTTACTTTCGTATATTGTGGACATGTAAGCCAATGTTGATACAACTTTTATGGTACTTAAATCAAAGTTCTTTATGTATAAGATATGCTATATACCTAATCTGTTGACTAATGCGATGGTGTCCATATACTTTACTTTCGTATATTGTGGACATGTAAGCCAATGTTAATACAAATTGCATAGTACTTAAATCAAAGTTCTTTATGTACAAGATATGTTATTATACCTAATCTGTGTCCATATACCGACTATACTTTTGTATATTGTATACACGAAGCCAAATTATGTTATTTTTACTTAATCTGTTAACTAATGCGATGGCTGGATATATAAACCAGCCATTATTCTGAAACTCTGCCTAACACATTTTAATATGAATCAACTTATTTTCTGTTTTGTCCCAGCTTTTAGAATACCAACCGCCACTGACTTCGGGATATAGTTCATCTTTCATTCTGTGCGGTCATGCTTTACACTGCGACGTTCATCATCTCTCTATACAAACACACCATTCTACATGTCTCGCTATTTCACACCAATCTCCACTCCACAGGCAGCCAATCCATCGCTCAGTAGTACATTAATTCTAAGAACGCTTCACTCTAACCTCTCGTGCCATGTCGTCACCTTTCGCTTCCCCAACCAACAGCTCATCATCCAGTGCATTTAACCAACCAACGCACCACTCACACGGCCTTTGCGACCTCTCTCTCTCCAGTCTCCATTCATCGGTCGCCCGTTCATCGCCCAGTACATGCGCCCAGCGAACATCCCACTCTCCCGTCCTCCATTCCGTGTGGTGTCGGTCGTCGCCTCACTAATTAGCAATCCATTAGCCAATACATTCATCCGACAAATGCTTCAAACACACATCCCTTGCGTGCGTCACCGATCCCCACTTCACCGGTAGATCAGATTCACACTCCCGAGTACATCCATCCTACGAATGTTCTACCCACACCTCCGCCGCCTTCGGCCACCCTTATCCATTCACTGACGATTAGAGTTCGCCATTCCAACGACGCCTTCACACAAATATACATTGCCCAGCATAAACCCCCAACTCAGTAAACATTTAGCGAAACTTCACCTAATGATTAATGTTTGATGGAGTCAAAACATTTCCAAGATATGCACAATATCGCTATCGCATATTTAACTATAGTCCTGTAGTAAGTGTAATGTATGCCGAGTGTAAAATAAATAATATTAAGCTAAAAAAAAACGCAAGGCAATAGCCATGTCGACATTTGATACTTAAAACTACTTAAATCTATACTGCCAACCGAAACAATAGAGGTGAATAATTTAACTTTTCAGGTAGCAGCTCTTATTGATGGACACCATTCATGGACTTTGCACTACTTTTTCCTAATCAGCTGATCTATTATAATATTTTTCGCGTGCGGTTTACCGTTGATCAATCGGTCTTTATGTACGAGGATTTTGATACTTTTACTGTTGCGAACGCGGCCAAGGGCAACGTATAATTGCCCGTGGCTGAACACATCGGACCTCAAATCTACGCCTACCCTGCTAATGGTCTGACCCTGGCTCTTGTGTACGGTCATGGCGTAGCAATTTTGTAAAGGAAATTGACGCCGCAACATTTCCAACGGACTTCTTGGATCTATGGGGGCCTTGAACAATATTCGCGGGATCAAATATTCTTCAGAGCCCCCCGGTTTACGCACGGCAATCAAACGCGGGGAAACCCTCACGATGATCACCTTGGTGCCGTTCACCAAGCCGTCCGCGAAGCTGAGGTTGCGTGTGATCATACACAAGGCACTTTCTTTTAAATGCAAGTCGTGGTCGGGTACACCTTGCGGTTGTATCCTATTCAATGTGTCAGGGCCCAAAAATATTTCATCTGGATTCTCACAATCCACTCTATCGTTAGAATAAAAATGTAACAATTGGCCGGGTAATCTACTTAAAATGATATTATTAATCTCTCGGGCTGCGTCGTTGCGTGTAGTTAATATAGCCCTATGTGCGCATACATCGGAATCATCGATCACATCAGCCGGAAACACAAAGTCTATCAATTGATCAAGTTCCGTCACGAATGGTATGGAACTTAGATCGATTAAATCCCTTGCATTTCTGTCTGTAGAAGATGGTAAAGAGGGCAATTGATTTGAACCTAATTTCAACAAAAAGGTTGCAAAGTCAACGTCCTCTTTACTTCTCTGCGATGTCATCAGTGAAAACGATTTCAGTTTTTGCCACATAGGCGACGATTTTAATGAAGCATAAAATATGTCACTATGGTTATTCGCGAATGGTACTACCGGTGGGATTTGTCGGAAATCCCCCGCAAAAATAATTACTTTCCCGCCAAAAATTACGTCTGACTGCATTAAATCACGCAAAGACCTATCGAGCAAATGGATGTAATACTTATGGGCCATAGGCGCTTCGTCGTAAATGATTACTTTCGAATTGCTAATCAGCTGAGCTCTTTGAGATCCGTTCGTGATACCCCAGTAACCGAGGTCGTCCACAGTATTTAACGGCAATTTAAACATTGTATGAGCGGTTGTACCGCCTTCATAGTTCTGCGCAGCGATGGCAGAGGTAGCTGTGCACAACACGACACCTTTTAAATCCGCGCGCACGTGAGCAGCTATGACATTTAACAATAAAGTTTTACCAGTGCCAGCGGGGCCATCTATAAAAATAGCTGTGTCACGTGAAGTGCCGCCCATGCACAAATTGTGAACGTAATCATAAATAACTCGCTGCTCAGAAGATAACTTCGGTAGCCACTCCGCGACGAAACTTTGCAACGAACTAAAACTATAACCCACGAGTTCCCGGCCTAACTCGGTGGTGTCGTCTACTACCGTCGGTAAACCGCATTGATCGACAGAAGACCCGTGCTTCTGGAGCATTCTGTTGATTTCGATCAACCCTAAAGTTGCAGCTCTATCAATGTTGTTCGGTAACCTGTTTAAGAAATCCTCACACAATTGATTTTTAAAAGTGCCCCAAAGTGAAGCTACTGGGGCACTATTCAAAGCCAGAAGTACGAAAAACCTACGAAGGCGTGGTCCTGTAAAAAAAGTAGAGGCTTCCGACATAGCCTTTTCGTACTCGACTTCGTCGTCCGCGAGACCTACGAACTTAGCAGCATCCTGAAAAGTGTTGCAATTCGGACCACCCAGATTTAATAGATCCCCGTAACTACGACAGGGGTAAGAATTTAATAATAATCTAAGATAAAATTGTTCACCTCTATTGGGCGCGACCCAAAATAGACGCGCCACGAGCTCACCCCGTTGCCGCTTAGTTACGAATTTACCGTTAGTGGTCGGGAAAGATACTGATTTTGGCTGTTTATTGTGTATTAAATATTTTTCAAAAAAATCTAAATAACTAAGCCGATCGAATTCGTCACCAACGGGGCGGTTAAAATATGTGATCAAATCGGAAGTATTACGCGTCGCGGCCTCTTCTTCAGCGCCGGGCTTGAAATAAACCGACTGCTGGTTAGCTAAATGGACGGCTAACTGTTTCACCGTCGGTTCCCGAGCGGTAACGTCGAACTCCATAGTCCTCCAGGCGGCGTCACTGGAGCCTATGTAACGTTTAGTCACGTACTGTTCAATTTCATTATTTTTATGACTGTCGGCTACAACGGCGACGCGCGATTCGTCCGGACCCTTAGTCATATATTTGAACAGATACTTGACTATGGTGCGTTGTGAAGCAACTTCCAGGTTTATATGAGCATCGTATTTGAGCAGAAGAGCGGCATTATAGGGGACGACCCAAAGATCGCTAACGGTCACGTCGCGATTACGATGCTTGATGGTGCCGGTGTTGTTGGCGTCGCGACGCAAGTTAACGAATCCTCTGTCGTCGCAAAAAGTAGTATCAGTCGCGCGTTTTGGAAAAAATTTCGAACATTTACTTTTGACGCTGTCCCAGCAAGGTAAATTGGTTCTGTGCGGTGGGCCGCAGGGACCGTGGATCATGTGATCCAACACCGCCTTCCTCAATTTACCTTGAGCCTCCGTGGCAGCAGGAATATCGGCTCTAACAAATTTATCGATATCTACGTTTTGCACGGGGCCGCCTCCGTGTATCCGTATGCAGATGTGAGCGTGCGGTAGTCCGCGTTTTTGGAACTCGATAACGTGCATCATATAATCTAGTTTACCAAACCAATGCCCGGATCTGATGTCTCTTAATAGTTGTGTAAGTCTTAAATTAAATGCTCGGACACAAATGAGAGGGTTTACTCTTTGGCCTCGTGGGATGGACTGTTGTATTTCCGGCCATTTAGGGTTACATGTGAATGTTAAAAAATATGTCGGTGTACCTAATCTGTTGACTAATGCGATGGCGTCCATATACTTTACTTTCATATATCGGGGACCGCCTGTGAAGGAATTTGGTAAGTAAACCTTGCCCGGCACGAAACCTTCACCTTGTATCGTCTCATCGTTAGCGATGGCGACACTTCTTCGCACTTCTTCCATCGGTGCAGTTCTAAACGCTGTAGCGGAGCTTTGGTTTTGTAAACTATTCATATAACGCAAGCGTTCCTCGGATATTCTGCAATACATATCCACCAGCCACTCTTCTGAGAGCCTACCTATTTCCGAAAATCGACGTTCCGATAACAACAAACACCTAACATATTTAACCTGAGTCAGCTTATTTCCCATTTTGTCCGACTTATCTGGATACCAACCGCCGTTGCCTTCTGGATATAATAACGGATATTGGAAGCTTTCGTACAAATCGTGCATGATATCTACAGTATGAGGTTTTTTATCGCCCACTTTCCACACGGCAATACAACGACGCGAAAAGGGTTCCCTCTCTGTACTAATAATGGCCGCTATTTCATTCCCTATGGGTAAGTCCCCTAAAATATTGCCGTGGGTCGCGCGTGTGGTTCTTTCAAATTTAATAAAAGCGTCGTCTGAGGGTTCTTGGCTGAGCAACTTGAAACACTTTATGAACGGATTCACCTCGTGCAGAAAACGCGATATACTACGAGTTACTGTAGTATCAAGACTTCTACCGAGGGCCCGTTGCTCGCGTTCATTCGGGTCGTTAATATACGATATTAAATTGTTTTCTGTTTTATCGTAGGCCAAATCAAATACGCGGTGATAAATACGACCCTGAATCTTCAGAAAGGACAATCCGGCTGGTTGTTGATACCCGTGGGATACTCCGAGAGCGCTGAAGGAGAAGAGGTTGTTGTACGCTCGCGGTCTGTTAACAAAGGAGGGCGACGAATAAAAAGCCTCTGTTAAGGGTGCAAAGTTCTGAACGTTGTACGAATTCGATCCGCAACACCATTTTACGCGACCGCGTTCCTCTTGAAATAAACGCGCGCGACAGTGAGGACATACGAAGGTATCGGGGGACAGCAAGGACGGTTTTTTTAAACAAAATGGTGTTAATTCATCTAATTCTAAATCTCTATATTGACCAATAAGAGTTGAAATTTTACTGATTTGAGCCGCTTTGTTCCTATTTTGTGTATTATACCGATCTACCGCGTTTTTATTTACGTCGGGGTGCTGCCCGGAATATCTACGTACCGCGTCGCGATGCACATCTGGGTTATCAAGTGAATATTTTTTGACGGCGTCGCGATTAACTTGCGGGTTTTTTTTAGAATAGTTCGTAACGGCGTCGCGATGAACTTCCGGGTTCCTTCGAGTATAGTTCTGAACGTCGTCGAGATGAGCTTCCGGATGATTTTGTTTATATTTTCTAACGGCTTCGCGATTAACTTGTGGATTTTTAATGTTATATTTCAAAACCGCTTCCAGATGTGCATTTTGTTTTGTCGGTTTCACGCCACGTTTGACTTTTTTGGGTCGGCCCCTTTTAAAGTGCGGTTCCTCAATTTCATCTACCGGCAATTCAGAAAACATATTTATTAGGCGAACAACTGGTACCAAAACTTCTAATTTGAAATCGGCAACGCGATTTACTACAACCACAGGTTTTTGTAATGTTAGTCTAGGGTCTCTTTGATGCGGAAATGGAACTGAATTAACTGTGGTCGTAGTCCTATTGCGGTTACCGAACACAGAAAAATTAGTATTTATCACGGATATTTTGTGAATTGAATACTGAGTCCCATCGTTAACGTGCCGGGCGAATAATAATTTTGCCAGGGTACTCAGACTATTGCATTTAAACAAACGCGCTCGACCGAATTCGTTGGCTGAAGGCCTGCCGTGAACATCTACAGCGTGACTATTGAAGAGAAAGTAATTATTAAGGTGCCTCCAGAATGACACGGTGTACGATTGACCGGTGAATATAATGCTATCCGTGATATCATTATATTCCGCGTCGTTAAGAATCTGGCCTAACGTTAATCGCAAACTCAATAATTTAGCATCCCTATCCTCCGGGCACGCTGGAAATAAACCGTTATTTAACCAGTTGTCGCTCAAAGGTTCAACTACAGCCAAACAATCCCCGACGCGAATCTCGGTCGGCAGTTCTTCCGGATTCAAAAAAATTTGCCCCTCCGGAAGCGAGGGTTTTAAGGCAGAGTAGAGAGAGTCTCCACTCTGTAAGATGGTGTCGATATCTTCAGTCGTGAAGATATCTCTCTCCCTATGTACGGAGTACACGGCCGCGCATGCCGACATGGCTACGCACTGAGCGTTGTTACCTGAGTATTTGGTATCCCCCTGATGGGAGGTACCTAAAACAAAGAAAATACCAATTTGTATCTAAACAGTCTATAATTCGTTAAAGATAACTAAGTCAACGGCTTAGAGGGAACAAAATACCTTACTCGGCTGTGCGTTTTATTTAAATACCTATACACCATCCTACCAAAAAAAGACATTTCCTTCTGTATAGTGTAGGTAGGTACGTTAAAACTTTTGTTAAGAAAATCCTAAAACACAAACACCCCCTGTGTATCTGAGCTCCCCCTGTGAGTAGGTATATTATCTACCTACATATTAAGCTAGATAAGCTAATAGCTATTTAACAAAAATAAACACATTTACCGACCCAATAGTATGCTCGCGTATACATGTATACAGACAGACAGACATAGTTCTAAAAAAAAAAATATTATTCTATAGCCTATTTAAAATTCAGCTTCCCAATTTTTTTTTTATCAACAAAAAACAGTGAAAATTTATTCCGAAAACCTACTTTTTAAATGCACACAATCATGTTTATCGTTGCCCGTTTCGTAACCGCATCATTTAGCCGGCATAGTGAGGGTGACCAATATTGTTAAATAGCTATTATTCAGGTACACGCAGATACAGAGTCATAAGTTTCGCTCCAATAACAGTAAAGTACCTATAATGACGAAGAGACATCTTTGTAGGAGCATGGGCGTAGACACGGTGGGGCGCTTGCCCCACCATGGCTCTGACCTGTAAGTTACCTAATCAAACCTAAAAAACTTAATTATCTAGCTAACACAATACTTAATTTTCGTAAGAAACTTCACAGTGGTTAGTCGACACAAAATAATGCAAACAAAAACAAAAAGCGGCGCGCGCGCGCACCCCGAGTCCGTGGGTGGGTGGCTACGCCCATGGGTAGGAGGTACCTACCTACTTTATAAACATTTACAACAAAAAAAAAGTATAAAATATTTAAAAAAAAAATGTTGTAAATATGAATTGAAATATCACACACAAAATATATTTACTCTCCTAGTTATTATTAATATATAATAATACAAACACCAATATTATAATATGTTACAAAAAGTAAGATCAAAAGTCATGACTTTGCACGTCTGCTTACCATCAGGTTGATACCAAGTCACATGCAGTGCTCCAATAAAAATAAAGGTAAGTAAGTATCTTGCTCATGCTGTGTCGCTGATGACGCGTCGGTGTCCGCTGGCCAGCCCGAGCGGCGACGACGCGCGGCGCGTGCGACCGCGTATAGTGGTTACAAACAAAAACGCTATAATATATAACTACATGCATATTGATGGATCCACCAGCGCCGACCGTCAGACGGTCTTTATAATATTTAGCAAGTCAACCCCAACCCCATTCATGGATTTTGTAGGTCTGCTTACAGACCTACATGAGGTAGGCTTAAAATTACAAAGCACGCTTATTTCACACAATATTTGCTCACATCAATCATCTTTCCAAAAAATCTACCTACTTATATGGTGATACCTAAGTACATTAAAAAATAACTCACCCGAAGCGGCGCACTGGATGCCTTCTCTCTGCATGCTGGTCACGGGGGTCGTCGGCTGGGTCATCTCGTCTCTGTCGGAAAATAAATATATTGTAAATTCACATTCATAACATTACATTAAAAAAAACAATTGAAACGGGCAGTTTCCACGAGGCAGCACCACGCCCAGTAGGTATCGACTTTTGAAAATCACTTTAAAATACTATAAATATCACTAATTAAAGGCACATCTAAATCTAAACTGACTTTCCTGTACATATAATACAACATTAGAAACGTAAGTATTGAAGAAAAAGAAACGTTTAGAAAAAAAGTATTAAAACAATTACCAAACAAGAACCTACCTGTAATGAGTTGAGAAGGTCAATGAGGCCCGGCCGGCGGCGCAAGCGACTCCCGGTGCCAGCGGGGCGCGGGGTTCGCCTCGTCCTAGTGATGCGAGCGTAGGGTTGGCAACTATGATGTCTTTTTAAGTAGGCAAACATAATGTACCGTTATAAAATAAACTTATAATTAAACTTGAGATTTATACAAATAAATATATCTATAAACAAATAAATCGTTAATCAGCCATATTATGAGTGTTTTTATTTTACGCATTACAGTTTGATTGAAAATTTGAGGCCTTTTTGAGTAGGTAATAAGACTTAATAAGTTTTCAATAATAGGTCAAAAGTAGTTACGCATACTTTATTTTATGAAAACATTTATATATAAAGTATATAATACGTTATATAATAAATTTGCGATGGTATCGATAGGTAGGTAGATGCTACTTTCATTGTGGTTGGCAGCCCTCAATCTTGTCACCGTTTTTTCTTTCTTTTCAAAATTTGCACACGGTAGGTATGAGGAAGAGCGGCGGCCGCGGTCGGGTGCGGGGATGGTGGCGCGCGGGGGTGGGCATGTACTTGCGTGCACGATTACTTGCGTTGTACCTATTTTGACATTTTGACCTTGAATTTAAATAAAATTTTAGATTTTTCGATGGGAGAAAGGGAATAACTACCAGTAGTCATGATTCGGTTTTGGTCTGTGGATTTGTCGAAGTTGTAGTCTCGACAAATCCATCGACCCCATTATTGGGCTCTGTAGGCCTGCTTACCATCAGGTAGATACAGAGTCACATGCCGTGATCGAGGTGGTAGTTTCCTGTCTTGGTGCGGTTACATAATATTGTTAAACACAACAATGTATTGATCGATCCCATTCTTGGGCTTTATAGGTCTGCTTACCATCAGGTAGATACAAAGTCACATAGGTAGGTAGTCTCCTTGTTTGGTGCAGTTACGAAACGGACGACTGATTTGACAATGAAACAATGAGTATATTAAAAAAAAAGTGTAATGCAAGTAAGTAGGTACGACTTTGCCCATTTTGTAACCGCATCATTTGACCGGCATAGTGGGAGCGATGAATATTGTTAAACAACGATGTATTGATCGACCCCATTCTTGGGCTATGTGCTTATCATCAGGCAGATACAAAGTCACATGCCGTGCTCCAATAAAAAAAGTATTTAAAATCTACGGTTTAGCTAATATTGTTGATAATATCTTCAAGGCCTTTTTCTATCTAACGGAACATTATGCTAATTAATACCTATCTATACATATAAGAGCGAGAGGGAGCATGCCTGTCTGTCTAAGTTGTTTGGTTCTACTTCAATGATTAATCATCATCACATAAGGCAATGCGAGTAAAATTATGTCCTAGATATTATTATTAAGTACTTATATTTAGATCCTAAATAGGTAAAGGCTGTACGTTAAAAACAAGTAGGTGAAGATGTCACCGGGCGAGAGCCAAAGCATAAGCGAAGTCTTTGATGCTTGCCGCGATGCAGGTGTGCGCGGTACAAACAACACCGACAATGGTGCCGCTTGTTCAAACAAGTTACCGACGAACGTTTTGAGTTCGCCCGCGGACCAATAGGATTCGTATGTCGTAATCGAAAATGATTGTAATTGGTCAGGGGGCGGCTTTTATTTAAATTCTTAATCACACCATGATCACTCCTGCTTTGCAGCAAGTGTTATAGGTACTAACCTAGTACCTAGGTATCTACTCTTTTAAACTACTGTACCTACCTACCTAAGTATTGTTAAATAGTACCTCTGGAGTGCGATTTTTGAATGTCAGCAGATGACTAAATACCCAACGGTTTTAGTGCGTTTTTCACATTTAGGCAATTTAAACTATGATAGAATAACGCATATAGATAGGTATATATTATATTTACCCCACCACCCATACAAATACAAAAACCGTCAAGTGACCTAGTTATATTATGGTTTTAGTCTGTGGGCTCATCGGCTTTTACGAGACAACTGCAACGATTCTTGTCGGGGTAGTAGTTAGTCTTCTTTCAGGGCGAGGTCACGAAACAGACAGTCAAATTGAAGACATTCAAACATTTTCACTTATGTAAAGTCGTCCCATTTCATAATCGCATCATTTTGCCGGCATAGTGGGAGCGATGTTCTAAACAACAATGTATTAATCGACCCTATTCATGGACTCTGTCAGTCACCTTACCATTAGATACCTACCTAGATTATATTTTCGCTTATTATTTTATATTATACACCAACAACCACATCAAGTCATAATATAGACAGACATGAATTCTAATTCTAAAATTATATCCTTAACTCGGTGTTTTAACTTCATTATGGAGCGTACCTACCTAGTCAGCCGAAGGTACGTATCTATCTATACGTGTAATAGAAATTGTATTATACAAAAACAAATTAAAGGTAAGTACAGATTTACCTACCTTTAATATAGAATTTTAAATGTGTTTTTTTTCAAAGTCCATGAAATTTTTTTTGTCAAATAAAAAATCCTAACAGATTCTATTCAGAGCCGGCGACCTGTACCGAAAAACACGTCCACCCAGTCGACCTCACCACCCATTACGCGGCAGCTTCGTTCGACGACTCGAATTGCGGATGGGCGGAACGGTGAAGAAGGGAGCCGTCGAGCGAAGCGAGACGGATCGCTTCAAACCGTTTCGCACATCTGCAATTCGAGTCGTTGAGCGAAGCGAGCCGGTGACCAGTACTCAAAAAACTTTGTGTAACAGGAGACTTAACCACCCAAAAGGCCCAACCACCCATTACGCGGCAGCTTCGTTCGACGACTCGAATTGCGGATGGGCGGAACGGTGAAGAAGGGAGCCGTCGAGCGAAGCGAGACGGATCGCTTCAAACCGTTTCGCACATCTGCAATTCGAGTCGTTGAGCGAAGCGAGCCGGTGACCAGTACTCAAAAAACTTTGTGTAACAGGAGACTTAACCACCCAAAAGGCCCAACCACCCATTACGCGGCAGCTTCGTTCGACGACTCGAATTGCGGATGGGCGGAACGGTGAAGAAGGGAGCCGTCGAGCGAAGCGAGACGGATCGCTTCAAACCGTTTCGCACATCTGCAATTCGAGTCGTTGAGCGAAGCGAGCCGGTGACCAGTACTCAAAAAACTTTGTGTAACAGGAGACTTAACCACCCAAAAGGCCCAACCACCCATTACGCGGCAGCTTCGTTCGACGACTCGAATTGCGGATGGGCGGAACGGTGAAGAAGCGAGCCGCGGAGCGGATCGCTTCGAACCGTTTCGCACATCCGTAATTCGAGTCGTCGAGCGAAGCGGCCGGCGGGCCGCACCCCACCCCCTAGTTATTATATTATATAAAGCTGGACTTACCACTGATTGACTGACTGACATATTGACAGAATTGTTCTCCTAGAAAGAGTTGAGCTACGGGGTTGAAACTTTTGGGGGGGGGTATTGAAAAAAATTCGAGCGGGGGAAAAATCCGAAAATGCCAAATTTCCACTGGCGCTCGGAGATATGCCCTCGGCGTCGAAAAATTAACGTTATAAGGCATCGGTTATCTGGGCTCATTTTGTAGGTATCGACGAGGCAGATACGGTGCCACTTTGATTTTTGCAAAAATCGCGAAAATTTTTGCTTATGATAAAATTTTTGATATTTTTTTAAAAATAGAAGGACTCATCCGGGATTTTTGCAACCTTAGAACGATTCGTAGACAATTTTCAAGCCATTATGTGGGTATTTTTTTTTTTGCGAAAATCGCGAAAATTTTTTTTTTTTTCGCCATTTTTTTTTTTTCTCAAAAATGGTAACTCCTACCGGGGTGGTCGCCATACACGGCAATGTTTAGAAAAAATCGGGCTATCTGATGAAATTTTTTTTTTTTCAAAAATCGCGAAAATTTTTTCGGCTCGGCAATATTTGACCGAAATCTATTTTTTTTTTTTAAAAAAAACGGCGCATCTGGGATTTTTGCTGTCATACAATTTTTTTTAGAGAATCGGCCAGCGGTATAGATGAGATTTTTTTTTTTGCAAAAATCGCGAAAATTTTTTTATTAATTTTTTTTCTCAAAAACGGTAACATTTTTGGTAGTGGTCTCCTTACACGGCAATTTTCGGGTGATGAAGAGCTATCCAAATCCGTTTTTGTTTTTTCAAAAATCGCAAAAAATTTTTTTTTTTTTTATCTCGAAACTGCTGCGAGCAAAGCGAGCTGGGTCGCGAGCGGAGCGAGCGAATAGTCACTTTTGAGCGCAGCTCCAGCGAGCGAGCGAAGCGAGCGAGTTATTCGCGCCGTCGAGCGAAGCGAGGAGGCGTCGAATAACCGCCGTTGAGCGAAGCGAAAACGGCGAAAATCAACTAAATTCAGTACTGATCGTCTAGGTACACGAACAAACTTGCATATAACCTTTTTTTGTATAGAAATGCACCTTACCGATAAGTTTCTTCCAATAAAGTCAAACCAAGCAAAGCGACAAGTCATTTTAATACTAAGAGTCGAATCGGAGGGGGTACCCCGACGATTCGGTTCGTAGTATTAAAATAGACTTGTCGCTTTGCTTGGTTTGACTTTATTGGAAGAAACTTATCGGCGACACTCTAGAGCGAGCGCAGCGAGCTCCATCGAGCGAGCGGAGCGAGCGAGTGATTCGCGTTGACGAGCGGAGCGAGGCGGCGACGAATCATGCCGACGAGCGAAGCGAGGCGGCCCAATACAATTCATTTTACCCGTCTCAGATCGAAAAAAAACTACAAGAATCAACCATTTTGCCTAACAAGGCACTCTATCAAAAAAAAAAAAAAAAAATTGTGGCAAACCAAGCGAAGCGACAGGCGAAGCAACTAACCCTCCGCGCCCCATGGGGGCGTGGCACCGAGCACCCTCTAGTTATATTATATAAAGCTAGACTTACCACTGATTCACTCACTCACTCACTCACTCACTCACTCACTCACTCATTGACAGAATTGTTCTCCCAGAAGGAGTAGGGCTAGAGTAACCAAATTTTCGGAGGGGGGTATAGAGTTCAGGTCGAGTGGGGGAAAAATCCGAAAATGCCAAATTTCCACTGGGGCTCGGAGATATGCCCTCGAATATCAAAAAGTCTCTATGTACCCCCCCAGGTATCACAGCTTATTTTGATCAGGGTGACCAGGCAAATCCGAATCTGAAAAAAAAAGTGACCAAAAAGTCAACTTTTTTTCTCGGGATAAAAAGTATCACGGACTTATTGCGGGAAAAGTATGCGTCGGACAGCTTCGACATGTTAGAACTTTTTGAAGAGGTGTTAGTGGAGAATCCTACAAAATTATAAAAATCCTGAAAACTGAAACTTTTTTTTTCAGGAATTTTTTTTCTTAAAGAAAGTACGAGATAGCATAGGGGTCTCCATACACGGCAATGTTGCTATGAAGCAGGACTATCCGAAAATATTTTTTTTTTCAGGATTCCTGTTTCAGTTTTTTTTCCGAAAAAAACACATTTTATTTTTTTTCTCGAAATCGGTGACAGATAGCAAAAAATGTCCCTACAACTATTTGAATCTTTTAATTAGGAGAATCCCATAGATTTTTTTTTTTCCTGAAAACTTCAATTTTTTTTTTTTCAGAATTTGTATGGAATACGATCATCCAGATATAGCTATCGCGGTACATTGACTGACTTGCCAATAACCTTTTGTACCCAGAGGGCTAACTACACGTTACGCGGCCGCTTCGCTCGACGACTCGAAGTACAGATGTGCGAAACGGTTAGAAACGAGCCGTCAAAAGGTTTTTTAAATAAACGTTTCGAAATTATTATAATCTATAGTTTTTTCTCTTATATATACTTATACAAATTATACTTCTTGTATTCCTTTAAATTAAATCTCTAAATAAGATTTATTACAGACGATTTAAGTAGGTATACAATCTAATTTACCATACCAATGTGAAATGTATATAAGCAAACCGTGTAACCGTGATTTAAGTATACAAAAAACTTGAGAACTCTTTATATATACCTATTGAAATAGATACCCACATAAATACTTTACAAATAATACTTCTTCCTAATTATCCCTTTAATTTACATCTCTATATAAGATTTGTTAGAGATGATTTAAATATACAAACAACTTGGAACTTTCTTTTTTCATTTACATAATGTGTATGTTACACATGTTATAATAAATATGTGCTAGGTACCTATATGATAACAGTTTTTTTTTTATACAATGTTAAGAATAAAATAACATAATTGAAATTCCCAATGGAGTATTAATTAAAAACTAATCTTAAAACTAAACTTATTTAGTTTTAGTAGCCAAATAATACTCCTTCTTGTATTACTTAAAATACATCTCTAAATATGACTTTAGAAAAGATTTAAGTATCTATACAAGAAACTTGGGAACTTCTTATAAGTATTTATTTAATCTACAATGAACCACAATAATTATATAAAAGGTTTTTTAAATCAACGTTTCGAAATTATATAAGATTTGTTAGAGATGATTCAAGTATACAAACAACTTGGAACTTTCTTTTTTCATTTACATAATGTGTATGTTACACATGTTATAATAAATATGTGCTAGGTACCTATATGATAACAGTTTTTTTTATACAATGTTAAGAATAAAATAACATAATAGAAATTCCCAATGGAGTATTAATTAAAAACTAATCTTAAAACTAAACTTATTTAGTTTTAGTAGCCAAATAATACTCCTTCTTGTATTACTTAAAATACATCTCTAAATATGACTTTAGAAAAGATTTAAGTATCTATACAAGAAACTTGGGAACTTCTTATAAGTATTTATTTAATCTACAATGAACCACAATAATTATATAAAAGGTTTTTTAAATCAACGTTTCGAAATTATATAAGATTTGTTAGAGATGATTCAAGTATACAAACAACTTGGAACTTTCTTTTTTCATTTACATAATGTGTATGTTACACATGTTATAATAAATATGTGCTAGGTACCTATATGATAACAGTTTTTTTTTATACAATGTTAAGAATAAAATAACATAATAGAAATTCAACAGTTTTTTTTTACCAATTGTAATGTTCGCCCCCCACACCATGTAAATAATTAGAGCCTGTAAAAGACTGAAGACCTCCGTCGCCGCTATGAGATAATCATAGAACCTTATATCTAATAAAAGTAAATAAATTTAAGCCATGTAATCGTCTAGTTTAACCCTTTTACGTTGTGTATTTTAATCCATTTCAGTAACCCATAATTCTTTTAGAGGTAGAATTAATATTACGATTGGTAAACTTTATAAAGTATGTTTGTATGACATAAATACACTGTATACAATAATCAACACATTTTAATTTACTACATTCCATATCGTAAAGATATATAGAAAATATTTTAAGGAGGCAGGAAAGTATTTTCTACCTATAGGTATCTACTTCGAGTGTGAATCCAGTCATTAACAATAAAATAAAAGTTGAGCACGAAAAAGTTATGTTTTGTATAATAAGTTCGTTAGATATCAGCAAAATAATAAGTCTCTAATACTAAAATTTTTATTTTTACAAATATTTGTCGAAACTACTTACTTACCTAGCATAACAACCAACTTTATGACCCCTACAATAACTCGTCGAAACATGTTTTATCTGCAAAATAGGTAGGTAAGAGCGCTTTCAAATACTTTAGGTGTAAAAAAAACTTTGCACTATGGAAAAACCCCAACCCGTTCCCACGTTCGCACAGGCTTTATGAGTACATTTTTTTTTCAAAGTTTTATTAGCTTGCTTTTAAAATACTGTATGTCAAAGGGTGCCGACAGTAACAAAGTTCCGAAGAAGCAAATCATTTTTTTAGCAAAGTTTTATGACTTTGTTATTGAAATTTGGCTGAGATTCCAAGAAATAAATAGTAACTACACCATTTAGACACGTACACCTACATCGAGCCGAAATCCAGAAATTATTTTATATGTAAATTTGTAGTAAAATGGTAAAATGCAAAATAGATAAATATATAAATCTTACCATTAATCTTTGTCATAAAGATCATGCCATACAAACTTCCACTCAGACATTCTTACAAAATATTAACTGCCAAATATTCTCTAATAAAAGTACGTTTGATCACCAGCCTAGAATCCACTAATCTACATACCCCTATTAAAATAATTTACTAACAATCTCCAGTAAATGTTGAATAACTAACTACACCAATCCAAACGCAGCGTATCAACTGTCCTAAACTATATTCTAACTATTATAAAGTAGTAAGTTAAAAGACTGCTAGTAAAATAGGAAATTAAACAATCAGTATATATTCCTTTAATCATCATCGCCAAACCTGCTTTACTATATATACTATAAAACAAAATTTAGTTACCCTATTTTCTACATAATGATTCCTACTGACAACTACATAAACTCCTCGCCCCCATGTTTTTAAAACTTTACGCACCCATACTTTAAATTACCAATGTAATAATTAATTCTTTAAAAACCTCTTTCCATTTTTCACGAACAACAATTGTAGGCAAATGTGCCTAATTAGATATTTATTTGATTATATGAATTATCTCAATAAAAGTTCCTAAAACCAATAATTCCAATGATATGTATAATTTGTTAATAATAGTAATACATTAATCCTGGTCACGGCACCAAATGATAACAGTTTTTTTTTATACAATGTTAAGAATAAAATAACATAATAGAAATTCCCAATGGAGTATTAATTAAAAACTAATCTTAAAACTAAACTTATTTAGTTTTAGTAGTCAAATAATACTCCTTCTTGTATTACTTAAAATACATCTCTAAATATGACTTTAGAAAAGATTTAAGTATCTATACAAGAAACTTGGGAACTTCTTATGTTTATTTAATCTAAAATGAACCACAATATTTATGTAAAAGGTTTTATAAATCAACATTTTGAAATTATTATAATCTATAGTTTTTTCTCTTATATATAATACCTATTTATACAAATTATATTTCTTGTATACCTTTAAATTGAATCTCTAAATAAGATTTATTACAGATGATTTAAGTAGTATGGTATACAATCTAATTTACCAAACATATGTTAGTAGCCATCACGTCACAGTGAAATGTATATAAGCAAACCGTGTAACGCGCCGCACACATCTTTATAACTCACAGTTACGAGTAATGAGCATACACTTCTTTATATAAAAAATACTGCGTTTTCGCAATATCGTTTGAATAAAAATATATTTCGAATAGCTTTGTTGAGCGTAGTTAATTAATAATTAACCCTTATGAACGCTATATAAAGTTCAGATAGGAATTTTATGGAACTTAATCGAGTTCTTTCTGTAAAATAAACGCGTATCATTCTTAGTCTCATGTTGTTCTAAAAAAATCGATAACGTGCATCATATAATCTAATTAACCAAACCAATGCCCGGATATGGGGTCTCTTAATAGTCGTGTCAGTGTTAAATTTCTTATACAAATGAAAAGGTTACTCTTTGGCCTGATGTGATAGATTGGATTTCATTAAGTTGATTCCAATACATTTCTTGGTACAAATTATATGGTACTTAAATCAAAGTTCTTTTTGTTAATATGGTAACTAATGTATGGCGTCCATATACTTTACTTTCATATATCGGGGACCGCCTGTGAAGGAGTTTGGTAAGTAAACCTTGCCCGGCACGAAACCTTCACCTCGTATCGTCTCATCGTTAGCGATGGCGACACTTCTTCGCACTTCTTCGATAGATGCAGTTCTAAACGCTGTAGCGGAGCTTTGGTTTTGTAAACTATTCATATAACGCAAGCGTTCCTCGGATATTCTGCAATACATATCCACCAGCTCTCTTCTAAATTCTAAATCTCTATATTGACCAATAAGAATTGAAATTTTACTAAGTTGAGCCGTTTTGTTCCTATTTTGCTTGTTATATACTTTACTTTCGTATATTGTGGACATGTAAGCCAATGTTGATACAACTTTTATGGTACTTAAATCAAAGTTCTTTATGTATAAGATATGCTATATACCTAATCTGTTGACTAATGCGATGGTGTCCATATACTTTACTTTCGTATATTGTGGACATGTAAGCCAATGTTGATACAACTTTTATGGTACTTAAATCAAAGTTCTTTATGTATAAGATATGCTATATACCTAATCTGTTGACTAATGCGATGGTGTCCATATACTTTACTTTCGTATATTGTGGACATGTAAGCCAATGTTAATACAAATTGCATAGTACTTAAATCAAAGTTCTTTATGTACAAGATATGTTATTATACCTAATCTGTGTCCATATACCGACTATACTTTTGTATATTGTATACACGAAGCCAAATTATGTTATTTTTACTTAATCTGTTAACTAATGCGATGGCTGGATATATAAACCAGCCATTATTCTGAAACTCTGCCTAACACATTTTAATATGAATCAACTTATTTTCTGTTTTGTCCCAGCTTTTAGAATACCAACCGCCACTGACTTCGGGATATAGTTCATCTTTCATTCTGTGCGGTCATGCTTTACACTGCGACGTTCATCATCTCTCTATACAAACACACCATTCTACATGTCTCGCTATTTCACACCAATCTCCACTCCACAGGCAGCCAATCCATCGCTCAGTAGTACATTAATTCTAAGAACGCTTCACTCTAACCTCTCGTGCCATGTCGTCACCTTTCGCTTCCCCAACCAACAGCTCATCATCCAGTGCATTTAACCAACCAACGCACCACTCACACGGCCTTTGCGACCTCTCTCTCTCCAGTCTCCATTCATCGGTCGCCCGTTCATCGCCCAGTACATGCGCCCAGCGAACATCCCACTCTCCCGTCCTCCATTCCGTGTGGTGTCGGTCGTCGCCTCACTAATTAGCAATCCATTAGCCAATACATTCATCCGACAAATGCTTCAAACACACATCCCTTGCGTGCGTCACCGATCCCCACTTCACCGGTAGATCAGATTCACACTCCCGAGTACATCCATCCTACGAATGTTCTACCCACACCTCCGCCGCCTTCGGCCACCCTTATCCATTCACTGACGATTAGAGTTCGCCATTCCAACGACGCCTTCACACAAATATACATTGCCCAGCATAAACCCCCAACTCAGTAAACATTTAGCGAAACTTCACCTAATGATTAATGTTTGATGGAGTCAAAACATTTCCAAGATATGCACAATATCGCTATCGCATATTTAACTATAGTCCTGTAGTAAGTGTAATGTATGCCGAGTGTAAAATAAATAATATTAAGCTAAAAAAAAACGCAAGGCAATAGCCATGTCGACATTTGATACTTAAAACTACTTAAATCTATACTGCCAACCGAAACAATAGAGGTGAATAATTTAACTTTTCAGGTAGCAGCTCTTATTGATGGACACCATTCATGGACTTTGCACTACTTTTTCCTAATCAGCTGATCTATTATAATATTTTTCGCGTGCGGTTTACCGTTGATCAATCGGTCTTTATGTACGAGGATTTTGATACTTTTACTGTTGCGAACGCGGCCAAGGGCAACGTATAATTGCCCGTGGCTGAACACATCGGACCTCAAATCTACGCCTACCCTGCTAATGGTCTGACCCTGGCTCTTGTGTACGGTCATGGCGTAGCAATTTTGTAAAGGAAATTGACGCCGCAACATTTCCAACGGACTTCTTGGATCTATGGGGGCCTTGAACAATATTCGCGGGATCAAATATTCTTCAGAGCCCCCCGGTTTACGCACGGCAATCAAACGCGGGGAAACCCTCACGATGATCACCTTGGTGCCGTTCACCAAGCCGTCCGCGAAGCTGAGGTTGCGTGTGATCATACACAAGGCACTTTCTTTTAAATGCAAGTCGTGGTCGGGTACACCTTGCGGTTGTATCCTATTCAATGTGTCAGGGCCCAAAAATATTTCATCTGGATTCTCACAATCCACTCTATCGTTAGAATAAAAATGTAACAATTGGCCGGGTAATCTACTTAAAATGATATTATTAATCTCTCGGGCTGCGTCGTTGCGTGTAGTTAATATAGCCCTATGTGCGCATACATCGGAATCATCGATCACATCAGCCGGAAACACAAAGTCTATCAATTGATCAAGTTCCGTCACGAATGGTATGGAACTTAGATCGATTAAATCCCTTGCATTTCTGTCTGTAGAAGATGGTAAAGAGGGCAATTGATTTGAACCTAATTTCAACAAAAAGGTTGCAAAGTCAACGTCCTCTTTACTTCTCTGCGATGTCATCAGTGAAAACGATTTCAGTTTTTGCCACATAGGCGACGATTTTAATGAAGCATAAAATATGTCACTATGGTTATTCGCGAATGGTACTACCGGTGGGATTTGTCGGAAATCCCCCGCAAAAATAATTACTTTCCCGCCAAAAATTACGTCTGACTGCATTAAATCACGCAAAGACCTATCGAGCAAATGGATGTAATACTTATGGGCCATAGGCGCTTCGTCGTAAATGATTACTTTCGAATTGCTAATCAGCTGAGCTCTTTGAGATCCGTTCGTGATACCCCAGTAACCGAGGTCGTCCACAGTATTTAACGGCAATTTAAACATTGTATGAGCGGTTGTACCGCCTTCATAGTTCTGCGCAGCGATGGCAGAGGTAGCTGTGCACAACACGACACCTTTTAAATCCGCGCGCACGTGAGCAGCTATGACATTTAACAATAAAGTTTTACCAGTGCCAGCGGGGCCATCTATAAAAATAGCTGTGTCACGTGAAGTGCCGCCCATGCACAAATTGTGAACGTAATCATAAATAACTCGCTGCTCAGAAGATAACTTCGGTAGCCACTCCGCGACGAAACTTTGCAACGAACTAAAACTATAACCCACGAGTTCCCGGCCTAACTCGGTGGTGTCGTCTACTACCGTCGGTAAACCGCATTGATCGACAGAAGACCCGTGCTTCTGGAGCATTCTGTTGATTTCGATCAACCCTAAAGTTGCAGCTCTATCAATGTTGTTCGGTAACCTGTTTAAGAAATCCTCACACAATTGATTTTTAAAAGTGCCCCAAAGTGAAGCTACTGGGGCACTATTCAAAGCCAGAAGTACGAAAAACCTACGAAGGCGTGGTCCTGTAAAAAAAGTAGAGGCTTCCGACATAGCCTTTTCGTACTCGACTTCGTCGTCCGCGAGACCTACGAACTTAGCAGCATCCTGAAAAGTGTTGCAATTCGGACCACCCAGATTTAATAGATCCCCGTAACTACGACAGGGGTAAGAATTTAATAATAATCTAAGATAAAATTGTTCACCTCTATTGGGCGCGACCCAAAATAGACGCGCCACGAGCTCACCCCGTTGCCGCTTAGTTACGAATTTACCGTTAGTGGTCGGGAAAGATACTGATTTTGGCTGTTTATTGTGTATTAAATATTTTTCAAAAAAATCTAAATAACTAAGCCGATCGAATTCGTCACCAACGGGGCGGTTAAAATATGTGATCAAATCGGAAGTATTACGCGTCGCGGCCTCTTCTTCAGCGCCGGGCTTGAAATAAACCGACTGCTGGTTAGCTAAATGGACGGCTAACTGTTTCACCGTCGGTTCCCGAGCGGTAACGTCGAACTCCATAGTCCTCCAGGCGGCGTCACTGGAGCCTATGTAACGTTTAGTCACGTACTGTTCAATTTCATTATTTTTATGACTGTCGGCTACAACGGCGACGCGCGATTCGTCCGGACCCTTAGTCATATATTTGAACAGATACTTGACTATGGTGCGTTGTGAAGCAACTTCCAGGTTTATATGAGCATCGTATTTGAGCAGAAGAGCGGCATTATAGGGGACGACCCAAAGATCGCTAACGGTCACGTCGCGATTACGATGCTTGATGGTGCCGGTGTTGTTGGCGTCGCGACGCAAGTTAACGAATCCTCTGTCGTCGCAAAAAGTAGTATCAGTCGCGCGTTTTGGAAAAAATTTCGAACATTTACTTTTGACGCTGTCCCAGCAAGGTAAATTGGTTCTGTGCGGTGGGCCGCAGGGACCGTGGATCATGTGATCCAACACCGCCTTCCTCAATTTACCTTGAGCCTCCGTGGCAGCAGGAATATCGGCTCTAACAAATTTATCGATATCTACGTTTTGCACGGGGCCGCCTCCGTGTATCCGTATGCAGATGTGAGCGTGCGGTAGTCCGCGTTTTTGGAACTCGATAACGTGCATCATATAATCTAGTTTACCAAACCAATGCCCGGATCTGATGTCTCTTAATAGTTGTGTAAGTCTTAAATTAAATGCTCGGACACAAATGAGAGGGTTTACTCTTTGGCCTCGTGGGATGGACTGTTGTATTTCCGGCCATTTAGGGTTACATGTGAATGTTAAAAAATATGTCGGTGTACCTAATCTGTTGACTAATGCGATGGCGTCCATATACTTTACTTTCATATATCGGGGACCGCCTGTGAAGGAATTTGGTAAGTAAACCTTGCCCGGCACGAAACCTTCACCTTGTATCGTCTCATCGTTAGCGATGGCGACACTTCTTCGCACTTCTTCCATCGGTGCAGTTCTAAACGCTGTAGCGGAGCTTTGGTTTTGTAAACTATTCATATAACGCAAGCGTTCCTCGGATATTCTGCAATACATATCCACCAGCCACTCTTCTGAGAGCCTACCTATTTCCGAAAATCGACGTTCCGATAACAACAAACACCTAACATATTTAACCTGAGTCAGCTTATTTCCCATTTTGTCCGACTTATCTGGATACCAACCGCCGTTGCCTTCTGGATATAATAACGGATATTGGAAGCTTTCGTACAAATCGTGCATGATATCTACAGTATGAGGTTTTTTATCGCCCACTTTCCACACGGCAATACAACGACGCGAAAAGGGTTCCCTCTCTGTACTAATAATGGCCGCTATTTCATTCCCTATGGGTAAGTCCCCTAAAATATTGCCGTGGGTCGCGCGTGTGGTTCTTTCAAATTTAATAAAAGCGTCGTCTGAGGGTTCTTGGCTGAGCAACTTGAAACACTTTATGAACGGATTCACCTCGTGCAGAAAACGCGATATACTACGAGTTACTGTAGTATCAAGACTTCTACCGAGGGCCCGTTGCTCGCGTTCATTCGGGTCGTTAATATACGATATTAAATTGTTTTCTGTTTTATCGTAGGCCAAATCAAATACGCGGTGATAAATACGACCCTGAATCTTCAGAAAGGACAATCCGGCTGGTTGTTGATACCCGTGGGATACTCCGAGAGCGCTGAAGGAGAAGAGGTTGTTGTACGCTCGCGGTCTGTTAACAAAGGAGGGCGACGAATAAAAAGCCTCTGTTAAGGGTGCAAAGTTCTGAACGTTGTACGAATTCGATCCGCAACACCATTTTACGCGACCGCGTTCCTCTTGAAATAAACGCGCGCGACAGTGAGGACATACGAAGGTATCGGGGGACAGCAAGGACGGTTTTTTTAAACAAAATGGTGTTAATTCATCTAATTCTAAATCTCTATATTGACCAATAAGAGTTGAAATTTTACTGATTTGAGCCGCTTTGTTCCTATTTTGTGTATTATACCGATCTACCGCGTTTTTATTTACGTCGGGGTGCTGCCCGGAATATCTACGTACCGCGTCGCGATGCACATCTGGGTTATCAAGTGAATATTTTTTGACGGCGTCGCGATTAACTTGCGGGTTTTTTTTAGAATAGTTCGTAACGGCGTCGCGATGAACTTCCGGGTTCCTTCGAGTATAGTTCTGAACGTCGTCGAGATGAGCTTCCGGATGATTTTGTTTATATTTTCTAACGGCTTCGCGATTAACTTGTGGATTTTTAATGTTATATTTCAAAACCGCTTCCAGATGTGCATTTTGTTTTGTCGGTTTCACGCCACGTTTGACTTTTTTGGGTCGGCCCCTTTTAAAGTGCGGTTCCTCAATTTCATCTACCGGCAATTCAGAAAACATATTTATTAGGCGAACAACTGGTACCAAAACTTCTAATTTGAAATCGGCAACGCGATTTACTACAACCACAGGTTTTTGTAATGTTAGTCTAGGGTCTCTTTGATGCGGAAATGGAACTGAATTAACTGTGGTCGTAGTCCTATTGCGGTTACCGAACACAGAAAAATTAGTATTTATCACGGATATTTTGTGAATTGAATACTGAGTCCCATCGTTAACGTGCCGGGCGAATAATAATTTTGCCAGGGTACTCAGACTATTGCATTTAAACAAACGCGCTCGACCGAATTCGTTGGCTGAAGGCCTGCCGTGAACATCTACAGCGTGACTATTGAAGAGAAAGTAATTATTAAGGTGCCTCCAGAATGACACGGTGTACGATTGACCGGTGAATATAATGCTATCCGTGATATCATTATATTCCGCGTCGTTAAGAATCTGGCCTAACGTTAATCGCAAACTCAATAATTTAGCATCCCTATCCTCCGGGCACGCTGGAAATAAACCGTTATTTAACCAGTTGTCGCTCAAAGGTTCAACTACAGCCAAACAATCCCCGACGCGAATCTCGGTCGGCAGTTCTTCCGGATTCAAAAAAATTTGCCCCTCCGGAAGCGAGGGTTTTAAGGCAGAGTAGAGAGAGTCTCCACTCTGTAAGATGGTGTCGATATCTTCAGTCGTGAAGATATCTCTCTCCCTATGTACGGAGTACACGGCCGCGCATGCCGACATGGCTACGCACTGAGCGTTGTTACCTGAGTATTTGGTATCCCCCTGATGGGAGGTACCTAAAACAAAGAAAATACCAATTTGTATCTAAACAGTCTATAATTCGTTAAAGATAACTAAGTCAACGGCTTAGAGGGAACAAAATACCTTACTCGGCTGTGCGTTTTATTTAAATACCTATACACCATCCTACCAAAAAAAGACATTTCCTTCTGTATAGTGTAGGTAGGTACGTTAAAACTTTTGTTAAGAAAATCCTAAAACACAAACACCCCCTGTGTATCTGAGCTCCCCCTGTGAGTAGGTATATTATCTACCTACATATTAAGCTAGATAAGCTAATAGCTATTTAACAAAAATAAACACATTTACCGACCCAATAGTATGCTCGCGTATACATGTATACAGACAGACAGACATAGTTCTAAAAAAAAAAATATTATTCTATAGCCTATTTAAAATTCAGCTTCCCAATTTTTTTTTTATCAACAAAAAACAGTGAAAATTTATTCCGAAAACCTACTTTTTAAATGCACACAATCATGTTTATCGTTGCCCGTTTCGTAACCGCATCATTTAGCCGGCATAGTGAGGGTGACCAATATTGTTAAATAGCTATTATTCAGGTACACGCAGATACAGAGTCATAAGTTTCGCTCCAATAACAGTAAAGTACCTATAATGACGAAGAGACATCTTTGTAGGAGCATGGGCGTAGACACGGTGGGGCGCTTGCCCCACCATGGCTCTGACCTGTAAGTTACCTAATCAAACCTAAAAAACTTAATTATCTAGCTAACACAATACTTAATTTTCGTAAGAAACTTCACAGTGGTTAGTCGACACAAAATAATGCAAACAAAAACAAAAAGCGGCGCGCGCGCGCACCCCGAGTCCGTGGGTGGGTGGCTACGCCCATGGGTAGGAGGTACCTACCTACTTTATAAACATTTACAACAAAAAAAAAGTATAAAATATTTAAAAAAAAAATGTTGTAAATATGAATTGAAATATCACACACAAAATATATTTACTCTCCTAGTTATTATTAATATATAATAATACAAACACCAATATTATAATATGTTACAAAAAGTAAGATCAAAAGTCATGACTTTGCACGTCTGCTTACCATCAGGTTGATACCAAGTCACATGCAGTGCTCCAATAAAAATAAAGGTAAGTAAGTATCTTGCTCATGCTGTGTCGCTGATGACGCGTCGGTGTCCGCTGGCCAGCCCGAGCGGCGACGACGCGCGGCGCGTGCGACCGCGTATAGTGGTTACAAACAAAAACGCTATAATATATAACTACATGCATATTGATGGATCCACCAGCGCCGACCGTCAGACGGTCTTTATAATATTTAGCAAGTCAACCCCAACCCCATTCATGGATTTTGTAGGTCTGCTTACAGACCTACATGAGGTAGGCTTAAAATTACAAAGCACGCTTATTTCACACAATATTTGCTCACATCAATCATCTTTCCAAAAAATCTACCTACTTATATGGTGATACCTAAGTACATTAAAAAATAACTCACCCGAAGCGGCGCACTGGATGCCTTCTCTCTGCATGCTGGTCACGGGGGTCGTCGGCTGGGTCATCTCGTCTCTGTCGGAAAATAAATATATTGTAAATTCACATTCATAACATTACATTAAAAAAAACAATTGAAACGGGCAGTTTCCACGAGGCAGCACCACGCCCAGTAGGTATCGACTTTTGAAAATCACTTTAAAATACTATAAATATCACTAATTAAAGGCACATCTAAATCTAAACTGACTTTCCTGTACATATAATACAACATTAGAAACGTAAGTATTGAAGAAAAAGAAACGTTTAGAAAAAAAGTATTAAAACAATTACCAAACAAGAACCTACCTGTAATGAGTTGAGAAGGTCAATGAGGCCCGGCCGGCGGCGCAAGCGACTCCCGGTGCCAGCGGGGCGCGGGGTTCGCCTCGTCCTAGTGATGCGAGCGTAGGGTTGGCAACTATGATGTCTTTTTAAGTAGGCAAACATAATGTACCGTTATAAAATAAACTTATAATTAAACTTGAGATTTATACAAATAAATATATCTATAAACAAATAAATCGTTAATCAGCCATATTATGAGTGTTTTTATTTTACGCATTACAGTTTGATTGAAAATTTGAGGCCTTTTTGAGTAGGTAATAAGACTTAATAAGTTTTCAATAATAGGTCAAAAGTAGTTACGCATACTTTATTTTATGAAAACATTTATATATAAAGTATATAATACGTTATATAATAAATTTGCGATGGTATCGATAGGTAGGTAGATGCTACTTTCATTGTGGTTGGCAGCCCTCAATCTTGTCACCGTTTTTTCTTTCTTTTCAAAATTTGCACACGGTAGGTATGAGGAAGAGCGGCGGCCGCGGTCGGGTGCGGGGATGGTGGCGCGCGGGGGTGGGCATGTACTTGCGTGCACGATTACTTGCGTTGTACCTATTTTGACATTTTGACCTTGAATTTAAATAAAATTTTAGATTTTTCGATGGGAGAAAGGGAATAACTACCAGTAGTCATGATTCGGTTTTGGTCTGTGGATTTGTCGAAGTTGTAGTCTCGACAAATCCATCGACCCCATTATTGGGCTCTGTAGGCCTGCTTACCATCAGGTAGATACAGAGTCACATGCCGTGATCGAGGTGGTAGTTTCCTGTCTTGGTGCGGTTACATAATATTGTTAAACACAACAATGTATTGATCGATCCCATTCTTGGGCTTTATAGGTCTGCTTACCATCAGGTAGATACAAAGTCACATAGGTAGGTAGTCTCCTTGTTTGGTGCAGTTACGAAACGGACGACTGATTTGACAATGAAACAATGAGTATATTAAAAAAAAAGTGTAATGCAAGTAAGTAGGTACGACTTTGCCCATTTTGTAACCGCATCATTTGACCGGCATAGTGGGAGCGATGAATATTGTTAAACAACGATGTATTGATCGACCCCATTCTTGGGCTATGTGCTTATCATCAGGCAGATACAAAGTCACATGCCGTGCTCCAATAAAAAAAGTATTTAAAATCTACGGTTTAGCTAATATTGTTGATAATATCTTCAAGGCCTTTTTCTATCTAACGGAACATTATGCTAATTAATACCTATCTATACATATAAGAGCGAGAGGGAGCATGCCTGTCTGTCTAAGTTGTTTGGTTCTACTTCAATGATTAATCATCATCACATAAGGCAATGCGAGTAAAATTATGTCCTAGATATTATTATTAAGTACTTATATTTAGATCCTAAATAGGTAAAGGCTGTACGTTAAAAACAAGTAGGTGAAGATGTCACCGGGCGAGAGCCAAAGCATAAGCGAAGTCTTTGATGCTTGCCGCGATGCAGGTGTGCGCGGTACAAACAACACCGACAATGGTGCCGCTTGTTCAAACAAGTTACCGACGAACGTTTTGAGTTCGCCCGCGGACCAATAGGATTCGTATGTCGTAATCGAAAATGATTGTAATTGGTCAGGGGGCGGCTTTTATTTAAATTCTTAATCACACCATGATCACTCCTGCTTTGCAGCAAGTGTTATAGGTACTAACCTAGTACCTAGGTATCTACTCTTTTAAACTACTGTACCTACCTACCTAAGTATTGTTAAATAGTACCTCTGGAGTGCGATTTTTGAATGTCAGCAGATGACTAAATACCCAACGGTTTTAGTGCGTTTTTCACATTTAGGCAATTTAAACTATGATAGAATAACGCATATAGATAGGTATATATTATATTTACCCCACCACCCATACAAATACAAAAACCGTCAAGTGACCTAGTTATATTATGGTTTTAGTCTGTGGGCTCATCGGCTTTTACGAGACAACTGCAACGATTCTTGTCGGGGTAGTAGTTAGTCTTCTTTCAGGGCGAGGTCACGAAACAGACAGTCAAATTGAAGACATTCAAACATTTTCACTTATGTAAAGTCGTCCCATTTCATAATCGCATCATTTTGCCGGCATAGTGGGAGCGATGTTCTAAACAACAATGTATTAATCGACCCTATTCATGGACTCTGTCAGTCACCTTACCATTAGATACCTACCTAGATTATATTTTCGCTTATTATTTTATATTATACACCAACAACCACATCAAGTCATAATATAGACAGACATGAATTCTAATTCTAAAATTATATCCTTAACTCGGTGTTTTAACTTCATTATGGAGCGTACCTACCTAGTCAGCCGAAGGTACGTATCTATCTATACGTGTAATAGAAATTGTATTATACAAAAACAAATTAAAGGTAAGTACAGATTTACCTACCTTTAATATAGAATTTTAAATGTGTTTTTTTTCAAAGTCCATGAAATTTTTTTTGTCAAATAAAAAATCCTAACAGATTCTCCTGCTCAAACCCTATAATTTCGCCCCAATGAGTTTATTCAATACCTGTCACCGTTTATGAGAAAAAAAAAAAAGAGTTTTTTTTTCAAAAATTAATCAGACCATGAAAAAAATTTTGTCAAAAAAAAAATCGGATTCTCCTGCTCAAACCCTACAATTTCGCCCTGATGAGTTCTTTCGCTATCTGTGACCGTTTTTGAGAAAAAAAATAAAATGTGTTTTTTATCAAAAAATTGTCAGTCCATGAAAAAAAAATTTGTCAAAAAAAAAATCCTATCGGATTCTCCTGCTCAAACCCTACAATTTCGCCCTGATGAGTTTTTTCGCTATCAGTCGCGGTTTTTGAGAAAAAAATAAAATGTGTTTTTTTATCAAAAATTTGTCCATGAAAGTCCATGAAAAAAAATTTTGTCAAATAAAAATTCCTATCGGATTCTCCTGCTCAAACCCTACAATATCGTCCGGATGGGTTTTTTCGCTATCTGCCACCGTTGTCGAGAAAAAAAATAAAATATGTATTTTTTCAAGGTTTTTACCAAGTCAGCCTCTTGTACCTCGATGATTTTTCCCGATTACCCTAAAAATTTGAAATTTCGGGAAAAAAAAATTGTCCTTTTCCTGAAAAAAAAAAATCTATCGGATTCTCCTAATTAAAAGATTTAAATAGTTGTATGGACATTTTTTGCTATCTATCACCGATTTCGAGAAAAAAAATAAAATGTGTTTTTTTCGGGAAAAAAACTGAAACAGGAATCCTAAAAAAAAAAAATTTTTCAGATAGTCCTACTTCATACGAACATTTCCGTGTATGGAGACCCCTATGCTATCTCGTACTTTCTTTAAGAAAAAAAATTCCTGAAAAAAAAAGTTTCAGTTTTCAGGGTTTTTATATTTTTTTCAGATTCTAAACTAAATTCTCTTCCAAAAGTTGTATGGGCACGAAGCTGTCCGACGCATACTTTCCGAGAAAATAGCGTATGACACACAATGTCATCTTTGAAAAAATTGTCATTTTTGTCATTTTTTTTTTTTGATCCGGACTTGCCTCGTCACCCTGATTAAAATGAGCTATGATACCATGGGGGGTACATAGAGACTTTTTGCTATTCGAGGGCATATCTCCGTGCGCCAGTGGAAATTTGTCATTTTCGGATTTTTCCCCCAGTCACAGGACCACCTTATATACTTATGGAAAGTTTCATCCCCCCACCACCCCTCCTTCAAGGAGAACAATTCTGTCAATGACTAAGTCAGTGAGTCAGTGGTAAGTCCAGCTTTATATAATATAATATAACTAGGGGGTGGGGTGCGGCCCGCCGGCCGCTTCGCTCGACGACTCGAATTACGGATGTGCGAAACGGTTCGAAGCGATCCGCTCCGCGGCTCGCTTCTTCACCGTTCCGCCCATCCGCAATTCGAGTCGTCGAACGAAGCTGCCGCGTAATGGGTGGTTGGGCGTTTTTTTTGGTTAGGCCTTCTGAGACAACGTTTTTTTGGGTACAGGTCGCCGGCTCGCTTCGCTCAACGACTCGAATTGCAGATGTGCGAAACGGTTTGAAGCGATCCGTCTCGCTTCGCTCGACGGCTCGCTTCTTCACCGTTCCGCCCATCTGCAATTCGAGTCGTCGAACGAAGCGGCCGCGTAATGCGTGGTTAGCCGACTGGGTACTGTTCGCCGGCTCGCTTCGCTCGACGACTCGAAGTACAGATGTGGAAACGGTTCGAAGCGATCCGTCTCGCTTCGCTCGACGGCTCGTTTCTAACCGTTTCGCACATCTGTACTTCGAGTCGTCGAGCGAAGCGGCCGCGTAACGTGTAGTTAGCCCTCTGGGTACAAAAAGTTGACTCTATGATTTTTCCCGATTACCCGAAAAAATTTCCCGATTACCCGAAAAATCCGAAAAATTCGGGAAAAAAAAATTGTCCTTTTCCTGAAAAAAAAATTCTATCAGATTCTCCTAATTAAAAGATTCAAATAGTTGTATGGACATTTTTCGCTATCTGTCACCGATTTCGAGAAAAAAAATAAAATGTATTTTTTTCGGGAAAAAAACTGAAACAGGA
Source organism: Monopis laevigella (assembly GCA_947458855.1). Classification (NCBI taxonomy): domain Eukaryota; kingdom Metazoa; phylum Arthropoda; class Insecta; order Lepidoptera; family Tineidae; genus Monopis; species Monopis laevigella. Next base: position 1,044,703 of record OX381577.1, read on the forward strand.
ATCCTGAAAAAAAAAATATTTTCGGATAGTCCTGCTTCATACCAACATTGACGTGTATGGAGACCCCTATGCTATCTCGTACTTTCTTTAAGAAAAAAAAATCCTGAAAAAAAAAGTTTCAGTTTTCAGGATTTTTATATTTTTTTCAGATTTCAAACTAAATTCTCTTCCAAAAGTTGTATGGGCACGAAGCTGTCCGACGTATACTTTTCGAGAAAATAGCGTATGACACACAATGTCATCTTCAAAAAAATTGTCATTTTTGTCATTTTTTTTTTTTGATCCGGACTTGCCTCGTCACCCTGATCAAAATAAGCTATGATACCATGGGGGGTACATAGAGACTTTTTGCTATTCGAAGGCATATCTCCGAGCGCCAGTGGAAATTTGGCAAAGTCGGATTTTTCTGGGGGGTTTTGGGGGGTCCTCTATGCGTCCTGAAAATTTCACCTCTCCACCACCACTCCTTCCCGGAGATCAATTCTGTCAATGTGTCAGTCAGTCAGTCAGTGAGTGAGTCAGTGGTAAGTCCAGCTTTATATAATATAACTAGGGGGTGGGGTGCGGCCCGCCGGCCGCTTCGCTCGACGACTCGAATTACGGATGTGCGAAACGGTTCGAAGGTATCCGTCTCGCTTCGCTCGACGGCTCCCTTCTTCACCGTTCCGCCCATCCGCAATTCGAGTCGTCGAACGAAGCTGCCGCGTAATGGGTGGTTTAGCGACTGGGTGACAGTTGTTTTGGGTACAGGTCGCCGGCTCGCTTCGCTCAACGACTCGAATTGCAGATGTGCGAAACGGTTTGAAGCGATCCGTCTCGCTTCGCTCGACGGCTCGCTTCTTCACCGTTCCGCCCATCTGCAATTCGAGTCGTCGAACGAAGCGGCCGCGTAATGCGTGGTTAGCCGACTGGGTACTGTTCGCCGGCTCGCTTCGCTCGACGACTCGAAGTACAGATGTGCGAAACGGTTAGAAACGAGCCGTCGAGCGAAGCGAGACGGATCGCTTCGAACCGTTTCGCACATCTGCAATTCGAGTCGTTGAGCGAAGCGAGCCGGTGACCAGTACTCAAAAAACTTTGTGTAACAGGAGACTTAACCACCCAAAAGGCCCAACCACCCATTACGCGGCAGCTTCGTTCGACGACTCGAATTGCGGATGGGCGGAACGGTGAAGAAGGGAGCCGTCGAGCGAAGCGAGACGGATCGCTTCAAACCGTTTCGCACATCTGCAATTCGAGTCGTTGAGCGAAGCGAGCCGGTGACCAGTACTCAAAAAACTTTGTGTAACAGGAGACTTAACCACCCAAAAGGCCCAACCACCCATTACGCGGCAGCTTCGTTCGACGACTCGAATTGCGGATGGGCGGAACGGTGAAGAAGCGAGCCGCGGAGCGGATCGCTTCGAACCGTTTCGCACATCCGTAATTCGAGTCGTCGAGCGAAGCGGCCGGCGGGCCGCACCCCACCCCCTAGTTATATTATATAAAGCTAGACTTACCACTGATTCACTCACTCACTCACTCACTCACTCACTCACTCACTCATTGACAGAATTGTTCTGTGTTCGAAGGTATCCGTCTCGCTTCGCTCGACGGCTCCCTTCTTCACCGTTCCGCCCATCCGCAATTCGAGTCGTCGAACGAAGCTGCCGCGTAATGGGTGGTTTAGCGACTGGGTGACAGTTGTTTTGGGTACAGGTCGCCGGCTCGCTTCGCTCAACGACTCGAATTGCAGATGTGCGAAACGGTTTGAAGCGATCCGTCTCGCTTCGCTCGACGGCTCGCTTCTTCACCGTTCCGCCCATCTGCAATTCGAGTCGTCGAACGAAGCGGCCGCGTAATGCGTGGTTAGCCGACTGGGTACTGTTCGCCGGCTCGCTTCGCTCGACGACTCGAAGTACAGATGTGGAAACGGTTCGAAGCGATCCGTCTCGCTTCGCTCGACGGCTCGTTTCTAACCGTTTCGCACATCTGTACTTCGAGTCGTCGAGCGAAGCGGCCGCGTAACGTGTAGTTAGCCCTCTGGGTACAAAAAGTTGACTCTATGATTTTTCCCGATTACCCGAAAAAAATTCCCGATTACCCGAAAAATCCGAAAAATTCGGGAAAAAAAAATTGTCCTTTTCCTGAAAAAAAAATTCTATCGTATTCTCCTAATTAAAAGATTGAAATAGTTGTATGGACATTTTTCGCTATCTGTCACAGATTTCGAGAAAAAAAATAAAATGTGATTTTTTCGGGAAAAAAACTGAAACAGGAATCCTGAAAAAAAAAATATTTTTGGATAGTCCTGCTTCATACCAACATTGCCGTGTATGGAGACCCCTATGCTATCTCGTACTTTCTTTAAGAAAAAAAATTCCTGAAAAAAAAAGTTTCAGTTTTCAGGATTTTTATATTTTTTTCAGATTCTAAACTAAACTCTCTTCCAAAAGTTGTATGGGCACGAAGCTGTCCGACGTATACTTTTCGAGAAAACAGCGTATGACACACAATGTCATCTTCAAAAAATTTGTCATTTTTGTCATTTTTTTTTTTTGGTCCGGATTTGCCTCGTCACCCTGATCAAAATGAGCTATGATACCATGGGGGGTACATAGAGACTTTTTGCTATTCGAGGGCATATCTCCGAGCGCCAGTGGAAAATTGGCATTTTCGGATTTTTCCCCCACTCGACCTCCCCTCTTATATACTTGTGGAAAGTTTCAACCCCCCACCACCCCTCCTTCTGGGAGAACAATTCTGTCAATGAGTCAGTGAGTGAGTCAGTGGTAAGTCCAGCTTTATATAGTATAATAACTAGGGGGTGGGGTGCGGCCCGCCGGCCGCTTCGCTCGACGACTCGAATTACGGATGTGCGAAACGGTTCGAAGCGATCCGCTCCGCGGCTCGCTTCTTCACCGTTCCGCCCATCCGCAATTCGAGTCGTCGAACGAAGCTGCCGCGTAATGGGTGGTTAAGTCTTCTGTTACACAAAGTTTTTTGAGTACTGGTCGCCGGCTCGCTTCGCTCAACGACTCGAATTGCAGATGTGCGAAACGGTTTGAAGCGATCCGTCTCGCTTCGCTCGACGGCTCGCTTCTTCACCGTTCCGCCCATCTGCAATTCGAGTCGTCGAACGAAGCGGCCGCGTAATGCGTGGTTAGCCGACTGGGTACTGTTCGCCGGCTCGCTTCGCTCGACGACTCGAAGTACAGATGTGGAAACGGTTCGAAGCGATCCGTCTCGCTTCGCTCGACGGCTCGTTTCTAACCGTTTCGCACATCTGTACTTCGAGTCGTCGAGCGAAGCGGCCGCGTAACGTGTAGTTAGCCCTCTGGGTACAAAAAGTTGACTCTATGATTTTTCCCGATTACCCGAAAAAATTTCCCGATTACCCGAAAAATCCGAAAAATTCGGGAAAAAAAATTTGTCCTTTTCCTGAAAAAAAAATTCTATCAGATTCTCCTAATTAAAAGATTCAAATAGTTGTATGGACATTTTTCGCTATCTGTCACCGATTTCGAGAAAAAAAATAAAATGTTTTTTTTTCGGGAAAAAAACTGAAACTCAAATCCTGAAAAAAAAAAAATTTTCGGATAGTCCTGCTTCATCCTACAATTGCCGTGTATGGAGACCCCCATGCTATCTCGTACTTTCTTTAAGAAAAAAAATTCCTGAAAAAAAAAAAATTTTTTTTCAGGATTTTTATAATTTTGTTGGATTCCTCGCTAAATTCTCTTCCAAAAGTTGTATGGGCACGAAGCTGTACGACGCATACTTTTCGAGAAATAAGTCGAAATAAAGAAATTAAAAAAAATGTTAAAAAAAATTGCGATTTTTGAAAAAAAAAAAAGCTATCCTTGTCGTCCTTGATCAGCTTAACATTTTTGCTCATACATTGACCCCCCGTAAGTGGCACCATTTTTGAGATAAAATCGATCAAAAATATTTTTTTTGATTTTCGCAAAAAAAAAAATTTCATCAAAATCGCTCGATCCATACCTACAAATCGTCCATACATCACCCTGGGCGCCGGCGCATCGATTTCGAGAAAAAAAATAAAATCAAAAATAAAATCCGGACAAAAAACTTCCGATTTCCGGAAAAAAAAAAGTGGATCCGGAATTGACTCATCATGTCCTCCAAAATATTACTCCGCACCTAGGCTCTGGAACGAACACCGGCCGAGATACCAGGGCATACGACCAGACCCCAGTGGAAATTTGGCAAAGTCGGATTTTTCTGGGGGGTTTTGGGGGGTCCTCTATGCGTCCTGAAAATTTCACCTCTCCACCACCACTCCTTCCCGGAGATCAATTCTGTCAATACATGAGTCAGTGGTAAGTCCAGCTATATATAATATAATAACTAGGGGGTGGGGTGCGGCCCGCCGGCCGCTTCGCTCGACGACTCGAATTACGGATGTGCGAAACGGTTCGAAGGTATCCGTCTCGCTTCGCTCGACGGCTCCCTTCTTCACCGTTCCGCCCATCCGCAATTCGAGTCGTCGAACGAAGCTGCCGCGTAATGGGTGGTTGGGCCTTTTGGGTGGTTAAGTCTCCTGTTACAAAAAGTTTTTTGAGTACTGGTCGCCGGCTCGCTTCGCTCAACGACTCGAATTGCAGATGTGCGAAACGGTTTGAAGCGATCCGTCTCGCTTCGCTCGACGGCTCGCTTCTTCACCGTTCCGCCCATCTGCAATTCGAGTCGTCGAACGAAGCGGCCGCGTAATGCGTGGTTAGCCGACTGGGTACTGTTCGCCGGCTCGCTTCGCTCGACGACTCGAAGTACAGATGTGGAAACGGTTCGAAGCGATCCGTCTCGCTTCGCTCGACGGCTCGTTTCTAACCGTTTCGCACATCTGTACTTCGAGTCGTCGAGCGAAGCGGCCGCGTAACGTGTAGTTAGCCCTCTGGGTACAAAAAGTTGACTCGATGATTTTTCCCGATTACCCGAAAATTTTTCCCGATTACCCGAAAAATCCGAAAAATTTGGGAAAAAAAAATTGTCCTTTTCCTGAAAAAAAAATTCTATCAGATTCTCCTAATTAAAAGATTCAAATAGTTGTATGGACATTTTTTGCTATCTGTCACCGATTTCGAGAAAAAAAAGAAAATGATTTTTTTTCGGGAAAAAAACTGAAACTCAAATGCTGAAAAAAAAATTATTTTCGGATAGTCCTGCTTCATCCTACAATTGCCGTGTATGGAGACCCCCATGCTATCTCGTACTTTCTTTAAGAAAAAAAATTCCTGAAAAATTCCTGAAAAATTTTCCGGACTTTTATAATTTTCCTAGATTCTAAACTAAATTCTCTTGCAAAAGTTGTATGGGCACGAATTTCTCCGACGCATACTTTTCGAGAAAAGAGCGTATGACACGAAATGTCATCTTCAAAAAAATTGTCATTTTTGTCATTTTTTTTTTTTGATCCGGATTTGCCTCGTCACCCTGATCAATAATCGCTGTGATACCTGGGGGGGTACATAGTGACTTTTCGATATTCGAGGGCATATCTCCGCGCGCCAGTGGAAATCTGGCATTTTCGGATTTTTCCCCCAGTCATTGGACCACCTAATATGCTTGTGGAAAGTTTCAACCCCCCACCACCACTCCTTCTAGGAGAACAATTCTGTCAATACGTGAGTCAGTCAGTCAGTGGTAAGTCCAGCTTTATATAATATAACTAGGGGGTGGGGTGCGGCCCGCCGGCCGCTTCGCTCGACGACTCGAATTACGGATGTGCGAAACGGTTCGAAGCGATCCGCTCCGCGGCTCGCTTCTTCACCGTTCCGCCCATCCGCAATTCGAGTCGTCGAACGAAGCTGCCGCGTAATGGGTGGAAAGGCGGCTGGGTGAAAGCCCTTTTAGTTGGTTAGCCGACTGGGTACTGGTCGCCGGCTCGCTTCGCTCAACGACTCGAATTGCAGATGTGCGAAACGGTTCGAAGCGATCCGCTCCGCGGCTCGCTTCTTCACCGTTCCGCCCATCCGCAATTCGAGTCGTCGAACGAAGCTGCCGCGTAATGGGTGGAAAGGCGGCTGGGTGAAAGCCCTTTTAGTTGGTTAGCCGACTGGGTACTGGTCGCCGGCTCGCTTCGCTCAACGACTCGAATTGCAGATGTGCGAAACGGTTTGAAGCGATCCGTCTCGCTTCGCTCGACGGCTCGCTTCTTCACCGTTCCGCCCATCTGCAATTCGAGTCGTCGAACGAAGCGGCCGCGTAATGCGTGGTTAGCCGACTGGGTACGGTTCGCCGGCTCGCTTCGCTCGACGACTCGAAGTACAGATGTGGAAACGGTTCGAAGCGATCCGTCTCGCTTCGCTCGACGGCTCGTTTCTAACCGTTTCGCACATCTGTACTTCGAGTCGTCGAGCGAAGCGGCCGCGTAACGTGTAGTTAGCCCTCTGGGTACAAAAGGTTATTGGCAAGTCAGTCAATGTACCGCGATGGCTATATCTGGATGATCGTATTCCATACAAATGCTGAAAAAAAAAATTGCAGTTTTCAGGAAAAAAAAAAATCTATCGGATTCTCCTAATTAAAAGATTCAAATAGTTGTATGGACATTATTCGCTATCTGTCACCGTTTTCGAGAAAAAAAATAAAAAAAAAATTTTTCGGGAAAAAAACTGAAACAGGAATCCTGAAAAAAAAATTATTTTCGGATAGTCCTGCTTCATACCAACATTGCCGTGTATGGAGACCACTATGCTATCTCGTACTTTCTTTAAGAAAAAAAATTCCTGAAAAATAAAGTTTCAGTTTTCAGGATTTTTATATTTTTTTCAGATTCTAAACTAAATTCTCTTCCAAAAGTTGTATGGGCACGAAGCTGTCCGACGCATACTTTTCCCGCAATAAGCCCGTGATACTTTTTATCCCGAGAAAAAAAGTTGACTTTTTGGTCACTTTTTTTTTCAGATTCGGATTTGCCTGGTCACCCTGATCAATAATCGCTGTGATACCTGGGGGGGTACATAGAGACTTTTTGATATTCGAGAGCATATCTCCGTGCGCCAGTGGAAATTTGGCATTTTCGGATTTTTCCCCCACTCGACCTCCCCTCTAATATACTTGTGTAAAGTTTCAACCCCCCACCACCCCTCCTTCTGGGAGAACAATTCTGTCAATACGTGAGTCAGTCAGTCAGTGAGTCAGTGGTAAGTCCAGCTTTATATAATATAACTAGAGGGTGCTCGGTGCCACGCCCCCATGGGGCGCGGAGGGTTAGTTGCTTCGCCTGTCGCTTCGCTTGGTTAATACATTTTTTTTTTTTTTTTTGTTGGGCGATGTGCCTTGTTAGGCAAAATGGTTGATTCTTGTAGTTTTTTTTCGATCTGAGACGGGTAAAATGAATTGTATTGGGCCGCCTCGCTTCGCTCGTCGGCATGATTCGTCGCCGCCTCGCTCCGCTCGTCGACGCGAATCACTCGCTCGCTCCGCTCGCTCGATGGAGCTCGCTGCGCTCGCTCTAGAGTGTCGCCGATAAGTTTCTTCCAATAAAGTCAAACCAAGCAAAGCGACAAGTCTATTTTAATACTATGAACCGAATCGTCGGGCTACACCCGCCGATTCGACTCATAGTATTAAAATGACTTGTCGCTTTGCTTGGTTTGACTTTATTGGAAGAAACTTATCGGTAAGGTGCATTTCTATACAAAAAAAGGTTATATGCAAGTTTGTTCGTGTACCTAGACGATCAGTACTGAATTTAGTTGATTTTGGCCGTTTTCGCTTCGCTCAACGGCGGTTATTCGACGCCTCCTCGCTTCGCTCGACGGCGCGAATAACTCGCTCGCTTCGCTCGCTCGCTGGAGCTGCGCTCAAAAGTGACTATTCGCTCGCTCCGCTCGCGACGCAGCTCGCTTTGCTCGCAGCAGTTTCGAGAAAAAAAAAAAAAAAATTTTTTGCGATTTTTGAAAAAACAAAAACGGATTTGGATAGCTCTTCATCACCCGAAAATTGCCGTGTGAGGAGACCACTACCAAAAATGTTACCGTTTTTGAAAAAAAAAATTAATAAAAAAATTTTCGCGATTTTTGCAAAAAAAAAAATCTCATCTATACCGCTGGCCGATTCTCTAAAAAAAATTGTATGACAGCAAAAATCCCAGATGCGCCGTTTTTTTTAAAAAAAATAAAATAGATTTCGGTCAAATATTGCCGAGCCGAAAAAATTTTCGCGATTTTTGAAAAAAAAAAAATTTCATCAGATAGCCCGATTTTTTCTAAACATTGCCGTGTATGGCGACCACCCCGGTAGGAGTTACCATTTTTGAGAAAAAAAAAAAATGGCGAAAAAAAAAAAAATTTTCGCGATTTTCGCAAAAAAAAAAATACCCACATAATGGCTTGAAAATTGTCTACGAATCGTTCTGAGGTTGCAAAAATCCCGGATGAGTCCTTCTATTTTTAAAAAAATATCAAAAATTTTATCATAAGCAAAAATTTTCGCGATTTTTGCAAAAATCAAAGCGGCACCGTATCTGCCTCGTCGATACCTACAAAATGAGCCCAGATAACCGATGCCTTATAACGTTAATTTTTCGACGCCGAGGGCATATCTCCGAGCGCCAGTGGAAAATTGGCAATGTCAGATTTTTCCCCCGCTCACTTTTTTATCAATCCCCCCCCCCAAAAGTTTCAACCCCGTAGCGCCACTCTTTCTAGGAGAACAATTCTGTCAATAGGTGAGTCAGTCACTAAGTGGTAAAGTCCAGCTTTATATAATATAACTAGGGGGTGGGGTGCGGCCCGCCGGCCGCTTCGCTCGACGACTCGAATTACGGATGTGCGAAACGGTTCGAAGGTATCCGTCTCGCTTCGCTCGACGGCTCCCTTCTTCACCGTTCCGCCCATCCGCAATTCGAGTCGTCGAACGAAGCTGCCGCGTAATGGGTGGAAAGGCGGCTGGGTGAAAGCCCTTTTAGTTGGTTAGCCGACTGGGTACTGGTCGCCGGCTCGCTTCGCTCAACGACTCGAATTGCAGATGTGCGAAACGGTTTGAAGCGATCCGTCTCGCTTCGCTCGACGGCTCGCATCTTCACCGTTCCGCCCATCTGCAATTCGAGTCGTCGAACGAAGCGGCCGCGTAATGCGTGGTTAGCCGACTGGGTACTGTTCGCCGGCTCGCTTCGCTCGACGACTCGAAGTACAGATGTGGAAACGGTTCGAAGCGATCCGTCTCGCTTCGCTCGACGGCTCGTTTCTAACCGTTTCGCACATCTGTACTTCGAGTCGTCGAGCGAAGCGGCCGCGTAACGTGTAGTTAGCCCTCTGGGTACAAAAAGTTGACTCTATGATTTTTCCCGATTACCCGAAAAAAATTCCCGATTACCCGAAAAATCCGAAAAATTCGGGAAAAAAAAATTGTCCTTTTCCTGAAAAAAAAATTCTATCGTATTCTCCTAATTAAAAGATTGAAATAGTTGTATGGACATTTTTCGCTATCTGTCACAGATTTCGAGAAAAAAAATAAAATGTGATTTTTTCGGGAAAAAAACTGAAACAGGAATCCTGAAAAAAAAAATATTTTTGGATAGTCCTGCTTCATACCAACATTGCCGTGTATGGAGACCCCTATGCTATCTCGTACTTTCTTTAAGAAAAAAAATTCCTGAAAAAAAAAGTTTCAGTTTTCAGGATTTTTATATTTTTTTCAGATTCTAAACTAAACTCTCTTCCAAAAGTTGTATGGGCACGAAGCTGTCCGACGTATACTTTTCGAGAAAACAGCGTATGACACACAATGTCATCTTCAAAAAATTTGTCATTTTTGTCATTTTTTTTTTTTGGTCCGGATTTGCCTCGTCACCCTGATCAAAATGAGCTATGATACCATGGGGGGTACATAGAGACTTTTTGCTATTCGAGGGCATATCTCCGAGCGCCAGTGGAAAATTGGCATTTTCGGATTTTTCCCCCACTCGACCTCCCCTCTTATATACTTGTGGAAAGTTTCAACCCCCCACCACCCCTCCTTCTGGGAGAACAATTCTGTCAATGAGTGTGTCAGTCAGTCAGTGGTAAGTCCAGCTATATATAATATAATAAGTCCAGCTTTATATAATATAACTAGGGGGTGGGGTGCGGCCCGCCGGCCGCTTCGCTCGACGACTCGAATTACGGATGTGCGAAACGGTTCGAAGGTATCCGTCTCGCTTCGCTCGACGGCTCCCTTCTTCACCGTTCCGCCCATCCGCAATTCGAGTCGTCGAACGAAGCTGCCGCGTAATGGGTGGTTTAGCGACTGGGTGAAAGTTGTTTTGGGTAAAAGTTTTTTGGGTACTGGTCGCCGGCTCGCTTCGCTCAACGACTCGAATTGCAGATGTGCGAAACGGTTTGAAGCGATCCGTCTCGCTTCGCTCGACGGCTCGCTTCTTCACCGTTCCGCCCATCTGCAATTCGAGTCGTCGAACGAAGCGGCCGCGTAATGCGTGGTTAGCCGACTGGGTACTGTTCGCCGGCTCGCTTCGCTCGACGACTCGAAGTACAGATGTGGAAACGGTTCGAAGCGATCCGTCTCGCTTCGCTCGACGGCTCGTTTCTAACCGTTTCGCACATCTGTACTTCGAGTCGTCGAGCGAAGCGGCCGCGTAACGTGTAGTTAGCCCTCTGGGTACAAAAAGTTGACTCGATGATTTTTCCCGATTACCCGAAAAAATTTCCCGATTACCCGAAAAATCCGAAAAATTCGGGAAAAAAAAATTGTCCTTTTCCTGAAAAAAAAATTCTATCGGATTCTCCTAATTAAAAGATTCAAATAGTTGTATGGACATTTTTCGCTATCTATCACCGATTTCGAGAAAAAAAATAAAATTATTTTTTTTCGGGAAAAAAACTGAAACTCAATTCCTGAAAAAAAAATTATTTTCGGATAGTCCTGCTTCATCCTACAATTGCCGTGTATGGAGACCCCCATGCTATCTCGTACTTTCTTTAAGAAAAAAAATTCCTGAAAAATTCCTGAAAAATTTTCCGGACTTTTATAATTTTCCTAGATTCTAAACTAAATTCTCTTCCAAAAGTTGTATGGGCACGAATTTCTCCGACGCATACTTTTCGAGAAAACAGCGTATGACACAGAATGTCATCTTCCAAAAAATTGTCATTTTTGTCATTTTTTTTTTTTGGTCCGGACTTGCCTCGTCACCCTGATCAAAATGAGCTATGATACCGGGGGGGGTACATAGAGACTTTTTGCTATTCGAGGGCATATCTCCGCGCGCCAGTGGAAATCTGGCATTTTCGGATTTTTCCCCCACTCGACCTCCCCTCTAATATACTTTTGGAAAGTTTCACCCCCCCACCACCTCTCCTTCTGGGAGAACAATTCTGTCAATGAGTCAGTGAGTGAGTCAGTGGTAAGTCCAGCTTTATATAATATAACTAGGGGGTGGGGTGCGGCCCGCCGGCCGCTTCGCTCGACGACTCGAATTACGGATGTGCGAAACGGTTCGAAGCGATCCGCTCCGCGGCTCGCTTCTTCACCGTTCCGCCCATCCGCAATTCGAGTCGTCGAACGAAGCTGCCGCGTAATGGGTGGATAAGTCTTCTGTTACACAAAGTTTTTTGAGTACTGGTCGCCGGCTCGCTTCGCTCAACGACTCGAATTGCAGATGTGCGAAACGGTTTGAAGCGATCCGTCTCGCTTCGCTCGACGGCTCGTTTCTTCACCGTTCCGCCCATCTGCAATTCGAGTCGTCGAACGAAGCGGCCGCGTAACGCGTGGTTAGCCGACTGGGTACTGTTCGCCGGCTCGCTTCGCTCGACGACTCGAAGTACAGATGTGGAAACGGTTCGAAGCGATCCGTCGAAGCGTAACGTGTAGTTAGCCCTCTGGGTACAAAAGGTTATTGGCAAGTCAGTCAATGTACCGCGATGGCTATATCTGGATGATCGTATTCCATACAAATTCTGAAAAAAAAAAATTGCAGTTTTCAGGAAAAAAAAAAATTCTATCGGATTCTCCTAATTAAAAGATTCAAATAGTTGTATGGAGATTTTTCGCTATCTGTCACCGATTTCGAGAAAAAAAATAAAAACAAAATTTTTCGGGAAAAAAACTGAAACAGGAATCCTGAAAAAAAAAATATTTTCGGATAGTCCTGCTTCATACCAACATTGCCGTGTATGGAGACCACTATGTTATCTCGTACTTTCTTTAAGAATAAAAAATCCTGAAAAAAAAAGTTTCAGTTTTCAGGATTTTTATAATTTTTTCAGATTCTAAACTAAATTCTCTTCCAAAAGTTGTATGGGCACGAAGCTGTCCGACGCATACTTTTTCTGCAATAAGTCCGTGATACTTTTTATCCCGAGAAAAAAAGTTGACTTTTTGGTCACTTTTTTTTTCAGATTCGGATTTGCCTGGTCACCCTGATCAATAATCGCTGTGATACCTAGGGGGGTACATAGAGACTTTTTGATATTCGAGGGCATATCTCCGAGCCCCAGTGGAAATTTGGCATTTTCGGATTTTTCCCCCACTCGACCTGAACTCTATACCCCCCTCCGAAAATTTGGTTACTCTAGCTCTACTCCTTCTGGGAGAACAATTCTGTCAATGAGTGAGTGAGTGAGTGAGTGAGTGAGTGAGTGAGTGAATCAGTGGTAAGTCCAGCTTTATATAGTATAACTAGGGGGTGGGGTGCGGCCCGCCGGCCGCTTCGCTCGACGACTCGAATTACGGATGTGCGAAACGGTTCGAAGGTATCCGTCTCGCTTCGCTCGACGGCTCCCTTCTTCACCGTTCCGCCCATCCGCAATTCGAGTCGTCGAACGAAGCTGCCGCGTAATGGGTGGTTGGGCCTTTTGGGTGGTTTAGCGACTGGGTGAAAGCCCTTTTAGTTGGTTAACCGACTGGGTACTGGTCGCCGGCTCGCTTCGCTCAACGACTCGAATTGCAGATGTGCGAAACGGTTTGAAGCAATCCGTCTCGCTTCGCTCGACGGCTCGCTTCTTCACCGTTCCGCCCATCTGCAATTCGAGTCGTCGAACGAAGCGGCCGCGTAATGCGTGGTCAGCCGACTGGGTACTGTTCGCCGGCTCGCTTCGCTCGCCGACTCGAAGTACAGATGTGGAAACGGTTCGAAGCGATCCGTCTCGCTTCGCTCGACGGCTCGTTTCTAACCGTTTCGCACATCTGTACTTCGAGTCGTCGAGCGAAGCGGCCGCGTAACGTGTAGTTAGCCCTCTGGGTACAAAAAGTTGACTCAATGATTTTTCCCGATTACCCGAAAAAATTTCCCGATTACCCGAAAAATCCGAAAAATTCGGGAAAAAAAAATTGTCCTTTTCCTAAAAAAAAATTCTATCAGATTCTCCTAATTAAAAGATTCAAATAGTTGTATGGACATTTTTCGCTATCTGTCACCGATTTCGAGAAAAAAAATAAAAACAAAATTTTTCGGGAAAAAAACTGAAACAGGAATCCTGAAAAAAAAAATATTTTCGGATAGTCCTGCTTCATACCAACATTGCCGTGTATGGAGACCCCCATGCTATCTCGTACTTTCTTTAAGAAAAAAAATTCCTGAAAAAAAAAGTTTCAGTTTTCAGGATTTTTATATTTTTTTTAGATTCTTTTCTAACACCTCTTCAAAAAGTTCTAACATGACATAGGTGTCCGACGCATACTTTTCGAGAAAACAGCGCATGACACACATTGTCATCTTCAAAAAAATTGTCATTTTTGTCATTTTTTTTTTTTTGGTCCGGACTTGCCTCGTCACCCTGATCAAAATGAGCTATGATACCATGGGGGTTCATAAAGACTTTTTGATATTTGAGGGCATATCTCCGAGCGCCAGTGGAAATTTGGCATTTTCGGACTTTTCCCCCAGTCATTGGACCATCTATAGCCCCCCCCCAAAATTTCGTTTCTCTAACCCTACTCCTTCTGGGAGAACAATTCTGTCAATACGTGAGTCAGTGAGTGAGTCAGTGGTAAGTCCAGCTTTATATAGTATAACTAGGGGGTGGGGTGCGGCCCGCCGGCCGCTTCGCTCGACGACTCGAATTACGGATGTGCGAAACGGTTCGAAGGTATCCGTCTCGCTTCGCTCGACGGCTCCCTTCTTCACCGTTCCGCCCATCCGCAATTCGAGTCGTCGAACGAAGCTGCCGCGTAATGGGTGGTTGGGCCTTTTGGGTGGTTAAGTCTCCTGTTACAAAAAGTTTTTTGAGTACTGGTCGCCGGCTCGCTTCGCTCAACGACTCGAATTGCAGATGTGCGAAACGGTTTGAAGCGATCCGTCTCGCTTCGCTCGACGGCTCGCTTCTTCACCGTTCCGCCCATCTGCAATTCGAGTCGTCGAACGAAGCGGCCGCGTAATGCGTGGTTAGCCGACTGGGTACTGTTCGCCGGCTCGCTTCGCTCGCCGACTCGAAGTACAGATGTGGAAACGGTTCGAAGCGATCCGTCTCGCTTCGCTCGACGGCTCGTTTCTAACCGTTTCGCACATCTGTACTTCGAGTCGTCGAGCGAAGCGGCCGCGTAACGTGTAGTTAGCCCTCTGGGTACAAAAGGTTATTGGCAAGTCAGTCAATGTACCGCGATGGCTATATCTGGATGATCGTATCCCATACAAATACTGAAAAAAAAAATTGCAGTTTTCAGGAAAAAAAAAATTCTATCGGATTCTCCTAATTAAAAGATTCAAATAGTTGTAAGGACATTTTTCGCTATCTGTCACCGTTTTCGAGAAAAAAAATAAAAAAAAAAATTTTCGGGAAAAAAACTGAAACAGGAATCCTGAAAAAAAAAATATTTTCGGATAGTCCTGCTTCATACCAACAATGCCGTGTATGGAGACCCCTATGTTATCTCGTACTTTCTTTAAGAAAAAAAATTCCTGAAAAAAAAAGTTTCAGTTTTCAGGAATTTTATATTTTTTTCAGATTCTAAACTAAATTCTCTTCCAAAAGTTGTATGGGCACAAAGCTGTCCGACGTATACTTTCCGAGAAAATAGCGTATGACACAGAATGTCATCTTCAAAAAAATTGTCATTTTTGTCATTTTTTTTTTTTGATCCGGACTTGCCTCGTCACCCTGATCAAAATGAGCTATGATACCGGGGGGGGTACATAGTGACTTTTTGATATTCGAGAGCATATCTCCGTGCGCCAGTGGAAATTTGGCATTTTCGGATTTTTCCCCCAGTCATTGGACCACCTAATATACTTGTGGAAAGTTTCAACCCCCCACCACCCCTCCTTCTAGGAGAACAATTCTGTCAATACGTGAGTGAGTGAGTCAGTGGTAAGTCCAGCTATATATAATATAACTAGGGGGTGGGGTGCGGCCCGCCGGCCGCTTCGCTCGACGACTCGAATTACGGATGTGCGAAACGGTTCGAAGGTATCCGTCTCGCTTCGCTCGACGGCTCCCTTCTTCACCGTTCCGCCCATCCGCAATTCGAGTCGTCGAACGAAGCTGCCGCGTAATGGGTGGAAAGGCGGCTGGGTGAAAGCCCTTTTAGTTGGTTAGCCGACTGGGTACTGGTCGCCGGCTCGCTTCGCTCAACGACTCGAATTGCAGATGTGCGAAACGGTTTGAAGCGATCCGTCTCGCTTCGCTCGACGGCTCGCATCTTCACCGTTCCGCCCATCTGCAATTCGAGTCGTCGAACGAAGCGGCCGCGTAATGCGTGGTTAGCCGACTGGGTACTGTTCGCCGGCTCGCTTCGCTCGACGACTCGAAGTACAGATGTGGAAACGGTTCGAAGCGATCCGTCTCGCTTCGCTCGACGGCTCGTTTCTAACCGTTTCGCACATCTGTACTTCGAGTCGTCGAGCGAAGCGGCCGCGTAACGTGTAGTTAGCCCTCTGGGTACAAAAGGTTATTGGCAAGTCAGTCAATGTACCGCGATGGCTATATCTGGATGATCGTATTCCATACAAATGCTGAAAAAAAAAATTGCAGTTTTCAAGAAAAAAAAAATCTATCGGATTCTCCTAATTAAAAGATTCAAATAGTTGTATGGACATTATTCGCTATCTGTCACCGTTTTCGAGAAAAAAAATAAAAAAAAAATTTTTCGGGAAAAAAACTGAAACAGGAATCCTGAAAAAAAAATTATTTTCGGATAGTCCTGCTTCATACCAACATTGCCGTGTATGGAGACCACTATGCTATCTCGTACTTTTTTTAAGAAAAAAAAATCCTGAAAAAAAAAGTTTCAGTTTTCAGGATTTTTTTTTTTTTTTCAGATTCTAAACTAAATTCTCTTCCAAAAGTTGTATGGGCACGAAGCTGTCCGACGTATACTTTTCGAGAAAACAGCGTATGACACAGAATGTCATCTTCCAAAAATTTGTCATTTTTGTCATTTTTTTTTTTTGATCCGGACTTGCCTCGTCACCCTGATCAAAATGAGCTATGATACCGGGGGGGGTACATAGAGCATTTTTGACATTCGAGGGCATATCTCCGAGCGCCAGTGGAAATTTGGCAATGTCAGATTTTTCTGGTTGGTTTTGGACCATGCCCCGACTATCCTGAAAGTTTCACCCCTCCACCACCTCTCCTTCCCGGAGATCAATTCTGTCAATGTGTCAGTCAGTCAGTGAGTCAGTCAGTGGTAAGTCCAGCTTTATATAATATAATTGTGTAAGAGAGATGGCATAATTATAAAAGTGAAACAAAAGAAAGAGACCACTAGCGTTTGTCAAGAGTCACCGTGGCCACCAATCACGGCGAGTTATGCATAGAATAAAATCTATGAAGAAAAAACAGATGGTACAGAATTAATAGGTTCACTCAATGATATTGTAAATAAATTACGTTTATATTATATTCGTTTTAAATATGATAGGGTAACATTAAAAAAGTGGACACTTGATTAAAAAGTAAGTCCATAGGTAAGAAATAAAACATCTTATGAGAGTAAATAATATTTATTGAATATTTTATTAATAACAATGAAACACATGAAATAAAATACATATATTATTTTAAAAACCTTAGAAAACGTGTTCGTGAATTAACATTTAAAAAAAAACAGCTTCAAAAAAAAAACAAAACCCTTACACAATGTAATAAAAGATTGAAGAAAAGGTTTGTTAGCGTTGCAGTTATATTAAAAGATTTAAAGGCAAAAGATTTCATTTCAAAGGAACAATTTTTACAGTTAAAGTTAAAATTTCTGGACATAGTGACTTTTTTGATCCTGAAAAAGATAATATTATTACCACTTTGTCGTTTGTATTCAGCTTAGTCTATTTTATTTAGAATTATCAAAATTGAATAGTGATTATGGCAATGAAATAATTTTTGGAAGAAGTCACAATTTATGGTCCCGGCTGCAGTAGTTAATACCTCCTGCACCATGTTATACTATCCTGGAGGAAGTCGCGGACAGAAAGCTTGTAATAAATAAATAATCACTTTCATCAATTACCTATACCTATATAATATATGAACAAACATAGAACTTTGCTGAGCAGCAAAGTTCATCATTTAACTCGACTGTACTTATGAATGAAATTGAACGTGAATCAAAATGTTTTATAAAATGTTGTAGTTACCTCAATAAATGGAAGAGCATTTTTTTAAAGTAGTGTTCGTCCTTTTTTCGAAGCATATTTGTCAGTAGTTTTGAAGTGATTGCTACAGATTCTGCTACTTTTTGATGGTATCCAGTCGATTCGCTTCTTTGTTTACGAATAATTGCAATCCAATCATGTAGTCTGACCTGATCACTCGGAAACCTATTTTAATAAAAGAAAAATATATCATTAATTATCAGTAGGTACCTAATTGAATGATGAAATGAAAATAAAATAACGAATAAATTATAATACCTAGTGGAAAAACGAATTCAGTAAAACTATTTTAATATTATTTACATTAATCCATTCATTACATATAATAGCTATTATAAAAATGAAGTAAAAATAAACTGTTATTAAAGGCATTAAAGTTCTTATGCGTGCACTGGCACGCATCCTTATCGCTCACGCGTCAAAACTAATTCGCTCTCTCTTTCTTCACCTGCATACGGCGTCTTTGCGCTTTTATGAAATTGTTTGGAAAAATAATTGAATTATAGTAAATAATATAAATATTTTTGCATACTCACATGTGGTATGAGATCCCTTGTATTTTATTTACTTTGGAGTCATAATTGGTACACTTCCGAAACACACACGATGGCATTTTAATAAATTTTGGTAATAGACACAGGTATCTACGGGACAACACGCTCGTGATTGCGCTAGAAGCCGACTAATTACAAGACGTCCCAATTGGGACGTATTTGAGTCTTCACGAAGCGCGCGCTTATAACATATCTGCTTTTGTTTTTTATAATATCATTGGTACAAGACAAGTAACGCGACTCAGAATGCGAAAGTGACAAAAAAAAACAATTCCTTTAAAGTTCATAAATGACAAAATTATCACAACTTTGGGTAAATTTTATTAGAAATACGTAACATTGCAAATTAGTAGGATAATATTAATAACTCTCGACTTCAAGTTCCACCACATAGCATGCGATCTCGCTCTGCACGCGTCATGTGAGCAGGACACATGTATAATTTCATATTTGTAACGCTAAGGACTCCTGCGCTCCTGGTACTTGTCAACAGTTTTGTACAGAGAAGTTCTCGTTCTTTCATTGATTCTGTGTGCCTACCGATTTGCTACCTACAGTTTCTGCGCTCCTAGTCCTACTCGATTTAAGTTTATCACAAATATTTGATTGTTTGAGGTACAAAGGCAGTGCCTAACTCTGTCATACATTTAGCATAATCCAATAATAATAATAATTGAAAAATTGGAAGGAAAACTTAGGCAACCAAAAATAATACGGAGTGAATAGTACAAAAAAATAGCGATAGATGGCGCTAGTACCATATAAAGATAGTACGACAAAAATTAATATAGATGGCGCTATTTGAAATACAAAGTGTCAATATCACGGAATAAATAAAACAAGCAATATCATTAACAAACAACAAAATATAATAGGTTTTTAATATGATTTTATTACCGAATTTCTGGGGTAGGCAGTGCCTTTGTGCCTATATGGAATGCACGCCACTGCTGGTTTAATATAAATTGAGTTTTCCGAGGGTGCAAGGACGGGTCGTCCGCACGGCTCACTGCCTCCGCAACGACTATTTATTAAACTTTGAAATACAACCATTCATTGCAATAGGGACTTGACAGTGACATGTTACTTATAAATATTATGACATTCTTCCCTCCTAGAAAACCTCATAATCCTTAAGATGAAAAGGAGAATTTCTGGTCCTCTCAGATCTTCTTACAGCTGAGGGTTCAATAGTTGGTTCGATAATTTCATTTAAGGGAAGGGTTTGTTCTGAGGCTTGTGGCTGTTCAATTTGTTCAGTAGTGAGAGATTCTGGTTGGTCTAGTTGTTGAAGTTGGGTTGGACACTTATTATTTAATATATGGTCATCATTAGAGATTTGATTATCATTACCTATTGGAGCAAGATGTCGGTTCAAAACGGCCAGTTCTTCGTATGTGTCTGTACTGCGGACCTGGTTCCAATAACTGAACTTCTTCTACTAACGGATCATACTTACTATTCCTATTGTGTTTTCTGAACAGAACTTTACCAGTCTGTAACCAAGATGGCATTGATTGCCCCCAAGGTGATCGTCGTGAATGATTAAACATACGTTCATGTGGGGTCATATTTGTAGAAGTACATAGAAGAGATCGAATACTGTATAAAGCTTGAAATAGAACTGATTCCCACATAATTATTTGTAAATTTTTAGATTTTAAGGCCAACCTTATAGTTTGCCAAAGCGTGCCATTCAGGCGTTCTACTTGACCATTACCTCTGGGATTGTATGGAGCAGAACGACTAGTTGAAATACCTTTTGTATGTAAAACATCTTTAAGTTCATTTGACATAAATGAAGCTCCTTAATCTGTATGAATCATAGTTGGCATTCCAAAAATTGAAAATAACTCTGTAAGGCATTTTATGACTGTTGAAGTACTTACATCAGGGCATGCATAAGCGAAAGGAAATCTTGAGTATTCATCAATTATACTCAGGATATATTTATGATTGGTCGATGATGGTAATGGGCCTTTAAAATCAAGTGCTAATCTTTCAAAAGGTACAATTGCTTTGATTAATGTCCCAATATTTTTTATAAATTTAGGTTTTATCTCAGCACACGTGGGACAAGACAATGTTATTTGTTTTATGTCATCTGTCGAATAAGGTAGATTTTTACAACGTACCCAATGTGTTAATCGAGTTACGCCTGTATGACATAGTAATTGATGTAAATCTCGTAGTTTATCATTGTTATTAGAGGCACATATTTGTCTTGATAGTGCATCTGCTACAACATTTTCAATACCAGGACGATATTATATATCAAAATTAAAATTTGCAAGTTCTAACCGCCATCTCTGTATTTTGTCATTTTTAATTTTACTTGCATGACTTTTAAGCATATAAGAAACAGGTTTTTGATCAGTAATTAAATAAAATCAGTGCTCGAGTAAATAATGACGTCACTTTTTAAGACTTTCTATAGCACAGGCTTCTTTTTCAATTGTTGGATACTTCTTCTCACAATCACTTAAAGCTCTGGAGAAAAATGCAACGGGCCTTTCATTTTGAGTTAAAGAAGCTGCTATACTATAATCTGAAGCATCTGTTTCAACAGTTAAGAGTTCATTTGGATTTATGGTACTTAGTGTTGATTTTGATATGAGTAATTTTAGTTCTTGAAATGTTGAGATTTGAGATTCATTCATAGGAAAATTTTCGATAACTAACAGGGGATGTAATCTTAAAGAAAAATCTGGAACCCATTTTGAATAATGCGAAAATTGTCCAATGGCTCTTTTTAACGAGTTTGAATCTTTAGGTATCTCCAGATCTAACAGAGGACGTAAACGTTCTGGGTCTGGTTTAACTGTACCATTGCATATCAAATAACCTAGTATATTAATTTGTTTTAATGAAAATTCACTCTTTTGTTCATTTATTGTAAGTTGATACTTTTGAGCAATGGACATAAAGTTTTGTAATTTATAATCGTGGTCTTTTTGATCCTTTCCACAAATAGTAATGTCATCTAAATAAGTAAATACGCCTTCAAGATTTGATTTTCGTATTATAGAATCTATGGCTCTTTAAAAACATGCAACACCATTAGTGACACCAAAAGGGATTCTTCTAAATTGATATAGGTTGCCGCATGCTTCAAAGGCTGTATACGGTTTATTTTCTGAAATAATAGGTATTTGATGATAAGCAGATTTGAGGTCAATTTTACTATATATTTTGAAATTTGAAAATTCAAAGTACTACTTCTTCTAAATTAGGTAAAGGATATGCATCTAGGTAAGTATATTTATTGATAGTTTGAGAATAATCTATACACAATCGCTTTTTATGATTATTATTTGTAGTAACGAGGACTTGAGCACGCCATGGTGATGTACTTTCTTCTATAATATAATTCCATCTTTGATTATTTTTTTGATTTCAGATTGAATAAAAATTTGATTATCTGGCGTTTGTCTTCGTGATTTAATAGTAATTGGTCTACAATCAGGGGTAATATAAGGGAATAGATTAATAGGATCAATGTTAACTTCATTTAATGTACATAATTTAAGCGGAGGTTTGGATCCACCGAATTTGATTTCCAATACCGAATATTGCTGAAGTATGTCATGACCAATTACATAAATTCTTCATCATCCTAAAAAATACGTTACTAATTGTGTGTTCATTCAGATCAAGAGATGCCGTACATACTTTATTGATTTCGGTACTTAATGAAGATGAAGCCATTGTTACATTCTGTCGCCATGGTTTAGTTGGTATATCATATTTTATTATAATAGATTCATCTATGAAACTTGTAGTGCTCCCTGTATCTATTAGCGCCTTTACGGATATGCCATTAATGTATATTGGCGTAGTGTATTTAAGTAAGCCCGATGTAGCCAATATAAGACTTGATGAAGTTTCATTTATTATTGGTTCTTCTATAGTAGCGTTTGCCGATATTTTTTGGCAAACCTTCGCAAAATGTCCTTGCTTACCGCATTTTATATATGTGGTATTAGATGCTGGACAGAAGCGACGTGGATGACGTAAATTCCCATAATAAAAACATTTGGATTGAGATTTGATATCAGATGTCGGTTTTTGAGAGTTACTTGCTGCAGCAGTAGATGTAAAATAAGTTAGTTGTGTAGAAAAGCTATCTGATTGAATTTGTGCTGATTCCAAAGTTCTAGCTTGACTATGAATATCATCTAAGCTGAGCGTGATGATTTCGAGAAGTCGTTGACGGATGGTCGGAGACAGGAGTCCAGAAATAAACGCATCGCGTACAAAATCTTTTTCACTCTAATCTGCAGTAACATTTTTGAAACAACCGTCTTTAGAGAGTAATTTCAGTGATGGAATATATTGATCAATTGTTTCATTAGACTGTTGTTTGCGAATTGCGAGCTTATATCTAGCAAAAATTTCGCTTTTAGGCTTGATAAATATTTAACTAATGTTTTGACAGCCGATTCATAATTATTCCATTGACTGATATATTCAAATATACTCGGAGATATATAGTTTACTAACAGTTTTAGCTTGATTTCATCAGATATCAAATGAGATTCTTGAACTTTTTCGCTTTCATCCAGAAAATTTGAGAAAGTTTTCTTCCAATGTATCCATTGTGATGACGAGTTTTGTCCCGTTGTAGGGTCATCTTCAAACCGATCGGTTTTAAGAAATTTATTCATATTATTTAAAAATAAAGTTTAATAAATTGTAATAATAGATAACCGTGAATTGAAAAGGTTTTATTAAACTTTAAAATACAACCATTGCAATAGGGACTTGACGGTGATATGTTACTTATAAATATTATGACATTAGTAAATAGAGAAGACTTGTTCGAAGAGCGCGGGGCGGGTTTCACGGCACAACCTCCTAAACGATTTGATTCGCAGATGTCTTGTCGTAATTAATATTCCATCAATAAACGAACCTTGTGGTCTATTACGCGATGACGGCAAGAGACCTGTCGGATTAAGTATATTCCCTTGGAAGATGGGTAGTTGCTTAGTGTGGGATGCGACATGTGTCGACATCTTGGCAGCTACACATCTTTCGAGGACTAAAGATGAGGCTGGTGCCGCTGCTGCATACGCTGAAAACCTCAATCGGCTAAAATATTGCCAAATTATTAATAACTACATAATTGTGCCGTTTGGGGTAGAAAAAATGGGACCGTGGGGCCTTAAGCAAAAACATTGTTCAAAGAGATTGCATTAAATTTGGTGGACGTCACAGGTGACCAGAGGGCTGGCGCATTCTTTTCACAAAGAATAAGCCTAACCATACAGAGAGGCGTGTAGCCAGCGTTCTGGACAGTGGGCACTATGCCGCGCGACCACTGTGAGGATTTTTTTACGTGTTTTGTAGGAAAGGTGACAAATTAAAAATAAGGAATATAAATTAATAAAAGGTTTATTATTTACACAATTAAATCACTTCCTACATTTTATTTACTGTTATTAAGAGATAAACATTTTCGTATAGGAGCGTAGGTCGTCTATAAGAAATTTCACTTGACTGCAAGGGTCGTTGAGCTATTGCGGGAGCTCAGCGACTTGTTGTTCTCGATTCAATTCTCAAGGGTTATTCACATTGAAGTGGATTTCCCCACAGTATTTTAGTTATTATTGTACCACCGTAGTTATTATTTTAAAGGTAAAATAAATAATTTGATCTCCAACAAACAACCAACTTAATGACAAGTACTAGTTATGTTTCAGTGAAAAATGTCAAGATTTTATTTATTTTTACAGTACTAACCTACTAATTTAAGTTATAAATTTCTCTATTACGGCTAATACAAATTTCATGATTTTAAAATTTGTCGTATAGAACGTTGTCAAAAAAAAAGTTCTTTACATGTCATGAGTAAAGGTCATTGGGCACTTAAGTATGAAAAATTTACCCACGACCTACAGAAATTAATTGATGTGGGATGTTTCGACATATATCTCTGGTTTACATATATGGGTCGCATTGCCATAAATAATGGGAATCAGACAGAAATACACCTATTTTGTCCTTCCATATCGACGAAATCCAATTCAAAAGCAACAATCAGTCCAGTAAACACGCAATAGTAGTTGATAATAAAAACAATAGAAGAACGCACAGATCGAAACGACAAATGACGAGAGACTGCGACCGTGCCATGTGTAAGCGTGTGAATTTGAACGTGTTGAAACCGGTTTATACCTGACCAATGTGCGAGAGAGATAGCATTATATATGCCGCCAGACCGAGTACTCATACGCATAGTGTTTTTTAATACAATTCCTTCATTTAAATTCTATTTTGTTCTTTGCAATAAATATCTTCAACTTTTAAATCACTTGTAATATTTTATTCCCATGGTTTTTAAAAAAAAAAAAATCTTAAAATGGAATGTGGGTATACCTTATTAATTTAAAAGTAATTTTGTTTCTGTAGACAAACCTTCACAAATTGGGATGACTATTATACCAATGACTATATTTTCTAGATTAAAATTTACAAGTTAAATGCATTCTTTTATATAAAATATCTTTTAATTGTTTGTTACGCCCCGCGCTCTTCGAACAAGTCTTCTCTATTTACTAATGTTTATAAAAAGTATATTATTTTGGCAAAAAATAGTATAAATTCAAGACATTTTAGCAAAACGTATGTAAAAAAACCTAATGACATCCCTAATTATTTATTCAATCCTTCATTCACGAAACTAGCCTATGCCATGGTTCCAACCGAAAGTATCAAAGTATGTGCATCCGTAAGTATTTCAGAGTAGGCCACATTTTTGTTCATCGTCTACGTATTGACCCGACCGAAGCCCGAAACTTCGGTATTTCGGAGTAGACCTCCTGATTACGACTAACGTCTTTGCATATTCCCTATAGCTTTTGACATTTATGACACTCGTTTTCGTGTTAAAACGATCGTTCTTGAGCGAACAAACGTTTTGCTGGCGCTCTGCCTCACCCCACTGATACTCTTTTTACTTCTAGAAGTTTATTAATTAACTACTTTTTTTTTGCGGTTTTATCATATTATACACTGTTTTATTGTGTATAAGAGATTTTCACTTCCCTTATTTTGTAAAAGTGACTGTTTATTTTATATACCTTCTGTAAAAAGAAGAAAGTGATATTCTTTTTACTTCTAGAAGTTTATTAATAAAATAAAAAATAAATATTATTTAAATATTTATTATAACATTTTTTTTTTGACAAATGACGCTCGGTGAAACTACTTACTATGACATACTTATATCTGACCTTTAACCTATATTGTTATGTTTTTTGATATAATCGAATAGTAAACACGGTTTTCGGACTCGGTTACCAAAAATTATACATTACTTCTTAATTTGGTCGGGTTATAAAAGCCGGTATCTTCACATTTTATAAAGCTTCTTAATTCGGTTGGGTTATAAAGACTGATAACTTGTTTTTGGCCCATAACTTCACACCCTGTGTTCACACCGGTAATTGAACGGCATTCATTTTCTAAGCGTTAGTGACATGAAGGTAAAAACCGTGCCCGTCCGCGCGCCCCTACTGGAGTAAGCATCATTCAATTTGCAGGGTGCCGCGCGAGTGACAAATTTGTCACTCACACACACCTTTACATTTTTTACATCCTCAGTCGGATTTGTGCGTTCGGCGGAGAAAGTCGAAAAGAGCTCCGCTTTTATTGTCGGAAAAATGGTTAATTGTGCATTAAAGCTGTGTAGAAACTACTATTAAAAAAAAAGTACCTAGTGTCACGTTTTTCAAGTATGTATTTAACATCTTTTCTTATATTAAACCTTAATAAAAAATTATAATAAAACCCATAATTAAAATATCAAAATCTAACGTCGTAACTATGGTAACTGTCAAACTATGTGCATCAGTTAGAAGTTGAAGAACTAGTGATGTGTTTTTATTTTTAATGAGAATTTCGATACTTTAAAATAATTTATAATCTTTTCAATTTAATTTAATCAAAAGGTATGGCGACAACAGAAGCGTCCAACGAGGTTTGTCAGTTACTATTTAGTGATGTGATTTTATAGTTGATATACTCGATTTTTGTAAATACTTTCATGGTTATGAGATATTATACAATTATTGTTTTTTTAATATAATACTAATTATATTTTCTATACATGATACAGTTTCCCGAAAGATCCGGCATTAAAACGTAAATGGGGAGGCAATTAAAAGAGAAGAAAATTGATAACCAACAAGAATACCCGTGAATGTTTAGTACATTTTGACGAATCAAGCTACGATTTAATTGTTTTTCGCCTTTTGTAGTTTGAGTATAACTTCCTCTTGGAGGTCGGTCAAAAATGTTGAGATTGCGTTTAGTTGGTACATGTAGTTAGTTGTGCATGTGTTTTAATTTAATAAATAATTTAATTTAATAAAGTATTTTAACTTATTGTTATATTATTATATACCTACATTTTTTAAGTTTACTAGTATTATAAATGCGAAAGTGTCTATCAGGGTGGATTTGAAAGGATGTACTTTGGGCTAATATGAGGTTCTGATGATAAAATCTAACAATTTTTTTTTTTTTTTTTTTTTTTATATTTTTATGTAGGACACTTTACAAATATTGCTCTGGTCACAAACTAAGCTCTAGGCTTGTACTATGTGTAGCAGAAGCAACGATATAATACATATTATATTTTATAAACACCCTATTTAACCCTATGGAACCATATTTCGCAAATGAAAAAAAAAATGTACTTCCCCATACAAATTGGTCATTTTAACGTTACTAGTTTGTATGGAGAAGGCTATTTTTTTTTCTTTTGCGATACATGGTTCCATGGGAAAGTTGTTTGATTTGATCATATTATTCCAAAGTATATTTTTCAAAGTTATTGAGTCTATTCAAAACATCGCGACGAGCTAGCCACTTGTTCGGTGTAGACTCATACCATCGGCTACGACGAGGTGGGATTAAAACCCCTCCGCTGGTTACCTTGATGATATGTGTGTGTATTACAATTGTATATCGATAAATAATTATTAATCTTTGATGATCTCTATAAATCCCAAAATATTTGGTTTATATCGATAAGTAATAATATTTGTTGTCGGTGGCAACACTATCGAAACTATTAAGTATGCAAATAAATATTTAGCTTTTTTTTATAATAAAAAAACAATACACTTCATAGACACGCGCACACATTCGTGTTTGCTTGTATCTCTTTTTTTCTCAAGCAGTTTTTTAAGTGTCAGAAGCGTTGAGCTGCCATTTGAAGCCACACCTTTTTCCCTGTTCTTCATTTGTTCGACTCAGAAATTGGCGACACCGGTATCGTAGTATTATGAAACAATTTATGTATCATGCTTACTCCATTGGCGCGGGGCGCGTTTTTTTAGCTTCATGGTTAGTGACATATCAACCTTTTTTTATATTATAATATCATTCGCTACCATAACCTAATCATTCTCTATCATTAATAAACTATAATATCAAATATAACGTCAAAATCAATAATTCAAATTATTGATTTTGACCTATGTCTAATATTTTGGAGTGGCAATATTATTTGTGTAGTTTTAATTTTGTCAGTTCCAATATTGTCACAAACCAAAATATTAGACAAAGGCCAAAATCGAGATTAAATTCAACTCATATTGAACTGTAATTTGAATACAAAGAGATGTTTGATATTCTGTACTTATTATTGTTTATGAATATAGTGAGTGATATCCGCTTATCTATAAGTTGTAAATAGGTAGATTATTCTAATGTATAAATTACTAACCTACTTACTTCATTTTATTGCAGCATCAAATTTATTGTAAAAGCATCGGTGGTTCTCCAACATCAGATTCATTTTTAACACCGACAGGTAAGCGTTATTACTCTAAGCTAAGATCGATGGTGGCAGGTAAGTGAAACATAATTATTTAATTAAATAATGTATATTAATTTCAATAATATTTTATTGATTGTCAAAATCAAATAACAAAGTCGTTGCTAAGGATACATAGAGAGTTGTCTATTATGTCACATCTCTCCCTATTTAGATGTTTACACATTGTACAGGCTTAACAATAGGGCATATGCATGTAACGCCAATTATTATTATTTTAATATATAATGTTCCTTTTATGTCTTTGAACATATTTACATTAATATATTTTATTTTGATTAGCAAATTATTTTATAAATACGATTTTAAAAATCTATTTTTTTGTAGAATCGGAACGCATTCAAAACGCTCCGACATTAGCAAACACTCCATGTGACGTCATTCGCGCATAAACAAATGTCAACGTGTGTTCTGTAGTCTACAGTTTCTAGTTTTCTCGGGTATTTATTGTCCTTTATTGCGATAATTTGTGATAAACAAACCTTTTGACAAACTTGTGAGGTGTAATAACATTAAAATAATATGCTTTTTGATGATTGAATGACGGCCACAGAATGGCGGCTAGTTATGTACCGTTTTTTACTGCGGTAGTGGCAGATAAAGTTTAAACCCTTTTATTTTTGTGTTATTACCCTTTAAAAAATGTTTAATATTTGTTTTTAGGGTCTAATGTAGTTACTCTATCAAGTAATGAAATAATAAAAAAACATGCATATTCCCTATTCTGCCTGATCCTGTCTGAACTACAGGTGGACAAACATACTCTGTTGCGGGATGACTAATCAAATTATTTTGATTTGGTAATGAATTCATTAAAAACTCCTCTGGGTGAGGAGGACTTAAAGTTGCTAATATTACTGAGTTTGGTACCACTACTCTCTCTTCAGGTATATTAGAGATTAGTAGCTTTAGACTACGACACCCCTTCGTACTCGCATGAATGGACCCAGACATTCAGTAGATTCTCAAATTAATAATATTTTACCTGTACCCACCCATGCGTGTATACATAACACTACCTTTAACCATAGATATAAATATCAAGATAGGCCCTTCCATACAAAATTACAACGACATTTATTTTAATAAAGTGACAACTAGCGCCACTAGTACTAAGAATTTGAACTAATACTTAGTACGATGTGACGTTGTAAGGGCGTACCAATTTAATGAGCTAAACTATTTATTTCATTTTAATAAACTTTTTCATTTTTATAGTTTATTTTTGTTTCCGTTATTTTTTCATAAATAGTCATATCCACATGGATATGACTCAGGTGTTTGTATGTCGATATGTATGTTTATCAATTAGTCTGTCTATCAATCTACATCTTACCGTCAAATATCTCGAGAACTAATCATCCAAATGACTTGAAAATTGGAATAGTTATAAATATTGTTAACCCACATTCATTCAAAATGGTATAAGTTATAGTTACTTATAGGCTCGAATAAAAACGGGACTAAATAGAAAAATAAACAAATTTGGGACAAATTAGGCCATGCCATTTATTAAAAAATAATAATATACTTATGTAGTTAAATTAGGTACAGTCTAGCTCCCATTAAATTAAAATTATTTGTGTAAGGAGTTTACTCTAACCGTAAGCCAACAGAACCGAACATAAATGGAAAAATAACCATCTTTGATGAATATTGTTTACTTTGCAATATTATATAGCAATATATTAACTTATACGTATTAAAAATTGTATAATGTTGGTATATTAAATGAAGTTTAAGATAACTCCAAAAACATCACCTCTAAAATATACAGAACAAATAATGAGCTTCCGACGAAATAAAAAAAATGTATTAATTTTATCATAAAATACTTTTTTTTTAAACTGGTTTTTAAGAAATTAATATATAAAATATATGTTTCTGTCTATATTTTTTTATTTACAAAGCTGACAATGGCAGTTTCCACTAATCTTTCTCTATAATACGAGTCCATACTTCTCTTCGTATATCATTAGCAGAAATCTTTGAAAAAAAAATCTATTGTTTTAGAACTTCAACTTAAATCCCCAATAAAGATCGTAAATATTTTAATGCAGCTTTATGTTTTATTTTGAAGCAAAGGTGCGCTTCATAGTACATTTTCACTTATCTGTTAACTCCCAAAACTATTTCTAAGAGTTTCTTAAAATAGGCTTCCTCGCTATTTATAGGTTATTAAAATATTTATTTTTATACAGAGGGCTAAGATATGCCTAACAGTTTAAATAGGATTTATAACACAAAAAACAATTATTCAAATCGGACTAGTAGTTCTTGAGATTAGCGCGTTCAAACATAATACAAATATCCAGATAAACAAAATCTTCAGCTTAATAATGTAAGTATAGATAATCATAACTTTTATTAAAGTTTCCCACTTTTTCATCCAAATTTTGTTTGAGACATCTCTTCAGTCGCTTATTATAAGTATTCTAGTCGTCAAAATATTTAACATCATTACAAGGTTGATAATAATCTCTCCATACATTCAAATTGAAAATAACCTAAATATGTTTTTTAACATTTAAATATAAAATTTTCGACTATCCGATGATAAGAAATACTGTCTTTCTTTTTGTTGAACTTTATCGAGTAATTTATGCAACCTTTTACTACACAATACGGGATCTGGGCAAGTTATTTAGAGTACTTTTCGCTGCCACTGCTTGATATAGACTGACGTATCGTCGGTGCTAAATTGATTATTTAGCACCAATGTTTTAGTACTTAAAAAACTTGTTTTGAGGCCCGTCCTTACTATTTACGTCATTGCCTTTAACAGTTGTTTCACAGTAAGAGTATTAAAGAGTTTTTCTAAAACTTTTCGGTCTATTGATTTAAAAACATGTGAAAGTTTTTTTATATGGCAGCTTGGTGCATACTATAGCCCTGGTCTGAATGTAATGCATTAGGTTTTGTCTAACTTGTTTTGTAAATTTATTATTATCGAACCAACAATGGATATAACATGCTGATGATGTTTTCCATGATGGGCTACGTGATGATATTTTTCTAAAAATATAAATACAAAACTGTATAGTGCATTGCCTTTACCATTGCAAAAAGATATAAAATTACTTTTTCAAAATTTATGACTAAGACCTTCAGTCACTGTCACTGATGACGCCGCTCCAAAGAGAGGCGAAATATTTGGCAATAAAATTTTATAGCTTCAATTTATATATTTTGCCTAATAAGAACTTTAGTATTATGAACAATTTAAGTGTTTCTTCTTAATTGTTTAACATCTTCCACCTTAATTAAAAGAGATCTCGGGTGTTTGATATCAATTATAACCTCATAGTCTCTCCTCGACGATGGAAGTTCACAATGTAGTATCGATTCGATGCTAGCGGCGTCATATAAGTTTTAAGTAAATTAAAAAGCAATAAAGGTTTTGGAACGCATCCTCCACTGTCGCTCTGCACTCCCGCGCATTGAAGTGTCATTCGTTTCTTATGTCAAGTTGGCGTCGCATCTTACAAAAAATATTTTATTTTTTTCTAGTTTATTTAGTTATTTTAAGTTGTGTTTCAGCATTAAAAATGGGAAAAAGAAAATATGAGAATAGTTTAAACAAGAAAATAAAAAATTAAGAAAACTCTTTAAAAAGGTTAAGAAATGGTTCGCTCAAAGCGATCATGAAACCAAAGGTGAGTTTCTATTCGTCTTATTAAAATCCTATCGAAAATACATAACGCTCAAATATTATTGTAATCAACTTTGTGCTGTTGATAAATATATATTGTTACCTGGGACACTCATTGGGAATGTATATGGTTTGATATCTCGCCATTGCTTATTGAATGTTATATATCATTGTAAGAAAAGAAAATCAGATAAATTACTAAATCAGAGTATTGAATGATTTTTGTAACCTGGGACATTCTTTGGGAATGTATATGGTTAGATATTACGCCATTGCTTTACTGTTAAGAGTTAAGAATGGTTTTTACAAGTTTATTTTTATATATCATTGCGATACTGAATGAGAGTATTGAGTGACTTTTGTAACCTGGGACATTCTTTGGGAATGTATAAGGTTAGATATTTCGCCATTGCTTCACTGTTAAGAGGTAAGAATAATTTTCACATTAAATGTTCATTTTTATATATCATTGCGATACTGAATCAGAGTATTGAATGACTTCTGTAACGAGTCTAGTACTGTAAGACTCATACCATCGGCTATGACGAGTTGGGAATAAAAAACCCTCCGCTGGGTACCCTGGGGCCGTCTAGGCGGTCTCGGGCGCCGTAAGGCATCCGTAATGCTATGTAAGTATCTTCATGATCAATTGAGTCCAAGAATATTTTGCAACACAGTCAGAATTTTATATAGCTAAATATGTTCAAAATAATAATAACAATTTCATTGCAATACTGTTGAGAGTATTGAATGGCTTTTATAATCAGTCTGGTGCTGTAAATTATAAAAAATAAAAATGTAGGTAAGTAATTCATAAAAACAATTTTATGTAATTAATAAAAACAATTTATACCTGCATCTTCAGGATCAATTAAGTCCAAGAATATTTTACAACAAATAATTTTATATAGCAGAATTTGTAAAAAATACATTCTCATTGCAATACTGTTCAGAGTATTGAATGACAATGATTTATAATAAACCT
Source organism: Monopis laevigella (assembly GCA_947458855.1). Taxonomy (NCBI): domain Eukaryota; kingdom Metazoa; phylum Arthropoda; class Insecta; order Lepidoptera; family Tineidae; genus Monopis; species Monopis laevigella. The sequence goes on from OX381577.1 coordinate 1,077,277, forward strand.
AGTAGTGTAATTCAGAATACCTACAAATTCATAAAAATTATTGTATGTAATTGATAAAAACAATTTATACCTGCATCTTCAGGATCAAATAAGTAAAATAATATTTTACAATACAGAATTTTATATAGCAATCTCATTGCTATACTGTTAAGAGTATTGAATGATAATGATTCATAATAAACCTAGTAGTGTAATTCAGAATACCTAGTGACTAAATTTTTATTTATTTTCAATTTTAAATGAACCAAAAAATCTTTTACAATACAATCAGAATTTTATATAGCAGGTTCTGTGAAAACTTAACAGTCTTTACTAGAAACTCATATACATGAGAATACACATACTTTAACCCAAAAAGATGTAGAATATTTGCTGTACTGGGGCCAACTAAAACGGACCAGCAGACATCCTTTGTACATTCCCCTGTACAAAGTAGTAATATAAGACCAGCAAAGTAGAACTAAGTAAGGTCCTACATTTTCACTTGCAAAAGAAAATAAATAATATATATTCATTTAATAAATTACAATGTAGTTATTAAATGTCTTCATGAGGCAGTTAAACTGCTATGCAATATTCTAAGAGGTCTTTGATATCTGCTCTAATAAAAACTTGAATGCCTTCACGGAAATCAAATAGAACAGAATTTAGAAATAATAAAAACAGCTAGGACTGTTCAAAGATCCAGCCAGGAGCTGTGTACTACCAACCAAAAATGGACAAATAACCAAACTAAATCTCCCTGAGACCCCTCAATCATCCAGCTTTAAACTGGTGGGCCCCTCCTTGCTTTAACAGGAATGCATAGGGCAGACAGAACCGAGAAAACTTTAAAAAATTTAAACCTGCAATATATTTAAACATTATATAATGTAGGAGCCATAAAACCTGTCCAATAAATTCAAATTATTTTTACTCCCTGATTTTAATAATAATATGAATACTAGTCATTTTTTAATTAGATGATACCTTACTGTATGTAAGTTAATAAATAGTAATGGGGTTTTTTGGCTACTAATCCTAATATGCCAATTTATGTGATAAAAATATCATGGTAGAATTTGAATCCTTTTTAGATTTCACAAACTAACAGTTTTTCTGTTTTATTCTTATAAACTAAAGTTTTCCTTTGTGTGCACAATATATTTTTTCAAAATTATTGAATCTAATAATGACTAAGCTTTCAATGCTGTTCAATGTCTAGATGACTGCCTTATATAAGTGATTATTATTACGGCTCTATATAATGCATAAAATATATAAATATAGCTGTTATTTAATAGATATCTCATACTCATACTCGTTTATATATAATGCCCAAAAAGGAAATATGAATTCCTTATGGAGATACACACACATGTGCTTCAAGGCTAGGTTGGGGCGCAACTTGTGGTACAAATAGGGCCGTCCGGCTCATGGACCAATAAACACGATTTTCTTACTTATAAAAACACTAGAACATTAAGACAACCTGTTTTGGTTTGCACTGCTTTGCTAAAAATAAGTGTAACTGTAAGACACTTTTACATATTAACAATACATCAGCCATTTCACAATTGATTAGGGGTTCAATTCCCTCTTACACAGAATAGCAAAGGTTATTTGGCAAAGGTGTGAAAGCCATAACATTTACATTATTTGCATTATTCATTAATACCAAAGAAAACATTACCTATTAATGACCTAAAAAAAATAAAAAAATTAAAAAAATTGAATAATAATAATAATATCAAGAAATTATTACAAATTTTAGACAACCAGAGATATACCTGTTTGTTCAAGAATTACTACCAACGGTAAAAAAAAAAAAAAACCCATTATATGATTTTACCTAACCCTTGAAATGATACAGTCAGTACAAATAGAATAGTTCTTGTACTATATTGGTAGACTCGACCTTGGGATCCATTATTTACGAAACCTGGTGATAGAGTTTTTATTACCGTCAGTAATTCTCCCGGATACAAAATTTCTTACCTTGTGCATTTCCAGATAACCGCACCTATCCCTGTTAGTCAGCTTGGTTGGTAGCCAGGAATAAATATATATAAATAGGGGTTTGAATGCCAAGGCAGTTAATATTAGGTAAAGGTCTTTGTCAGATAATATTTTATAGTAATATTTTCCAAATATTGCGGTGTATATAAATAAGAAATATAATGCTGAAATAAGCAATATAATTAATATAATTACTTATTTACCAGAAAAATACCAACCAAGGTATATCTCTATTCTAGATTTATCAATACCAGATCTGTTTTTTCATTGTATGTAGGACCCAAAGTGGGTGTTTACAATAAAATCAAATAATTAAGGGTTTCTTCCAACTATGATTTAGGGGTAAAATATATACTCGCGTGGGATTTGTCAATAGTTGTTGATAATTAAAAAAAAAAAAAAAAGAAATAGTTATACAGACCTGAATAATCTTAAAAAATGTTCTAAGAAAACTTTTATTTTTATCTTTTTATAATTTTTTTTTAGCCTTACCGGATAAAAGGGCTTAATTTTGGGGTTAATAAATATTAATTAATGGCATTAAAATTTATCGGAGTATTAATATTTAAAAAATTACTTAACTCATCTGGGCCTAAATAGGCGTCTGCCTTTTATAACTCTGTCTTGCTTTAATTCTAGACCTAATGTATGTAGGTACTGCTCAGGTGTAATCAATTATTAAAAATGTAGCAAAAAGTTTAAGAAAGTAAGACAAACTAATTAAATTGAACAACCTCACATGTTGTAACTCTCAGTACAATCAGCTAAACATAAAAAAAAAAAAAAAAAAAAAAATCGTAGAAGATAATGGCATCAACATTACTAAATTTACAGACCATTGCACCAGACATGCTGCCACATCAGCAGTTTTGAAGAGTTGAGCAATTAAACTAATCATAAAATAAGAAGAATGGCTGGTTGGACTGGCCAGTTCAACATGTTCTTGGTGGTTTAGTAACTGCCCAATTACATTCGTTATAACTCTCTTAGCTTTGTGGAATCAGTTTTTTCTTAAGCAGTAATTTTAATAATACCTAAATAGTTTTTTCTTAAGACTTTTCACATTTTTGTAAAACTTTAGTCTAGTGTACGAGTATATAGAATAATACTTGTTAATTAGTAAAACAAAGACTGATTCTACAACTTGACTTTGAACATCTACATTGTGAACTTCCATCGTCGAGGAGAGACTATGAGGTTATAATTTAATAATCAAACGATCTTACCTGTAAGTGAAGTTCGATTGAAATTATACCTCGTAGTCTCTCCGAAGACGATGGAACCCACCCTCCCTTAATCATTTTCTTTACCCCATAAGCGTTGTAGAATCTGGAGCAGCATCCGAAACGAATGACACTTCAATGCGCGGGAGTGCAGAGCGACAGTGGAGGATGCGTTCCAAAACCTTTATTGCTTTTTAATTTACTTAAAACTTATGTGACGCCGCTAGCATCGAATCGATACTACATTGTGAACTTCCATCGTCTTCGGAGAGACTACGAGGTATAATTTCAATCGAACTTCACTTACAGGTAAGTTCGTTTGATTATTAAATTACTTCTCCACTCTTCCATAGTACCTATGTTCTTACTTTATATATTTTTTTTTATAGGAGCTCGGCATGTCCAAGAATGAATACAGCCAGCTCTTAGAACTGTATTGTAAGAGCTGGTTTCATCCATTATGCCGGCTTAAGATACCTATTCACGCTTCGTTTAAAGGACTCAAGGTTATAGGATGAAGGAAACACGCAAGCAGGCTGAGCATTCCACATTTTAATAGTGCGACAGATGTACGAATCGCCAAATCTTTTAGTGCGGGTTGGTACATCTGCCACAGAATGCGCACGCATTCTGCTACCTGCTCGTGAGGTTCTGTAACGAAAAGGGGAAAGGGGAATGAGATTAAAAAGTTCTCTACCTTCTCTCCATATTCTAAATTTTTTGGCGGTCTTGCACTTGATTTACCATATAAATTTTGTTTTAATCTATAGTTTTCCAAATTTTAAGGCATTAGTCATTACAAAAGGTTTAAGGTAATCAATAGGTACAGGCAACAATGACCGAGTTACTCTACTAAATAATCTTTGATTGGATGAGCCTAATTGGCTATCTCTTGGAACATTGCGCCAATTAAGTAAAGCAAGTGTTATATCCGTGCTATTTAATGAACATTTTTGTAGATTTTTTTTTATTATTTGCAAAGCATTTTCGGCCAAACCATTACCTTGAGGATGATACGGGATTGAAGTTAAATGAGAAAAATACCAATCTTCCACAAATTGTTTGAATTCATAGGAAATGTATTGTGGGCCATTATCGCTTTCAAATGTTAAAGGTATTAATTAAGCCATGTACAGAAAACCAATCATTCAGATGATTTATAATCTTATGGCTATTTAATTAATTACATTTTTTGAAGTCTATAAAGCCTGAATAATTATCTACAATTACTATATATGTCTGACCTTTATATTCAAACAAATCTGAAGCGAAAATTTGCCATGGATATTGTAGTATTTCTTTTGTATTTACTGTGCTTTTAATAAGAGGAAGAGTGTATGATGGGGCTCTTTTTCTGTGATAGTTATTTAGGAATATACCATTTGCCCTTAGGGCCAATTTCACCATTCACACTGAACGCGATTTCTAGCTAAACCGAGTTCAAGTGTCTAACCAAGTTTAGAGCTACTTTTTACGTTTCACCAACCAAATTAAACTAAGTTCAAGTTGAACTCAGTTTACTTTCCTGAACGCCCGATTTTCGTCGTTTAGCTTAGTTAAATGCGTTCAAGTCATAGAGTATAATTAATATTATACAGAAAAAACAAACAGTATAAAGTTTTTTTTAACAAAAGCAATGCGTTTCGTTTCTTTCGTTTCGAAATTAGATAAGTAGATTATATTGATATATTTATTTATTTATTAATTATTTATTAAGTATATTAGAAAATATTATAGTATTATATTATATACTTAAAATATTATTTATTAAGTATATGTTATAAAACCGTATTGTCGTTTTCAACTGTTGCAAATACTAAACGCATCCCGTTTATTTTATTTAATCTGTGCGTTTAATGTACTAAACCCGTTTTCGTAAACTCGATCAAAATTTAGCTGGTGAAATCGGATTGATGTAAACCGAGATCAATTTCAAAATTTGAACTCGTTTATGCTGAACTTAGTTTTACTAAACTCAGTTTATATAGCGAACGGTGAAATTGGCCCTTATTTGATCACGACGGTAAATTTATCCACGCGTCTCGCCTTACATAGGTCTACCTACCAATGTATCTACTAGAAAAATAGGTACATTGGTAGGTTATTAAAATTGACAATTAGTTGTGAAATAAATAGAATGCATAAAATAAATTTATATATTTATTTAGTGTGGCATGCAAAAAACATTATTTTTACTTGTGTTAGCATCATGAAGCTAAAAAAACGCGCCCCGCGCCAATGGAGTAAGCATGATACATAAATTGTTTCATAATAGTTCGATACCGGTGTCGCCAATTTCTGAACAAATGAAGAACGGGGAAAAAGGTGTGGCTTCAAATGGCAGCTCAACGCGTCTGACACTTAAAAAACTGCTTGAGAAAAAAAAGAGAGACAAGTTAGCTATTCAAACATGAATGTGTGCGCGTGTCTATGAAATGTATTGTTTTTTTATTATAAAAAGCTAAATATTAAATTGCACACTTAATAGTTTCGATAGTGCTGCCACCGACAACAAATATTATTACTTATAAACCAAATATTTTGGGATTTATAGAGAACATCAAAGATTAATAATTATTTATCGATATAAAATTGTAATACACACACATATCATCACGGGCCCCAAGGTAACCAGCGGAGGGGTTTTAATCCCACCTCGTCGTAGACGATGGTATGAGTCTACACCGAACAAGTGGCTAGCTCGTCGCGATGTTTTGAATAGAATCAATAACTTTGAAAGGATATGCTTTGGGCTAATATGATCAAATCAAACAACTTTCCCATGGAACCATGTATTACAAAAGAAAAAAAAATGGCTCTCTCCATACAAACTAGTAACGTTAAAATGACCAATTTGTATGGGAAAGTATTTTTTTTTTCATTTTCGACATATGGTTCCATAGAAAAAGTTATATATATATATTATCATATAGCCCAAAGTACATCCTTTCAAATTCACCCTGATAGACATTATCGCATTTATAATACTAGTGGATTTAAAATATGTATGTATATATAACAATAAATTAAAATACCTACTTTATTAAATTTAATTATTTATTAAATTAAAACACATGCACAACTAACTACTTACATGTTACCTACTAAACGCAATCTCAACATTTTTGACCGACCTCCAAGAGGAAGTTATAAAAGTCGATGCTAACTACAAAAGACGAAATACAATTAAATCGTAGCTTGATTCCTCAAAATGTACTGAACATTAGGGAATGGTCCCGGGGAATCCCGGTCCCGAAAATCCCGGGAAATCCCGGGATTTTGAGTAGACTAAAGAACCGGGACGAACAAACCTCGTCCCGGGACTTTCGGGACATACGGGACTTAGTTGAAAAGTATATACTTAAATTAAGAATTTTCATTTTTCCACTCAGATATCATAATAAAAGGTTTCTTATGAAGATTTAATTTAAAACGAGAGGTGCGCCAAGCTTGGTTTCACCCGCAGCTATATGTTTGTGCGAACCTACCAGTAGTAGTTTCAAATGTAGGTTTTGTCGCCACATGTTTTTTCGAGCGAATGAGATGAAAAGTAGCCTTTGTTACTTAATTATCTTGTAGCTTTCAATGAAGACTTTTTAAAATAGGTTCAGTAGTTTATCGATTTGAAACTACTACTGGTAGGTACCAGTAGTAGTTTCAAATGTAGGTTTTGTCGCCACATATTTTTTTGAGCGAATGAGATGAAAAGTAGCCTTTGTTACTCAATTATCTTGTAGCTTCCAATGAAGACTTTTTAAAATAGGTTCAGTAGTTTATCGATTACATACATTACATACCTAGGATACGTACGAATAAAAAAATAAATCTTTCCTTTTTTGTGTAGATAGTGGTTCCCTCAGCGGTTTACCTGCTGCTACAGCTACACGTTTTCCGTCAGAACAAGGCATTTTCCCGCGGTACAAACAGCCTTGTTCACTCATACTCAGAGATAATGGAGTTAATGTAGCTTTCTATAGAATGATTTTTTTTTTAAATCGAATCAGTAGATCGGGGTTTATCGATTGCATACATACAAACAATCTTTCCTCTTTATTAAAATAGTGTAGATAAACCATTAAAGTCTAAAGCTATAAAATGGAATTACGCGCGCGTAATTTGATTTTATAACTTTAGATAGACTTTAATGGTTTATCTACACTATTATTGCAACTCCAGCCCGCTCGCGAATAGACATGTGTAGGTGTAATGCGCGTGATTTTACAATAATGCTTCACGCTGCACTATAATGTAATATTACCCATTACAGTGGTACTCTAACATCACACCAAACATTACATCTTGCACTCAGTTTCTCTTAATGAAAAAAATAACTAGTCTCACTGCTCGTCGCGTTTGCGTCGGGGTCTTCGGTCTTTTCCGTACGAGATCGGGCACCGCTCGGCTAAACATCACACCATCACATCTTACATCCCACTCTCACTCGTTGAACAAAAAACTAGTCTCACTACTCGCCGCCTTTTGTAAAAACTCAAGGGCACTGTTCGTAGGGAGTTTACGTCGCGCTCGAGTGATTACGGCTAGCCCATTTGATTTCTCTCCCTACCGGTGCCGAATGCCGACCGAGAAGCGTTCACCCCACCCGCACCTCACTGTACAGCCATGTCGCCCGCACCGGGCCGCGCGGCCGCCGTCATTCGTGATATTTTTTTATATTTCTTATTTTTATCATTTTAAATAAGTAACTAGCTACTTATAAAATAGTGATAGGAGTGCAGAATGCCAATGCCAATTTGTTTTCTTTTGTTAATTCGTTTTTTTTTAAGAATAGTAAATTGGGTTGATTTTATTAATATTTAATAAAATCAACCAAATCAGGTATATTTTTATTAATACAATGTAGTTTTCTTTATGGCGCGTATACACTTTGATTAGTGTTTAGTGCAAGTGCTTTATTTAGTGTGTAGCGATTACTAAAAAACACGTTCGTACAGTGTATGTTTAGTGTTTAGCGAAGTACAGTGTTTAGAACGCATTCTATTTTTGCTGCAAAGTAACTTCCCCGCGCGCCCTCCTTCACCCCTCACTTGCAGCTAAACACGCACTAAACACGTCTGGACAGGACTGTTAAGTGTTTAGTAAAAAACTCGTGTTTCTTTTTCGTTGTTTTTGTGTGATAAAAAGAATAAAATAAATGTCTACACCTGTCTTTCGAAGACAAATGCGTCGACTTCTTGTCAAAGTGGTCTCCTGTTTAAGTGCGGTTACCAAACGGGCAATTAATTTTACAATAAAGAAGCGAGGATATGTGTAATGCAATTATTTCGTAACCGCAGTATAGGACAGCACCTGCTAATCACTAAACGCTAAACAAGGCACTAAATACTAAACACTTGGCACTTAACTAATCAAAGGGTTTACCGGCTATTACCTACATACTAAAGACCTATTAAAATTAAAATAACTGCGTGGATTAAAAAAATACCCAAAAGTCCCGAAAATCCCGGTTCTCCCGGTTCCTTGAACAACTAATCCCGAAAATCCCGGGACGCAAGAAGGGCACCGGTTCTTCATTCCCTACTGAACATACACGGGTATGCTTGTTGATAACCAATTTTCTTCTCTTTTTATTGCCTCTACCCATTTACGTTTTAATGCCGGATCTTTCGGGAAACTGTATGTATAGAAAATATAATTAGTATTATATAAAAAAAAACAATAATTGTATTATATCTCATAACCATGAAAGTATTTACAAAAATCGAGTTTATCAACTATAAAATCACATCACTAAATTGTAACTGACAAACCTCGTTGAACGGTTCTGTTGTCGCCATACTTTTTGATTAAATTAAATTTAAATTATTTTAAAGTATCGAAATTCTCATTCAAAATAAAAACACATCACTAGTTCTTAAACTTCTAACTGACGCACATAGTTTGACAGTTACCCTTAGATTTTGATATTTTAATTATGGGTTTTATTAATATTTTTTATAAAAGTTTAATATAAGAAAAACATGTTAAATACATACTAGAAAAACGTGACACTAGGTACTTTTTTTAAGAGTAGCTTCAATGCACAATTAACAATTTTTCCGACATGGGGATGTTTATCCCAAATCACGAACACCTTTTATGGTAGTCCATAGTATACTGCCAAAAAGCCGTGTGTTTGAAAAAAACTCATACTCAATGTGTGTCAGGATTTTTAATCATTTGTCCAAAGATCTCAGTGCGCTTCCACTAACACTACTTAAAACGAAACTGTATACATGGCTATTAGACAAATGTTTCTATTCACTTAAAGAATATTTTGATAATAAAAATAAATAGAATGATAGCTGCCCTCAAATATTAGCAATTATACGGCTGTAATTATAATAGTATATTGGAATTATAATACAATTTAGGTAGGTATGTAAAATAACATTAATTCGTAAATACATCCTAACAACTAACTCTACTCAGAAACTAGGCAAATAAATCATTTCATTTCATAATATTAAACAGCATTACCAACCCCAGGAACTAAAATTGCAAATTCAAAATGGCCTCCATATTATTTTTTATGAAGTGATATTTAATTGAGTAGATACCTGATTTTCATCAATCAAATACGTACTCAATTAAAATTCACTTCAAAAAAATATTCAAGGGAAAACTAAATACAGTTGAATAAAAAATCTTTATATTTAATAATTCATTTATAATTTAATTGTAACAAAAAATGAAATCTTAAGAATGAGCTTAGTAGCTGAGGGAATATGAAATATGAGGACATTGGCCCGCACTCCGCACTTCCTACACTTTCGTGTTTCCATTGTTATTACATAGGAACTAAAATCAATATCACAAATTTCAAAAAAGATTTCTCCAAACAACAAACACTCAATTAATCACTCAACAAACGTATTTAGATTTTTTTTATTATTGCAAGGCAATTTCAAGTGCAAACATTTGCAAAAGTTTAAAAACATTTTAAAAACAACTCACAAACCACAACCATCCAAAACAAACAAACACATTAAAATGGCCGCCACCGCTTTTTTTTTTGACTGACTAATACAGGGAGCCTGAGGGGCATTATCTGTTTCCAACGGTGGCGTGGCTGCGAGATTCGCTAGCCGAAAAAGTTTAAATACTCGGTTTATCGGAGCTTTTCCTGATAGGGTGCGCTCCGACTTGGGCCACCGAGGAGGTAATGGGGTCAGCTCGGGCTTTCTACCATTTGGGAGTGAGGTGTCTCCTAGGAGACTACTGGAGTAGGTGTGGCCGACTCCGACCAAATGAGAGAGACTCTACCAGTACTTCACAAAAAGACACGTCGGTCAAAGAAGTACCAAGAAACCCGACGTATTGTCTGACTCGCGGTGAGAGAGGTGTGTTAGAGCTCTGCCGGTCCCACATAAGGTGGGCCCGTATTCTGTAATATCTTGTGAAAATAGTTCCGCAGAAAAGGTGTGTGTGAGTGCTATCTAGTCGTGAGGGACAGACGAAGGATTGGCGGGAACCTTGGGAGCTAAATCCACTAATTCTAACTTGGTAACTGAAATATGTGCAAGAGCGCCGCATGCGACATCTGTCTAACGTATGCTTTATTAAACTCCTCTCAACTCTCAATATATTAGTACTAGCCAAAGAGTACTTTGTTATACTAGAAACTAGCTGTCACGGCCGTGACTGATCTCCTCGTGGTTTGCGCGCGTGGTCTAGTCGAAAAATCAGTTATACTAAACTAACCGCAAAAGTCATTAAAAATAATTAAAAAATATTTTTATTGCGCATTTATGGATGTAAGTTTTGTTCTGATCGGTCAAGTAATATAGAAGTAGCTGCACAATCTTTGTGTTTTGATAACGTTAACTATTTTTGTTTATTATCATAGTTACAGTTGCAAAATTATCATTTTTATTATAACAAATATAATTCTGCGGAAACTAAATTATGGTGGATTTGAACCTGACCTTATATATTATTCATATATATATAAAAAACATTACTTTATTTATCTTCATTAATCACATTCTATATTATTCAATATACCTAGTTCTAGTAATACATACTCGTATGTTCGGATTAACAGTCGTTGCTTAGCCTGAGTGAGCCATTGTATGGAACTGTGTTTTTACATGCAATTTGACAGTCAGAAGCATCGGCTAAGCAAAGCAATTGTTTAGCAACGACTATTAATCCGACCAATAGTGAAGTAGAATTTAATAATGTTATGAAAACAATGCTTACTGATATACAGGGCCGTGTTCGGAAACGTAACACTTTAACACTGGGTAGTGTAACAGAGTGTGATAAAAATATTGAAAAATGCTTAGAGAAGAAGAGATACATATAGTGTAGTGACATTACCCAGTGTTAATGTGTTTGTTTCCGAACACGGCCCAGGGTGAATTTGAAAGGATGTACTTTGGGCTAATATGAGGTTCTGCTGATCAAATCGAACAACTTTTCCCATGGAACCATGTGTCGCAAATGAAAAAAAATTTTGGCTTCCCCATACAAATTGGTCATTTTAACATTACTAGTTTGTATGGAGAATGCATTTTTTTTTTCATTTGCGGCACATGGTTCCATGGGAAAAGTTGTTCATATTGATCAGTAGAACCTCATATTAGCCCAAAGTACATCCTTTACCGGTCACTATATGTATATACTTAAGTATATTTTTGTGTGGATAAATGATTTCATAAATGTAAATTCAACTTTTGGTTTAAATATTATTACGTATAATATAAATCTTATTATACCAACCAGTTCAAATTGAATATATAAGAAATAAACGTGTTCGACTAAAACCAAATTAAACCAGCCAGCAACCCCAATTTGAACCACGAGGAAAGTCTGCTTGACGAACCCAATTGGTCATTAGTTCAGATACCATCAGAAGGAGTGAACCTGACTCCAAAGGGAGCTGCAACAGGCAAAGAATTACGGTAGCCCACAGTCGAGCACGACTTGAATTTGCTCGAGAGCATATGGATTGATCATTAGAGTAGTGGGGTAATGGTACTCTTCCCTGATAAGACCAGGGTGAGTCTACATGGAAGTGATCGACGTCAGAAGGTATATCGTATCGAGGGCATCGAAAAAACTGTTTATGGAGGCGGATTTGTAATGGTCTGGGGCGGTATCTCGTAACCGCACATAATTTTTTTATAGAATCGACGGACCGTACACGTTGATTGACTTCTCATCACTACATCACTTAAATCCTTGTAGACGATGTGGTACCTTAAGCAGGGTTTATTATGATAATACATGGCCTCATGTTGCTCATGTGGTGCCCCAGTATCTACGTGACGGCATAACACTAGACAGTAAATTGAACAAACATGAAGACAGCCTGCGTCACAATGGCAATTCAGAAGACTTCTAGGAAAAACATGGGGACTCAAACTCAAGATTATCATGTGGCTATATACTACAGTCATCAGACCCATTTTTAACTATGGAGCTTTGGTGCGGTGGCCTAGAACCACTCAAAACACGGTTACAACTAACCCACAGAGACTTCAAAGGCTGGCTTGTTTAGCCACAACAGGATGTATGAAGACTACTCAGACAGCAGCTATTGAAACCTTACTAAACCCTTGACACCTTTACACCTATACGTACAATATGAAGAAGCTGTTGCGCTACCATAAGACTCAAAGCCTCTGGACAATGGAAAATAGACAACCGAGTGAGGCACACTCAGTCATAAAACGCACACCTTGAGATACAACCACTCATTAATGCGGTGAACGACAGATGTCTTCGCGTGCACATATTTGTGAACCAAGACGAACCGACCGACCAATCTGGCTTACACGAGGTCAGAATTTACACGGACGGATCAAAAAAAGAACACGGAACAGGCGCAGGAGTGTACTCACTCGACTTGAACATAAGAACACTAGAATTTAAACAGCTCTTGGCACACATTCTTCCATCTTTCAAGCAATACGTGCAAGAAAGATAGAAGAATATGGTATACGCATACTATCAGACAGCGCAGAAATTGAAACAACAAACAGATTGAAGAATTTCAATGCTAGTAGTACGGCTTCATCTATTTATTCAACAGATGAACTCGAGTCTGGTAAAACAATGCCAGTACGCACTGGAGACTATATCAGTTGGTAACAGGGTCACTAAATATAAACGGACTCAGCGACTCCCTCGGTAACGACGCGGCTGACGAACTGGCGAAAAGAGGTTCGGCTACCATACCGGTATGACCCAAACCGTATGTTCCGTTTTCTTTTAAGCAGTTTAAAAGTTAGCTGCTGGATAAAACTGTTGGTTTATAAATCTGCAGGTAGGTCAGAGAGGCCACCAAACCTAGCCCACGCAGCTCCCCTAGCTCGGAACCTGTTCAATCTCAACAGAGGTAACCTTCGTATGGTGGTGGGTATACTTACCGGACACTTTCCATTAAACAGGCACCTTACAATTTTAGGTATCCCCAACAGCCCTCTAAGTAGAGGATGCATGGAAACATGAGGCCTGTGGATACCTGGACTTCTTGTCGCCTTCTGGAAGGAGCTGGGCTAGTTAGAATAGTCAGTTGAAAGGGATGAACTGAAACGTCGGATTCGAGTCCAACAAGGCTTTCGGAGCTGCGAATCAAAGAAAGTGGAGTGGAATACAATTTCCCAAGATATGTAATCGTCAGGCTCGTGAGGTCTATAAAAACGAGGATGCTAGCAGTTAGATATAGCGAGGGGAATACTGACCAAAACTTTTAAAAATGTTTTTCTTTGTTTCCAGCTTTAATTTTTTTTTCACCTGGTGATTACAAATGTCATTTACTCGTCATGGACAGCAGTCTCTGTAGGTATAACTTTGATAGTAAATAAGTTTTATACTTTTTAAGAAAATCGGATTAGAGTTCCACGGTAGCGGGTGGGTGGCCTGGTTTTTTTGCTGTCCATTGTATATAGTATCAGTCGTTAAGTCTTTTAACACCTAATTCTTAGTTATAATTTTAACGGCATCATTCTATCTCCTTTTTTTAAAAAAGATCTGTTCGATCTCTAAACCAGTCCCCTATTATAAACTTTAGCAAAGCTGATGAGAACAGAAATTTATTTTTATTGCGCTCTATGACACCCATCTGAGATAATAATATTTTTTAAAATAGTTTAAATGAGAATCAATTAAATTAACGCTGTAACCCTATCCTCCTCGTACCAAACATTCCTATAGATTACAATCTTTGTTATTATTATTGTAAATGGATTGATTATAAACCTGAAGTTTTTGCTATTATAAACACTTCGGATGAGCTCATAGATTGATGTAAGCATTGCAGGTTCCTTTTTAATACTCTTAGGACATTATCCATTTAAAGTTACTATTACTTATCAATTTTGCTATGTGTTTACTCGTAAAAACTATTTCTAATGTTTAACATCACAACACTTACATCTCTGTCATAGTTGGCGGGCGACTGATGACGGAACAAAAATCCTTTTTGTGCATTTCTGCACATACGAGTTCTTTCTAATGCTCAAAATATATATGGGATTTGTTAAACTTGTTTCTAGTTCGAATATCAGAAAAAGGACTTTATACACACATAGAGAATAAAACGGAGATGTGTGTGATGTTAAGTGAAAAAAGCAAAAACTTAAAAAATATCATATGGAATTTGGCAGACGCAGTGACGACATATCAAAGCGGTTTCCTTGAGGGTAGCCCAAAGACTGAAGACGTGTGTTTCTATTATATTTTTTATAGTTAAGTTTATAGGATATTATTGTGCAAAAGTGTATTAATTTTGTAGAATACCGTTGTGATTTGTGATCTTAAGTGTAAGAAGTGTAGTATTGTCGCAGTGTCTCAGTGTTTGTGTTATCTCAATGAATCCCTTAACCTTCGATAAAATGGCGGTATCCATTTTCTAGACATTGGCAGGACTATACCGTATGTTTTCAAACGGTCATGTCGCCATTCCCTTTTTCCCTACGCTACCCTAGTTATTTTTCCATCCTATTATCCCACTTTTAATCCATTTTTTTTTTAATCTACCCGCACTTCACCAATTGTGTTGCGAAAACACTAGCGGGAAAATCCAGTAATAATTTCCCGCCAAAATAAAAAACCGTTCCGCCAAAACGCGCAAAGTTCCCCGCTATAGCTAGCTAATTAAATTAATATTATTAAGTATTAAAACCAATTTGGAGGGAAAATTCGCCTAGCAAATTCTTATTGAAAATACTATTAGAATCTTGTAATATGCAAACAAAACGAGTAAATGTAATTGTAAAAGGTCTAAAATAACTAAAATGCAAGACAGGAAGCCGGGAAACGCTATCCCGGCCCCAAAATGATGTATGAAACAATTATATTTTTTGCTGTATTGAGTATTATTTTTCCACCTGTAAGGACCCTACACATCCTGAAATGCTATCAGGAGAGTGCTTGAGGCGACTTTAATTACATAAAACGTGTAATTAAGTCGCAAAACTCGGTGTCAGCTCACATTGACGTCGCCTCAGGCTCACGGGCATAAAGGGTACGAGAGACCGCTATCTCCCTACCCGGCGCCCTTAGGGCTTTGGCAACCAAGCATCCCTTGGTTTGCGACACACACAGCTTACTCACAGCACACTTGAAACTAAAGTTTCAATCCTATACACACCGAAAGTTAGGGTGTTTTTTAGCGCTAATTGTAAAAGCGGGAACTGTTATAGCATATTATATATCATTTTAATCCTAGTCTTAAGGCCCTTATTATAAAAATAAATGCTTTATGAAAGGGTTTTCATAGTCTGGTTGGCAATCAATTAAATAAAATCTAGCCCGCCGAATTGAGGGAAAAATTCGGCGGTGCGGTATGGCGGGAGGAAGGGTACCTCTCAAGTCTCAATAGTATAAAGGTGGGAGGCACTCTCACCAAAAAACTCACTCCACTACTACAGCTCTAGTAGACAAGTCGCTTGCTTACAACAAGTCGGACTGTGCCTGAGGACCCGACCGACCGACCAGACCGAGGGGGGATACCGCAAAGAATCACCTGCCTCACAACCTGCCACACCATCGCCGCCAGACCGTGGGAACCCAAGTAGTTTCCAAGTAGAAGATCCTACGTCCTCTGCAATGAACCGCTTTTCCGAGGCGGTTCATTGCAGAGGACGAGAATCCGCTTCAAATTGATTACTTGCAAAATTACGCGCACGCGTAGAGGCTAATAATAATAACATATCAAAGCTGAATATACTTACAAATCATTTTTTTTTAGGTTTTATCATATTATTGAATATAAATGAATTCATTAAAATCCATTTGTGGATAGATATTTACATATTCCTAAACAAACAACTGTCATAAATTAACACGACAAAACTAATGACTTGACTCAATACGTAGAAATCTTTAAAAAAAAACGTTTTAACAGGCCCGTTTCGTTTAAACAACCCGTTTCGTTTAAGGAAATATTAGCGCGAATTTTTTTTTTTTTTGTAAAAGTCGATTTATTATTAAGTTTTCTGAATTTACTTTAAAATCATATATTTTCTAAGTTTTAGGTAATGGAACATTTTCTTAAACTGACTTGATTTAAAATAAAATACGTGAGACGGACTCTAAAAAGCTACGAGTGGCTCGGATTCATACCTATTTATATAATTTACAGTTACATTATTCCTTCTTTTTTTTTCAGATGCTTCCAATCTCCCATTCAAAATATATGAGGTGTTTCAAGAAGCGAGACATGTTTTTTCAAATATAATTAGCAAACTGCTAGAAAATAAAAGAATAATAGGCCTGGATTCAAAAGAAATATTTAAGAATTAGAGATTTTATTCACTGAAATATACATACACAAGTATACATTACCTATTTTATTCAATAAAAAAAATACAAAGTTATCACTGTTATGTATAATTTTAAATTAATCTGCTATTGTAATGTTTATCAAAGAGAATTTTATTAAGGTATTTTTATAACCCAATTTCAGTCGTCACCAAGTCATCAATCCCCCCAAACTATTTCCCCGTAGAGCACTTGGCGATTTTTCCTCTCCTGATTTTCTAATAGGTAAGGTGCGGATCCACCTCCCCGATAGCTCGGCTGCGGAGGGAACACGCTAGGGCATGCAACAACCGGGTAGTTTTTAAACCCGGGTTTTTCGGGTTATCGGTCGTCAAACCTGCGGGGTGAGGCAGAGCGCCAGCAAAACGTTTGTTCGCTCAAGAACGATCGTTTTAAAACGAAAACGAGTGTCAGAAATGTCAAAAGCTAGGCGGAATATGTAAAGACGGTAGTCGTAATCAGAATCGTTTCGTTGAAGCGAAGTTTTAGTAAATACTCGTGACTATGCGAGTACAATCGTTTTAAAGCTAGACTGGCGCAATAATTGACGGAACCTCGATCGTCTATAAACGAAACGTTCAATCGTTATCGAACACTGAATTATTTTCATACGAGTTCTTTCTAATGCTCAAAATATATATGGGATTTGTTAAACTTGTTTCTAGTTCGAATATCAGAAAAAGGACTTTATACACACATAGAGAATAAAACGGAGATGTGTGTGATGTTAAGTGAAAAAAGCAAAAACTTAAAAAATATCATATGGAATTTGGCAGACGCAGTGACGACATATCAAAGCGGTTTCCTTGAGGGTAGCCCAAAGACTGAAGACGTGTGTTTCTATTATATTTTTTATAGTTAAGTTTATAGGATATTATTGTGCAAAAGTGTATTAATTTTGTAGAATACCGTTGTGATTTGTGATCTTAAGTGTAAGAAGTGTAGTATTGTCGCAGTGTCTCAGTGTTTGTGTTATCTCAATGAATCCCTTAACCTTCGATAAAATGGCGGTATCCATTTTCTAGACATTGGCAGGACTATACCGTATGTTTTCAAACGGTCATGTCGCCATTCCCTTTTTCCCTACGCTACCCTAGTTATTTTTCCATCCTATTATCCCACTTTTAATCCATTTTTTTTTTAATCTACCCGCACTTCACCAATTGTGTTGCGAAAACACTAGCGGGAAAATCCAGTAATAATTTCCCGCCAAAATAAAAAACCGTTACGCCAAAACGCGCAAAGTTCCCCGCTATAGCTAGCTAATTAAATTAATATTATTAAGTATTAAAACCAATTTGGAGGGAAAATTCGCCTAGCAAATTCTTATTGAAAATACTATTAGAATCTTGTAATATGCAAACAAAACGAGTAAATGTAATTGTAAAAGGTCTAAAATAACTAAAATGCAAGACAGGAAGCCGGGAAACGCTATCCCGGCCCCAAAATGATGTATGAAACAATTATATTTTTTGCTGTATTGAGTATTATTTTTCCACCTGTAAGGACCCTACACATCCTGAAATGCTATCAGGAGAGTGCTTGAGGCGACTTTAATTACATAAAACGTGTAATTAAGTCGCAAAACTCGGTGTCAGCTCACATTGACGTCGCCTCAGGCTCACGGGCATAAAGGGTACGAGAGACCGCTATCTCCCTACCCGGCGCCCTTAGGGCTTTGGCAACCAAGCATCCCTTGGTTTGCGACACACACAGCTTACTCACAGCACACTTGAAACTAAAGTTTCAATCCTATACACACCGAAAGTTAGGGTGTTTTTTAGCGCTAATTGTAAAAGCGGGAACTGTTATAGCATATTATATATCATTTTAATCCTAGTCTTAAGGCCCTTATTATAAAAATAAATGCTTTATGAAAGGGTTTTCATAGTCTGGTTGGCAATCAATTAAATAAAATCTAGCCCGCCGAATTGAGGGAAAAATTCGGCGGTGCGGTATGGCGGGAGGAAGGGTACCTCTCAAGTCTCAATAGTATAAAGGTGGGAGGCACTCTCACCAAAAAACTCACTCCACTACTACAGCTCTAGTAGACAAGTCGCTTGCTTACAACAAGTCGGACTGTGCCTGAGGACCCGACCGACCGACCAGACCGAGGGGGGATACCGCAAAGAATCACCTGCCTCACAACCTGCCACACCATCGCCGCCAGACCGTGGGAACCCAAGTAGTTTCCAAGTAGAAGATCCTACGTCCTCTGCAATGAACCGCTTTTCCGAGGCGGTTCATTGCAGAGGACGAGAATCCGCTTCAAATTGATTACTTGCAAAATTACGCGCACGCGTAGAGGCTAATAATAATAACATATCAAAGCTGAATATACTTACAAATCATTTTTTTTTAGGTTTTATCATATTATTGAATATAAATGAATTCATTAAAATCCATTTGTGGATAGATATTTACATATTCCTAAACAAACAACTGTCATAAATTAACACGACAAAACTAATGACTTGACTCAATACGTAGAAATCTTTAAAAAAAAACGTTTTAACAGGCCCGTTTCGTTTAAACAACCCGTTTCGTTTAAGGAAATATTAGCGCGAATTTTTTTTTTTTTTGTAAAAGTCGATTTATTATTAAGTTTTCTGAATTTACTTTAAAATCATATATTTTCTAAGTTTTAGGTAATGGAACATTTTCTTAAACTGACTTGATTTAAAATAAAATACGTGAGACGGACTCTAAAAAGCTACGAGTGGCTCGGATTCATACCTATTTATATAATTTACAGTTACATTATTCCTTCTTTTTTTTTCAGATGCTTCCAATCTCCCATTCAAAATATATGAGGTGTTTCAAGAAGCGAGACATGTTTTTTCAAATATAATTAGCAAACTGCTAGAAAATAAAAGAATAATAGGCCTGGATTCAAAAGAAATATTTAAGAATTAGAGATTTTATTCACTGAAATATACATACACAAGTATACATTACCTATTTTATTCAATAAAAAAAATACAAAGTTATCACTGTTATGTATAATTTTAAATTAATCTGCTATTGTAATGTTTATCAAAGAGAATTTTATTAAGGTATTTTTATAACCCAATTTCAGTCGTCACCAAGTCATCAATCCCCCCAAACTATTTCCCCGTAGAGCACTTGGCGATTTTTCCTCTCCTGATTTTCTAATAGGTAAGGTGCGGATCCACCTCCCCGATAGCTCGGCTGCGGAGGGAACACGCTAGGGCATGCAACAACCGGGTAGTTTTTAAACCCGGGTTTTTCGGGTTATCGGTCGTCAAACCTGCGGGGTGAGGCAGAGCGCCAGCAAAACGTTTGTTCGCTCAAGAACGATCGTTTTAAAACGAAAACGAGTGTCAGAAATGTCAAAAGCTAGGCGGAATATGTAAAGACGGTAGTCGTAATCAGAATCGTTTCGTTGAAGCGAAGTTTTAGTAAATACTCGTGACTATGCGAGTACAATCGTTTTAAAGCTAGACTGGCGCAATAATTGACGGAACCTCGATCGTCTATAAACGAAACGTTCAATCGTTATCGAACACTGAATTATTTTCCGTGATTTAAGTGTGATACTATCAAAAAGAGTTGTGGGCTGTGGGCTGATAAAGTAATATTTTAATAAATTGCATAGGAAGAAGTACACAATATAAAGTTTGGTTTTGAGGTGTAAGTTTAAACAATAATTTATGTACAATGTTACAATACTTGACTTCCATGAGAAGTCGAGTTTTGTCAAATATCACGGATGACCTATTTATAAAAAAACTATTAATTGACCTTCCTATAACTCTGAGATTTACTAAATTAGAGTACGCGGAACTATGCGAAGAATTACAGCTCAACACAAGGTTAACCGACATTCAGATAACTCTAGAAGTTAAGGTATGTTTGTGCAAGGTATTAAGTCTCATTCAAAAGTGTTTTTCTATTCATTGTGTAAATAAAATAAAAATACACCGATAAAAAAATCTACTTAGTTTGATTTTAGAAAATTAACAAATATTTTTTAAGAACGTGACTCTAGTGACATCTGTAGCTTCGTCCAAGAACGATTGTAAATAATGTCATAGACAAAATTATATGAAATAACAAGTATTTTTTAAAGTATTTACATCACTACTGACAGTAGAACGATTCGTCGACGTAGCCACTCGGTCTAGGTTTCAAAACGAAACGATCGCTGTCATCGCCCGGACGAAAGTGAATACGAAAGCGAAAGCGATGGTTCTCTGCCTCACCCAGCTGCGGGGCTAGATTAACAGCCTTCGCTTTTCCCTTCGCACACGATTGCGTTCAAGCGATTACGTTTTTCCTTCGCTTTTATTTCGTAGGTTGTACACTGAAACGCAGGCTGTCGTTTGAGCGATTAGAGATGTGATTTTACCGGTGTTTCATAGACAATTTTATATTTTTTAAACGGGAGCGCTGTCATTTTGACATCACCGCAAAAAGTAAACAAACCTCGATTTTACAAAATATAAATAAATTGCGTATTATTTTAATTTTTTAATACTAGTAAGCTAGTAATATAACAAAAAACATAATGCAGAAGTATAATATTCTAATCTTGTGATGAATTTGTTCATAAATACGTAAGTGCAGTTATGAATGAACTTTATTAGTACCTAACTACTTTTAACCAATCTTTGATTTTAGCATTACGTTTTATTCATATTTATTACCCTTGTAATGCTCTAGGCTCTGAAAAATTGGAGTATTTCATAATATAAGTTAAATAATTAAAGTGACCTAGCTAAATATAACTATTAAGTTTGTGTGGTTTTTATTTTGGATAAAAGAAACATTTATAAAGTTTTATGTGGGTGTTTAGGTCTTTATTTATTAGTCAAAGCTATTTTATAATATTTATAGATATATTAATAATATGTATATTTGTTTTCAGAACCCTATAAAATATAAGTGGACCTAACTAAGCTAACATTGTCTGCATAGAGTATTTTTGGACTACTTTAAACCCAATTTAACCTGATGCAGGTCCTGCAGGCTATAAAATTATACTCCCTGTTTGTAGACTAGAATTCTTGGTACACTAGCAATGGTACTTGAAGAACGGGAGATTTGTTGAACTTATGATGCAGATAAATAAACATTCAAAAGGATCACAACATGAAACCAAAAATTATAAATATTACAACCTCACAAATAATATTCAATAAATTAAATAATCCACAATTGCCCAGTGATATTAACTATGCTCAAGGTGCAAAAATATTTAAAGATTAAAAACTCAACTAACAAATCAGACAGTGTGGAGTCCACTGTTTTTGTAGTATAGCATACATACATATCATCATGGGTGCCTTACGGCACCCGAGACCACCTAGACAGCCCCAGGGTACCCAGGGAGTTTTAATCCCACATCGTTGTAGCCAATGGTATGAGCCTACACCAAACAAGTGGCTAGCTCGTCGCGATGTTTTGAATAGACTCAATAACCCATCTATAAACAGTTTCACAAGTTGGTATAGTGAAACCGGGACTGACAGCTTAACGTGCTCTCCGAGGCACTATAGTGGTGTTGTCAAACAAATGTACATAAATATTTAGGTACTTAATTGAAAACTCATTGGTACACACAGGGATTCGAACCAGGGACCTAAGTGTTATTAAGTCCAAGGTCTAACCAACTCGGCCACCACGTAATGGTATAGCAAGTACATCAATATAATTTTGTCTTAAACAGAACTGCACTGCTATAAAACTTCATTTATGTTGGAATAGATTAACATTTAATAGGTATATTAAAAAATAATTGAGATAATTAAATTTAATAGATCATTTATATGTAATATAACATTATAAACTATCCTATCTATTGATGAAACACCTGAATAAATATATTTTTAAATATTGATTCTTTTTGATTTACATATCACACAGTAACAAAAATGAAAGTAGCATTTCATGTTATTTTTTACATTCATGCCTTGTTTGTACAATTCCTAGTTCATACAATGGCAATTGTTTTCCTAGTTTGTACAATTGCTTATTCATGCAATCACTAATTCATACAAAATGTTAAAAGATTAGAAGCCCTAAACGGAGAGACATTTTATTATTACCTATAAATTCATGTACTCTGTAGGTCTGTTTACTAGCAGGTAGGTACATATTCACATGACCTGCTCTCATAAGACTAAGATCAGACTAGGTATTCTTACCAACAGGTAGGCACAGAGTCACATGACCTGCTCTAATAAGAATCAGTCGTCCTTATTCATTGACTCTGTAGGTCTACTTAATCAGACCTTAGAGTCCTTGATGAGAATGACTGATTCATTATAATATGAGACATGCTCTTTTAATGTCATCAGTCGTCCTCATTTATGGACTGCAAGTCTGCTTACCACCAGATAGGTACATAATCACTCGTGCTCTCATAGAAGTTGGTCCTCATAGATACAAAAATTGCTGTGCTCCTATTTATAAAAAAAAATAGTAATAAATGAACTTTATAGTTCTCCATATCTAGGATTCTGATTTTTTTTTAAATAATTTGAAATACTATTTAACAAATCATTGATTTGAATATATAATAGATACTTTGAAATGATAAGCAGTTATAATGTTAGGGATTGAACCCAATAATAAATTAAAATGGGAAAGGTGAAATTCCAGTGTCTAAAAGCACCTCTAGTATCATCATTTTATCTTTTGTTATTAACCTTTTATCACCACATTGTTATTTTTTATTTTAAAGGTTAATAATAAAATAATACCCTAGAACTACATCGGAGGCTATGCAGGGATGCAGGTTTGGTTCCAGTGTCATCCATCCCCAAGCTTGTAAAATTATATGTCAATAGTTGATTACAAAAGTATGCACCTTACACTGGTTCAGAGCATGGAAGTAGGTTTTGTTGTCTAGTGAATAATGTCAACAACAATGGTAGGTACCAATTAAGAGATCATTGATATGAGTGTGCACTATTTTTGTGGTTAGTCAGATATATAGGATATGTATGGTTGGTTGTGCATGAATACTCATACTGACTACACCATA
Organism: Monopis laevigella; assembly: GCA_947458855.1. Lineage (NCBI taxonomy): Eukaryota > Metazoa > Arthropoda > Insecta > Lepidoptera > Tineidae > Monopis > Monopis laevigella. The sequence continues at coordinate 1,101,283 of OX381577.1, forward strand.
TAAATATAGATGTATGTTAGAAAAGGCAAACATACAGGAATGCAATAATGCCTCATAGAAAGTTGTTTATACTTCATATCTAGGATTCTAAATATGCCCTATACACTAGGTCGGAGGCTATGCAAGGATGCAGATTTGGTTCCGAGCTTGTAATGGTATTAATAGGTGATTTGAAAAGTATGCACCATACACTGGTTCAGAGGCTGTGTAAGGAGCTGTGTAGGTTTTTTTGTTCGATCCATTGTCCAGTGAAGAATATCAACAACAATGGTAGGTACCTACTAATTAAAAATCATTGATAAGAGTGGGCACTGTGTTTATGCAATGCTAAGCATACATATCCATAACTGCACAAGTTAGTCAAATATATGGGATGTGTATGGTTAGCATTGCATAAACAATCATACTGACTATAACATAGGTACCTATAGCAATGCTACAAAAATTATTGTGCAATAAAAGTCCCATATCTAAATGTCTGTGGATGAAATATTTTTTTCACAAGAATTAATGTGTTTTTAATTTACAAATGACTTATGAGTTAGGGGCTAGGGGTGGGGGGAGCATGATAATATAAATAAACAAAAAGTTACTTGTTGATGAGTACAACAATTATTCGCTTTTAATTAAATGCATATATTTAATTAAAAGCGAATAATTGTTGTACTTTAAAGTATTATTATTGTTAAATACACTACTATTAAATGTTTGTCTAGTCTATTCTTAAAGGAGTTCACTGAGTCCACACTTTCCCGTACCATGTATCCATAACTTGATTAAATAATACATGTTTCCTAGGGTTACTATGGCTTGGTGTTTTTATCATCTTCTGTGAATGTCCTCTAAGGTCTGTGTTGATGTTGAGTGTGATTTGAATATGTAGAAAATGTTGTATTGAAAGTCACTCTTAACTATTGAATTACTTATCACAAATACAAATCATTTATTGCACTTTTGTTTGTTACTTAAAAAACCACCACTTGTGCAATATTTTTTTAACAATAAAAGAGTTCACCGTGCCTTTTTTACTAGGCCAATATATACTAGAATTATCACGAAATGTTAGTCTTGTTGATCACTGTTGAGCATCATGTTCATGGCAGACTCGCTGTTTGCAATTAGCCACGAGGTTAGGCCTTTTTGCCTGCGTCGGCTGACTACTCCAACCAAGCTCATTCCAGAAGGCGACGAGATATCTGGGACTTCCACAAGCCTCAAGGAGCAACCTCAGTATTCCTAGGATTTTCGCGGTTGTGGAACCACTCCGGTGCAATAAAACAGCACATGGGTGTTTCATCAGTTTCCATGCAACTTCTTTATAGAGGAAGCGCACTATTAAACATAGGCTAATGCTTGAAAAGGGTCCTTCTTCGTCAGGGTCTGCTAGTCCATCTGGCTGGATGCCTTGACAGTTTGTGCCTTGTGGGAAAGTCTGTCGCTTTCGGTGACCATTTTCATAAATTTTATAATTTTTTTGTTTAATTACAATGCCGTAAATATGAAATTATAAATGTTTTGTACAGAAAGCACGAAAAATTTGGTGTCGTTTCAGAAACGAACGTACGTCTTCGTTTTCTTTAATGTCAAACTGTCAAAATGGCTCTTTATTCTACCGATTTTAGGCTTTACCGACGTTTTACCGTTCGTTAGCGCACTCAAAAAACGAAAGCCGCAAGGTGTGCCACGTGACCATCGTTTTTGATGCCGCTAATCTACCGATTTTCAAAAACGCAGTCGTTAGCGTTAAACGAAGCTTCGTTTTATGGCTGCACTCTAACCCCGCTGGTCACATCACTCTTTTTCTATTTTAATAAAAAAAAACCTGAAAAAATCTAAAAATGAAAATAATATTATATTCAGGGTTGATTTTTAAGACGGGACAGTAAGGGCAGGTACCTTAACCGTTATAGTTTTTGAGTAGCCATACATTTTTGAGATTTGTTGAACTGGATTCACAGATATTGGAAAAAAATTACAGTCAGCAATATAATGATAATTTTAAACAAAAACTTTTTTTGATGCCAATCGTCGATTTTGTTTAATGAAAAAAAAATCAAAAGTCATAAATGGACCAACTGAGGTTTGAGTACTAGAAATGACAGAAATCGCGGAAATTTTTGTCTATACATTTTATACGGAAAAACGATTAATCAACTCAAAATATTCTTGGTTTCCAAACGATCATATTTCTTACTGACATCAAAAGACTCTTTAAGGTCAACTGAAGTTTAAGTAGGTATACAGACACCTTATGCAGGGGGCATAAGTAGGTATACAGACACCTTATGCAGGGGGCATAAGTAGGTATACAGACACCTTATGCAGGGGGCATAAGTAGGTATACAGACACCTTATGCAGGGGGCATAAGATACATTTGAGAGCTTTTGTTAAGCGGGCCTAGTGGCATAATATATAGAAGCCCACCGAAGTAGAAAATCTGTTACTTTAATAAAATAAATAAAAATAAAATAATTGTAACATGTATTTTTTAACACAGACGTAAATATGTAACATTTAGGTGATCTACGAAATAAATTGCTCAAAATGACCGCCGTTTTCACGAATGCATAAGTAGGTACACTCGTTTTTGCAAGTAGCAGCCGATAATTTTCTTCGATGGATATCATTTAAAATCTTTCAGCTCCTGAATTGTGCTGTATTTCTTTTTGTAGTCTTCGTTTTTTAGGCAGCCCAACAAAAAGAAATCGAGAGGCGTTGGATCGGTGCTGCGAGGTGGCCACCTAGTTGGACCACGTGCACATATCCACTGTGTCCTGAATTGACTATTCAAACTGGAACGCGTAAGGCGGCTGTTGTGTGGCGGAGCGCTATCTTGCTTGAAAATAAACGTTTCATACAACTCGTTTTTGGAGATTCTCCATAATGGCGTAGTTATACACGGCAGGATTAAGAGTACCTTCATACAATTCCACCATTACGACTCGGTTGGACATTACACGACCAACAGTTAAAAGAGAAACGAACCTGATTATAGCTTTCCCGAACTCTAGAGAGGATTTCGTCTAGACCAATAGTGGTGATTTCGTCGGTTGAACATACCGTTATTGGAAAAAATAATTTTGTGGGACCATAGTATGTACTTCAGAAATTCATGATCTCTACATATTGTTTCTCCTAGTCATCTGCAAAAGGTAATAATGTCCTTCGAATATTGTCACCTGGTTGTAACGCTTGAACTATGCGACCCTAACGATAGCATTTATAATTGGATTTTTCCATGTTTTTATATCTCTGGATAAGCTTCCACATAGGTTAAAGTAGCAATCTCCGTGTATATGTCCACTACACGAGGCTGCCGCACTAATTTCTTTTTGAACGAACCATTTTCTTGGAGATTCTTCAAAAGGTTTGCAAATTACTTTTGATGGTACTTGCCATATGCTCGCAATGGATATTCGCGTACCATACCAATGCAGCTATTGTGTTATTTTGATAAATAGTCTTGCTAATTAACTTGGTTTTTGTTAATTTTATTGATTATTATTGTATAAAAGTTACTTCTTCGGCGCCATTGATTTTTGCTTGCTTTCTCATGAATGCCGACGGTAGAGGGCGTTTGGATAAGGATGATAGGAGGGATGTTAGGAAAGAAATTCGCGCCATTATTTAAATTTGAATGCTAAACATCCTCCCCGCGCTGCGGAATATGTGAATATTCCCAGGTTATAATGATTAAGTCACTCCAGTTGGTAACTGCGAGCATATGATTGCTCCTTATGTTTTGTTAATAATGTTAAAATGTTTTATGTTAGAGTTAGATATAATATAATTATAAATGCTATCTTAATATTAAGTATATGTACATGTTTTATGTTTAAATTATTGTGAATATGTTATATATGTTCATTAGGAATAGGACATAGTTTTACTAATGGTCTGTCCATCATTCCATGTTCGGTTCTGACTGAGGCTGAACGAGGTATACCATCGCCGCCATAGTGTAATTTTATGATTCTGCCAAAACGCCAGCGTAAAGGGTGTGTTAGTTCGTCCTTGATGATAACGACACCACCGATTTCCACAGACTCAGTAGTTTTAGTCCACTTTAAGCGTTTATTCAATGTAAGTAAGTACTCCTTATGCCACCTACTCCAGAAATCCTGGTGCATACGTTGTAGCAGCTGCCAACGATTCACGCGAGTTACACTATAATCAGGTGTGGGCACTGTGGTAAGTGGAGCCAACGTCAGACGGTGCCCTGGAGTCAACACCGAGAGGTCGTTTGGGTCCGAGCTGATTGGGCAAAGCGGGCGCGAATTAAATATTGATTCGACTTGAACGAATAGAGTATGAAGCTCTTCATAAGTTAGGATTTGGGATATTACGCGGTATAAATGGGTTTTGCTGTCATAGGAAAGTTTTTGCAAAGCATTAGACCACATTTTTGTTTATTTTTCCTAGCGGTACTCAGGGTTTTCCTTACCTTATCCGCTAACAACTTTCATGATATTTGATTCATGCCATACAAGTTTTTGCAAAAATATCTCACAGAACTTTTCTTTGGATTTGAGCACTAATTTAGGCATAAATAAACTTTCTGATTGACCACAAGCATAGCCTTTTCGTACCAATGATATTATAAAAAACAAAATAGGTATCATTGTTTCATACTTTATTACCTCACAGTTGTTTTATTTTCTTCCGTTTTTCTAGAAACTCTTCGAATTCTTATTGATGGCAAGCTTAGAATTAGATAATTTTTTTGAAATTATATACCTACATATTAGAGTATTCCCATCCGAGGAGAGTTTGGACTTCATTCAGTAGCATTTCACATTGTTCCGGACATATTTTACCTAAAATTGTGCACCGACTTCCAATGCGTTTAAAACTGTACGTAGCTCACAGTGGCATCACTATTTGATGCCCACGAAGACCTAAAATAAATAAATGTGTAAGTATATGTCGTTATTTACAAAAACAACATTATAATAACATAACCTTTTATATGCTTGCCTTTTATATATAATAAATTATTATGTATTATATAAATTATTAATTTACTTACCCTATATAGTGTACTAGCTGACCCGCGCAACTTTGTCTGCGCGTTTAAATTTAACCGTTTACGCAGCGTACGCTCTTAAAAGGAATAATTTTTCCCCGTTTTTGCAACATTTTTCTTTGTTACTCCGCTCCTATTAGTCGTAGCGTGATGTTATATAGCCTATCTGAGTTTCTTCAACATAAGGATCCATTATTTCACGGCATCTAAATATTAAATTTTATACCTCCTTGGTATGTTTGTACCTATATAACCACGGAAGAAATAATAATACCAGTAATCATAAAAGGGCTCTATCACAGACGATATAAGTAGTCAAAGTCAATAAACAAATAAAAAACTATATTTGTATTACACCAAGAAGCAAAGATATCCACACCATTATTCATTTATATGATTTAAGGAAGTGCTTTACATCTATGTTCTCCCCTAATGACTTCCATCGTGTAATTTTGCCAATGATTTCCAAGACGTTAGCAGCGCCAACTGTGTTAAATATAACTATTTTTTTTATGCAGAATTTTGATACTAAAAAAATATAATTTTCTTCTCGGGCTGTAATCTCTAAAGTTAGCTATTGATACAGCAAAATGTATACATAAATAAGTTCCAAATGTTTTCCGATTATCGCAAAATGCAAAATTTCGAAGCTAGCGACTGTAATATTTACGTAATTAATTAAAAACCATGATTTTGCGACACAAGCGCCATCTCTTGCAATTAGTTTCCATACCCGAGCTGAGGAATCACCTTAAGCAAGTTTTTTTTCTTTTAAATATCATTATACAAGTAATTAAATTTGAATTTCTAAGGTATCATAGTCTTTTTTACGAAGTTTTTCTTGACAGGGTATCTACTAAAGATTATAGAGAGCAAGAATAACGAGTAAGTAGATACATATAAATGTGACAAAATTTGGTAAAAATATAACACGTCTTGCAATACTAAAATTTAGTTTTAATTCATAGAGTTTAGAATCTATATTTGAGTAGTCTGTAGTCTATATAAAAATATAGACTACTCAAGTATAGAAACCTCAGCTTTTTTTGACAGTTTTTGTGGATATCTCTCCTGCTGCCATCTAGTGGAATATTTTGGAACCGGCAAAAAGAAAACTCCTCATTGGAATTGAATTAATTATTTTATATATTCATATCTGTTTTAGTTTTAAAAGTTCGATTAAACCTACAAAATATGGTGTAACTAAATTCAGGATTCTTTGAGGGTAGCCCGAACACTGTAGACGCGTGTTTATATTATATTTTTCAAAATTAATTTTATTGAATATTATTGTGCAAAAGTGTACTAATTTTGTAGAATAAGCATTCGTATAGTAATAATAGCTGACCCGCGCAACTTTGTCTGCGCGTTTAAATTTAACCGTTTACGCAGCGTACGCTCTTAAAAGGAATAATTTTTCCCCGTTTTTGCAACATTTTTCTTTGTTACTCCGCTCCTATTAGTCGTAGCGTGATGTTATATAGCCTATAGCCTTTCTCGATAAATGGATTATCCAACACGAAAATATTTTTTTTTCAATTCGAATCAGTAGTTCCTGAGATTAGCGCGTTCAAACAAACAAACTCTTCAGCTTTATAATATTAGTATAGATTAAGTGTGAGAAGTGTAGCATTTACGCAGTGATCTTGGTGTTTGTGTTATCTCAAATAATCCCACAATCTTCAGTAAAATGGCGGTACCCATTTTACTGTAGACTTTTCCTTCTTCACTTGATATTGGCAAGACTATACCGTATGCTTACATACGGTCATGTCGCCATTCCTTTTTCTACCCTAGTCCTTTCCCAATTCCTTTCCATCCAATTATCCCTCTTTCACAAATAATATTTTGAATAATTTAAAACTACCCACTTGACATTGGCAAATTACGCGTAACGCGTAGACGCCATTAATCAAATATAATAATAATAACTAAATTCAGCTTTGGGGCCTTATTCCGAGTTTTGACACGTTCACCGTCCGAATTTTGCGTACGTTTTTTCCGTTTTCGACGATCACCTTTGTATGGGATGACAGCTGTCATTTTTTAAATGGTATTACGAGTAATTGGCGAAATTTCCGTCACGCACGGTGGCGCATTTATTGTTTTGTCTATGAATTTTAGTATGGATTTCTTGTAATTTTGTATTACGAGTTGCATGCATTCAAACAAACGAAACAAATATTTTCTGCGACTGCCATAGAGTATAATTAATATCTAAAGAAAGCGGCAGCTTGTTCGTATACGTAGATTTGTGGTCGTCAATTTCGATATTCTTTATTTTTGTTAAAGAGTGGATTTTTTTGTAATTTATTTATTAGTTAAATCTGACTATTATTATTATAGATTATTGTGGAATTGTTGTGATTTTCGTTGTGTTATTTTTTGTTCCTTTTATGTTTTTTATATTTATTGTGTTTTTTAGCCTGACTATTATTATTATAAATAATTTTGTTCCTTTTGTAAATATTATAATTTGTGTGACTATGTTTATTATTGTGTTTTAATAATATGATATAAATACCTGTTTATTTTATTTCATATTTTTAACATTTATCTAATAAACTATTCTCCTTGCGGAAGAAAAAATAACAAATAATTTATAATAACATATAATTAAATACTGGAACCCTTTGTGAATAAAATTAATAATGGATTGTAGGGTAGGCAGAAAAAACACACTCTTTTGAATTGTTATATTTTTAATTAATTATTATATTAATATTAAAGCATTGAAATATATAAATAAATGAAAGTGTAAATTACTTTAAGCACATCCCTGCCTTTTTGTTTTTCAACATTATTTACTCCAAAACAATCAACATTATGGAAGTTGAGCCAATGTCAAAACTTTTGGGCCTGGAGGACAAATTTGAGAGGACCATGAAGACCTTTAAAGCACACTTTTCATCTGCACCTCTCTCCTCAATTTCAAGGGCGCAATTGGCTAAGAATTTCAATACTTTTAAGGACTTTGTACGGGAAACACGGTCACTGCCCAAATCAATAGTGTCGCTATTATGGCTAAAGATATTGGGAACAGAAACCGGCGTAAGTTTATTATATTCCAGGGTATAAAAGAAGAAGTTGGTGAAAGCACTCCCAATACTATTTGTAATGTGGTGTCCAACAGGTTACATCAGCATTGTACACCAAGTAACATAAGTTTTAGCTATCGGCTTGGAAAACAAATTGAGCTGGACAAACCTCGTCTAATTCTGGTAAAATTTCAAGGTGAGGATATCCGAGTCAGTATTTAGCAGGCCAAAAAGAGTCTTAAGGGCTCTGGTTTATCACTAACTGACTTCATGACACCAACTCGGAGGCAGATTTTCATTGAAGGCCGACAATTATATGGTCTTAATAACTGTTGGTCCCAAGATGGCAAAGACTACTTAAAATTGCCAAATGTTCAAAAACATTGCCTGCCTTCTGCTGCCCACCTAAGTGAATTGGCTGCCAAACATCCACCGGTTCAACCTGAAACACAAATCAATAGGAAAATCCGTGCTGCAAAAACTTCTAAAACAAAATAATTCAAGAAATATTGTTAATTATGTATATTTACCCAGGTCTATAATTTTCTGTATATTAACATCAATATCTTATTAGTAGTTTTAGTTTTATTCCCAGAAATGGTTATTACAAGTTAAATTCATATTTCCTGTTTGTAAGTGTATTTCTCTATATGTTAAGTGAATACCCAATATTTCTTTCCTACAAATGTTGTAATTGTAACCATGCTTGCAACTAAAAAGGCTCTTACCATAAAAATTAAAATTACCAAATGTTTTCTTTCACAAATATTCACAATGTTTGTTTACATTTCTGTTTTTTTTTTTTTTTTCTCTTAAAATTTGTATGAGCTTTGGCAAAGGTACTGGAAAAGGCTAAGATCAATGTATCATGTATGGGAAAGTTACCCAGCTCTTTATGAATGAAAAGTTAATTTTATATTTAGCTCGGACGCTCTGAAGTCACCCCTCGTACGGTCGTTTTCAATAATCGATCTATCTTACAGATAGCAAGCGTGGCAACTACTAAAATGAGTCATGGGGTTCTGTGTTATCCATAAATTCCATAATACTTATTAACATTACTATTGCCTATCTAAATATATCCAAAACATCGCGACGAGCTAGCCACTTGTTCGGTGTAGACTCATACCATCGGCTACGACGAGGTGGGATTAAAACCCCTCCGCTGGGTACCCTGGGGCCGTCTAGGCGGTCTCGGGCGCCGTAAGGCACCCGTGAAGATACATATACATATATCTAAATATATAATGTTTAATTATATATATCTAGTATTTAATTTAATTATTGCCTTAATTTATTGATGTTGAGTTACGTATTGTTTTCTTTTGGTGATTTCTCTTCAATTGTGAACCAGCTAACTGGCGGTTGATGTGGCACTTCAAAATATTGGCAAATTATTGCTGTTTTAATGACTTTATACATATATATATTGTTTATATATTTATTATACTTATTTTTATATATTATACCATATTACCTATATATTATGCCTAACTCATCTTCAGAAGATGAATCTATAGAATTTTATTCGTGTAACTCATCCACTTCTGATGAGTTTGAAGTCAGCAGAAGCGATATTCTTCTTGGTAAAGCATTACATAACACTAATTTCAACGTTTTATAAAAAAAAATTCCGTCAAGTTGGACTTTTTCAGGATTGTTCGCAGTAGTTCCATTGCGTTGTTCCATGAAGGAACTAGTGCGAATTTTTTTTCGCACACATTTTTTAAGAGTAATGGTAATAATGGAAATATATATAAACTACTGCAAATAATAAAATAATTAATAATTCGTACTAGATCCATTATGGCACTATTAGTTTTTTTATGCAATAGTTTCATTTCTATACAATAATGTTGCTGCGAATAATAAAACTAAGTTCGTCACTTGTAATGACGATGCTTTAAAACAAATATTCCGCAATGCACCAAGGAACAGATCCAGGAACTCTTGATTTGAGGGGGGGCTCGGGCAAGATTTTGAAATTATTTTTTTGCCGTAATAATATACGTAATGAGCCTCAGTGGCGGATCCAGGGGGGTGGGGGCGAAAGCAACGAAATTTATGAAAGGGATGAGGAATTGGTTACAAACGTTCATGTAATGGGTGAAGCGTTAGTGATTACGTGACCGATGACACATAATTTCTGTAGGTCATTATTGTAACATTAAAGCTACGTTCGCACGAGTGTTTAATAAAGCGTTAGGAGTTCGGCGTTGGTAGTTTTTTTTACTAGTTTTATTTTAAACTAGTATCCACGTTGTTCTTTATAAAATAAGAATGGTATATCTTTTTGAATTATCCAAATCGGACCATTAGTTACGGAGATATTAAATAATAAACATAGACCGTTCCTGCTGCTAAAAGCCAGTGTGCCAAGCACGCGTGACGTCACTGTGGCTGACAATTTCGTGCGCTAGCTGTATTTAGCGCAGCGAGAACACATTACAAGATAGCAACAGCGGTAGCGGCTTCTTTAGGTGTAGTTTTTGTTATGGAAATCAATTATTATATCCGCGACAACTTGAAGATCGGCACATTCATTTGATTGCTACTAGCTAATTTTTAGTCGTATGACAAAAATAATTACACCAATCTTTTGGATTTTTTATATACTTTAATATTACATTCAAAACTAAAATCCTCGTTGATCCTCATTCACACGTTCCCAAAATTCCATCTTTATGATAATTTTCCCGTAATTCCCACTTTTTTTTACTAGAATTTAAAAGATTTAAAAAAGTTAAACATTGTCACGGGCGGCCCGAGAGATTTATTATACCCTATATATACAAGACATGAGTCTTGTCTTGAAGTGGCCGTGCAGCTATGTTTATAAATTTCTTGTTTTCTCTAGGTACAGTTTAAAAAACTGCTACTTTATTTTTCTTCTTATTATGGCAACTCGTGCAACTTGTACATTTCTGCCAGTGTCACGTCAGTGTATAATTTAACCTTCAGATAACTAACAGATTTATTTAAATTAAATTTATTATATATTCATATTCTAATGTTTAATAGGATGAAAATTAAAAATAATAAACAATTTTATTTCAAAATCTCCAAAACATAATATCACCTTTTTACCTACAAAAATAATGGAATATTTTAACTTAAAAGCCAAATATATATATATTATATCATTACTAACATTGTATTATCCCTTACATTATAATATACAATAGAATATTTTAAAAAAACATAAAAATGGTTTTTCTGCCCATTGTTCTAGGACAAATACAAATTTGAATCCGTGAGCACGAATTGGGCACTCTGATTTCGTTTCTTCGACAATTTTTCTAAGATAACGAATATTTATTTGGCGTTTTTCAATTCTGTTTTATATTCTTCAAATAATTCTCTTTGAGTCTTAATCCTAAGTTTCTTAGAGCGTATTGCCATATTATACATTATCTATAGACTTTTTTTTTCAAACTTCATTTTATATTTCTAGTAAGCATGTCGTCAAATTGTAAATTACTTACTAAGAAAACAACATGATAATATGAAATGCTTCTATGCCTGTTCCATTAGAGACCCACAAGTAGTCCTTTGTCGTATAGCAATAAACCAAGAAGTTTTTCGAGCCAAGAGTTTATTGCTTTAGACATTATCTACGGATGTTTTTTTTTCAAACTTCCAAATTCATGTTATATTTCTAGTAAGCATGTCGTTAAATTGTAAGTTACGTACTAAGAAAACGACATGATAATATGAAATGCTTCTATGCCTGTTCTATCAGATGCCCACAAGTAGGTAGTTCTTTGTCGTATACTAATAAACCAAGAAGTTCTACGAGCCAAGAGCTTATTGTTTTAGAAGACAGTATCTACAGAGTTTTTTTTTTCTAACTTCCAAATTCATGTTATATTTCTAGTAAGCATCTCGTCAATTTACAAATAACTTACTAATAAAACGACATGATAATATGAAATGCTTCTATGCCTGTTCTATCAGAGGCCCACAAGTAGTTCTTTGTCGTATTCCAATAAACCAAGAAGTTTTTAGAGCCAAGAGCTTAGACATTATCCACAGGGTTTTTTTTTTCAAATTTACAAATTCATGGTATATTTCTAGTAAGCATGTCGTCAAATTGTAAATTACTTACTAAGAAAACGACATAATAAAATGCTTCTATGCCTGTTCCATCAGAGGCTCACAAGTAGTCTTTGTCGTATACAAATAAACCAAGAAGTTCTTCGAGCTCTGTTATTATAATTTCTATGCTAGTAGGGCCTGTCCTGGTTTCAATGAAGCAAAACTGTATTTGTTTTTGTAATTTTTTTCAATAAAAAAACGCTTTGGGTATAATGACCGTGTCCAGCAGCGGACTGCTACAGGCTCAAGATACAATATTTTAAAATATAACACAAAAAGCAATGAAAAGCCCTATAAATACAAAAAAAATAGCACTTACTAAAAATAGCAACGTGGGGTATTAAACCCCACGTTGTACGCGGAAGGTTAAAACTCAAAATCACTTTACCGCGATACATCGAAAAGGTTTCTTGTGTTACCAAAACTAACTTTTTTAACTACTTCTCAGAACTAACTAAGATGAAACAACAACAAAAAATATATAAACTTTACTATTAAGTGAAATAAATCACCAAATTTACAAACTAATTATTACTTATTACCAATAAACTTAATCTAATATACTAAATTAAATTCCTCCATTATCAAACTTTAACTTAATATTATTTTCTCTTTAAAAACACATTAAATTATAAAGTACTTCATAAGATATTATACTAAGTACTAATGCTTTGGATTTAATTTTCAAGGTTTGAATAGTCTGTGCAATGAAATAAAAATATATTAAAAAAACTTTGCGCAAAAACTGTTTTGTCTATGGTGCTTGCGACAACGCGAACGCACGAAGTTTAGTGACTCGTAATACTAATCGACGTCATCGCAACTCACGAAAAAATTGTAACGCGCGAACTTGTCGTGTTTAACGTTTGCAAACTCGGAATAAGGCCCTTGGTATGTTTAGTTTGAGGTTGTTAATTAAATTAATATTGTGATATTATAAAATTATTGTATTTAAATAATATTGATTTATTATATAATGATAAGGTAGTAATATTTGTAATTTAAAATATTTAATTCAAAATAGTGCTTCTTGTCAAAAAGTGGCATCAAAAATCAATACCGATCGTTTCAGAGCTGCATTTTAGCATCGCTAAAAAATGACATGGCTGTGCGCTGGTTATTGATGGCACCACGAAAAACTGCCCGCGCTAGCTCTCGAAACGCAGAGTGGGTGAAATCGCTGTGAGCGCTGTCAAAATGACATTTATTTAGAGACATATTTTTGAGGAAAGTATTAAAATTTCTAAAATAATTATTAAGTAGATAGCACTTAAGTGCTGTGTTCTCATTTATTTTGGTATTTATGGAAACAAATATACAAAATTCATTATTTATTTACGGCGTTTTATTTGACATTCAAACAGAGTGAGAGGAGCATATGTTTTAGTTGCGAGATAGAGGGAGATACAAGTGATGTTCTTGTGAGCGCGCTTAATCACTGGTCCAATTCATTATAGACCTGGGTTGGTCGATCACTTTTTGTAACCCGGGTCGATCACGACCCACGGGTTTCGAGATCCGGGTTAAAACACTCGATCGCCGAAATAAACAAACCTCAGTATATCATAAGCCGCATCGATCGCTGCGACCCACCGATCAACTTTTTATAATAGTAATAATGTTTATTAATTAGGTATATATTATTCGGTATGTATGTAGCTGCGTTCGTTTTTTATTATGTACCTTATGGAAATATTTAGCAAGAGTGATTTGCGGTTTTATGATAAGGTACTTAAGATTTTTATTATAATCTTTTTCATGTATGGCGGTCTTATATTCGCCACCTCAACCAAGCAAATAATTCTTTCTCCTTCACTCCTTCGCTAGCGCTCTTCATTTGTGTCGTCGCCCGTCTCTTGAGTTCGCGACCCGAAAGAGCGCGCGGGTCACGCGACGATCGGGTGTTTTTAGAATACTTCATCGGGTTACTCACCCGTGGGTCCGTGAGCGGGTTACTGTGATTCGATGAACGTCTGCGCTGACAGAGGTGCGTAGTACTCTATTTTATCTGTGCAGCGGTGTTATCGCCATTCGGACCGTGAGGTTACGTATCGTTGGTGCTGAATTGTTTTTTTAGCACCAATATTTTAGTACTTAAGAAACCGGTTTGGAGGCCCGTCCTTACTATTTACGTCAATGTGTCAGCTACAAACAGTTTGCTCTTGGAGTTGTAGTGTCTGTCTACATGCTTTCTCAATTGTGTGCTGGTCACAAACTTCTTGGAGCACACATCACACTTGTGCCTCGGCTCTAAATGCTTTCTGTTTTTATGCTCAGTTCTTCGAGAAGAGGATAGGAAGCTCTCATTACATAAATCACAAGGAAATGGCTTCTCACCAGTATGAAGTCTTCTATGATAGACCAGAGCAGCTAGCGTGACATAAGTGCCTCCACAGATCTCGCAGTGAAAGTTTTTCTGCCTCGTATGTTTTACTATGTGACCCTTCAACATGCTTATTGCATCAAACTTCTTTCCGCACCATTCACAAGACAACACTTTACCAAAACCATGTTCAATCTTTATATGTGTGCGTAAATTATTTTTTCTAACATAACCCTTTTTGCAAAGCTCACAAAAAAAACTAGGCTCAGGTTTCTTTTGACCACATATAGTTAAGTGAAATTTATAAGTAACCTTATTCATATATTTTTTTTTACAGCGGGAACACTGAAATATTTCATGTCTGTCTAAATGTGATCTGAGGGCGATCCTTGAAACACATTCCTCTGAACAAATTTTACATTTAACAACTTCATGTTTAACCTTTTTGTGCTGTTTTAATGCTCCTAATGTACTGGACATATGATTACATTTATCACATCTTATTGTTTTTTCATAGTGGATTCTTTCTACATGTGATGTCAAACCTACTTTAGATGTAAATTTTCTACCGCATAAATTACATAAATACTTGGAATCTTTATGTAGTTTCATGTGTTTAGCTAACTTCAGCCTGGACATAAAGGGCTTCCTGCACACCATACACAAATACTCCTGATCTTCCAATTTAATATTTTTAAATGTCTGCTCCCTGTTAACTTTTGTATCTGTTATTAGCTTCAGTAGTTCTTCTTTTGTTCTACCAGCTTTTTGTTTTCTACTAGCGTAAACAGTAGATTTATCACTTTTTAGGAAGATAAACAAAGTTTTTGTCTGTGGGTTTAAAGCATCTGTGCGTGAAATACTATCTTCAAATCTATCAATATAATTTCCCCATATTTTATCAGACATTTCACATTTTTTTTTGAATAAATAACCAGTGATAACACTTTGTGCACAATTAATACACAATTCTTGTGGCAGCTCATCTGAATTAACCTGAAACAACTATAATAAGTTTATTTATTTATTTTATAGTTAAATATAAGAGGTATTATTCTTATTAATCCAGTAGCTGTATGAATTACACATTATTTTTAGGATTATATACTACACCACGTATATAGATATATACGTGGTGGCCTAGTTGGTTAGACCTTGGACTTAAAAACGCTTAGGTCCCTGGTTCGAATCCCGGTGTGTACCAATGAGTTTTTAATTTAAAAATTTATGTACATTTGTTTGACAACACCACTATAGTGCCTCGGAGAGTACGTTAAGCTGTCGGTCCCGGTTTCACTATACCAACTTGTGAAACTGTTTATAGATGGGTTATTGAGTCTATCCAAAACATCGCGACGAGCTAGCCACTTGTTCGGTGTAGACTCATACCATCGGCTACAACGAGGTGGGATTAAAACCCCTCCGCTGGGTACCCTGGGGCCGTCTAGGCGGTCTCGGGCGCTGTAAGGCACCCGTGATGATATATATATATATATATGTTTTTAGGATTAAGTTTTTTTTTAATAAATGGAATGTCTTTTGTTCTGATAGCTGGGTCTGATCAACTGTAATTGTGGTGGTTTGGACAAATATAAGCATAAATAAATAAAATAATTAAATAAATATTACTCATACTCTTAACCTCAACACGCATACATAAGTAAAAATAAGTATTTATTTATAACTATATACCCTCACTTTTCCTAAAATCCTTAGTAAATACTGCATTTGCTATTAAAGAAGAATAAGCATGTTAATTCGCAATTACATTAAAGTGCTTCAATAAGTGCATCTAGTGTAATTCCTACACACAATGCCAAATAATGTAATTCTAGTTGTGAAACTCTGTGTCAAAACTTTAAGTGAACAGTGATGGGACTTGCTCCTCTACACAATATAGCACCATGTATTGCCCAAACACCCGCATTTACTTGTGGATGGTAGTACCGTATGCCGCAGAACTAGCGACCTCTCCACAGAGTGACTTTTGGGCTCAACTGTCCAAGGTTTGAAGTAATAATCTCAAACATTTATTTGTGAAATTTAACAGAAGGTGATGAAACATAAAAGAATTCACCCTTAAGCGATTGACTTCATTCTTTTTTATAAAATAGGTTTTAGTTATACATAGTGGATTTGAAAAAATCATGTTCTACCTGAAAATTAAGAACCTAAAAATATTAACTTACCTTAAAAAAATAATCTCATTACTATTGTTTAGTTTTAATTATGTAAGGAAGACTGTATGTATTGTTCACACTAAATGTTTTAAAAAATACTATATGTCAAATCTTTGCGCTATGCATAATAGTATTAAAATTTTCTTTAATAAATATGTTGTTTAATGATTTATTGACTTTTGTTTGCCTACTTGTCATTATTGTTTTACAACTTGGTTGGTATCAAATAAATATAATATGCTAAATATATAACGGTATGTTTCTGTTCTAATACTTATTGGTTTCCTAAATTTGTGTCTCATAAACTGAACCAGGGTAAAGCTTAATTTGGTGACCCAGTGCAATAAGTGTAAAAAAAATAATAATTATTGTGTGTAAAGTGTTTCAAATATTATTATTTCAAACGAAACTTACCCCAAACGCGCCGAGCATGTCGTAAAAGTTTATACTCTCTGTGCAGAATTCTAAATTATGATCGATTAATTTATTTAATTCAAATCCGTTATTTTCTGTTGGACTTAAACAGAACCTACATACATGATCATTTTCTCCAGATATAAATTTTAATGCACAAAAAGCCTTTGCAGTATCCATTATTTATCCATTAATAGGTATTACCGTATTATACATATATATACCACTCACAGATGATACCACAGAATACCACAACAAATATGATATCTGTGGTTTTTTTCTTTTTCTTAGATTAATGGCGTCTTCGCATTACGCGAAATTTTGCCAATGTCAAGTGGGAAGTTGAAAATCTTTTTTATTAATAGTGAAAATCAGCACGAACTATCGACGTAAATTCACCACGCCACCAAGACACGTTCCGTGCTTAGCATCGCTGCCACGGATCGCTGGTTTTTTTAGCCAAGGTCGTTTCACCGCGCGGAAATGTTAGCAATTCAAGTTACCATCAATCGTTCCGCGACCAGAAATTTTAACACGAAAAGTTAGCACGGCTACTTTTTGACAGATGTTTGTTTACATGTGAATATCTATCTACAAATTGGAATTTAATTAATTATTTTATATATTCATATCTGTTTTAGTTTTAAAAGTTCGATTAAACCTAAAAAATTAATATCGTGTAACTAAATTCATTTTTGGTATGTTTAGTTTGAGGTTATTAATTAAATTAATATTGTGA
This sequence comes from Monopis laevigella, assembly GCA_947458855.1. NCBI lineage: Eukaryota > Metazoa > Arthropoda > Insecta > Lepidoptera > Tineidae > Monopis > Monopis laevigella. Next base: position 1,119,102 of record OX381577.1, read on the forward strand.
TATTATAAAATGATTGTATTTAAATAATAGTTAATTAAAAAATATTGATTTATTATATAATGATAAGGTAGTAATATTTTTAATTTCAATTATTTAATTCAAAATAGTGCTTCTTGTCAAAAAGTGGCATCAAAAATCAACACCGATCGTTTCCGAGCTGCATTTTAGCATCGCTAAAAAAAATGACATGGCTGTGTTGAAACGGGCGGTCGCGCTGGTTTTTAAAGTCAGCACGAGAAACTGCCCGCGTTAGCTCACGGAACGCAGGGCAAGTTGGGACGAGGTTGAAAGCGTTGCAAGTGGTGTTACAATCAAAACCAACGTTTCTGAAGTCACTTTGCTAAAACAAAGGCGATTTAATCTATCAAAAATCCAGCTACGGCAGTTTGATGGTAATATAAATAATTTTCTTTCATTTTGGGTACAATTTCAAAAAATACATAAAGATCCAGATATAGACAATAGTTATAAATTTTAATATTTAGTACAAGCTACTGAGCAGGGATCTAAGGCTAGACAGCTGGGGCTTTATTCCGAGTTTGCAACCGCTAAAGACGACAAGACGTTGCGTAAAATATAAATATTGAAATATGAGTTCTATCTTATTAAATATAGAGTTGAAATTCAATTGCCCATAAGATGTTCAAACTTACTAGTTATATACGTGGTGGCCGAGTTGGTTAGACCTTGGACTTAAAAACACTTAGGTCCCTGGTTCGAATCCCGGTGTGTACCAATGAGTTTTTTAATTAAAAAAATTATGTACATTTGTTTGACAACACCACTATAGTGCCTCGGAGAGCACGTTAAGCTGTCGGTCCCGGTTTCACTATATCAACTTGTGAAACTGTTTATAGATGGGTTATTGAGTCTATTCAAAACATCGCGACGAGCTAGCCACTTGTTCGGTGTAGACTCATACCATCGGCTACGGCGAGGTGGGATTAAATCCCCTCCGCTGGGTACCCTGGGGCCGTCCAGGCGGTCTCGGGCGCCGTAAGGTACCCGTGAAAATATATATATATGTTCAAACTTGCGAAGAATTCGTGTATTTCAAGATGGCGGCATTATTATAGCCAACCTAATATCGACTATATATCCATTGAAATAGAACTTATATTTCAATATTTTTAGTTTGCGCAACGTCTTGTCGTGTTTAACGTTTGAAAACACGGAATAAGGCCCCTGGTAGACAGTTTTTCTCCTTCGGGAGAGAATTATGAATCTGCCATAAAGGAATTAAAAGATAGATTCGCCAGAGACGATTTATTAATTGAAAATTATATACGGGGATTATTACAAAATAAAGTAAACATTCCATTGAGAGATCTTTATGACAAGCTGTCAACTCAATTACACGCTCTTTCTACACTAAAGGTGACAACTGATAAATATGCTTCTATATTAATGCCTATGGTGGAGTCGGCAATACCGGCTGATAAACTTCGCATTTGGGAAAGAACAAGAGACAAAGAAGAAAAATATCAGTTGGATAAGCTATTAAGTTTTATTAGAAAGGAAGTAGAAAGTGAGGAAAGGATTGAGGCAACGAAAAGCGGGTTGAGCGTGATTGAGACAAAAATATTCGAACCTACGTCATCCTGGGGCCTGACCAAAGAACACGATCGCCAATCGAATCGCCGCATCAATCGATAAAAATGTATAGGAATTTTACTCTATGGGTAGAGCCTGATCGACGAGAAACGTCAAATCCCATACATTCGGCTTTCGATGGGTATTTCGATTCGATTATCGATTGGTTCTTTGGTAAGGCCTCTGTATTGTCGCAAATGAGAAGATAGAAAATGTATGCATATGGTGTGACAAGCAAGGACATTCAAATATCGAATGCTATAAGTTAAGTAAACTTACATTGGAGCAGAAGAAAGATATATTAAAAAAGAAGAATGCATGAATGATTTGCTTAAAACTAGGGCACTACGCAAAGAAATGTAAAAGTTTTCCAAAATAATTTGTATGTGGTAAACGCCATCTGATACTGATTTGCCCTGATATAAAATCTAATAATAAAAAAGAACAAAAGAAAAATCAGGATGTGTTATCACAGTGTCATAATAATATAACTACTTATTTACAGACTATTTTAGTACAAATTGTATATTCTGGTAAGAGTGTCATAACACGTGCACTTTTTGACAGTGGGGCTCAAAGGTCCTACATTAAAAAAGATATCACACAAAAATTAGGTATGACACCTATAGACCAGGGGCCTATTTCATAAACGTGACAATTGTAATTTACCATGACAATTTATAATACATTGCTTGGTTTAATTTGTTCTAAATAAATAAATCAAACTAAACTAGGCAATGTATTATAAATTGTCATGGTAAAATACAATTGTCACGTTTATGAAATAGGCCCCAGGAGTTGGTAAGTCACTATTTATTTGGTGGTCATGAAACTAAGAGAGGTAAATATAATAGCTTTCAATTTATTATAAAAATCCTTAATAATAATTTTCAACTTAATATGTCAGCATTAGATCAACACAAAATTTGTGGTCCATTACCTTTTGTACATAGTAAAAAAATAGATGATAAGTTAAAACAATTAAACATTAATATTAATGACAGAGGTAATAAAGAGACAGAAGTAGGCATTTTGTTAGGAGCTGATGTATTAGAATATTTAATGACAGGTAATATAATTGATATTGAAGGAAGTTTAGTAGCTATACAGTCTAAATTAAGTTGGACTCTACAGGGACCTTGCTTAAACAATAATGAGTTTATTAACACTAGTACTAGTATAGTGAACTTTACCTTAACCGAACTTTGGGATTTAGAGTCTTTAGGGATAAGAGATCCTAGTGATGTTAAAAAAGAAAGAAAGGATATAGCACACATATTAACATCTTCATTTTATGTAGATAATTGCGTCGTCAGTATGGATTCCGAAACTGAGTGTGTAAATTTTATTAAAGTTTCTAAAGATTTAATGAATGACGGCAAAATTGAATTATGCGAATGGATAATAGGACCGAGTAAGGTTAACAAAAATGTGTCAGTACTCGGTATGGTTTGGGATAACACATCTTATATTCATATTCATATTCATTTATTTGCAACCATAGGTACACTTTTGGAACACTTAGTAATTGTCATAATTTAACAAATATCAGAATAGATATAAAGAAGAAAAGTAACTACATAATAAATTTAACAAATAACAGTAAAATACAACTAATTCAATTAATAGCAACTGTAAAGGGGTTTTGTCAAGTAAATAAAACATTAATAAAAAAATATTAATACCTAGTAGCTATAAATGGGCATTGTCATATTTCTGAAAAGGTATAAACAATATTAGATAAAAAATATAATTAAAAAAATAGCGGCTGTAAAAGGGCTTTGTCACTTATAGTTCTATTTTGTTAATCAATACCTATAATAATATATATTAAAAAAAAAAAAGAATTATGTCATAACCACTAATATTCAAAATAATGATGTTATACAAAATAAAATGCAATACCAGATGTCTCCCTATGCTATAAATTAAACAAAACCAATGCTAGCCATAGTCATCTATGTCATATAGTTCAAAGTCCTGAAGAAATTGTCGACATTTGCTTTTAAATAATTTATTAGTAAGTTCCTTCCATGTATCATCTATTTTGTTATAAAATTTTATACTATTAACAATAAAGCATTTATGCTTTGTACTTAGCCTACATTTAATACTTGATATTTTATTTTTATTTCTAGTGGAAAATGAATGAATGTTACAATTTAAAGGAGTATTTTGTATGTTTTTTGAGGCATACAAAATATTTTTTAGAATATACATTGAGGATAATGTCATTATACCCAACTGTTAAAATTTTCCTCTACAACTATCTAAAGGTTTATGATTTAATATAGTCCTAATCGCTCTTTTCTGTAAAATAAATATTTTTTTGACTGTGGCTGCATTTTCCCAAAACCTCAAACCGTATGACATAATGCTATGGAAATATGCATAATATACGTTTTTAACAGTTTTAATAGTACACATTTCTCGAACTTTTCGTATAGCATGTATAGCCGATGACAATTTTTTAGATATTTCATTTATATGTTTCTCCCACAACAATTTACTATCAATCCGTATCCCTAAAAATTTTATATCTTTAACATATTCAATTATTGTGGTATTAATCTTTATTACAGGCAATTCAATGACATTCCGTTTGCTTAAGTTAAAATGCATGCATTTGGTCTTGTTGATATTAAATACAAGATTATTAACATTAAACCAGCAACTTAAGTCATGCATACATTGATTTATATTTTCAATAACTTTGTTAACACTTTTATTTTTATATATAATAGATGTATCGTCAGCAAACATAATTACAGTACCCTTGTCCTTGATCACCGATGGAAGATCATTCACATAAATTCGAAAAAGTAATGGTCCTAGTATTGAACCCTGAGGTATACCTACTGTTGTTTGACCTAGTTCTGATCTACAGTTATTAATCTCAGTAATATGCCACCTGTTTTGTAGGTAGGATTCCACTAACTTATAGGAATTCTTCGTAAGGCCATAGTATTTTAGTTTACTGACTGTTTATTTGTTAATCCACAATATAACGATTTGAACGATAATAATATTATAACAAAAAGGATTCTATTGTCGTTTTCACAAAGAATTTTTGATCCTGTGGGATATACTAGCCCAGTTGCGTTGATACCTAAACTATTATTACAAAAAAGTTTAAAATTACCTGATTGTGATTGGGATCATAAATTGCATGACTATATAATTAAGGAGTTTTTATTTTGGTTAAATAAATTAGACTCATTAAGAGATATAAATATTCCTCGTCGTGTAACAACATATCCCATGAATGAATGCAACTTATCATTGCACACATTTTGTGATGCATCCAAAAATGCCTATGCTGCATGTGTTAATTTAAGATCTGTGTATAAAGATGACATTCACGTGCAATTAATTTTAGCGAAGTCTAGGGTGGCTCCTATTAAAGAAGTGCCCATACCAAGATTGGAATTAATTTCTGCAGTTATTGGTATCAGATTATACAAGCAAGTATAGAAGCTTTAAATATTAATTGTGATTCATATTTTTGGACAGATTCTTCAGTTGCGCTATCTATATCTATACTAATATAATAAAGAGGAAAGATTTGTATTTTTGTATTTTTGTAATAATTTTATTTATTTATTTTATTTTAAAATCTTTATTGCACAAAATTGTACATAGGCGAGCTTAATGCCTTAGGCATTTTCTACCAGCTAACCTTTGAGAGAGTGAAATATGCTTAGGGTGCGGAACTTTCGATAGAAGGATATACATATAATTTTAACAATGATGCATTAGATGCATAACAATACTTAAACTACTTAAATACTGTATATCTATACTAATCTATACTTCTATACTAATATAATAAAGAGGAAAGATTTGTATTTTTGTATTTTTGTATGTTTGTAATGAATAAACTCAAAAACTACTGGACCGATTGCAATAATTTTTTCACCATTAGAAAGCTGCATTATTCAGAAGTAACATGCTATATAATATCACGCTAGGTCCTATAGGTGTGGAGCAGTAACCAAAAATGTTTTAAAAACGGGGGAAAAGTATCGTTTCTGAGGCCTTCCGTGGCGTGCGCTGAGCATATAGTTAAAGTTATACAAACCTGTGCGAAGCCGGGCCGGGCCGCTAGTCATGGATAAAAAAAGAAGGCAATTGGTCTGTTTTTGTTAAAAACCGGGTCAAAGAAATAAGAACCACTTCTAGTAAAGAACAATGGCAACATGTTTCAGGCTGTGATAATCCAGCGGACTTACCGTCACGTGGTTGTCATGCTAACAAGTTGAAGTCTTCAAAATGGTGGTTGAGTCCTAATTGGTTACGCTCACATAAAATCAATTGGCCAAAACCTAATATAGAAATCGATGAGGAGCAAGTCAATAAAGAAAGTTTACAGTCAACACAAGTTACTACAGTTTTAGACAATTGTATTTTTAGTAAAAGATTTTCATACTTTTCTAAATATACAGAGATAGTTCGTAGTATAGCTTGGATTTAAAGATTTATTCGTAATAGTAGATTTCGAAATGATAAGCTCAAAGGGGATATTTCTTATGATGAGCATACATTAGCTGAGTTATCGTTAATTAAAATTTTACAAAAGGAATCATTTGAAAATAAAAAATGGACTAATATGAAGACTATTGTTGATTTATCTGGAATTATAAGAGTACAGACAAGATTAATATTTAGTCATGAATCAGAGAATTTTAAAACGCCTATACTACTTCCTGGAGGTCATTTTATTGTACAAAGACTTATATATTTTAGACATTGTCAATTACAACATGCTGGTACTGCTATAACTGTCACTAACATACGAGAAGATTATTGGATTACATCTGCCAGACAAAGTGTGAACAAAGTCATATCGACGTGTATGATTTGTAAGAGGTTTAGAAGTAAACCAGCATATGTACCGACCGGACAACTACCTGAAAACAGGATAAAATTAACAAAAGTTTTTGATATGGTTGGGATAGATCTAGCAGGACCGTTATTATTAAGATCACGAGACAAATGTTGGATTGTTATATTCACATGTGCAGTGTATAGGGCTGTACATCTGGAACTCACAATGTCACTTTCCACAGAAAGTTTTTTAATGGCCTTGCGTCGTTTCGAAGAGGACGCGTAAGTGTCATCTATTCGGATAATGGGACTAATTTTGTGGGGGCATATAACCTATTAAAAGAGTTGGATTGGGATTTTGTAAAAGCCCAGTCTAATATCCTACAGATAAAGTGGCAGTTTAATCCTCCAAGTAGTCCTTGGTGGGGAGGATTCTGGGAGAGATTAATCAGGACTTTAAAGGATCTTCTTCGTCGGATGCTGGGAACTGCATCTTTAACTTATGTAGAGATGGAGACTCTATTGATTGAATGTGAAGGGGTACTCAATTCGGGACCGCTAACTTATGTTCCAGCCAGCGAGAGTCTTGAACCATTAACTCCAGCATGCTTTCTTTGTGATAATTTAATATCAGATGTATGTGATCTTGACCAGATTGACTCTACTTCACTAAATGTTCTTAAAGTATGTTAATTTATTACGTTTAAATTTAAGAGAACGATTTAGGTCTGAATATTTAGCTTTACTAATTCAAAGGGATTTATCCAAAAATGCAACTCCTTTGAATGTAGGTGATGTAGTGTTGATAGAGACAGATAGAAAGAGACAATTCTGGCCTATAGGTGTCATTCAGGAAGTGTTCACGGGTCGTGATGGTTTAAACAGAGTAGCAAAGGTTAAAATAAGTGGAGCGATTTTAACCAGACCTTTTCAGCGTTTATACCCACTTGAATTGAGACACTCAGATAACACTATTATAGAAGTGGGTAAAAATGCTATAGTAAAGGAATTTATTACAAGAGCGGGTAGAAAAATAAAACCTGTACAACGTTTAGATATATGATTTATTTTTTCTTAATATTGTTTTTGAAATTAATATAAAATAACTTTTTGATTAGAACTCATAGGTTTATTTGTTAATTTCGGCACCGCCAGGGTGGGGAGGATGTTGAGAATAAAAACATATTGACAATTTTGATTGATTGAATATAGATTTAATTTTGATGTCGGAGAAATAGTTGTTTTATTTTAGGATATTGAAATTATAATCATTATTGGGAAAGGACTAGAGTAGAAAAAGGGAATGGCGACATAACCGTATGGAAGCATACGGTATAGTCCGGCCATGGTCAAGTGAAGAGGAAAACACCGACGATAAAATGGATACCGCTATTTTATCGAAGGTTAAGGGATTCATTGAGATAACACAAACACTGAGACACTGCAAAAATACTACACTTCTTACACTTAAGATCACAACGGAATGCTTATTCTACAAAATTGGTACATTTTTGCACAATAATATCCTATTAACTTAACTATAAAAAATATAATAAAAACACACGTCTTCAGTCTTCGGGCTACCCTCAAGGAATCCTCTATCTGTGGTTAATATTTATTATTATCTTATATTAATGGCCTCTCCGCGTTCGCGTAATTTTGCCAATGTCAAGTAGATTGAGGGTAGGTTCAAAAAAAAATTTATTACAAGTGAAAGTGGGATAATAGGATGGAAAGGAATAAGGAAAGGACTAGGTTAGAATTAGGAATGGCCACATGACCGTATGCAAACATACGGTATAGTGATGCCAGTGTCAAGTGAAGGAGGAAATAATCGACAGAAAAATGGGTACCGCCATTTTACTAAAGATAAAGGGATTCGTTGAGATAGCACAAACACTGAGATCACTGCGTAAATATTACACTTCTCACACTTAAGATCACATAAGAATGCTTATTCTACAAAATTGGTACACTTTTTGCACAATAATATCCTATTAACTTAACTATGAAAAATATACTAGGAACACACGACTACAGTGTTCGGGCTACCCTCTTAATATTTAAAATATTTATTATTTTCACCACTGAACCATTTTTTTTTAATTCTTTCACCATTGTCATAAATTATATGTATACTACCATTGTGGAAAGGCAAAGGTCTTTTGCCCATGCAGCCATTTACTAACCACTGAATAAATTACGAGTTTTGTTAGTCCGAGTCGAGGGGCACCGGTCCTCAGTACGTGAGGAATTAAAAAACCTTGGCGATCGTACCTCCCTAGCACCCCGAGGTTCATAGTGAACAGGTTGGTGGCCTTCCATGTTTAAGTTGGCACACAAAACAAATTGATGGCGGCCACTGCACTGCGAACATGGCCGCAATTCACGGCAATCCCTTTGGTGGTGCTTTCCCAAGCACACATAACACCATTGCCTCTGTCGGGCTATGGCACATTGGGCCTGGACCCGCAAGTTACAAAATTGTGGGCAATGTCCAGGTTCCCTACAATATAAACAATTTTGCGTTTCTCAGCAAACCGACTAACCTGGCTAGTTTGACCAGGTGGTTAAACAGGGGGCCGGACCATCTGATGGTCAATCGATGGCCGCCCTGGACCGGTAGAGTTATTCACTATTGGCACTCTTCCTCCAAAAAGGTCAACAAATCTGAGAACAATGGTAGGTAATCAATGCTAGTACCACCATACCTATGTTCAAAGCGCAGCTTAAGTTCAGAGGACAACATCCCGAACACAATGTTAAGTAGTATAAATGACCAAGAATCGAATGGTAGGTTGAGACACTGCAAGGCATTCACTGCAATCATCTAAGGGTTCAAGAGTTTATAATGGAATTAGTCTTCCTTCAAATGGTCATTTTAATTGGCATATCTAAGACACATAGCGCATTTATCAAACTATTTAAATAATATAATAAGGTACTATTTAGTTTAAATAATAATTATATTATAAAAAAATATAAGGACCTACCTTTTTATAAAAGGCCATATTAAATCATTATTCAAATACTTGTTGAAAAAACGAAAGAGACATTCATATTGCAATAATAATCAACTAACTTATTTATAGAGCAAATAATTACCATCTAAAACCATCTTATTATGTATGGTCTTATTAAACTATATCTTAAGTACCTACTTTTATGTTAAACGACATTAGGGTTTTAACGACTGTAAACTGTTAATTTTACTTTTTTCAAATTTCCTTGGTCCTCTTTATATAAATCAAACTTTCTCTCCTTTGTGGTAACAACTTCCATTCCATTTTATCATGCCCTAGTTTGTAAAAATGTCACTGTTCCTGTTTGTACTGTTCTTATATCAGACAACAGAGTTCTTATATCAGACAACAGAGTTCTTATATCGGACATAATGGGATCACCCACTTTTTTCCGGGACGTATGGACGGATGAAGTCGGATCTGAAATTCAACAAATCATATTGGAAGAAATCATGATTGGACACACAATGAAGGAAGTTGATAGTTTGCATTCAACTCTGGAGGGATGCTTTAATTCGACAGATTATATGATGAGCATGCAGACCCGCTTTTTTCCGGGACGTATTGATGTGAAATTACTAGGCGTTGTATATTTGAATACAACATATTGAATGCAAACTAAATTAAATAAACTCCTCTGTTTAGTGCAAAATGACCCAGACACAAATTATGCAGTGGAACACTAACAGTGTGAGAAACAAAAAGCCTGAAATAATAAATTTAGTTAATACGAGTAAGTATAATATCAGTATACTGGCCATCTGCGAAACCTGGCTTAAGCCAGGAGCTAGGTTTGCCCTGTCTGGTTTTCACAGTGTGAGGGAAGAAAGGGAGGATGGCTATGGAGGCTCTGCTATATTTATCAAAAGACACACCCCTTTTAAACAAATCACCCTTCCTAATCATCCCCTGAGGTTAACATGGTTTCTATCAGAGCCTTAAATATATCCATTGTTTCTATCTATATTCCATACCCTAACTCTTCTCATATACTCACCCAAGATTCCCTGTGTTGCTCCCTTCCCTCTACACTTTTAGTCCTTGGAGATCTTATTTGCTATCACCCTCTTTGGGGCCCCCGGTCAGCAGATAGGTTCGGTTTAGATTTAATGGATCTGCTTGATTCAGGGAATTTCGTAATTTTAAACGATGGGTCTCCTACCCGGATAACTTACCCCAATCAACAGGCGAGTGCTGTCGACATTTCTTTTTGCTCTCCCTCTCTTGCCCCTAATTTCATATGGTCTGTCCTTCCCCAATCCTACCCTAAACTAGTATCATCATTCATCCCCTGCTTAGCTATAGCAGTATTTGATCCCTTATTAAAATATAAATCTAATATAGCAGATTGGTCTCTGTTCTACACTTTAACTAATCAAAAGTCTGAATTGTTTAATAATTACTTACTCTCTTATGACCAATTTCGGGATTCCTTAATATCCTCAGCAGATGAATCCATCTCTAAAAAAACTTTCAAAAGACAAAGAATGTTGTCCCCCCGCTGGTGGGATGCGGACTGCTCAAAAAAAGTGAAGGACCGTAAAAATCCTGAAAAATTATATAATAGAAATATGACAATGGCCAATTTTGTTAATTATAAGAAGATTGCTTCAGAGACAAGACGACTGCTCTTCCTGAAGAAAAAGTGTGGCTGGGAAAGATTCTGCGAATCCTTATCCCCTCTCTCCCCAACATCCCTAGTCTGGAGAAACATCAAGCTATGTCTCCTATCAATCCAGCCACATCCAACGATTCTACCGTATGGTTAGGGCCATTTGCTAAAGCTATGTTCCCTCCCTATGACCCACCTCATGACCATATACCTCCTATTTCGGGTCACCTAAATCAACACGATCCTTTGGATGATCCCTGATCCCTTCTCCAGGGCGGAGTTGAATGTTGTTTTCTCCAAATTAAAAGATTACTCCCCGGGGTCAGATGGCATTTCCTTACAAAGTCTAGTGTAAATTTTCAAAATATTTTCCTCAAATTTTTTTTCTTAATGGCAATCCTCCCCCAGTGTGGAAAAACCAAATTATAATTCCGATTTTAAAACCCAATAAAGACGCGTCTCTACCATCTTCATACCGCCCCATTGCCTTTTCCTCTGTGCTCTGTAAGATCCTAGAATATCTGATCAAAAACCGACTGGAATGGTTCGTTGAAAGCCAAAATATTATAGCCACCTCTCATTTTGGTTTTCGCAAAGGCAAAGGAACTAATGATAGCCTAGGTGTATTAACTACAGACACCCGTATTGCTTTTTCACGAGGAGACTCCTTAATTGGAGTTTTCCTCGATACAAGTTCGGCTTATGACAACGTCATTCTCCCTCTGCTCAGACAGAAAATGCACCAGCTGAGTATCACAGCGAGGATCGTCGAACTCTTAACAGAATAGTTCAAAATAACTGGTCTGACAGGATTTTATTTTTTTGTGATGCATCAAAATTTGACAATGAATCATATGTGGGATCAGCTGTGTGGATTTCTAGGTATAGCATTATACTTAACTTTAGAAGCCCTCCCCAATCAAAAATTATCTCGGGAGAGTCTTTGGCTATTAGGCTGTCTCATACATTAAATCGCACAATATTATAAAATCTATATTTAGTGACTGCCAGAGCTGCTTGAAGGCTTTATCTGGGAACTCCTTCTGTGGTAATCCTCACTCTCTGTCACTGAAGATAAAGCACCTCCTTTTCCAGTGCAGCAATCTTGGCCTGGATTTCGTTCTGGCTTGGAATCAAGCCATTGCGGGCAGCGAGATAGCTGATGCGCTTGCTAAGGAGGCTACAACCACTGGTTCTCTGGTTCATTTTGTTTTGTATCCTCAGGACCTTGGTCCTATTTCTAGAATTGTTGCTTGGGAAAAACACTGGTATTCAGATTCTACAAAAGCTAAATATTATAGATCCATCCAGCCAACTGTTTGTAACAAACCATGGTTCTTTACAATAAAAAACCTGTCAAGACAAGTCACTTTAAAAATATGCCGCCTGCGACTTGGGCATAATAGTTCTCCTACTCACCTATACAGGATTAAGGTAGGAGTGAGCACTATATTCCCGAAGACCCCTACCACAAGGCGTTAATTATCAATTTACTATATTCTGATTCTGACTTGTTGACTACCCCACCACGGAACTGCTTCTTGTATAATGGTGATTATTTAACAATAAGAACCGAACTCGAAGAAATTGATTGGGTAAAAATTCTTCATGAGCCTATTCAATACTGCCGTATTGAAGAGGCGGTCTCTTTTTTCTACGACAAAATTTATGAATTACATACCTACAAGGTCATAACTATATACCTACAAGGCTTAATAATAAATCAATTTTTTTATTTCCACCGTGGTACAGTACACTCCTTAAAAAAATACTTAAAGAAAATACAAATTTTGGCGTAAGTTTAAAAACTATGGCAATATTTCGGATAGACAAACTTTTATTTTACTACGTAACCGGGCAAAATTTGTTGAAAAACAAAACTATAAAGATTATATATCAAAGATCGAAAATTCTATATCCTCTAACCCTAAAGCTCTTTGGACATCTATGAAAACATTACGATTCTCCAGCATCATTCCCTCACCAATGTCTTACGAGTGTATCACTAGTAGTTCGGGAGACCAAATTTGTAAGCTGTTCTCAAATTATTTTCAAACAACTTTTTTAAATAACATTAATTACCAAGCAACGGCACCGGCATCGCACCTCCGAGCCCTGCCTGACTCTGTTGTGGATTTGGCCGATATTGAAATTAGTCCTGGCTTAATTGAGCGTAATATTTTAAAGTTGGATAATAATAAATCTGCAGGACTTGATACCATACCAGCCAAACTATTAATAGAATGTGTTGTCCAGTTATCACTGCCATTATTATTTTGATCAGCAGAAGTATCCGAGAGGGCTATTCATAAAAAAAGGTAGTAAGACTAGTGTCTCTAACTATCGTCCTATTTTTAAGCCCTGTATCATTGCTAAAGTTTTTGAGCGCATTGTGCACGGTCAGCTATATGCCGCCTTAAATGTTGCCTTTGATCCCGAACAGCACGGTTTTTTGAAGGGTAGATCTACGGTCTTCACTTCATTGGGAATCGGTCAGGCTGTGACTTTAGGCGGGTTTATCCTGTTTGTATTATCCTGGATGAGTGTGCCATCGGGAGTTCCGCAAGGCTCCATTTTGGGACCATTATTGTTTGTAATTTTCATATCTGACATCAGCCAATGTTTTAAGAACTGTAAATATTTATTGTTCGCTGACGATATGAAGATTTTTAGATCTGTAAATGATGCTAATTCTCTCCAGGGGCTTTATTCGGAGTTTTGACACGTTCAACGTCACGCATTTTGCGTAAAGTACGGGTATTAAAATGTAAGTTCTATCCTGTTAATTATAAAGTAGAAATTCCAATGCTCCCTCTTCACATGTTCAAACTTGCGAAGAACTCGTGTATTTCAAGATGGCGGCATTATTATAGCCAACCTAATACATACTATATAACCATTGGAATAGAACTTATATTTCCATATTTATAGTTTGCGCAACGTCATAAATACTTTCGCATACTTAGAAAAGAAAAATAGAAATGTCAACAGTTTTTATTATTGAGGAGAAAAGAGTGAAGATGGGTTTTAAAAGAAGCTGTAGTAACTTTTGTTCATATTGACAGGGGAAGATTGTTCCAGAGTGATGCTGCGGTTACTGTAAAAGAATTTGAATGTGTGCTCGAAGAATGCATAGGAATAACTAGAAAGTAACTGTTTTCGGTAGACCTTAGGTCACGATCATGGGTAGAAGAGAGGTATTGGAAGCGCTCTTTTAAATAATTCGTGGAAAGAGGGTTGGAAAGTATATTGAAAATAAGAGTTAGTATATTAGTACAGTCTCCATTTGTAAAAAAGTCTTCAAATAACGATTTTCGTGGGACTCATATCCGCCATACATACTACTGGTATGTACTTGTTCGGTATGTTTTCCTGAACACAAAAAGTGCGGTTGTGACTTCCTAGGGGTATGGAGGGGGGAGCAGTGACGTAGCAAAGATGGCGGCCCGGCCATTCTATTAAGCGGTATTTCTAGAGAACTACTAAACCTATTTACCTAAACAAGGTGTCTAATGAAAGATCATGAAATGTACTTTATTTAACTTCATACATGCGTTCATGTAGAAGCTAATAACAAATGAGATAATAAAAAAAACTACTTTTTGAAAAAAAATTTTTTTTTTTAATGAAAATAGTTTTGTAACTTTTAGGATATGTTAAATGAGTTATATATAAAAAGTATTGCTACTTTTATCAGCTTTCTAATATATGTTTAATCATTACAATCGAGTAATAAACAATGAAGCTATACTCGTTTTAGTAAGCCGACTCCTGGAGCGCGTAATATCAAATTGATGTAACTGCTGGCTTCTAGGCCAGTCATATTCTACATAAAAAAAACGTGTAATAAAGTTGCTTTTTGGTATTTGGACCTAAGGGGAAACTGAAGGGTGAAACTACGTATTGCAAGCAAACAAAAAAATTGCCTGCATAATACGTGAAAAACTGCAAAATTTTGGACTTTTTTCAATTTACGCTGTTAAATACAAAAGCTATGGGTTTTTTTTAATTTGTTTCTATTATCTTTTAAAGTAGATATATTCAATTTGAAATAATTGAATCCCACTCACAGCTGGCTAATATTTTTTCAGATATGACTCTTGAAAAATTTAAATGGTTTTCAAAAATATTGAAATTTTGTGTTTTTATTACATTTTTAGCCGAATATCGGCACAACCGATCAGGCTAAGAGAAATTAAGTCTTACTCATTTAACCTTTCATTTAAGCGCAAAAATGGGCCCATATAACCGTATACTTTTCTTGAATCGTAAAAAAAAGCAATATACAATTTTTAAAATAACCTAACATGAAATTGTGGGCATTTGTACTTGTACTATTATTTATTCTAGGTAAAAAAAAACTAAAAAGTTATTAAGTCATTGACATTTATTGACACACGTATGTGTGTACATAAAATAAATAACTTTAAAAAAAATGTTTTTTTTTGATCATTTGGTTGAGACAACTCTTCTTCAGATAACATGTCCTCCTCAAATTGAGGAGGACATGTTATCTGAAGAAGAGTTAAATTATAGTTTGCGGCATTTGAAAGAAATTAATTTTAAGAGGGCTTGGAGAGCTGAGTTGTTTGTAAAATTAAGTGGTAGCAGTTCCTACTAGATGCTGTTCCAGCCCCAGTTGGTTCTTTGTCTACTCTCAATCAGTGCCAAACCTGAGGCCCTAACATGGGAAGCCACATGAAATACCGATCGACACGTCGATCGAACGAAAGTGAAAATAAAGTGTATGTGATTTGACGTTTCTCGGATGAAGTTCTACCCATAGACAATATTTCATCCACGCTTCGATCGGTTTGTCGATGTGGCTTCCCGGTAAGGCACCTGGTGGTATGTTCGATACGCATATTGAGCTGCATCCTCTATATAATTGGGGAAAGACTAGTAAATAAACTTTAGCTTTGGCAGCTGATCGTACGAAGATTTCGTAAAGGCGAGTGCAAAGAGTGCTGGTGAATCCTCCTCCAAACAGAGTTACAAGAAGATTATTTCCTGCTGTGGCAATTTCAAAAAAGTGCCTGTGTAAAAAAATGATACCACCTTAACCAGCCGTGTTTTTGGAAGACGTGTCATATTTTTATCTTTTCGTGCCCGAAAAGAGCAGAAAAGTGTCACAACCACAGATCGCGTACACAAAAAAGACAAAGCTCTGTGTGATTGAAAGATTAAAAGGAAAACTGCAAGGAGCCAGATCCATCCCTACCGCTTTTCTGGAAGATCACATTATCCACATTGGAAGCCAATCCATTTAGGAGAATAGGTCTACAGCCTATAGTTATATTGCTCTTTCATAGGCACTGCTTTTGTCTAACGCTGTTTACACTATAGCACAGAAGAAATAATAGTACAAGTAACTATAGTGCAGTCTATAGTTTGCTTTGTTTAGATCGCCTCGTTTTCTAATCCTTAGCGAATAAATCTACTTTCTTCACTGAGGAATGAAAATTAGGGGATCCAAATAAAGCAAGCTAAGCATGTGCCGCTTATTGTCATCATTTGATAGCAGTTTTTACTACAACACTTTAAATAAATGGATTAATTAACTCTATATTGCACTATAAAAGTGAGCACAGCGTGCATCAATATGTTAACATTTTAGTACCTTGTCGCGTTTGTAAAAAAACTTTTTTTTTGTGACAAAAGCACTGAATTGAATGGTATTGATAGGTTTTAAAGTGCTTACATATTGGTGTATGCAACAGTAAATAATGAGTAATATAACTTAATTAATGTTATATCTTTAAATATTATAAATATTCGCTGCATGATCAAGCTGCCTACTTCTGTCCTTTTCGGACATGGAAAGATGAAAAAGCTACGCGTCCTCCAAAAACACCCGCTATTGGTTGAGGTGGCTACCATTTTCCTAAAGCCTGATTCGCGAAGAATAGTCGCCGCTGCTGGAAATAAACTTCTTGTGACTATACAGGAGGAGTCACCAGCAATTTTGGGACTCGCGGTTAAGAAACTCGCTATATAAGGTTCATCTGGCCCCAACTGAAGAGGCTGCAGCGTAACATGCATATCGAAAATACCACCAGGTTCAGGACTGTTTGAGAGAAGACAAAGAACCAACCAACTGGGGCTGGAACCACCAGCAGGGACTGCTATTCATTACTTCTACAAAAGACCCAGCTCCTCAAGCCATCTTAAAACTAATTTGTTACAAGTGCCGCAAAGAGTGCTCTGGACGAGGTTGTACGTCCCAGAAAACAGAGAAAAAGTGCTCTGTTCTCTGTCATTTCTGTCGGGGCAAGTCATACTGAAATATCCCTACAATTATAATAAACGAATCTGACAACGAAGAACAATATATCGTCATATACAACAACAACAACTTTTGAGGAGGGTATGTTATCTAAAGTTGCCTCAACAATTCCGGAACTCAAAAAAAGTCAAATTTATTTGTTTGTAACATTTTAATTATTTTGTGTAAATGTGTGTCAGTAAATGTCAATACTTTAAAACTGATAATAGAATGTAATAATAATAAAAAACCCATAGCTTTTGAACTTAACTGCATATAACTGAAAAAAGTCCAAAATTTTGCAATTTTTTACGTATTATGCAGGTAGAAAAATTTTTTGTTTGCTTGCAATACGTATTTTTACACTCCCCTTAGGTCCAAATAAGATACCAAAAATGCAGCTTTATATAACGTTTTTTATGTAGAATATGACTGGCCTAGAAGCCAGCAGTTACATCAATTTGATATTACGCGCACCAGGAGTCGGCTTACTAAAACGAGTGTAGCTTTATTGTTTATTACTCGATTGTAATGATTTAACATATATTAGAAAGCTGATAAAAGTAGCAATACTTCTTATATATAACTCATTTAACATATCCTTATAGCTACGAAACTATTTTCATTAAAAAAAAAAAAATTTTTTCAAAAAGTTTTTTTTTTTATTATTTCATTTGTTATTAGCTCTACATAAACGCATGTATGAAGTTAAATAAACTACATTTCATGATCTTTCATTAGACACCTTGTTTAGGTAAATCGGTTTAGTAGTTCTCTAGAAATACCGCTTAATAGAATGGCCGGGCCGCCATCTTTAAGAAATAATTTTAAGGGCAACTTTCTATGGGGTTTAAAAAAAAACTAACAGGGTTGGAGTTCTTCTGATTTTTTTAAAACATCCTCAGTCCATGCCCTTTCTAACGATATGCTAAAAGTCTAATTATCACTTTTAGTTTTAAAGTTATAAATTAATTTCCGCAACTAGGGCACTTTAAAAAAAAATTCAACTAATGAAAATTAAATGGGTTCGATCGTAAAAGGATGGCAAATGAAACAAAAAATTTGGTAATGACTAATGTCATTAAATTACAAATTTTAATTAATTACTAATTTTGTAAAAGTGGTAAAAGTGCCCCAGTTACGGAATAATAATACTTCTTATATATAACTCATTTAACATATCCTTATAGCTACGGAACTATTTTCATTAAAAAAATTTTTTTTTTTCAAAAAGTAGGTAGTTTTTTTTAAATTATTTCATTTGTTATTAGCTCTACATGAACGCATGTATTAAGTTAAATAAAGTACATTTCATGATCTTTCATTAGACACCTTGTTTAGGTAAATCGGTTGAGTAGTTCTCTAGAAATACCGCTTAATAGAATGGCCGGGCCGCCATCTTTGCTACGTCACTGCTTCCCCCTCCATACCCCTAGGAAGTCACAACAGCACTTTTTGTGTTCAGGGAAACATACCAAACAAGTACATTCCAGTAGTTTGTATGGCGGAGATGAGTCCCACTGAAATTAATTTTATGTCTATTGGAGACCGGACTATATGCTGATGCCTGCGAAAGCGGATTTTGAGCCAACTTTAACTGAATACGAAATTGGGATACATGATCATACTTACGCAAGCCAAATATAATATATTATAGCGTATACATAAGTTGAGAAGTAGATCTAATTTATTCAGTATCTCTTCAGTAATCAGAGAAGCAGACATCAGCATAATCAATTATTGGAAGCAACAATGTGTTTGCTAGCAGTAGCTTTATGGCAAGAGGCAGGAAAATTTGAGCCCGTTTTAGTGTATCCTACTGCCTGCTGAATAAGTTAGATTTAAACATATCTAAATGCTATGTCATGTCTTTCACGCGCAAACCAAATTCTGTAAATGCAACATATTATTATGTTATGCATAATCTACCACTTTGTAGAGTAAATTTTATGAAGGATTTGGGAGTGATTCACGATAGAAAGTTGCTTTTCAATTTACACATTGATCGCAAAAAAAACGCGTCAAGCGAAAAGCCATTCATCAAAATAATAATAATGTGTCCGAACCACGCTCTGCTACCAAAAATGTGCGAGAAGCCGGGAAACAAAACTATTCAGTCCAAGCTTCTCACACAGGTGCGTTACGCACTGTTGAAAAAAACTATTAGATACCTTACTGGTTATTTTAAGTTATTTTCAGCGGCTTTTGTGGTTTCGCTTCAGCGACGAGTACCCCGGGTACCCAAGGAATGCAATATCTTCGTGGTCTTCTAAACCACTAACATGCCACGCAATTACTATTCGCAGATTGAAATTAACAATAGAAATGAACTATCTAGGTTATTAGCGGCCGCACAATTTTTACTCAGCAAAACGTCTCCTAAAATAGTTTCTATTTTTCCTTGTGTCAAGAACGAAAAGGCAAAAGGGTCTTTTGCCCATACAGCCTTATCAATACCGAACATATACTATATAACCCTAATACTCCCTCTTACCTTAAGACCCGTTTTCTTTTCCTTGGTTCTTCTGTCAATAACCTTCTAAAAATCCCGTCACACGTCCCTTCCAAATTATTGAAAGTAACGTGTAGTAAATTAAAGTGAAGGGTAGTGAGTAAAGTGAAGTGTAGATAGTGAATTGAGTATGTGAAGTGGATTTGGTTTTGGGCTTGAGTGTTGTAGTTGCGAAAGGTGAGGAGTTAACTGAAGTAATTTAGAGTACCTATAGTAAGGAAAATGGAGTAAACAGGGTGAAATGGAATAGACTCGTGGAGTAAAGTGAAACAAGGTATAGTAACTCCAAGGTAGTATGGAGTAAAGTGAATAAAGGGAAAGTATAGTTAAGTATAGTGGATAAAGTAAAGTGGATTGGGAGGTATATATTTAATTTTCATCGTTCGCGACGAGGCGTTGTCGTGGTGAAGGAGGATTCTACTGCCGATTATTCAAATAAAACAAACATATTATTATTTAAGAACCTAAATTTATTTGTAAATATACTAAAATTCACATCGAGGGAATAAATGCCACCAGTGGTGGCGATTGGGATAAAATTCGTGTCGATTGCCACCAGTGGTGTATGGGAAAAATATTTCCATACGCCACCACTAGTGGCGGAGGTGGCGTATGGCAATAATCGCCTACTGCGAGGTCTTTTCTCCCAAACTTTTTTGAAGACAAGTGGCAAGGCCCGTCCTTCCGAAGAACGAGGCCACGATCTTTTTTCCCACACTTCGACCTCTCTTTACTTGTTGGCTACTCTTTGGAAGGAAACACCCACTGAGCAGACTTTTAGTTTCCGGATCATAACAGTAAATCCAACTTTCGTCACCCGTAAGTATATCAAACACAACATCAAATGTTCACCTGCGTTAACTCTTTGAAGCAGCAACACGAGTTTTTGGGCCTCGGTCAAATTATGAGGTATCCACCGGGCACAAAGCTTCCTGACTGTATGATGTTCATGAAGGATTTTGTATGATGTTCATGAAGGATTTTGTATGATGTTCATGAAGGATTTTGTGCGCTTGACTCGTACGATGCCTAAGCCTGTCCGAATCTGCTGATAGGTATTGTCATTCTGTATCATTCGCCGCACAACACTGATGTTACCTTCAGTCGTCGCCGTAGAAGGCCGTTCCCTCAGAGTAATAATAATAACAGTCGTTCCTCACGCAGATTATCAGTGAGATTAGTGCGACCACGTTAAACTCATTAACCAGTTTTAACGAGAGCTTTCCCACGAAATGGGAATTCATCGTAAAAATAATTTAACCTGTGAGTCTGCCGCCACATGCGTTAATTAACTTGGGTCTTAAAATACATGGGCTATGACCGTTCTTCTTTGGACGATTTTTTTTACGTGAAATGTACACATTACATATGTAATGTGTACATAATTTTCACGGTGTGGTTATCACATTCAAAGAAGGAAGAGAAAAACGTACGCAAATATAAATTTAAAAAATGATAAATAAATAAGTTTAGATATTTCTATAATTAAATATTCAAATGAATACAGATTACAATGAGAGGTTGGTAATATATTACGCCCATCACTAGTCGCATTAGTGTCCGTTTAGCCCATACTTGTATTCTATACGTGTTTACCTCGTCCTCAAGTGGCAGCAAATAAATGCTCGTGAAACAGGACCGTCCATTGTTATTTCGTCTTAGTGATGTATGTAATATAATTTATAATCAATATTCTTTTATCAAAGTAAACAGAGTTTTAAACAAATTTCACAAAGGCGTCTATTACAGACTGCCAATAGCTAAGCGACCGACAGTTCTTCACACTCCCGTTCAAAAATTGGATCAGTCGACCAACAAATCCGACATTTGGTCGCCTCGCTTAAAATTAGTGTTGTTCGTGCCGCATTAGCATTATTTCATATTGATAAATGACTTAGGTAGCGCGTCAAAAAATGAATTTATTAGAAACAGTTTTAAAACTCAATTTTATGCAGTGGCAATCGATGCAAGAGGAATTCCAGCAAGGTCTTTGCATCATCTATTGAAGGAACTTGGCCTTCCAAGATCGACCATCGAAACTTTTATGGGACGTGATTCTAAGATGGCGCTGACAGGATCATTTACCTCACGGTCCGAATGGCGATAACACCGCTGTCAGCGCTTACTTTCATAATCACCGGTCTGATACAAAAAGCGCGATGTTACCACGCACGGTGCTATTAGCGTGCTAATGACAGGGATTAGGCGCGCTCACAAGAACACCAATTGTATCTCCCTCTATAACGCAACTAATATACATGCTCATCTCACTCTGTTTTAATGTCAAATAAAACGCCATAACAAATTAATGAATTTTAATGTATTTTGTATATTTGGTTACATAAATACTAAAATAAATGAGCACACAATACTTTTAACGTATCTACTTTATAATTATTGTAGGAATTTTATTACTTTCCTCAGTAACATGTTTCTAGATAAATGTCATTCTTACAGCGCTCACAGAGATTTCACCCAGAAGCAAAATCACTGTAAGTACAATATGGCGTGTGTAATGATGTTACTATTAATGTCAAATCATCTATCGTTAGCGCGCTTACGCTCATACGGATCGGTGCTGACAGCGCTCACATCGATTTTGGCGTGAATCGGACCGCAATGTTAGTATTTGCTCGGGTAGAGAGGGTAGTGGACACAGTGAAGGCACACTCCCCTGCTCCTCAATCACGATGGACCCGGCACCCGCACGGAGAATCCATCCATATCTAAGTACATTGTTTCACAATTTACGTTTTAATCCGTTATACAGCGCCACCTGGACGGCATCAGCGTACTCAGCGACGGTGTGGTTTATTTCCACGTCGTCGTAACCAAAGGTATTCTGAATGAGTCAAGAGAACAAGTAGGTAGTTCGTCGAATAACGAGCCGTTACTGCAATGATTGCCAGACAAGATTGGTCGCCAACATGTAGTGGGGGGTGCGCAATTAATAAGTCTTGTCATAATTATCATTAATGAGTAGTCGGCCGTTATTCAAAAACACTGTAACTCCCAATTAAAGATTTTTATAATTTACATTTTGTATTTATTTCATATAAATATGCTTAACTATCATATCTAAATTATTTTTCAACAATAAAAACTGGTGTAATAATGAAATGCATTTTAAAAATAAACGCTCAAAGGAGTCGTTTGACATTAGGTTGTATTGTAACCAGAGATGTAAACAGCGGTTGTTACCGGGGGGTATCCAAAGCAGCCGGTAGTAACGTATAGACAGCGGCTGCCAACCGCCTGCTTGTCCCACTCAATACCAAAAGATCTTACAATTTTTACAGTTCCTGAGTCGAAATTGTTATAATATACGAGCCGTTATATACAAATAGGTATTTTTACTAAATTATTGACCTACTCTGTCGTGGTGTAAAACATGAAATGTTCAATGTTATGAATTATTTTGCAATGCCCTTCAACACGACAGATGATAAACGAATGTACCTAACTACCTACTTATTTACACGGTAGGTACATAATTGGTATTTAATCTGTAGGTATGTAGGTGTCAAATTCCGCTTCGTCACTGTTATTGCCGCTTCTGTCGCGGCGCGCGCCCTTGGTTCAGGAGCGATTCCGTCATTGTAACAAGCGATGTTTTGTAACTCTGTGACTCTGGAATAGCAAATAAATATGCCGTGATTTTTGATAGTGTTTGGGAACATTTCTTAGTAGTCTCTGAACGTAATCGGTAAAAACATGTTCTAACTATACCTACGTGTAGATAGTATGTAGATAAAAAAAATAATCACTTAGGACATAACACGGATTCAATAAAATATAATAACATGTTTTCAACCGAGGACAGCCGCTGTCTATGGTAGCGAACAAAGCGGCTACCGGCTGACGATAACTACCGGCGTCGCCTGCACACACGGAAGTCCCCACTACAATACGCCCATACAGGTTACTGTTACTCTATATCATCCATCCAACTTCAATAACAAGGCTATTTTAAACTTTATAATTAAGTTTAATAAAAACAACGCTTTTTATTCATAGTCGTCATGGCGGAGATTACTAGTGGCAGTCCCCGCGATCATTATTACTCACTTCACGCGGCGTGTCAGGCGTGTACGCGTCGAAACATTACTCACTTCACGCGGCGTGTCAGGCGTGTACGCGTCGAAACATTACTCACTTCACGCGGCCCGTCAGGCGTGTACGCGTCGAAACATTACTCACTTCACGCGGCCCGTCAGGCGTGTACGCGTCGAAACATTACTCACTTCACGCGGCCCGTCAGGCGTGTACGCGTCGAAACATTACTCACTTCACGCGGCGTGTTAGGCATGTACGCGTCGAAACATTACTCACTTCACGCGGCGTGTTAGGCATGTCCGCGTCGAAACATTACTCACTTCACGCGGCGTTTTAGGCGTGTACGCGTTGAAACATCTTTAATGATTTTGCCTAAGGTAATATTTTCTTAAAAAAGTTTAGTATTTAGTAGCTTAACGTTCGTGGAAAATATTTTGTGGAGAGTCTTATGATTCTGGTTTTAATTTAACATTTAACCTGTATGTCTTGATCATAAAAACTATTTTCGATTGTTTTTTTTAAGATATTTATTTTCTTTAGTTGTTTAAAAACCAATCAGGATGAAATTGTATTCAATGTATTATTTTAGTGTTATATGCGGTAAGCAATTTCTAATGTAGCACATTTTTAATACTAACATCATTCGAATGTACTTATTTAGGTAAATAGTAAATGCAATATAAATTAGTTTAATTTCAATGACATTGAACCAATAAGATATATGGGTACCGCCACTAGTAGTCTCAAATGTACTTCATACTTCATACAATTTCTAAGGTTCCATCAATTTGTTAAATTATCGTAAAAAAGGACAAAAAAATACTTGATGAAAGCTACTTGGTAGTTCCTCAATAGTAATTAACAAATTTACAGCCGGTTTCTCCAAATTGTTAAGTATTACTAGTAATTATAAATGTTTTAAATTCGCCACTAATTATCCAATTTTCAATTAACCAGGCGTAAGCTAGCGTAGGTATACGTATAACCAGGCTTAAGCTAGCGTAGGTATACGTATAACCAGGCGTAAGCTAGCGTAGGTATACGTATAACCAGGCTTAAGCTAGCGTAGGTATACGTATAACCAGGCGTAAGCTAGCGTAGGTATACGTATAAAGTCGATAAAAGCAATGTTAGTAGATTCTTTATATTTAATGATAGATTTGGGTATTTAACAATAAACGAAATATTAAAATGTTTCTACAACAAAGCGTAACCGCGAGTGGGTGCTGGGTCGTCATACCTCTGGTTAGGTTATAACTATAATAAACTCTGAAATGCAATTCAAGATCAAAAAAGGTAAACAAGTGTTACATCCAAAAGCCTTAACGTAACATATACAATTATAACAAACATGTTTATGTTTCGCGCCGACGGAAACGCCATCTTACATTATTATAGTTTCAATAATAATTATAATCATGTGATAATGAGGAGTTTTCCAGTAGTCATTATTTAACGCAATAGGTGGCGTTTTGGCACTATCTACAAAAACTGTCAAAACAGATAGTGTTCATATAATCTAAAATATACCCAAAATGTGTGGTAAATAGGAAAATAAATACCTTCATACGATTAATTTATAATATTTACCTAACTTCGATTAATATATACACAAATATCGTGAGCACTTTGCCTTCGGCATCTACTTAATTAATTATGAATATAGAGTAGGTAGATATATACAAATTTGCCAAAATATAGAAACAGTCGTTTTTGAAGTTTTTGTCGATATCTCTCCTGCTACCATCTATTGGAATATTTTGGAACAGTCAAAAAGAAAACTCCTCTTAGCAACTTTTAACCAAATTTTGTTTTTTTTAACATTTTTGATCTAAAATTTCATTTGAAAATGTAGAGTCTGTGCGAAAAGAGACTGGCCACGTGACAAGTGGGAGCAATGACCAACAGTAAGTGTGGTGCTCGGCAATCAGTACAGAGGGCTAGAGGATCAGGCCGGTGTAAGTAACATGTAGACCTCACTATTTTCCCAACAGACTCTAACACTAACTTATTAATTTAAATATTTCATATTTATATAATAAATTACTAGAATAACTTATGATAGGAATTTCATTGTAAATGAGAAGCAGTCATCACTTGTCGCCCTTGTTCAGCGCTTCTATAAACTCTTCCAACTTCTCTTGCACTTGTCGAACTCGTTCTACAAATAACACAACAATTTATATTAGCTTCTCTTCGACTCTGTAGGTCTGCTTGCCACCAGGTGGACACAGAGTTGTTTACATGTGTGGTGGATACAATATACTACTCACTTAGCTCCTCCGCTAGTTCCACCCGTCGTCCGGATAATAGTTTCTTTTTCAGGTCATCGTCTGCCGCCATCTTTGAATAAATTAGATTATCATTAGTTAGTAACTCCCGGAAAAGTGACTGATCATCAATCCCACGCGGCATTAAGGTCCGCTCATAGAGAATGCCTAATGCTTGTCATTTCTGAATAATAGGTCATAAATAAATGTATATTTTTATAATCTTTCAAAGGAGTTGGCCCCCCCCCCCCTTCCGTCTTTATTGCCCTTTTAATCAGTAATCGATGACTACTGGTGACGCGGGCGGTGCGGGTTGACATATAAAATACATCACGAAAATATACAAAGGTTATAGTAGTAGTCCAGCCTGTAGTATATATATCGTTACCTCGTCCAGTACATTCCGGAGCTCGCGGTCCAGCCTGTAGTATATATATCGTTACCTCGTCCAGCACATCCCGGAGCTCGCGGTCCAGCCTGTAGTATATATATCGTTACCTCGTCCAGCACATTCCGGAGCTCGCGGTCCAGCCTGTAGTATATACAGGGTGAATGTGAAAGGAAGTACTTTGGGCTAATATGAGGTTCTGCTGATCAAATTGAACAACTTCTCCCATGGAACCATGTGTCGCAAATGAAAAAGAAAATTGGCTTCCCCATACAAATTGGTCATTTTAACATTACTAGTTTGTATGGAGAAGGCAATTTTTTTTTTCATTTGCGGCACATGGCTCCATGGGAAAAGTTGTTCGTATTGATCAGCAGAACATCATATTAGCCCAAAGTACATCCTTTCAAAGTCACCATGTATATCGTTTCCTCGCCCAGCACATCCCGGAGCTCGCGGTCCAGCCTGTAGTATATATATCGTTACCTCGTCCAGCACATTCCGGAGCTCGCGGTCCAGCCTGTAGTATATATATCGTTTCCTCGCCCAGCACATCCCGGAGCTCGCGGTCCAGCCTGTAGTATATATATCGTTACCTCGTCCAGCACATTCCGGAGCTCGCGGTCCAGCCTGTAGTATATATATCGATACCTCGTCCAGCACATTCCGGAGCTCGCGGTCCAGCCTGTAGTATATATATATCGTTTCCTCGCCCAGCACATCCCGGAGCTCGCGGTCCAGCCTGTAGTATATATATCGTTACCTCGTCCAGCACATCCCGGAGCTCGCGGTCCAGCCTGTAGTATATATATCGTTACCTCGTCCAGCACATTCCGGAGCTCGCGGTCCAGCCTGTAGTATATATATATCGTTTCCTCGCCCAGCACATCCCGGAGCTCGCGGTCCAGCCTGTAGTATATATATCGTTACCTCGTCCAGCACATTCCGGAGCTCGCGGTCTAGCCTGTAGTATATATATCGATACCTCGTCCAGCACATTCCGGAGCTCGCGGTCCAGCCTGTAGTATATATATCGTTACCTCGTCCAGCACATCCCGGAGCTCGCGGTCCAGCCTGTAGTATATATATAGTTACCTCGTCCAGCACATTCCGGAGCTCGCGGTCCAGCCTGTAGTATATATATCGTTACCTCGTCCAGCATATTCCGGAGCTCGCGGTCCAGCCTGTAGTATATATATCGTTACCTCGTCCAGCACTTCCCGGAGCTCGCGGTCCAGCCTGTAGTATATATATCGTTACCTCGTCCAGCACATCCCGAAGCTCGCGGTCCAGCCTGTAAAATATATATCGTTACCTCGTCCAGCACTTCCCGGAGCTCGCGGTCCAGCCTGTAGTATATATATCGTTACCTCGTCCAGCACATCCCGGAGCTCGCGGTCCAGACTGTAGTATATATATCGTTACCTCGTCCAGCACATCCCGGAGCTCGCGGTCCAGCCTGTAGTATATATATCGTTACCTCGTCCAGCACATTCCGGAGCTCGCGGTCTAGCCTGTAGTATATATATCGATACCTCGTCCAGCACATTCCGGAGCTCGCGGTCCAGCCTGTAGTATATATATCGTTACCTCGTCCAGCACATCCCGGAGCTCGCGGTCCAGCCTGTAGTATATATATAGTTACCTCGTCCAGCACATACCGGAGCTCGCGGTCCAGCCTGTAGTATATATATCGTTTCCTCGCCCAGCACATCCCGGAGCTCGCGGTCCAGCCTGTAGTATATATATCGTTTCCTCGCCCAGCACATCCCGGAGCTCGCGGTCCAGCCTGTAGTATATATATCGTTACCTCGTCCAGCACATTCCGGAGCTCGCGGTCCAGCCTGTAGTATATATATCGATACCTCGTCCAGCACATTCCGGAGCTCGCGGTCCAGCCTGTAGTATATATATATCGTTTCCTCGCCCAGCACATCCCGGAGCTCGCGGTCCAGCCTGTAGTATATATATCGTTACCTCGTCCAGCACATCCCGGAGCTCGCGGTCCAGCCTGTAGTATATATATCGTTACCTCGTCCAGCACATTCCGGAGCTCGCGGTCCAGCCTGTAGTATATATATATCGTTTCCTCGCCCAGCACATCCCGGAGCTCGCGGTCCAGCCTGTAGTATATATATCGTTACCTCGTCCAGCACATTCCGGAGCTCGCGGTCTAGCCTGTAGTATATATATCGATACCTCGTCCAGCACATTCCGGAGCTCGCGGTCCAGCCTGTAGTATATATATCGTTACCTCGTCCAGCACATCCCGGAGCTCGCGGTCCAGCCTGTAGTATATATATAGTTACCTCGTCCAGCACATTCCGGAGCTCGCGGTCCAGCCTGTAGTATATATATCGTTACCTCGTCCAGCATATTCCGGAGCTCGCGGTCCAGCCTGTAGTATATATATCGTTACCTCGTCCAGCACTTCCCGGAGCTCGCGGTCCAGCCTGTAGTATATATATCGTTACCTCGTCCAGCACATCCCGGAGCTCGCGGTCCAGCCTGTAAAATATATATCGTTACCTCGTCCAGCACTTCCCGGAGCTCGCGGTCCAGCCTGTAGTATATATATCGTTACCTCGTCCAGCACATCCCGGAGCTCGCGGTCCAGACTGTAGTATATATATCGTTACCTCGTCCAGCACATCCCGGAGCTCGCGGTCCAGCCTGTAGTATATATATCGTTACCTCGTCCAGCACATTCCGGAGCTCGCGGTCTAGCCTGTAGTATATATATCGATACCTCGTCCAGCACATTCCGGAGCTCGCGGTCCAGCCTGTAGTATATATATCGTTACCTCGTCCAGCACATCCCGGAGCTCGCGGTCCAGCCTGTAGTATATATATAGTTACCTCGTCCAGCACATTCCGGAGCTCGCGGTCCAGCCTGTAGTATATATATCGTTACCTCGTCCAGCACATTCCGGAGCTCGCGGTCCAGCCTGTAGTATATATATCGTTACCTCGTCCAGCACTTCCCGGAGCTCGCGGTCCAGCCTGTAGTATATATATCGTTACCTCGTCCAGCACATCCCGGAGCTCGCGGTCCAGCCTGTAAAATATATATCGTTACCTCGTCCAGCACTTCCCGGAGCTCGTGGTCCAGCCTGTAGTATATATATCGTTACCTCGTCCAGCACATCCCGGAGCTCGCGGTCCAGCCTGTAAAATATATATCGTTACCTCGTCCAGCACTTCCCGGAGCTCGCGGTCCAGCCTGTAGTATATATATCGTTACCTCGTCCAGCACATCCCGGAGCTCGCGGTCCAGCCTGTAAAATATATATCGTTACCTCGTCCAGCACTTCCCGGAGCTCGCGGTCCAGCCTGTAAAATATATATCGTTACCTCGTCCAGCACTTCCCGGAGCTCGCGGTCCAGCCTGTAGTATATATATCGTTACCTCGTCCAGCACTTCCCGGAGCTCGCGGTCCAGCCTCGCGGCCTCGCGGTTGTGCACTTGTTGCCGCAGCGCGTTGGCGGTTGTCTTCAGCGTTTGTTCTATCCTCCAGAACATCACTACTTCGCCGCATTCTTTCTGAAAGCACACACAGTGTCAGAAACATTTAAATCCTGCGCTGTGAACACTGGATTTTACTTGACTAATGTAAACACATTTCACTCTACACAATAAATATAGATAACTGACCGAGTCCCCGTTCTGCTGACTATACAGATAGAAACTCTTTTTGCAGTCTCGCGCCCGCGTCTGCGCACGTTTCAGGAACTCCCTAAAACAAACCTCATTTTAATACTTTTATTAATACTCACATAAATACTTAGGAAACGTTGTATTAATTTTTAGCATGGTCGAAGCCAATGTCTGTGTGTAAGGTGACTAACCGCAAGTAGACAGGTTCCCAAGTCTCCCGGATGTAGTCGTTGTCCACGTGGATCCCCCTCCGGCGCAGGTTGTCCCGGACCGCCACCACCTCGTCGTGCGCCAGCGCGGGCCGCACACTGCCCAGCTTCTCCAGCTCGGCGCGGGTCTCGGCCCGGCGTGTCTGCTCGTCGCTACTGTATTGCCAGTACAGCCAGCGTTCTTTGAAACTTGGACCTGGAAATTACATGTTGAACATTGTTTCTTGTTACATTTATAATTTATTTGAAAGAAATAACGTTGTAACGAATACCTACAAATTGCACTTATATCAATGGACTCGATGCTTTAACAAAATCAAAAATCCTTTCTCCAGCGCGTGCTCCATGAGCTGCGCGGGGGAGTATCGGTGAGCGTCCGCAGCGGGTCGGCCAGCGCGTGCTTCATGAGCTGCACGGCAGAGTCCCGGGCGGAGGGCGTACGTACCGGTGAGCTTCCGCAGCGTGTCGTCCACGTCCCGCAGCTTGTCGGCCAGCGCGTGCTCCATGAGCTGCACGGCGGAGTCCCGGGCGGAGGGCGTACGTACCGGTGAGCGTCCGCAGCGTGTCGTCCACGTCCCGCAGCTTGTCGGCCAGCGCGTGCTCCATGAGCTGCACGGCAGAGTCCCGGGCGGAGGGCGTACGTACCGGTGAGCGTCCGCAGCGTGTCGTCCACGTCCCGCAGCTTGTCGGCCAGCGCGTGCTCCATGAGCTGCACGGCAGAGTCCCGGGCGAAGGGCGTACGTACCGGTGAGCGTCCGCAGCGTGTCGTCCACGTCCCGCAGCTTGTCGGCCAGCGCGTGCGCCATGAGCTGCACGGCGGAGTCCCGGGCGGAGGGCGTACGTACCGGTGAGCGTCCGCAGCGTGTCGTCCACGTCCCGCAGCTTGTCGGCCAGCGCGTGCTCCATGAGCTGCACGGCAGAGTCCCGGGCGGAGGGCGTACGTACCGGTGAGCGTCCGCAGCGTGTCGTCCACGTCCCGCAGCTTGTCGGCCAGCGCGTGCTCCATGAGCTGCACGGCAGAGTCCCGGGCGGAGGGCGTACGTACCGGTGAGCGTCCGCAGCGTGTCGTCCACGTCCCGCAGCTTGTCGGCCAGCGCGTGCTCCATGAGCTTGCACGGCGGAGTCCCGGGCGGAGGGCGTACGTACCGGTGAGCGTCCGCAGCGTGTCGTCCACGTCCCGCAGCTTGTCGGCCAGCGCGTGCGCCATGAGCTGCACGGCGGAGTCCCGGGCGGAGGGCGTACGTACCGGTGAGCGTCCGCAGCGTGTCGTCCACGTCCCGCAGCTTGTCGGCCAGCGCGTGCGCCATGAGCTGCACGGCGGAGTCCCGGGCGGAGGGCGTACGTACCGGTGAGCGTCCGCAGCGTGTCGTCTACGTCCCGCAGCTTGTCGGCCAGCGCGTGCTCCATGAGCTGCACGGCAGAGTCCCAGGCGGCGCGGGAGGTGACGGCGCGGTCCTGCAGCGCGTTCACCTGCAGCACGCGCAGCACCTGCACCACCAAACAGTATATAGTACCAGGCGAGATGTTGTCCTCCTACGACAGCAGTAGCTAGAGTAGATGCTCACGTCGCGGGCGCGCTCCTCCCACTGGTGCCGCGCGAGCGCGTCGTGCACGGCGTGTTGCTTGAGGTCCCGACAGATGTCGTCGTTGCCGGCGTGCAGCGTGCGGCGCGCTTCGGCGTACAGCGCGGCGCGGGCGGCCAGCACGGACTGCGCCGGCAGATCCTGCTCGGCCCACTCGCGCAGCGCGATGTCTACCACCGTGTTGAACTTATCTGCCAGCACATAGCCAACTTTATTACTGTGAACATGATTTCTAATATTTTATATAATTATCATAGTTCTGGATAGTCAATTCACGAGCCGCCTACAAAAACGGACGTCTACTTAGTTATTTCTACTCAGCAGATTTTTTTTTTTTAATTATTTAAATTAATAAATTCATTAAGTGCAACGACCTAACGTTTAATCTGGGTCAACAATTTAGTAATAAAAAATGTGTGTTTGTGTTTGGTTTACACGTGACTTTTTGTTTATTGAATGGATAGTAGTCCGTTTAATAGAAGTAGTCGCATTTTGCGAAGCCCACCGCCCACGCGACCTTCTAAAGCCATAGAGACAGCTCCGCCACCGCACGCAGCACGAACCAGCTCCACGGTAGGTACTCCAGGCGTTTAAAAATGGCTGACCGACATAGAACAGTGTCTGGCTGATATATGTTCGACGGCCAATGAAGGAAAGCTTAATACTGACCAAAAGCTAAAGATTAGCAACATCAGCCGTAACGTAATGCATGGTATTTCACAGTTAGCTGTGGAGTATCATGACTTAAAGCAGAAATATATTAGCCTTACCACCAAGATCTCAACGGAAAGAACCATGCAGAACTATTTCATTGAACTTAAGGCCGTGAAATCAGCCCCAAAAGCCCTACAACCGGCAGAAACTTCTTTCGCCGACATGGTTAAAAGGCAAAATAATACCTTTGTTAAACCTTCACCAGCAAGTAGCATTTCAATATATCCGAATAATAAAGATACTAGCAGCGAAGACACCAAGAAACTCATACGACTGATTATAAGACCAGAGTTTTACTCCAGGTTCGAGGTCTAAGAAAGACAATAAATGGGGGTGTTATTATTAGCACAGAAACCAGAGATGACATTCGAAAATTAACACAGTCTAAGGGACTACAATTATCACGACTAAAAATTGAAGAGCCGAGTAAACGCAAAATTGTTATAGTAGGGACCTAACAGCTTAAATGAAAAAGACGTATTTGAATTTTTATTAGAGCAAAATATTGCAGACAAAACCCCAGTATGACGCATGGGGAATTTAACAATACCGCAAAACTCAGTCACAAATCTGGAAGAAAACAATCATCAGCTGCTAACTATATCATTGAAGTACTGCGCAAAATCGGGGCATTCCATCAAAGAGTGTCCAAAAAATAATGAACCAGCTATCTGCGCAACTTGTCACCGTTTTAAAAAGCCATGTGCACATAACACGGGAGACGAAAAATGCCCTGCAATAATAAATGCTGAAACCAGGTACGTGAACTCTGTCAATTAACACGGCGCCTAGAGCGCCGCATACCCTAGTAACAAAGAATAACTACATGGGGCGCCAAAAACAGCTTAGACTCGCATTTATAAACATCGGTTCATTGAATACTGGTCAGGATGAATTTATTACTTTAAATGAATCTTGGCTAAAACCTGGTGAAAAGGGACCCAAGCTCCCTGGGTATAAATTCCATCATAACCCAAGATCAGACGGAAGAAAAGGAGGTGGAGTCGGATTCTATGTAGAGGAAAATATAGAAGCCGAAATTATCAAACACCCAGAGAACTCACTAGAACAAATATGGCTCGAGCTTTCCTGTCAAAGATCGAAAATCATAATTGGGACCTTCTACAGACCACGTTTCAGCTTAGACGAAATGACGGAAGCGCTCGGAGACTCTCTCGCCGTATTTAACAACGCCATGCATACTATCCTGATGGGTGATATGAATGTGGACCATCTCAATCATACGTTCACTATTAAAAATATAACTTCTTTCTTGGGGAACTTTAATCTAACACAAACAGTGACAGAACCAACAAGAATAACTAATAACACAATTACCTTAACAGATGTAGTTTATACAACATGTCTAGAAAATATAATATCACAGAAAATAATTCACAATAACGACTTAAGCGACCACGGATTAGTGTTGACAGATATGAAATTCAAAATACCGCGCCTAGAACAAAAATAGATGTTTCGGAGAAATCTGTCGGCGGCAATAGATCACTCTACATTTTTGAAGACTTGAAATCAATTAATTGGGCCGAGATCGAACAGCTAAACAATGTTGATTCCATGGTTAATGTTTTTAACAGCAACATGTTGACATTATATGACAAACACGCACCTATTCACAAGACGAGGATTAATGAAAACCCAAAACCATGGCTGACGGAAAATGTAAAGCTTATGATAAAGCTAAGAAATAAGGCACAGTCCCGAGCTAATCGAACTAAAAACCCCGTGCATGTGGAATATTACCGAATGCTTCGTAATTATACGACGAGTGCTATAAGACGTGAAAAATGTGCTTACATCAACCATTATATAAATAACCAAAATAAAAATCTAAAATTTAAGTGGCAAAATATTAGAAAAATAGGAATTACCAGAGGTCAATCACCTTCAATACCACACCATTTAAATGACGCCAATGCTATAAACAGCAATTTCTTAGAATTACCGAATAAATCTGAAGTCAGCATAAACCTCATTAATCAGTATCAGGTTTTAGGACAGAACAGAAGCCTGCCAAACTTAACTATATTATCCATCTACTGGAGATATTAACACTAATATATTAGAAACGAACAATGATAAAAACTCTAATAACTACATTAACATGCTGGCTGAATATGGACTACTACCTAGTCATAGATTTGACACAAGAATAAATAGTTGTTTGGACCATATTATATCAATACTTGAACCAAGAAAATAATCTGTTTCTATCGCTGTAATACAGACTACAATTACGGATCATGCTATGACACTACTGAATATCTATAATAAAAATCATATTTTGACTAAAACTAATAAATATAAAACCATAACGAATTATAATAATGCAACTAAAATATTTCAAGAATACAACATAAACGATTTTTTAAATATAAACGATGCTAATCTTTTAACTGAGAAAATAGTAGATACAATTAAAGATGTTCTTAATTAAAATACATATACCATAAAAATACCAAATAATAAATTAATCATTAAACCCTGGATTACACCTGGTATTCTAAACTGTATAAAGCATAGAAATAAATTACAGGCAAAGCTGAGAAAAGATGGAAGTAATGAAATACTTAATATAACTTACCGTAGATATCGCAATTACTGCAACTATTTAATAAAGAAAATGAAAAGACAACATGAAAGAGACCTATTAAATGATAATAAACACAATAATAAACAATTATGGAGATACATAAAAAATATTGACAATTTAAATCAATCCAAAAATACAAACCTAGAATTATTAAATCTAAATAAACACACCAAAAGACTGCAACTTTATTAATAACTAGCGGCCCGTCCCGGCTTCGCACAGGTTTGTATAACTTTAACTATATGCTCAGCGCACGCCACGGAAGGCCTCAGAAACGATACTTTTCCCCCGTTTTTAAAACATTTTTGGTTACTGCTCCACAACTATAGGACCTAGCGTGATATTATATAGCCTATGTTACTTCTGAATAATGCAGCTATCTAATGGTGAAAAAAAAAAAAAAAAATTTAAATTATTAAAAAATTGCATTTTAAATTATTGCAATCGGTCCAGTAGTTTTTGAGTTTATTCATTACAAACATACAAAAATACAAATCTTTCCTCTTTATTATATTAGTATAGATAGATAATTTTGTTCAAGCGGGTCAAAAATTAGCAAACGATATTAAGTCAAGTATATTCTCAACCACCCCCCATTCTCCCCCTCTATCTTCCCTTCCTTCGATACTTGGTTCCATTGGTATAGTAGAACCAGATGACTCTGACTTACAACTTACTGCTCATTCGTGTAACTACTTAGATGAAAATAACTGTAACTGTTTAAGACTTGAAAATGTAAATGAAACTAAATATCTTGGTATCTTTATTGATATACTATCTATATCTCTCGTGGCACCCTCAAGTTGAAAAAGTAATGAAACGTAAAAAAAATGATCTGGCTTTTTAAATATTTAAGACATATAACAGACAAAGTACTGATTACTTATATTTACATTACGCTTATTCAGTCTATTATTCTATACTGCATAACAATTTGGGATGGTTCTGCTAAAACTAAATTTATTGAAGTTAAACGAGCACAAAGGGGATTATTAAAAAAATTTGGCTTCCCCATACAAATTGGTCATTTTAACATTACTATTTTGTATGGAGAAGGCAATATTTTTTTTCATTTGCGGCACATGGTTCCATGGGAAAAGTTGTTCGTATTGATGAGTAGAACCTCATATTAGCCCAAAGTACATCCTTTCAAAGTCACCATGTATAATATAATTAACAGAATACTAAATATGTATACTGGTACAAATTTTGAGTGCAAAAAACTCGTAACCAGATGGTTAAAAACTCTAGACTATGAAACGACAGAGAAATTATTCATAAATGACATATAACCCAATGATAGTTTATTATGTACGAATATAATATGTAACCAGTATTGTTGTGAACAATAATGATTACATATTATACTTGTGTAGAAAAACACTCTAATAGACAACATATTTATTTATTTATTTGTGTGAACTATGTTAAATGTAATACCCTCAAACATACACACTCACACACCAGTATATCTACATTCATACACAAACAAGCATAACCATATTTGTAACTGTTTCACACACAGGAATACATAATTTCACATACCTACCCACTCACCAATGCCTAGATAATAATTGTTGAATTGAAAAAGCGGGCCTCTTCTAACACAGGTTTTGTTAACTTAAATGAAGAGGTTCGCCAAATTGTAGTTACATCCATTGGTAAATAAATAAATTTTGTATTTGAAAAAAAAAAAGTTTAGGTAATTTGTTAGATTTCCTACGGTACACCCTGAAGACCAGCGCGTGGTGTAGGCACTGTAAAGTCCCCACGCTGAAGCTGAGGGTGTCCGATTCATTAAATAATATTGTGTTTTTTAAGTTCTTTTTTTATTGTGAGTTATATTTTATAAATTAGCATAAGTTTTTGTATTGTTTATTTTATTGAATAAATATATTTTCTATTCTATTCTATTCATTCGCGCGTTGTCAAACAATCTAATACAGATACGGACCAAAATATAATTTTACCAATAAACAACATTACTTTACTATACTGCGGCCGCGCAACCGAGCTAAAACTGATAACATTGGTCATACACTATAAGCCTTAACTTTATCGACTATGCTAAACAATCGACTAATACGACTAACTTTAGTAAAAATCGTCCACAATGTTTATGTTTTAAGCTGCACGCGCTGGGTGCATCAGTGGCCTTACCGGGAAGCCACATCGACAAACCGATCGAAGCGTCGATGGATAAAATTGTATAGGAAATATTGTCTATGGGTAGAACTCGATCGCCGAGAAACGTCAAATCACATACATTTTAAGTTCGCTTTCGACCGATCGGTATTTCATGTGGCTTTCCGGTAGGGCGGATAATTTCTTAGTTGCCATGATTGTGCCAAATGATCCTCCGCCACCTCGACGTAGTATATCACGAATTCCAAGTACTTTAGTGGGGGCCATGTTTTTCACACCCAGGGGCCTGACCAAAGAACACGATCGCCAATCGAATTGCTGCATTGATCGATAAAAATGTATAGGAATTTTACTC
This sequence comes from Monopis laevigella, assembly GCA_947458855.1. Classification (NCBI taxonomy): domain Eukaryota; kingdom Metazoa; phylum Arthropoda; class Insecta; order Lepidoptera; family Tineidae; genus Monopis; species Monopis laevigella. Next base: position 1,156,926 of record OX381577.1, read on the forward strand.
TATAATTCCCATACATTTGGCTTTCGATTCGATTATTGATTGGCTTTTTGGTAAGGCCCTAGGTTAATTCTTATAAGTTAATGCTATACAAGGTTCAAATTCGTCCTTGTGTGGAATAGTGTTCGCATCTTTGGGACAGATCTGCTAAGTATCTGTTATCTGCTCTCGATACCCTGCAGAAGCGAGCGGCTAGAATTATTGGAGACGAAAAGCTCAATAAAACCTTGGAGCCGTTGCAGCTTCGCAGGGATGTGGCATAGTTGAGCGTATGTTACCTTATATACCATGGACAGTGCTCTGCGGCTCTACCATGGGTTTGCGCATTGTTGAAACGTAACGTATTCATTTACGTAAACGTGAGCAACAACCAATAGCATCGCTTTATTCAATCCTGTTACCAAAAATAAAGCGATCCTATTGGTTGTTGCTCACGTTTACGTAAATGAATACGTTACGTTTCTACAATGCGTAAACCCATGGTAGAGCCTCTGAAGAGCTTTTCAATATACCTCCTTCCCCGTACTAAATATTTTGGCGATTCATATATCTAGCGTACTATTATGATATGGAGCGCTCTACCAGCTTGCGTGTTTCTTCCTCTTATAACCTAGAGTCCTTTAAGCGAAGCGTGAGTAGGCATCTTAAACCGACATAATGATGGCAACCAGCGGTGCACCTGAATGCATTCGCTGGTTGCTATCATTCCTGGACTTTGCATACTGCTTACCATCAGGTAGATGCGAGGTCACATGTTGTGTTCTTATAAATAATTTAAAAAAAGCACGATTTATTTATAAATTGCTTAATCACGTTTATGTGATCACGTTAATAGACCTGAAATTATTAATTTGTCCACCATTTTAATTTTTACATTTTTTGTGACCTTGCCTTCAAATGGTACTTGGCGAGCGATTGCCACCTCATTATTAAAAACTATTGTTAGAAAAAGAAAGCGCTTTGCTTTGCTCTACTCCGTGGATACCATAGACGAGATTACAATTACCTACATATGTTTACTAACATGGAAATCCCAATGATTGTTAATACAATACAAAATTAAGATCGAACCGCTAAACACGACAAGACGTTGCGTAAGCTATAAATATTGAAATATAAGTTCTATCCTGTTAATTATAGAGTTAAAATTACAATGCTCCAAACCTGTTCAAACTTGCGAAGAATTCGTGTATTTCAAGATGGCGGCATTTTTATAGCCAACCTAATACAGTTTATATAACCATTGGAATAGAACTAATATTTCCATATTTATAGTTCACGCACGTCTTGTCGTGTTTAGCAACAATCTAGGAATAAGGCCCCTAGTCATGTTTCAATTTTAGTCTGTGAGTTTGCCGGTTTTCAGGAGATTACTGTATCGATTTCTTGTCGAGATGGTAATGTCCAATCAGGATGCGGTTATGAAATAAGAGTCGACAAAGATGAATTGCATTACGAGTATATTTTAATATACTCGTAATGAATGACAATGACAAAGATGAATTGCATTACGAGTATATTTTAATATACTCGTAATGCAATTCATCTTTGTGGACTCTTATTTCATAATCGCATCATTTGGTCGGCAAAGCGCTTTGCTTTGCTCTACTCCGTGGATACCATAGACGAGATTACAATTACCTACATATGTTTACTAACATGGAAATCCCAATGATTGTTAATACAATACAAAATTAAGATCATAATAATTGAACCATATAAAATAATTAAGTAGGCCCAAAATGCAGCCAAAAGTATAATTATTTATAGTTTACTAAATGTATTTTATTTACTTGATTAAATATATAATAAACTTTAACACTAAAAATACCTAAGTAACAAATATAACTAAACACTACAAATATTAATTACCTAGATACAATTGTAAAATAGTTAAAGATATAATACTGCAATATTGTGCATTCAAGTTAATTACAATAAGTGCGTTACGACGCTCCCGAACAGTCGCGCCATCTATTGTGATCTCTACTCATTAGGGAGGCGAGTCATTGCCCGTGTATGAGTAAGCACAAGCGGCGAAGGATTGTGCGAGAGCGTGCGGCGAGGTTGTATGGCCTGTATGGCCTGCATGGCCGACAGCTTACTGATATCGATGTGGCAAGCGTCCCTCCACAACGGTCGGGGATACTCTTCTATATTTTGATTGGATTGGTGATGGTCTTGGGGAAGCAACGACACTAATCACAAAATTATATATTATACATTTATTATATGTATTGTGTGTATTCGATCTCCACTAGGGCGCTATTAAATAAACATTATAATTTTAAAAATCTTAAATGATGTGAAACATCGAAGCATGGCATGTGACTTTGTATCTACCTGGTGGTGAGCAGACCTACAAAGTCCATGAATGGGGTCAAACAATAATTGTTCTTAAACAACATTGATCGCTCCCACTATGCCGACCAAATGATGCGATTATGAAATAAGAGTCCACAAAGATGAATTGCATTACGAGTATATTAAAATATACTCGTAATGCAATTCATCTTTGTCATTGTCATTCATTACGAGTATATTAAAATATACTCGTAATGCAATTCATCTTTGTCGACTCTTATTTCATAACCGCATCCTGATTGGACATTACCATCTCGACAAGAAATCGATACAGTAATCTCCTGAAAACCGGCAAACTCACAGACTAAAATTGAAACATGACTAGGGGCCTTATTCCTAGATTGTTGCTAAACACGACAAGACGTGCGTGAACTATAAATATGGAAATATTAGTTCTATTCCAATGGTTATATAAACTGTATTAGGTTGGCTATAAAAATGCCGCCATCTTGAAATACACGAATTCTTCGCAAGTTTGAACAGGTTTGGAGCATTGTAATTTTAACTCTATAATTAACAGGATAGAACTTATATTTCAATATTTATAGCTTACGCAACGTCTTGTCGTGTTTAGCGGTTGCAATCTTGGAATAAGGCCCTAGGTCACTTGACGGTTTTTGCATCTGTACGGGCGGTGGTAACGAGATCGGTCGGTCGGCCTAACGAAGTTGTGGAGACCTTCTCCTACCTAAACATTGTTCATTAATGGAATAACATTGGAGCGCGCGGAGAGGCTGGCGGACCCGCGGCGGGTTGGCCGACACAGTCGCGCCATGTTACACATCAATATGTTGACTCGGAATTCTAATTAAGTAACAATGCCAAAAAAAATGTGCCTAAAGGAAAAAATTGTGCTCCTGTATGTTCAGATATAGATTAGTGCTGGTGTGGCTTACAGGATGGGCCCATCACTTAACTCAGTCGGGCTATTAGTAGGGCGCTGATATGTTAAATCAAAATACATTGCTTGAAAAAAGTAGCCTGGAAGCTTACCGATACGCGGCGGTTTTGTTCCCACCTCGTTGTAACCGATAGTATTCTGAATCTATACTGAAAAGTAGTCAAACTCAAAAAGTGTTTTACTAGTTGGTATAGTGTAACTGGGACCGACAGCTTAACGTGTTTTCCGAGAGACTAAAATGGTGCTATCAAATAAATGTACAAATTTTATAAACTCATTGGTACACGCTGGGATGACTTAAAAAATATAGTGGTAAGGAACTCAGCCACGATGTATAACAAGTTGATGTTATCCGCTAGATGTCGCACTGACCTGGGTCGTAGTGTCGCGCGGCGGGCAGGTAGACGCGGTCCCACACGTCGAGGCGGGCGGCGTCCCACAGCGCGTCCTGCAGGCGGCGGTCCCACAGCGCCGCGGGGATGGCCGACAGCTCGGCCGACTGGTCCAGCAGCTCCGCGCGCGCCAGCGAAAACAACTCGTCGCGGTCCAACTCCCTCTGTCTGCCACACAAACAACAACTCCTGTGTCTGACACACAAACAACAACTCCTGTGTCTGATACACAAACAACAACTCCTGCGTCTGACACACAAACAACAACTCCCGCTGTCTGACACACAAACAACTCCTGCGTCTGACACACAAACAACAAATCCTGCATCTGACACACAAACAACAACTCCTGCGTCTGACACACAAACAATAACTCCTGTGTCTGACACACAAACAACAACTCCTGCGTCTGACACATAAACAAAAACTCCCGCTGTCTGACACACAAACAACAACTCCTGCGTCTGACACACAAACAATAACTCCCGCTGTCTGACACACAAACAACAAATTCTGCATCTGACACACAAACAACTCCTGCGCCTGACACATAAACAACAACTCCTGCGTCTGACACACAAACAACAACTCCCGCTGTCTGACACACAAACAACAACTCCTGCGTCTGACACACAAACAACAACTCCCGCTGTCTGACACACAAACAACAACTCCTGCGTCTGACACACAAACAACAACTCCTGCGTCTGACACACAAACAATAACTCCCGCTGTCTGACACACAAACAACAACTCCCGCTGTCTGACACACAAACAACTCCTGCGTCTGACACACAAACAACAACTCCTGCGCCTGACACGCAAACAACAACTCCCGCTGTCTGACACACAAACAACTCCTGCGTCTGACACACAAACAACAACTCCCGCTGTCTGACACACAAACAACTCCTGCGTCAGACACACAAACAACAACTCCTGCGCCTGACATGCAAACAACAACTCCCGCTGTCTGACACACAAACAACTCCTGCGTCTGACACACAAACAACAACTCCCGCTGTCTGACACACAAACAACTCCGCTGTCTGACACACAAACAACAACTCCCGCTGTCTGACACACAAACAACTCCTGCGTCTGACACACAAACAACAACTCCCGCTGTCTGACACACAAACAACTCCTGCGTCTGACACACAAACAACAACTCCCGCTGTCTGACACACAAACAACTCCTGCGTCTGACACACAAACAACAACTCCCGCTGTCTGACACACAAACAACTCCGCTGTCTGACACACAAACAACTCCTGCGTCTGACACACAAACAACAACTCCCGCTGTCTGACACACAAACAACTCCCGCTGTCTGACACACAAACAACTCCTGCGTCTGACACACAAACAACAACTCCCGCTGTCTGACACACAAACAACTCCGCTGTCTGACACACAAACAACTCCCGCTGTCTGACGCACAAATACAACTCATCGCGGTTCAACTCCCACTGCCTGACTTGATAACCCGAAAAGTGCGATATTATGTATTTTTCTAACACTTTTCTGTAATCATATTATTTTTCTCTCCATGTTCCATATTTGGTAGGTACTTATATCATTTTGAATATATGTCGGTCAACAAGATCTATAACCATCCCAAATAAAACAGACCAGTATTTATGGTATGTATGACTCCAAGAGACAGACAAACGGATGGACACCTGAGCCTTGTCGTTACAGATAATATACTTTAGAAACCTAATATTATCTCTAATTAATATATATTGTCAGCCCAACTATAGTACCAACATTGTATTAAAATATACCTTGGGAAGGTGTTCTTCCACTCCGTCTCCAAGTTGAACCTCATGGCCTTGAAGGCATCGGCCTGCTGCTCCACGGAGGCGCGCACCATCTTCCAGAAGCAGTCGGACACGGCCAGCGACAGGTTGCGCGTGGTCACCTGCGACGGGGTCACCAGCCCGTCTCTGCACACACATGGAGGGTTACGGCAACCTTAGGCAACGGTATAAAGGCACATGCCACTCTGGCTATATAAACTTAGTAATTAAAGGTGCCATGTCCAAAACATAGACTATTTTATATTTTGGTAATTCCTATTAGAAACTTATTGAAGTTCATAAAATAGTTATTAATTTAACTATAAAATTAGAATAAATACTACCTACTTTTGTTCTATTTTTCTTAAACGACTTTCTGTGGTCAATTAGTTATTTCAAAGTAACATAGACTATGAAGCTTTGGCCTTTATCCATACTCATCTATGATCACCATATCCTCTTACAATGATTTTCCACCACTTTTTCACAATACCCGCAATCCCATAAACCCACTTTCCCACAATGAACACATTCCCTAATTACTAGTTTATAATGTAATATAGTGCAAAATAATTTGCCAAACATATATAATTGTGGCAAAAGTCTTGTGCAGCTTGAGAAGATTGAATGATAACAAGGGTGATTGTATATGGCACGACTCTGAAGTCTTGGGGCGGTCGTGCGGCTGTAGGACAACACTCATGGGACAGTCTTCATGTCCTGACTTGGGGTGGTCGTGCGGCTGTAGGACAACACTCATGGGACAGTCTTCATGTCCTGACTTGGGGTGGTCGTGCGGCTGTAGGACAACACTCATGGGACAGTCTTCATGTCCTGACTTGGGGTGGTCGTGCGGCTGTAGGACAACACTCATGGGACAGTCTTCATGTCCTGACTTGGGGTGGTCGTGCGGCTGTAGGACAACACTCATGGGACAGTCTTCATGTCCTGACTTGGGGTGGTCGTGCGGCTGTAGGACAACATTCATGGGACAGTCTTCATGTCCTGACTTGGGGTGGTCGTGCGGCTGTAGGACAACACTCATGGGACAGTCTTCGTGTCCTGACTTGGGGTGGTCGTGCGGCTGTAGGACAACACTCATGGGGCAGTCTTCGTGTCCTGACTTGGGGTGGTCGTGCGGCTGTAGGACAACACTCATGGGACAGTCTTCATGTCCTGACTTGGGGTGGTCGTGCGGCTGTAGGACAACACTCATGGGACAGTCTTCATGTCCTGACTTGGGGTGGTCGTGCGGCTGTAGGACAACACTCATGGGACAGTCTTCATGTCCTGACTTGGGGTGGTCGTGCGGCTGTAGGACAACACTCATGGGACAGTCTTCGTGTCCTGACTTGGGGTGGTCGTGCGGCTGTAGGACAACATTCATGGGACAGTCTTCATGTCCTGACTTGGGGTGGTCGTGCGGCTGTAGGACAACACTCATGGGACAGTCTTCGTGTCCTGACTTGGGGTGGTCGTGCGGCTGTAGGACAACACTCATGGGACAGTCTTCGTGTCCTGACTTGGGGTGGTCGTGCGGCTGTAGGACAACATTCATGGGACAGTCTTCGTGTCCTGACTTGGGGTGGTCGTGCGGCTGTAGGACAACACTCATGGGACAGTCTTCGTGTCCGGACTTGGGGCGGTCGTGTGGCTGTAGGACAACACTTATGGGACAGTCTTCGTGTCCTACTTGGAAGTGGCATAGCTACAGCTGCTGGAGGCATCAAACTCACCCCATCACATTATTATTATTTTTCCCAGAATAAAATAAAAGTGTAAATAAAATGGCAGGGTATTGAATTTTGTGCGTATTATTTGTAGTGGTGTGATTTACGACTAAAATTTTGTGTTCCACAGATTGGGTGAATGTAGTGAGCCACAATATTTGATAAGACCTTTTTTAAAACCTACATTCCGACGAATACATGATTTATTTATTTAATACTTTTTGGGATGTTTATTGGGGCCGAGAATTAAATAATATTATGGTAAACTTGGGCTCCACCGGAAAGCCACGTGAAATACTGATCGCCACGTTATTATTTTTAATATAGAATTTATTTACTATAAAATAAATATATTTAAATTTGTATGTCGATCAATCGAAAGCGGAAATAAAATGTATGTGATTTGACGATTCTCGGCGATCGAGTTCTACCCATAGACAATATTTCCTATACAATTTTATCCATTGACGCGTCGATCGGTTTGTCGATGTGGCTTTCCCGGTAAGGCCTTGTCATTTGCACCGGAATTTGGTTTAATCTTATTTAAATAGAAAAGCCAAGTCGGCCATAGGTAGTCAACGCCTGGTTGTTGGACATAACCCAAGTTCTCGCCGGAGTCAACCCATTTGATTAGTATCCTGGTTTAGTGTGGTTGTGCGGCACGGCGGAAGTATAACTCACTTAAACAGCTTAGAAGTTCTGAAGTATCGTTCTTCGTATTCCCTTATCGTCTGAATAGAGTCGTCCTTCCTGCTGCGGCCGGTGACCACGGCGTAGTAGCCCAGAGCTTTCATCGGAAACAGTTTGCCTTCTAATATACGGCGGATCTGAAAACAAATCACTACATATTATCGTATCTACTGTGCACACGTGTGGTTTAAACAATAGGGTCACGTAGGCCAGAAAGAAAACTTTTTACCATTGGAATTTAAGAGGATATGAGACAGATCTACAAAAAGCTCATTGCTTTACCTATTTCATGCAAATGTTTCGCGGTTCCGAATTGTACTGTGAAAAGCGTTATCAATAGCAAATTTTGACTGTTATACTTCCATACCTTCTCCAGGTCCTTTGCATTTCGCTCTAAGGCAGTTCGTCAGCCTTGTCATAATTTTCAATGTCACTCAGTCATTTCTCCAGCCTGAATGGCAGATCAATACATTCCAAGATCTCAACAATTCGGATAAGTTGTTGACAATAGTGATATAAGACTAACATTTTGTTTGACACAGATTGGCGGATGGCGGATGTAGTGAGCCATAATATTTGATAAAACCTATTTTGTATGCTCCCAACATTGTGGATTCTCTCAGTAAGCTCAAGTTGTCGGCTGTATCTTCGATCCGTTAGGTAACCATGGTAACCAAGAAAAACTAGTTATAGTAGAACCTTTTTGCCATCCTCTTATAATGCTTGCTGAAGCTCCTTGTGAAGATGTAGACGATTGGAATATTGGCATTGCAATGTCCAAGATCCTTTTAAGATTATTGTAAATAACCAATTTAGTGTGATTTGTTCGAGAAATATTCAGATTCTACTCATTATTTGTGTTTAAAAGTTAAATGATTACATGTTATAGACAGCACCTCCGGGCGTTCTAAAGTTAACGCGCCTTCTCCGAAATACCGAAGTTTCGGGCTTCGCACGGGCCGATACGTAAACGTGGCTTACTCCGAAATACTTACGGATCGACGTAATTTCGGTTGGAACCATAGACTGGTTTCGTGAAATGAATAATTAAGGATGCCATTAGGTGCTTTTACATAGTAACAAATCGTTGAATTCAATTAAAAAGTTTTGATAAAATTTCTTGAATTTATAATATTTATTACGAAAATGATATACTTTTTATTTACTAACAAACATTTTAAAGATATTTTATATTAAAAATGCATTTAACTTGCAAATTTAAATCTAGAAAATATAGTAAAAATTTACTCATGACATGAAAAGAACCTTTTTTTTGACAACATTCTATACAACAAATTTTAAAACCATGAAATTTGTATTAGCCGTAATAGAGAAAGTTATAACTTAAATAATTAGTAGGTTAGTAATGTAAAAATAAATAAAATCTTGACAATTTTTCACTGACACATAACCTAGTAGTTGTAGTTTTGTCTTTAAGTTGATCACATTATTTATTTTACCTTTAAAATAATAAAACTGTGGGGAAATCCAACTCAATGGGAATAACCCTTAAGAATTGACCAGGAGCCTTAGAGAAAAATCAGGCGAGACGACGTGTCGTGTCGCCTTCAATCAAAACTGTATAGACTTTGGCAGGTGACAGCGCACCTCACGCCTACTGTCAGTCAAAATACATACGTTTTTGACTGAGGCGACGCGACATGTCGCCTCGCCTGCTTTTTCTCTAGAGCCCCAGAACGAGAACAACGAGTCGCTGAGCTCCCTGGACTCCTGGCAGTCAAGTGAAATTTCTTACAGTCGACCCACCCTCCTATACCAAAATGTTTATCTCTAGTGTTTATAAACCTGGATGGTTGGGCTTATTCTTTGTGAGAGGAATGCGCCAGCCCTCTGGTCACCTGTGACGTCCATCAAATTTAACGCAATCTCTTTAAAAAATGTTTTGGTTTGAGGCCCCGCGGTCCCATTATTTCTACCCCAAGCGACACAAATATGTAGTTATTAATAATTTGACAATATTTTCGCCGTTTGAGGTTTTCAGCGTAGGCAGCAGCAGCACCAGCCTCATCTTTAATTCTCGAAAGATGTGAAACTGCCAAGATGTTGACACATGTTGCATCCCACACTAAGCAGCCGCCCATCTTCCAAGGGAATATACTTAATCAGTCTCTTGGTCTCCGGTCTCTTGCCGTCATAGCGTGATAGACCACAAGGTTCGTTTATTGATGGAATATTAATTACGGCAAGAGACCTGCGAATCAAATCATTTAGGAGGTTGTGCCGTAAAAACCGCCCGCGCTCTTCGAACAATATAGACCAAGGTGCCCAAGTCGGTCGACGTCACAGCCGCACCGACATCTGTGAGGTTCACAAATAGCTAGTCTCAATCTCAGCCCGATGGCGATTTGAAAGGTCTGGTTATCTAAGAGCGTTCCTAAATTTCGATTTGGTATTTCATGTAACCATTGCCCCGACTCTTTGTTTGCGACTGCTAAAAGCCTTGCACGAGTTGCTTCTGTGGAATTTTGAAGTAAACTTGCAGGTGGCGTGCACGAGCGGACTATCCCAATATGTTTGTATGTTTGTTTTACCTTTTAATGATACTTATCTATTTACTATCTATAGCCATATATCTAATTTATCCACAAAAAAGATAAACTTTCACTTGCAGTAATTGTGAAGAAAAATAACTTCTTTGAGAATAAATGACATTATCCGACAAGTATAAGGTACGTATAAAGCTCTCGTGAATATTGACGAACAATCCCCGAAGAAACAACTGTCAAAATCGAATACTCGTACGATAAAGGTGCATTCAGACTAGGGTGTATGAGACGCGAGGCGTCACAGTACGACTCTCGTGAACGAAATCGGGTCCGAAGGTGTTCAGATGCCCGAGACAACGCACGAAGGTTACGTTTTTCGTGCGTTCCTTCTGATACCGACATACGTACTTTTCATTGAGCTTTACCAAGGCTTTTATTCCAGGTTCCTAGTATTATTCTGGTCCCCCACGCTGTACTACATGTTAGCAGTGGTAGTACCATAGCCCGAGCGGCACGTCACAAACACTTTTATTGCCTTGCCGTTTCTACATACTTACACACATAAACTGACCAATACAAATAGCCTCTTTTCATTCGGGACTAAATAGGCATTAAGGTTCTTACTCGATCAGGGTTGGCGAGATTCTCTTCTGCCAGGTCGACCTTGGTGAGCACGAAGATGGTTCTCTTCCCGGACGGGTCGCACGACGACACCAAGTCGGTGACGTTACTTCTCTCCGCGTCCACCGATCCGTCCTGCGACACATATATAGGTACAACACTGCTCGTACACGTTTGCATAGTATGATTCAGGGCAGAACAACTTATAGTCTGACGGCTCGTCCACGATAGAGCAGTAGAGCTAGACCGCTTGTACATTTGTCTAATCTATTCTATAATTTCTATGTACACATAGAGGACATGAGAGCACCCTACTGAAGTTTTTTGTCCTATCGTAGAATATCTCTATCATAAAGAAATGTATGTCTGTGTACACCTGTTTACTCTATACAATAAAAAAAACCGTAGACTAGATTTGACTTCTTTGTCTCTTTCTTTCTCTATTTTAGGACAAATTACACATATTTCTCTGATCATAAACTAAGCTCTAGGCTTGTACTATGTGTACCAGAAGCAATTATATAATACGTATTATATCTTATAAACACACAGACCAAGACAAATTATACAGAAAAAACGTACTATTTTTTTTTGCCATGGGTGGGAATCGAACCCACGACCTCCGGATACAACGCCAAAGACGTAACCACTAGTCTACGGAGGCTGTCTAGTGAATCTTAGTTAAGAACATGTCGCGGTCACAATTAGCTGCGGCGGTTGTTGTTGTTTTGTTATTAACAATAAAGACACAAAAAAGAAAATGTTGGGTCAAACAATAGATAGTACACCGATACAACACGGAGCATACAATAATTTAGGTCGAGAATTAAAAGCCAAAGATAAAAAATTATCGTAGCTTTTGTCCAAATGCGTTTCGACATATTAATTAATGAAACAAATACCAAACAATCATGCAACGCCCACACGCTTCGCTGCCCTAGCTAGACTGATCAACACGTGTGCGAGAGCGATATATGTTAGCGCGTTGTCGTGCCTGCGTCTCCGGCGCCCCCCGAACCTGTCCATGTAGACTGTGATAACGCTCTAGCAACTCGTACACGTCTTAGATTGCCCTGTGAGAGCCGCTCTACAACCTATGTATGTATGACATGTATATGAACATGAATAGAGAGTGCGTGTTTACCTGTATGCACAGTATGATGGCGTTGGGGTTCTCCATGTAGTATTTGATCATCTGTTTGATGGAGTCGCGCGTGTCCGCCGCCATGTCCACGGTCTGGGTCTGAAATAACCAACGACGGTGACAACCGGCTCTATTGCCCGCACTCCTCCGCGAACGGAAATCACACTTAAATCCCTTAAACAAAGCGTGAATAGGCATCTAAATCCGGCATAATGTATGAAACCAGTACTTAAAAGTGCTGGTTGTATTCATTCTTGAACCTGCACACTGCTTTCCATTAGGTTCAATGTAAATTAACATGCCAAGCTCCTATTAAATATATATATATATAAATGTTTAGGTGAAGGAAGGTCTCTATACTTCGCTAGACCGACCGACCGACCGGTCTCTCAGTGACCTCGTCATTGTTTCGGTTTTAGTCTGTGGGTTCACCTGTTTTCAGGAGACTACATGTGGATCGATTTTGTCGAGGTGGTAGTCTCCTTTCAGGGTGCGGTTACGAAATAGATTGTTGAATAAACGATAAGGCAGCGAGTGTATTAAAATTATATATATATATATAATAACATGGTGGTGGGTACGTACGGAGATGACGCCGGGCAGGTCCAGCAGCACCATGCGCGGCAGGCCGGGCCCGCGCACCGACATGCCGATCACCTCCTTGGACACGGTGCGGCCGCCGCGCACAGAGTTGCGCATGCGCATCTCCACCTCCCTGCATACCACAACAATACATTACACATCTAGCGAAACATTTTCATCATTATAATTTAAGGGTTAATTAATTTACAATTGTCATCACCTCATGTCAAATTTTACAAACATTGTGAAGTTAAAAGTACCTAAAGACAAATATCGATTGTAGTTAAAAATATATATTGTATTTGCACCCCTTAAAACTTTAAAGAGACAATACAATATTGTATATATAAGAAATATCTGTAACAATACTCCCTCTGATGCAGTATTATTGTATATATATTATTGTCCGATGACAGATATTTTAAATAACACTTTTTTTATAATATTTAAACCTCTTATTATAAGTGATGTACTTGTCGAAATAAGTTATCTTAACCTATTAGTTCACCGGTTTTAGGAGACTAAAATCCCACAGACTACAACCAAATTATGACTCAAAAAACAACTCGGCTGCCTGCATAATAAATAATAATAAATTTTTCATTTACAAATAGAATTAATTTTTACTGTAAGTATAAAAAAATGTAGCTACAAGAAATTGGTATGAAGCGTGAATAGGCGTCTTATAACCGGCATTTAGGATAAATCCAGCACTTACAACAAATAAGTGCTGGTGGTATTATTTCTTGGACCTGCGTCAGGCTTGTAATGAGGTGGATGTAAGTTAACGAGCCGCGGTCTCCCAGCTATATCTAATGCCGACCAAATAAGATGTAACATGTGACGTGAGGCACTTACTTCCTGAGGTCCGCCAAGTCGGCTTCCTTATTGAGGTCGAACTCGCGCGAGGAGTCGTTGAACTGCGCCACGTGGTACGGCCCCTCCGACAGCGTCACCTTCACGGGCGCCCTGCAACCACATACCGACACTATTGCAAGCGTTCCTGCGTTCTTGTGGTTATATTCATATCTTATCATCTCATGAAGAAAAAGTATATTATATGTATGAGAGGTGGAAGCTGGGCGTTATCTTCGATATCATCCCCCTCGCCACTTCCGAACTACACATATTGGTTGTTGTGACTGAAACAAGACGTTAGTCGCGTCCACCTGAACTAGGTGGAAAGTGAAATAAGCACAGCAAGGAATTGAGTTAGATAAATAGATAATTTCGTCCAATTTATGTAATTGAAACCCCATACACGTTTATTGATTAATTGGTATTTATTTAAAACGTGATAATATATAACCCACGACTGGAGCTTATTCAAATCAGTCCAACCCAAAGGTTTATATACTAGCCGACGACGGACAAAACCACGCGTCTGACATTCGGTCAGTTCCACTCCCATTTTAACGCGCCAATATCGATTTTGTACAAATAATACTTTGGCATGTTTAATTTAAAAACGAAACATAATTGCATACATAAAAAGTATTCCTTTCTGATTTTTTTCTCCCTATTCTCGTTTGTGATCCCCGGTAAAAATCACGTTTCGGCCAAGGTGCATTGATTGTGGTCACGGGAGGGACTCAATCAACTTGGTCAATCACTCTCAATGTGGTCGTCCCGTAACCCCGATCAATGCTCGAAACGTCCGAAAATCATATGTGGAACAGGGGAACAGCCTGGCCTGAGCCAACATCTCCAGGGAGGTCTGCCATCACTATTACCTGGTGCACATCTCCCTTGCGTCGCGGGGGAACACCCTGGCCTGAGCCAACATCTCCAAGGAGGTCTACCATCACTATTACCTGGTGCACATCTCACCTGCGCCGCGGGGGAAAACCCTGGCCTGAGCCAACATCTCCAGGGGGTCTGCCATCACTATTACCTGGTGCACATCTCCCTTGCGCCGCGGGGGAACACCCTGGCCTGAGCCAACATCTCCAGGGAGGTCTACCATCACTATTACCTGGTGCACATCTCCCTTGCGTCGCGGGGGAACACCCTGGCCTGAGCCAACATCTCCAGGGAGGTCTGCCATCACTATTACCTGGTGCACATCTCCCTCGCGCCGCGGGGGAACACCCTGACCTGAGCCAAATCTCCAGGGAGGTCTACCATCACTATTACCTGGTGCACATCTCACCTGCGCCGCGGGGGAAAACCCTGGCCTGAGCCAACATCTCCAGGGGGTCTGCCATCACTATTACCTGGTGCACATCTCCCCTGCGCCGCGGTGGAACACCCTGGCCTGAGCCAACATCTTCAGGGAGGTCTACCATCACTATTACCTGGTGCACATCTCACCTGCGCCGCGGGGGAAAACCCTGGCCTGAGCCAACATCTCCAGGGGGTCTGCCATCACTATTACCTGGTGCACATCTCCACTGCGCCGCGGGGGAACACCTTGGCCTGAGCCAACATCTCCAGGGAATCTGCCATCACTATTACCTGGTGCACATCACCACTGCGCCGCGGGGGAACACCTTGGCTTAAGCCAACATCTCCAGGGAGGCCTGCCATCACTATTACCTGGTGCACATCTCCCCTGCGCCGCGGGGGAACACCCTGGCCTGAGCCAACATCTCCAGCACCGAGGTCTTGCCGGCGGACTGGTCCCCCACCACCACCACGCGCGGCAGGCGGTCGGCGTCGGCGTCCCAGCCGGACAGAGAGTCCAGCACCCCCGAGTACATGTCTATCAACGATCGCTAGGGACAATAATACTATCGTTTCACGGCCGTTCTCAAAATTTTACATTATTATTTGTATGTCGTGGATTTCAAAACGGAACGTTAAGCCTAAGTGCCATATTGAGTGGATATCGACTCTTATTTTCAGCTACCATAATGCAGGACGACCAGTCCAGCAACGAAAGCCCACACATCCTGCCGTCATATATATATAGAATGGAAACTCCATACCCTAATCTTCTTAGCGGGCGGTAGTCTTCCTTGCCGCAGCAGCATGTTTTGTTGTCGAAGCTCCCGGTTCTCTTGTTCTAGTCTCTGCAACTCCCTCTGATAGCGAGCTTGGAGAGAAAGGACCTCATCTTGCAAAATATGAACACGCTTTTCTGTAACGTAACACAATATTGAAAAATAAAATAAACTATTCCTGGAACCGCTAAAGCCTAACCAATTACCCAAAGGTTTTCCTAAGTATTTACCGTAAGTTGAAGCCAACTCCTCGCTGCCCCTAGTCGCTTGAGGAACTGGTCTGCTCGCCAAGTTGTTTACCACTTTAGCGGGAGGCTCTGGAAAGTATAAATGGATAGAATAATAATAAACCAGCCAGCCAATAGCTTGGAAGCCGTGTTCTCGTAGTGTAGTAAGGAATGGTGCCTCACCAATGGAGTGGTGCTGCGTGGCGGAGGCGGCGGCCACGGCGTCCTCGTAGCGCTGCGCCGCCCAGGCCGCCAGCTGCGCCGCGCGCGCCGCCCCGGCCTCGCGCAGCCGCGGATCTACGCCCAGCCATAACTCGTCAACACCTACGTACACAACAAGCTCCACCACACAAAACAATCTACACACACAACCACTATTGTAACAATAATGGGTGTGTAGTAACAAAAGAACACGACACATTCAGTATTCATTACATCATAACAATGCTTAATGTGTAGAGTTCCATACCTTTTTGAAGAATGAAAAACTTATGGATTTGTCTCTCTGTCCAGATGATATCTCAAAAATCTATAGGTATCAGAGGTAGAAGGTTGAAATTGTAATACTAGTAGATCATAGTGTCTTCTCTGTGCTTGAATATTGAAATAACCCACAAGTGCGAATACTAGCCCTGTTTTTTTTTTAACTGATTACCGAAAAATAATAAAAGTTTTATATAAAAAAATATTTGTTTCTAATAAAAGTTTAGGTTTCTTTCTGATAGGTACTTATATTTCTCAACTTACGAAAAAATCACCTCAACCCATTAGGAAATTTTGAGTTATTCTTTTGCGTATATGTTGCTCAAGAAGAACTATAATAATTCAAAATTTCAAATAAATTGGACCAGGGAGCAGCTGACATGAATGTGTCAGATTAAAATATTTAAATACTACTGATAGTATTCTTATGACACTTTCCACACACACATATATATATATAAACTGACACATAAGAGTTGTTGAGATGTTTATGGAAAAAACTAACAAATTGAGAATTCTATAAATAGGTGCACAAGGGTATAAAGCTCAGGAAGATACTTTATGGTCGGTTAATACTGTTTCCCTTCAAACAATCATAATGTCACCCTATCATGTTATTTTATGTTATTATATTTCACCTATTAATAAATTAGCCTATAATATTTAACTACTTAAGAAATATGTCCATAAAAGTTGACTCCTCTTTAAGTAGGCAATAATTCTTGCAGATAAGTACTTAATTAATCAATCTCATGTTTTATTAAAAAGTACCCTAATAAAAAGAAGTATACTTTCTTCAACTTGGTTGAGTGAGGATGACACCGCATTTTATGTCCAATACATTAAGGTAACTTGAGTTGGGTTAAAGTCCATACAAACTTTCAAGTATAATACTTGAATGTTGTAATACTTGTGTAGATATTTAATCCTGGTCCAAGTTTAATCCTTAAATATTTTGTTTATATGAGACAATGTTCTTAGCAAACCATGGCTTCACAGTGCGGGTGCCGTTGAAAGGCAGGGGAATGAACTGCAGCATTCACGGACTTGAGACCGCGAAGTAGGTTTAAAGGCCTTTTAAACTCTCACCATATATTAATTAATAACATTTTGAATACAACTTATACAATAGCTGGTTAAATTAGTTATGTGAAACAAATTAAGCATGTTTCTTATTATATTTAATTGATCAGGTTATAGTTTGCGGAAGTTCATTTTTTAAATGATAGTAAAATTATAATATTACTTTGCAATTATTCCGCTTATGATGTTGGTGTACTAATTATGTGTTACATGAAACTACACAATGAAATAACACCAAAAAACGAACACCTTTGTTGACATGTGTTGAGGCATATTCAGGACAAAATATCTTACAATGACAATGTTATGTTGATTGGCTTCAATAAATTTAGTATAGGGGAGCTGGAAATATTAATTAGGTCTTTAAGTAATGTTGGAGAGGAATTTTTAATTATTTCTAATTGTTCTAATATATTTGTTATAAAATATTACACATATGCGCCATCAATGGCAGCCTATATTTTATAGATTCAAATATATATTATGGTTTAATTTGTTTTGTTTTGAGACAAATAAATGTCACAAAATAAGTTGTCAGTTGTCTAAATTATAGGGCATGCAGAGACCCAGTTTCTTTGAAGTTGATCAAATTAACCTATTGGATATTGTGATATGGATCTGTACATATCTCTGTTGTATGCAGAGTGATGGATCTGTACCCAGAGTCTTCTTTACATTTTACGTAATTTTGGTTATTACCATGAAATGTAGTATTAATCCTTTGCAACTAAATTAGAATGAATCAATCAACTTTCAACATTTGTTCCTTCAAAAATTTTGTTTGTTTGACCAGTGTCGTGCATTCATGGATACAAATTGAGGGCACTTGTGGAGCACTAAAGATTAATATATGATTAAAATTGGCTAACAAAGCACATGATTGGTGGAAAATTTATGTGGCACAACATTATACCAATCATGTGCAAATATAAATTGATTTCATCATAGTTTAAATTGATCCACATTATAAAAATGGGGATAAGCCATGTTTTAAAGATAATTTACAAGTGCACAATGCAAGAAGGGGAAGTATAAACAAAAAGAAACCTTGCTGTTATGATCCCCAACTATACATACCAATATTAAAATTATCACCAATCTTGTCTTTTGCATTAATAAGTGTGCTGGTAAAGCTCTCCCATTGGCCTTTGCTAGGCAGCAGTTCGTTTAGCCAACCCATGTCGGGAAGACCATCTTTCCATTCTTCATATTTCTGAAAGACAATAGATAGGTACCAATATTTCTGAATTAAGCTTTTATTTTCATATTTTTACAATAGTGCTTCACAGCCAAATATGACATCAAGTTCAGTCTTTATTTATATAATAAAATTAAAAACATTGTAATAGAACTAAGAAATTATAACACATTAAATAACACTGCATTTTTGGTTCAAATAAAAAATAAATCATCTTTACAGACATTTATTAAAGTAAAAAAAAAGGTTCAAGTGTGCATTTGTTTACGCCACTATCGCATCCATGATGACAAATATTTTTTTAGGTACTAAATTATTCATTACCTTGATATTGAAATTAAATGATCGAAGAAACAACAAGTGTATGAATTATGGCCATAAGAGAAGATAAAAGAGAGATAATTGTAAATAGGTATTGGTTATACCAGATATAAAAGGGAGATTCAGGGTCACACAATAACTAATAAACATACTTTATTCAAAGTCATTCCACCGCCGACCGCACCACCCAGTAAAAGGTATCTAATTTTCAAAACTCCTCTCACTGCGCGGGCCACCAACATGCCATATTTTCTTCTTTGTCCATGGCTTGTATCCACAGGCTGGCGTAATAAAAGACTTCTCCCAGTCCATAGCGAAAAAGCTACGGCTCTTTTATCTATGTGAATTAAACTTTTTCTGTTGGTATATCTGTGCAATAAAATTTAGTAAATATTACAAATTTAAAACATATTACTTAAGTAATTCGAAATTATAAGAACACTCACCTAATATGGTTGTGTAGAATCCGAGACATTTATTATTGTTTATTTATATAATTTCATAACCAAAAATCATAAGTTCTGTTTTATAACCTTTCTGTTATAAATTAATGAGTTGTAACCAAGTACCTGTTAATTATTTATAATAATTAAAGTTTTCGTTTTTTAAGCTGTATAGATAATGTTTGGATAATAATAAATTATAAATAAAGTAGGGTTTTAAAATGTTTTTCTGACATTTTAATCATTTTTTTTTTTCTGGCTTTTTCTATTGCTTATTTTACAGCCGACATTTTTTTTTCCTGTAGGTAATGGATATGGATTTATAAGGAGATGAAAAATAATAAATAAATAAAACTTCTGGTTCTCGGGAGCCAAAAAAGATACTGGGGCTTTATTCCGAGTTTTGACACAGTCACCGTCGCGCATTTTTCGTAAACTATAAATATCGAAATATAAGTTCTATCCTATTAAATACTTGCGAAGAATTCGTGTATTTCAAGATGGCGGAATTAAATAGCCAACCTAATACCGACTATATATCCATTGAAATTGAACTTATATTTCAATATTTATAGTTTACGCAACGTCTTGTCGTCTTTAGCGGTTGCAAACTCGGAATAAGGCTCCTGGTGATGGTAATCACGGGTGCCTTTTCGACAAAACGTTGCGCAAACTACAAATATGAAAATACAATATTTATTCCAATGATACCATTGGGGAAATGGGGAAATACACGAATTCTTCGCAAGTTTGAAAATGTTTCGCAGCAATGGAATTTCAACTCTATAATTAAGAGAATAGAACTTATATTTCAACATTTATAGTTTACGAACGTCCTGTCGCTAAAGACGAACGCCAACTCGTGCTTAAGGCCCCACGGAGGATGTTGTCGATGGTAATCGGAGGCAACAACCAACGTGGCGAGTGGCGAGCTGGTTGCGGTATTTATGATTATGTAGGAAATGAGAAAATGAATTGAAAAAAATACAAGATTATGTAATTAAGCCATTTATTTATATTACAATCCGTACAAAGCTTTTTTTTATATGGACTTCTAAGCTAATACATACTCGTAGAATGTTTTTTTTATATGTTTCATCTGTACAGTTTGAATTAATATTCTTTTAGATTTCCTAATAAACGGCCTTTGGGTAAAGCTTGGAATGCTCAAATTAAAAACATAATAGAACTAAGAAATTGTAACACATTAAATATATTATATTATTTATATTACAATCCGTACAAAGCTTTTTTTTATATGGACTTATAAGCTAATACATACTCGTAGATTGTTTTTTTTATATGTTTCATCTGTACAGTTTGAATTGTTTAAATATAATATGTAGGAGTATCATCGTTCCCGTTTGTATATTATATGTATATAATATACCTACATAATATTAATATTCTTTTAGATTTCCTAATAAACGGCCTTTGAGTAAAGCTTGGAATGCTCAAATGAAAATATATTTTCAACCTAAATTTGGAAGTGTTTTGTGTTGAAAGCAATCTGAACAGGATCTAATAAAACAATGCTTCACACAGCAGATTCGTTCCCGTTGAAATTTTTCCACAATATTTGAGTCACCAACAGATCAAGTAACTATTTTTATTTAATTTAATAAAGAGTAAACATTTTTAATATAACAATTAATATGAGAATCGATTCGAACGGGTTCGAATGCCGGTGTGTACCAATGAGTTTGTAATAAAAAAAAAAGTACCTTTATTTGACAACACCACTGTAGTGCCTCGGAGAGCACTTGAAGCTGTCGGTCCTGGTTTCACTATACCAACTTGTGAAACTGTTTATAGATGGGTTATTGAGTCTATTCAAAACATCGCGATGAGCTAGCCACTTGTTCGGTGTAGACTCATATCAACGGCTACGACGAGGTGGGATTAAAACCCCTCCGCTGGGTACCCTGGGGCCATCTAGGCGGTCTCGGGCGCCGTAAGACACCCGTGATGATATGTATGTATGTAATATCAGAAACGCGTTTCTATGGCATCACTGTCGACTACATTCATAGTAGCTAAGTTATATGATAATAAATAGTTATTATTGTTTCAGAATAAAATGAGAGCGACCCCTTTGAAACTAAAATAATAATAAAATATATTTCAAGAAGTATAGAAAAATGTTTTAAATAGATTTATTCTCAGGAATTAAGAACATTTTCAGAGAAATTATTTATATACTAAACTTAGTCTTATATTTGCCCTTTAATGTAATATTTATTCCCGAGAGCGTCGAGACCGTATAGTTTTGTGCAATAAAAAAATAATTATCTGCACACCCATCCAGATGGTATAAAAAAGTTAATGCAGAGCCAGGATTAAGAGTAGTCTCTAAACGCTTTAGATAAACATGCTTCACAAAGTCAACCCATCCTCATTTCGCCGATGGTATTCGGAGGCAACACCTAACAAGTGGCGAGCTTGTTGCGGTGTTTATGATGAAATAGCCTCGTTGTATAAAGCGGTCACCCATCCCAGGCCGGCTTTGTTGTCATCTGCTTAACCTTGTTATAAGTTGCGCAGTGACTTAATCACCTTTTATATTTAATGTAATAATAATTTTTATGTAATATAAATAAATTAATTACATAATCTTGTACTTTTTTTTAATTCATTTTCTCATCTCCTAAAATAATGTTGCAATCTTCTAATAAGGCTCCTGGTTCTCGGGAGCCAAAACGGCGTTACCATCAATTACCAACACCGGTGCCTTTTTTGGCTCCCGAGAACCAGAAGTTAAATTGATTTATTATTTTTCATCTCTTTATAAATCAATATCAATTACCTACAGTACAAATAACTGATACGGAACGAAATGAATCTACAAAATACAATACAAATAACTGATATCGAACGGAATCGGACCGTGCGTGGGTTATTTTGACATTTATCGCAAATGAGTCCGACTCTGTCTTCTGCATTAGTGTGCGGATATGTATATATGTGTGAGATATGCCACGTTTTGATCGCAATGGGATCACCTCTGCTTCTATAACTCTGTCACATTACTAGTAGTTGTATGAAGAAAGCACTCCATACAAACTAGTAATGTTAAAATTACCAATTTGTATGGGGAAGCCAAATTTTTTTTATTATTACCCGCGCTTAGCAAAATATTTGAAAAAATAATGCTAAGTCAGCTGTTAAGATATTTTAATATCAACAAATTATTACACGATCGTCAATATGGGTTTACAAAAGGTAGAAACACAACAGATGCTGGTACTGGATTGATTGAGGAAATATTTAGTTCTTGGGAAAAGTCTCAGGATCTCATTGGTGTCTTTTCCGATCTGTCTAAAGCATTTGATTGTGTAGATCATCAAATTCTATTGAGTAAGCTGGAATTCTATGGAGTTCGCGGAGTAGCGTTAAACCTTGTGGAGTCCTATCTCTCTAATAGAACGCAATGTGTTAACATTTATGGTAGTGTATCTAAAGGATGTCTTGTGAATATGGGAGTCCTCCAGGGATCAATTTTAGGGCCTTTCCTGTTTCTGGTATATATCAATGACCTTCCGCATATGGTACAAGAAACAGCGCAGATAGTGCTGTTTGGTGATGACACGTCCCTGTTGTTTAAAGTTGATAGAAAATTGACATACCAAGATTCAGATTACAAAAAACTAATAAATATTTTCTAATAAACAGTATTAGGCTATTTAATAAATTACCAAAATCAATTATAGAACTAAATGATATAAAATTTAAAAATTGTATAAAGCAAACTTTAATAGCCAAGGCGTATTACAAAGTTAATGATTATATTAATGACAGAGATGTCTGGAATCAGTCCCCTCTGCGTCTGGAATCTCTAAACTAATAGTAACTGTCATATTGTAATATTTCATAATACTTACTATTATACTACTTAGTATATATTTTTTTATACTACAATAGGTATTTTTTTATATATTTTTGGACGAGGTAATAACTTGTTATTACTATAACCTTTTATTATTATTTTAATTTTAAATATTTATTATTTCCTACAAGGTAATAATTAGTTATTACTTAACATTTATGTTAATTTGTCTTATTTATTTTAAGTTATTTTGTTATCAGAATTATAGAATACATTTCCATGTTTTTTTAACTAGTTGATGTTTGCGCAGGCCTTGGATTCAGCTATGTATTTGGCCCTGCAATGTAGTAGTATACGTATCCAGCGGATTTCCTCAACTTTGAAGGTTATGGTTGTGTTCTGTAATTCTGTACTTTCAATATTGTAAGATAGTATATCTGCCTTGGGGTGTTCTACGCGTTCTCTTCAGTAGGATGACCACATGCTATAAGCATAGGTTTAAGTCAATAACCATGCATGACCATGCTCCTCTGATGATACGGTACATGTGGAACATCAGAGTTTTTTACTTGCTGGTATCTTTTTCTCCAGGGTGTCTCTGAGGCGATCGACTTGTGATCAGCGTTTGCGTTTATGGTCTGTTGGGTTGGTCGCCTTGGTGGCGCTTTCGCAGGGCAGTCAACGATTGACAGGTCAATGGAACCAGCTAACCACCTAGTCTTAAACTGGTTAACTTATGTAGTGTGTGTTCGGTTGGGTTGTTTTTTTTTTTTTTTTACCCTAGGCGTATGTACAGCTCCCTTCCAAACACCCTGTATATTTGGTGTCGATGAAGACGCCACTCGTTATTTGCACTTACTAATAAATTTTATTTATTCAAATAAAATTTATTCAAAAATTTAATTTAATTTACACAACATAATAAAAAACTTCTAAAACAAAAAAAAAGAATACTTTGAGCCCGAAGACTGTGATTCTTTGAGGGTAGCCCGAACACTGTAGATGCGTGTTTATATTATATTTTTCAAATTTAATTTTATTGAATATTATTGTGCAAAAGTGTATTAATTTTGTAGAATAAGCATTCGTATAGTAACATTAAGTGTGAGAAGTGTAGCATTTACGCAGTGAACTCGGGTTTGGTGTAAATAATCCCACAATCTTCAGTAAAATGGCGGTACCCATTTTACTGTAGATTATTTTTCCTTCTTCACTCGACATTGGCAAGACTATACCGTATGCTTACATACGGTCATGTCGCCATTCCTTTTTCAGCCCTAGTCCTTTAAAGCCCTCTTCCTGTCCATCCCATTATCCCACTTTTACTATAATTATATAAAAATTAAATCTACCTACACTCGACACTGGCAAAATTACTCGTACATAACGAGTAGAGGCCATCATTTAAAAGAAGAAGAAGAAGCCCGAAGACTGTAGTCGTGTGTTTCTAATATATATTGTGCAAAAGTGTACCAATTTTGTAGAACATTCATAAGTAATCTTAAGTGTGAGAAATGTAGTATTTACGCAGTGATCTTATGTTCGGATTAATAGTCATGGCTAAGCACTGGCTCAAGTCGTACTCACGAAAGTAATACTCAAACGATGCTTAGCCGAGCAACCACTTCGCACTATAATAGTCGAGTAAATTGACGCAGCTAAGCCAAGCAACGCCTCAAGCCAATGCTTGCTGAAAAATGTATTTACTTGGAATCCTGGTGCAAAAAAACTCAAAGTATTGAGAAGTTGCATTTCCATGGAACTTCTACTGTTGAAGTATTATAATATAAAATATATAATTTGCACTGGCACAGAAAGAATCATGGATTTTGTATGACTAAATTATAAAATACAAACAAGAAATAAAATAAAACTAGAAAAATAGGTAAGTAAGAAAAGTAGGTACTATTTTTAAAACGACAAGAATTTAATTTTTTACGTAATTAACAGAAACTTAAGGAATATCAGACTAACATGAAGAATCTAACGCTGAGCACAACTTAAGTAAAGGAATATCGAGACTAATGCTTAGCCGAGCAACGGCTCAAGCTTTAGCTTGAGCCACTGCTCGAAGCACCGACTATTATAGAAATTACTGTCACTTACGAGTATGTTCGGATTAATAGTCATGGCTAAGCACTGGCTCAAGTCGTGCTCACGAAAGTAATACTCAAACGATGCTTAGCCGAGCAACCACTTCGCACTATAATAGTCGAGTAATATACGTAGCTAAGCCAAGCAACGCCTCAAGCGAATGCTCGCTGAAATATGTATATTACTTGGAATCCTGGTGCAAAAAACCTTAAAGTATTGAGAAGTTATATTTCCTTTGAGGTAAGTTACTCTACTGTTGAAGTTTTATAATATAAAATGTTTAATTTGCACTGAAAACAGAAGAAATCATAGATTTTGTATGAATAAATTATGAAATACACACAAGAAATAAAAGAAAACTAGAAGAATAGGGAATAATATTTTTAAAACGTCTAAAAATTTCATAATTACATAATTAACAGAAACTTAAGAAATAACAGTCTAACATGAAGAATCTATCGCTGAGCATGACTTAAGTAAAGGAATATCGAGACTAATGCTTAGCCGAGCACCGGCTCAAGCTTTAGCCTGAGCCACCGCTCGGAGCACCGACTATTATAGAAACAACTGTCACTTTGATAGTTCTAAGCAATGGCTCGTGCTAAGCACTGGCTTAGCAACGACTATTAATCCGGACATTAGACAGTTCTAAGCAATGCCTCGTGCTAAGCAGTGGCTTAGCAACGACTATTAATCCGAACATTAGTGTTTGTGCTATCTCAACGAATCCATTTCTTTAATAAAATCTTCCCTCCTTCACATGACACTGGCATAACTAAATCGTATGTTTGCATACGGTCATGTGGCCATTCCTAATTCTAACCTAGTCCATCCTATTATCCCACTTACACTTTTATAATCCAACATTTTTGAATCTTACGCGTAGACCCCTACGCGTAGTTACGCGTAGGAGCCATTAATGTAAGATAATAATAATAATAATAACCGCCGATGGACTTGTTTGTAGTATCCAGTGCTATGTTAAAATCTTTCTAGTGATGACCGAGTCGTAAATTTTTCAACTCGAGTCAAACGAGTTGAAATAGTGTCGTTCGGTTAGTATTTGAATGTACCGATTAATAAATTTCATAAAATCTTCGTATTTTTATTAGAAGAGTTAAATTTGATTTTGGATACAAATATAGAAAAGTTATTTTGATATGAATGACTAATATTGTTTAGGATTTTAATGAAAAAACTAACATAACTGTAGTGTATGCATGTATATCAATGTATCATAATATGTATATTGGTATACGGGCATGCCATCTGTCGTCTCCTCCGGCGCACGTAAGCAAGGGGGCGCGGGGTGGGGGATGACAGTTGTAACCCCGACGCGGAGGACAGTGGACGTGTGACGTGCGTGTGTGCTGAGCCGATTAATGTGTACCGAAGGGAGTACACTACATTTTGGCGACGAGGACAAACTAAACCGTAAGCACAGAAGAGTCAATATTCATGGTTAATAATGAATTTACCTACATTAATGCGACATCAGCCGCCATTACCCGATGGATATATTTAGTATAAATATAATGCATTGTTTTATTATATTAGAAAAATAAGTATTGTTTACGAATTTACTTTTATATTATGCATATTTATTTTGTTTTATAAAACAAAAGGGGATCATAAGAGGGGCTAGGTCACGAATTAGTTAAGATGTTAAGGAAATTTTATATTTTGGTGTTTCAATCCAACTAACTAAGAGAGAGGAAGGGATTGTGTCCCACCATGATTATTATTATTATTTTTTTCCCTTGGCATTTTCTATTGCTTTTTCTTGTGCGATAATTTAGCCACTGACAAGTAGTGTTTGAGTGTTCAAATCTCAAAACAATGGCGTCGTTTTGATAGAATATAGCTCTAAAGGGAGACCCCGACCATCCGCCCTTATACCGTCGAATTTAACGTCTAGCAGTCGCAAAAAACGAACAATAATGTGTTCTTGGCTGGCAATTCCCTCCGAGTATTTAGCGGTTTCTGTCAAAATGTATGGGGAAATTGGCCTCTCGCGAGCGCTTTAACGAAAACGAAAGCCCAACGCACACCGTCCGTGTTCTTGGCTGGCAAATTGTTCTGTCAACGAATTTAACGAACGTGACGTCATCACCAAATTTCATCTTCATACAAAACTTTCGTGCGCGCTTTTAGCGCTCATGCTCTTGGCTAGGGGGACTATACTTATCAAAACTAAACCTAAAAAACCTAAACGGTAAAAGTGTTGGTCTACAAGACCTTCATACGTCCCCGGTTCACTTACGCGGCCCTCAGCGTGGCATCATCGTCCTTCGGCTAAGAACAAGACACTGATCCAGCGTCTGCAGAATATGTCCCTGCGCATGGCATCCGGCGCTCCGTGATTTGTACGTGTGTTTGTTGAACGGCTCGCTCGACGGATGTTAGCACGCTAATAGCACCGTGAGTGGTAACATCGCGCTTTTTAAATCGGATCGGTGTTTATGAACGTCAGCGCTGACAGAGTGTTATCGCTATTCGGACCGTGAGGTAACTCTGTGGTAAAAAGCACTATTCTGCATAAAGTAATCATGCTATTCTGTGATGATAATGGATGGTGGGCACAGATTATCTGAAAATCTTCCTAATAATTTATTTATTTTTAATTCTTGTTTATAACTATGAAAGGGTATATTTAACATTTTAAAGATTTTTATCTTATTATACAGAACATATTTAGCGACTTTAATTTAAAGTTTAAAGTATTATTGGTGTTTTAATAGTTTGAGATAAGTCAATAAAAATGTCTACACTACAATAACTACTGTATTATTCAACTGTAAGTATTATTTTGCCGTATTTTATGTGAAAGATCACGGTGTCAAGGTTATTTTGTGTTTATTTTAATTTTATGCATTTTAGTGCCCTGAAATGATGATATCATTTAGTATTCGACTTGTTTATAAAATGATGTAATTAAGCTATGAGGGTTCAGAGTTAGGCTTCATAGTTAGGTATACCTATATTATTTTTAGACGAAGGCAAATGCGCAAGTCTTGATATGTATTGTATTTATTAAAGTATGCATAACTATATCTGTTGTTTACTATTAAAAACTGGATACTTCTAGTTTCTCTTTGTAGTAGGTAGGTATTTAATCTAAACATTCATTGGATTCCCTACCTCTTTGTTATTAACTAATTTATAATGTAGTATAATTTATAATAGGTAATTTGTGGAATATTGCTAAAAATATACCTACTTAACATCTGTCTTTTTGTAGTTGCTGATTTTTACTATAAATATAGGTATATAATATTAAAGACTTATATAGTATAATTTAAAATGTAAGAAAATTGTCACCACCACTAGACAATTTTAAAAATTGTCTAGTGGTTGTGCCATTGATGTTGTAACTGTAGGTTGTGTGTTTGAATCCCACTTATTGAAAAACGATATTAGTACATTATTATGTACAGTTGCCATGGTCTGGGAGTTTATAAAAGTGTAATATGTATTTGTATCATTGTTTGTAAAACACATAGTACTAGCCTATGAAATTAAAAGAAAATTATTTGTAGTACAATAGTCTTGGCCTAGCGTTTAGTTTGTGACCAGCAGGTGTCAAAACTGATCAGTCAGACAAAATCAGTTATTTTTATATTGGAGCTATTTTTTTATGAAAGAGGTCAGTTTTCTTAATAAGAGGGGTAGATAATGCATGAAGATGTGATTAACATTTCACTGAAAGATTAGTTAAAGACTTCTCAAGCAGTATTTGTAGTGAGTATGTAATGCAAAGGCACTCCTGAATGTGTTTGTTCAGGAATGCCTGTGCATTCACAACTAATTTCTTTTGGAACTCCAAATTCCTGCATTGTTACATATTTTATTATTTATACTGCATTATTATATTTTTATTTATTTTATTTTATCTTATGTAATGGTTGATTTTGTAATCAAAAATTGTACAACTCTTACACTGATAGGTATTTATAAAAAACTTATTGACACAAAAAAAAAAACCATAAAACAAAATGAACATTACAAATTAAAATGTATTATCCTTCTTATTTAGTATTTATTACATTAGTTTGGCACCAGACATTTATTTTAATGTCAATTATTTTATTAAACAGTGTGTACTTCAAAAGTAGAATTCAGTAGGACTAAATAACACTTGTGTAATATTCATTTTAATTTATGTTTTTTTTTGTTATGTATGTTACTTACATAATTAAGAGGTGATGTTTGTTTCCTATGGACACGATGGAGGCTAATTATTAAAATATTATTTATTATTTTTATCGCTAGGTTTGTTAGCGATTTATATTATTATTATTAAATACACTAGCAGCTTTTGCTGATGACCATGAGAAGAAACTAAAAACAATGTTTACTTTTTTAAAGTAGGAAATTTGAAAAAAATAAGCATTATGATTAAGTGGGACTTTTGGAGACATAGGAATTGTAAAAAGTAGTTAATGTAAAGTTGGGAAAAATAATGATTAGAGAATGTTTGCATTATTGGAACATGACAATTTTGAAAAAGTAGTCATGTAGATATTTTAGGTGGGAGGAAGGTCTCTATAACTGACCCACCGGTCTTGTTACCACCGCCCATAGAGATGCAAACACCATCAGTATTGATCAAAAATAATAATTTTGTTGGTCAATAAATAAATAAATACCATCACGGGTGCCTATTTGGCTCCCTGAGAACCGTTTAAACGGCCTCAGAGTCCCAGCGGAGGGATTAACCCATCCTCATTTCGCCGATGGTATTCGGGGGCAACACCTAACAAGTGGCGGGCTTGTTGCAGTGTTTATGATGAAAAAGCCTCGTTGTATAAAGCCACCCATCCCAGGCCGGCTTTGTTGTCATCTGCTTAACCTTGTTATCAGAGTGACTTAACCACTAGGCTGGGGCCACTTTGTGTTGGTCAATAAATAAATATATATTTTTTTAAATATAAATTAAATAAATATCATCATGGTAACCTTCCGGCGCCCAAGACAGCCTAGACGGCCTCAGGGTACCCAACAGTGGGGTTTTTAATCCCACCTCATCATAGCCGATGGTATGGGGTCTACACCGAGCGAGGCACACACAGTCATTAAACAACACCTTGAGATACAACCACTCATTAATGCAGTGAACGACAGATGTCCTCGGGTGCACATATTTGTGAGAAATTACTCAATAAACATGCAAGAAGAACCGACTGATCAATCTGGCTTACACGAAGTCAGAATTTACACGGACGGTTCAAAAACAGAATACGGAACAGGCGCAGGAGATTACTCACTCGACCTAAACATTCGAATTTCAACAGCTCTTGGCACACATGCTTCCATCTTCCAAGCAGAGTGTATAGCCATAATAGAAGCAACAGCGGCAATACGCGCAAGAAAGATAGAAGAAAATGGTATACGCATACTATCTGACAGCGCAGCCGTACTACTAGCATTGAAGAACAAACAGATGAACTCAAGTCTGGTAAAACAATGCCACTACGCACTGGAGACTATATCAGTTGGTAACAGGGTCACTCTCCAGTGAATAAAGGGACACAGCAACTCCCTCGGTAACGACGCGGCTGACGAACTGGCGAAAAGAGGTTCGGCTACAACACCGGTAGGACCCAAACCGTATGTACCTTTATCTTTTAATCAGTTGAAAAGTTGGCTACGCGACAATACCTTCAACCATCACTGTAAGTATTGGGCTAACTTACAAAACTGCAGGCAGGCCAGAGAGGCGGTCACCAAACCTAGCCCACGCCTAGCTCGGAACCTGCTCAATCACAACAGAGGTAACCTTTGTATGGTGGTGGGTATACTTACCGGACACTTTCCATTAAACAGGCACCTTACAATTTTAGGTATCACCAACAGCCCTCTATGTAGAGGTTGCATGGAAACGGAAGAAACACCCACCCATGTGCTGCTTCATTGCACCGGGGTGGCTTTACAACGGGCGAAAATCCTCGGAACACCGAGGTCGCTTCTTGAGGCCTGCGGAAGACCTGGACTTCTTGTCGCCTTCTGGAAGGAGCTGGGCTGGCTAGAATAGTCAGCCGACTCACGCAAAAAGGCCTAATCTCTTGGCTAATTGCGGAAAACGAGCCCGCCATGAACATGAACATGAACATGAACATGGGGTCTACACCGAACAAGTGGCTAGCTTGTCGCGATGTTGATTTATGGATAGACTCAATAACCCAACTATAAACAAGTTGGTATAGTGAAATTTAACGTTTTCTCTGAGGCACTATAGTGGTGTTGTTAAACAAATGTACATACATCTTTAGATTGAACACTCATTGGCACACACCGGTGAACCAGGGACCTAAATATTTTTAAGTCTAAGGTTTAACCAACTCGGCCACCACATATATTATAATACAAAAATTATTATTACCCAGTTTTGGTTTAAAAGACAGCACTCCTGGATATACCAGATAAAACAGGGCGACATTAGGAGATGTACATGTTTATCGTTTTGCAATTTGTGTGCGCTAATCACGCTTATGCCATTTTCTTTTGTATGGGATGATCCACAGAGAATCTCTGTGGGATGACTAATAGACAGTTAAACTTTTTTGTGAAAAAAAAAACATTTTGTCTTTGTTAATCTTGCAAAAATTCTGAAATACATAGGTGTTGTTTTATAGTTTACAGTACAGAATATGCCAACACAAATTTTAAATGTAATATATTTTTTTTTAATACTTAAGTGAGCAGATATATATATTATTATTTATTGTCGGACATATATTTATTTATTCAATAATTTTAATACAATTAAAGTGAACATTAAAATTATATTGATATATTAACATGCACAATATGATTTTTATAAATAAATAGATAGGTAAGTGATTACTTTTAATAATTTTATCTATTATTTTTTGTCTAAGTTTTCTTATTTGTAATTTTTTTATATAATTCAACACCAGTTACTATAATCCAATTTAACATTGTTGTCAAAACAAAACTAGCTATGTGCACATTTCTAGATTTCAAGATTTTGAAAAAGGTTATTAGTTCATTGACCAAACTTTTATATAAAAAAGTGCCATGTGCTTACAAATACTGTACGACAAATTATGACCAGTTGACAAAATATCCTATGTGCAACAGCTAGAATATTGTCAAATAAAATCTGCTATAGCAGATTTTGACCATGGTCAATTGTGATAATTTATAGATAAAAATCTACTATGTATTAAATAGTTCAAACTCAAAGCAATATTACACACCTACATGTTCCTATTCACAGGGTGGCCACTTTCTGGAAAACCGGGAAAAGTCAGGGAATTTTCGGAGACTGGAAAAGTCATGAAAATGTCAGGGAAAACGCTAGAAGGTCAGGGAAAATATTTAAAATGCACACAGAGCTTGCTACTGAAAACGACTGGCAACCTTAGCGGAGCGATTCTATCTAAGTTCAAAATATGCTATTTTTTTTAAGAATATGAAATATATTTTTTGCTCTATATTGCTAAAAATTTTTTTTTCTGTTCTAATAATTTGTATCTCAAATTTTTTTTTTCTATAAATTAATTAAAAAAACAAATAATATATTTTTGGGATATTTCCTTTTCTTTTTGAAGCTCATTAAGGTCAGGAAAAATCTAAAAAAAAGTGACTGGAATATCTGGAAAAGTCAGGAAAATACGTATCCGAAAAAAAGTGGCCACTCTGTATTCAAATTTATTTTAACAATATTATAATAATAAAACGTTATGGTTTACAGAACTCATAGTTTTTTAACACTATCGCATTACAAAAATAGTGTTAATCTTCACGATTTACATAATTATACCCTCAAATTTCACTAATTTGCCATTTTATTCTTCTATTCATTTAGTTACGCTTGTACGTTTCATTACAGTTTAATAGACTGTGTTATACCTTGTACGTAAATAGTGTGTTTTGTGTGAAATGCAAAATGAGCAGAGGAAAGAAGTTAGTTGAGCTTTAACTGCCAGCGACGATAAATGATTCTCACAAAAAGAACATCAACATCAAAAAAATCACGATCAGTTAAATTACACTGCAGGTTATCAACCATCAACATCTTCTGACATACATTCTAGTGTACAAAATATTAACGCCAATCCATTCCACATAAACACCAAACGGAGGCGCTACATTATTTACTTCCTCAAACGAATGCCCAGTTCAAGAATTGCTCGCGACCGAAATTCCAAACAGCTCTAAAGCCCAACAATTTTGTCAATCTTAAGCTATACGTGTGTAACAGTGTATACCTAAAGAAGCCAGAACTATAAAAACTTGTTGTCACCATATTACAATGAGACAAAAATCTAACAATAGTTTTATGTGTGGATTGATATCTAAAGAAGAACGAGCTGCGTTGAAGTTTTGGAATATGAAGTCATGGGGTGAAAAAAAAGCATTTGTACAAGGATTAGTTTCGAAAAGAAATTTACGCAGGCAAAGAAAACGTGATGACCGTATTACTTCCAGGAAAGCTACGGGTTTTGATAATTTTATGCCTAAGACTGACGCCCAAAATACCAAAGTAGAAGTGTGCAGATTGATTTTTTTAAACACATTAGATCTCGGACGCGATTCTTTCTTACGCTGCGTTAAAGATACCTCAGACATGGCAGCTGCATATAGTAATAAATCTATTTATTATTAATTTAGTTTTATTTTCAAATAATAAGTAAATTATAACGTGTGAATACAAAAAAAAACAAATAACATAATTTATAACACCTATAACTTCAATTGAATATAGTTTTTAAAATTTGATTTCATATAAAAAAATACAGGAGAAGTTTTTTATTCAATATCTCAAAAGTGTACTTTTTGCACATAGTAGATATTGGTTTGACAACGACGATAAGTCTATTAAGATTTTTTTACCGGTTTTCAGGAGACCAGGTGGTAGTCTCCTTTCAGGGTACGGTTAAGAAACGTACGGGTGGTTGATTTAATGATAACACAGCAGGGATATAAGGTATAACCCATAAACGATCCTACGATTGAAATTTACATATTTTTCTTCCTGCTGACGTTTTTTTGCTCATTAATGAAAATGGGGTGTTTAAAAAACGCGACGACGATTTAAATTGTCATATTTTGGACGACATGCGTTTTTTTACACTGTATTTGGCCTAAATGGCCCTCCCCAAAATGAAATCCTAGATCCGCCCCTGACTTCGTAGGTCTGCTTAACACTAGGTAGATACAAAGTCACATGCTCGCTTGCTTCGCATGCGTGCTTTTTTAAAATTTCAGAATTTGTAATTAAATAAATAATTACATATCTACATAATAGTGGGTGGCCTCATCATTAGTCGCCTGAAACAGATGTTGTGCCGCTTCCAGTAACTGACTGAATTAAACCTTATTTTAAAGGCATAGAGTGGATCCCGTAATGTCGTATGCTCTGTTGGTACATCGTGGCTTGTTGGGTGGGATCTGTTTCCCAGACAGAAGCTTATCTCTGTTTGCGTGGGGTGCTGTGGGTCGGATACCAGTCTGTTTATCGCCAATGATATGACAATGTCAATAGGTAGCCTAGTCCAAATACTGTAAATAAATATTATTAGGTCGTAGTGACACAATGTTGTTTCATACAGCGCTTTGTATGGTAGCTGTGTATGTTCTGTAACTATTTTGGCTCGTGAAAGTGCTTGTGATATTATAGATTGTTAAAATCAAGACATTGATGGCCAACAATACATGGTACGTGTTATTTAGGGGAATCCTAATTATGTG
Organism: Monopis laevigella; assembly: GCA_947458855.1. Taxonomy (NCBI): domain Eukaryota; kingdom Metazoa; phylum Arthropoda; class Insecta; order Lepidoptera; family Tineidae; genus Monopis; species Monopis laevigella. The sequence goes on from OX381577.1 coordinate 1,192,000, forward strand.
AATGTTAATTAACAATTGACCCAATGTGGGTGCAAGCTGAACTCTAGCTGACCCTCTCGCGAGGCGGCAACATAACTGATAAGGAACAAATAAAAAAATAATGACGTACCAAGTAATATTATCACGCTACCTTGGGTGCGCTGCTACGGGGCTACAGTTACTTGTCTGATGTCCTTCCGTTCATTATTAATCCCTTCTAAGCTTCTAAGCACATTTGCAAAGTGCTACACGCAGTAGCAGTTTGCAAATGTGCTATATGTTCCTACATATATGTAACATAGGTATAGGTATTGTAGTAAAGATTCTAATGATAGTAACAATTTAAATTATTAACTATTTTCCTAAATCCTAAAAGTTAGCAGGTAGATAATTCTTAAGTCATTTGTACGGTAAATAATTAAATTGGTAATTTATAAAAAAAAAACATTCAAGCGGGTATATTGGCGGTAATATGATACACAGTTTTAATATTTCTACACAAATTTAAATCTTCCAAGATCATATAAGAGTAGATTCTAGAGCTTAGTCGGACATCAATTTAATTCAGTCGAATCATAATCACATCACAAACGTTAGTTTTTGACTGTTTTCCTTTGGCGACTATATACAAAATACGAAATATACTAATTTTATTCAGTTATTATAATTCTATTATTACAATAGAATCATAATAACTTAATATACGATTAAACTAAATTTATTTTAGAGAACTGAGCCTAGGGCTTAATGTGTCAAACCCTACAAATTAGTATTATACCTACCTAGTGGTCGTAATTAGTTATTACTAATGAGGAAACTTATTCCATTTCCTCATTGCTCATCTACTCGTTATAAACAATAGGAAAGGAGAAACGACGTAAAGTTTTACATTAATATTGAACCTTCCCCGGTTCCTATGGTGCAACACTGCTGTAGCGGGGAAAGCGCCATATATTCGCCAGATAGTTCGTGCGTGGCGAGCTGTTGGCATGTTACCAAAGATAATGGGTTGTATTTGCAGCGCGTAGAGCATGGCGTCGGTGTGGAAGCGTCTGCAGCGCGTCAACAAGCGCGCCGCCAAGTTCCAGTACACCGCCTCCTACCACAGGATCGACTTGGAGACCAGCCCCAAATGGTAAACGCACTGACACCAACACCAGTTACATCTTTCAGATGGGACCTTTAGGATTCACTCAGTCCGCTTGTCTGATGGGACCTTTAGGATTCACTTAGTCCGCTTGTCTGATGGGACCTTTAGGATTCACTCAGTCCGCTTGTCTGATGTTTGTCCAGAACGATATCTTAAAACCGATTGAGGTAGAAAGTTACAATTAAAGAGACAGCTACAGCTTACCAAAAAGACGTACCTTTATCAATCGGTATATGGAGGAAGCTGGAGAAGTAGGTATAGATGGTGCGAAGTGACGTACATACTCTTTGCCTACCCCTTAATAGTGATACGCTAAGGCAAGGGAAATACGAGTGGATGCTTAGTATTTATGTTGCTGGTTTACCTAGTTTGTTAATGGATTATTTATTTAGTTTGCAATGACAACGTTGCAGGAAGCCAACAAAGCTGTGCATAGTGTGGACGCGCCGGTCGCGCCGCGTGGTCACCGAGCCCATGGAGTGGGAGCCGTCCCTGAAGGATCCCTTGAAGTAAGTCCTATCGTCTGTCCAACGAAGATCTTTTAATGATATATTAGAGAATGGTTAACCCCATGTAACAATAACGAACGCTAACACGAATGACAATGCTGAGATAATACATAGAATTGAAATTTATTTTAAATGAAACGGCGGGTGAAACTGCAGGGTAAAGCCACATGTTATACTGCTCGCAAACTAATAATAGTGATACGTTATAGAACGTGTTTCCAAGATGGCGATTGAGTAGAGAGGTGAACACAGCGCAGGTGAGAGTTCAAATTCCTTTAAACCTACTTCGCGGTCTCAAGTCCGGGAACGCTGCAGTTCATTCCCCTGCCTTCCAACCAAACGATGGACCGGCACGCAGAATTCATGGATAGCGAAGAACATTGTCTCGTCTAATGATTAATTATATTTATTACAGAGGCTGCGTGCTCTATCCGATTCCGGAAAATCGAACTGTGACCGTCACGTTGTTCAAGGATTCGCGAACCAACGAGCTGGAGGATAAGGACTGGACGTTCGTACTGGAGGATGTAAGTACTCTTGCGTTATGCCTGTACGTACAGTCGGCGTCACACTGCCCAATAATTTATTTTTATTTTATTTTACATTGTATGATTGTTATGGAACCGGGTCTCGAAAACCAAGCAATCGGTTTTTAAAATTGTTTTACTATTAGTAGGCTCTATTACCATCGAGTAGGGCTGGTAGGAGAGACATGGGCTGTATTATATTGTGGATTCGATTTCTTTTAAATTGATTGGAGAGTGAGAATGCCGGACACATCTTGTAGTAAATAACTCTTGTAGTTACCGCCTCGCCCATGGCAAAAAAAAAAATCATTTACTTGTACAGTTTGTCATGGTCTGGGTGTTTATAAAATATAATTTGTATTATATCGTTGTTTCTTGTACACACAGTACAAGCGTAGAGCTTAGTTTGTGACCAGGGCAATATGTGTACGGTTTCCACTCCATAAGCAATGATTGTTACCTCATAATGTTTTGTTGTCACGTGGTGTATTGTATGGCGGCCATCTTGTGATGATGTAGCAGTGAAGTGCAGTTGGTTGACGGTAGATGGCATGTTGTGATGCGCAGGTATCGGGGTCAGGCAAGCGCCGTAAGCTGGCGTCGAGCGCCATCAACATGCGCACGTACGCGAGCGTGCTGGCCCACGCGCGCCCCCTGGTGGTGGAGTTGACCCCCACCAACAACCGCGTCGCGCACGTCACGCTGCACCTCACTCTGCACTGCGTGTTACTGCGAGAAGGCAGCGCCACGTCAGTATAACTATGTTTTTAATATTTATTTATTCACGTGACTAGTGATATAGGTCAGTCTTGTCAAGTGATATCAATAGGCCTAAACGAACTAACACATAGGTATATAAAAATGTATCCTTTTAATGTTGGCCTAAACAAAGTCTATAAAACCACAGAAAATATATGTAAATTATCTTATATATGTATGATAGTTATAGTTATTGGTCCTCAATAATATGATTAAAAAAAATGATTTTTTATTGGCAACCTAAATGTGTTTCTTTTTCTTTATTTATTTATTTTATCGGAGCACGGAAAGTAACTTAGCCAGATGCCCGCTACCTGATGGTAAGCAGTCCATGAATGGGGTCGATCAATTTCATTGTTGTTGTAACAACATTTATCACTCTCCTTCTGCCTGCTAAATGATACAGTTACGAAATAGGTGATGACAAATACTAGCTGCTTTATAGTCAAATTAACTGCCTGTTACGTAACCGCACTCTGATAGGAGACTATCACCTCGATGTTTTTAAATGCAGTGACGAAGACATGCAGTCACTGGCGTCGCTGCTGTCCGTCAACAACAACTCCGACATAGCGGTGTTGGAAGACCTGGACGAAGACGAATTCAGTATGTCTGACAACTCTACCAGACAGGTTAGAATGTTTTATTGTTAAACTATCTACTGCCCGCAGCTTCTAAAAATGTGTTGCTTTAGTATTCCATATTTGTAATAAGACATTCCCATATACCTCCTAAGTGCGTAAACCCTAACCGCCATTTTTATTTCAAAATAAAAATAATATAACTTATTTTATTATGTAGTAATTTATAACCGTCGTGGAACAATGTTAGGTTTGTATTGCTCTCAGGGCGTGGCGGAAATAGGTATATATTTTTCATTCCTTCGCACGCTGTGTAACAGATATAATCCTTGAATTATTATAATAACAGCAAACACTCAATTATTTCAGATGTTAGATTTCCGACAGCAAATGGAAGAGATGACGCACTCGCTCACCATCAGCGACATCGCCACCCCCAACAGCGTGCAGTCGCTGAACCTGGACACCTCGCGCACCCCCGTGGGGACTCAGACACCCCGCTCCCCGCTCACCCCGCACCCCCTGTCCCCACTCACCCCAGTCAACGACCTGCCCACTCCCAAAAACGAAACCGCTATTTCTAGTCTAAACTTACTATTAAAGCCTATACCTAAACCCAAAGATATGGAGGTGTCAGTCAAAGATAGCATAAAGCCGACCGTGTTCAAGACGAGGCATTTGTCCAAGTTGAACCTTAAGCCGTTGGAGCTGAAGTCCAATTTGAATGAGTTGGTGTTGGACAAGAACGACAACCGCCAGAGCCCCCGCGAGCCCCCCGCCGCCGCCGCCGCCGCCCCCTCCCCCGGCGCGGCCCCGCTCCGGGACAAAACCCCCGTAAGTCTGTACCTAGCTCCACCACACCACTTCATTTTTATTTTGCACCTAATAGGCTTATGCCTCTTAATTTTAAATTGTTATAAAATGTTCTGAGTGTTGTTATATTAGTGTACAGGGTTTTGTTATTATGGCAGGAAGAGTCAATTAAATCTGTTTGTGGGATAAATTTGCATTTATGAATAATTTAGTTGTGATATGTGATTTATTTTAGTGCCTGGTGTATATTTTTTGATGTAATTGTAGTGTTAATTGTTCCAGGTGCAGGATCTGCTGGAGTGGTGCCAGGAGGTGACGCGGGAGTACCGGTCCTGTCACGTGACGGACCTCACCACCAGCTGGCGCAGCGGGCTCGCCTTCTGCGCCGTCATACACCACTTCCGTCCCGACCTCATGTCAGTCCTACTCCTGTCTACCCTAGTCACCGCGTTCATGCTCCAGCTAGTGGTTGGCCTTGTACTCAGAGGTCGTGGGTTCGATTCTCAATTGCGGCAAAACAATGCTAGTTCCAAATACCTAATGAATACAGTTTGCCATTGTCTGGGTCACTACTACCCACTAGTATCATTGTTTCTGGTGCACATAGATTAACTAAGTTTGTAACCAAGGCAATATGTGTAAAAACGATTGTGTGCGACTTTTACCGTTCCGTGGAAAACGTTTTTTTTTTAAATATTGCCATCAAGTTCGATTACATAGTTTTTAAAATCAAGTACCGTTACTAACATGAACCCTAACCCTGCTTTATTTATTATTTGGTGTTGCTATTTTTAGAAATAATATAACCCACAATATAAAACAAGTAATATATAATAAATGCCTACAGAGTTAAATTATTTATAATAATAATAATTAATTATCAATAACAAAATTCATCAAATTATAATATAATACAAAATATATATATATAAATTCCAATTAAATCATTAAATTTTTTATTTATTTAATCAAATTTATATTCTAAAAAAAATAAAACATATATTCATACATACACACATTTGTAGCTAATTTTAATAATCAATCATTTATAAGTTACAATTTCAATCATTATTTATGCGTAATTAGTAATTATGTAAAAAAACATTTTTCCGTTGCTATATAGTCAATATCCTGGAGCCAGTCACTATTTTTCCCTTGCTATATAATCAATGTCCTGGAGCCAGTCACTATTTTTCCGTTGCTCTATAGTCAATATCCTGGAGCCAGTCACTATTTTTCCCTTGCTATATAGTAAATATACTGGAGCCAGTCACTATTTTTCCGTTGCTCTATAAAGTCGTATTTTTAATTAGACGAAGTAAACTGACAGCGGCTAATGTCATTTTGTGAAATAATGTTGCCATGTTAAATGTAATAGTGATGCGTTCTGTTTTCGTTCAATCACAGGAATTAATGATTATATGATGTACATCGTTAATCTTTTCTTACTATACAAAAAAAGGAACTATTTATATTTTTATTTTACTGTATAAAAGTAGGTCGATATCTACTGGTATGAATCGCTGCCTACAATGTCTTGGACTAAAACAAGAATACAATAGTGGTTAACAAGCAAAAATATCCCATTCGAGGCAAAAATGGTTAAAGCTACTCTTATAGACATTGTACGGCAGCACAAACAAGAACGCTGTGTTCTCGTTTGTGCTGCTACAAGTATGCTGTGGACGAGATGGCAGCGGAGCATGGTATTATTGTTTTACGTCTGCCCCCATACCACTGTGAGCTTAATCCCATTGAGCTGGTTTGGGCGCAGGCTAAAGGAAATGTTGCAAGAAATAACAAAATGTTTAAAATGACAGAAGTAAATAATCTTTTCGAAGAAGGACTTAAACATGTAACCGCTGAAAAATGGAGTAGCTGCGTGGCTCATATAATAAAAGAAGAAGACAAAATGTATAATCTCGACCACATGATCGACAGTGTATCAGACAGGTTAATAATTAATGTCACCGACAGCGACACAGTGATGATTTTATGTCTGATGACGATGAATAAAAACAATTGTAATAAGCGTAATTTTTTATTTTCATTATCATTACACTGCACGTAAGGATAGGCCATAGCCTCACCACTGTCCTATTGGATGTTGAAGTCTTCGAAGAATTAATCATCTCAGACTTGCAGGTTTCCTCACGATGTTTTCATTCACCGTTAGAGCACTCGGTAAACGTAGGTACTATACGTAGTCATCGAAAAGTACGAAAACTCATTGGTACCTACATAGTACGACTAGGATTGGAACCCGGTACCCTATATTTCGGCGTTCTAACCACTCACTAGGCTACCGACGCTATAAAGTAGCATGTTGATAATAATTATAATATGATTGTTTCAATCATTCACTTTGTCACAACACTATTTTTGTTTCATCAAAACCTGACAACCCAGTAAACGTCAGGTGACTTCGTCTAATTAAAAATACGACTTTAGTCAATATCCTGGAGCCAGTCACTATTTTTCCCTTGCTATATAGTAAATATACTGGAGCCAGTCACTATTTTTCCCTTGCTATATAGTCAATATCCTGGAGCCAGTCACAATTTTTCCGTTGCTATATAGTCAATATCCTGGAGCCAGTCACTATTTTTCCGTTGCTATATAGTCAATATCCTGGAGCCAGTCACTATTTTTCCGTTGCTATATAGTCAATATCCTGGAGCCAGTCACAATTTTTCCGTTGCTATATAGTCAATATCCTGGAGCCAGTCACAATTTTTCCGTTGCTATATAGTCAATATCCTGGAGCCAGTCACAATTTTTCCGTTGCTATATAGTCAATATCCTGGAGCCAGTCACTATTTTTCCGTTGCTATAGAGTCAATATCCTGGAGCCAGTCACAATTTTTCTGTTGCTATATAGTCAATATCCTGGAGCCAGTCACTATTTTTCCGTTGCTATATAGTCAATATCCTGGAGCCAGTCACAATTTTTCCGTTGCTATATAGTCAATATCCTGGAGCCAGTCACTATTTTTCCGTTGCTATATAGTCAATATCCTGGAGCCAGTCACAATTTTTCCGTTGCTATATAGTCAATATCCTGGAGCCAGTCACTATTTTTCCGTTGCTATATAGTCAATATCCTGGAGCCAGTCACTATTTTTCCCTTGCTATATAGTCAATATCCTGGAGCCAGTCAGTATTTTATTTTAAAACAAACAATTACACATGGTCAACATGCTTATCAAAGTGAATCTTTGAGTCCATTAGAACTCCAAGATTCCTGATCACAGATACTTTCTCGAGGTTTTTATTACATGAAGTGTAGTTGAAATTAATATTTTTAATCTTTGGTATGGTTATGAATTTGCATTTTGTTAAACCAAGATGTAGTTTATTAACGAGACAATACTCATTAAAACGGTTTCTTATAGGCCGATAACTTTTAAATTGTCTGCATATAACAGAAAATTTAAATTTTGAAAACATGCACTAATATCATAGCGATAAAGGGCCCAAAAGCGAACAATGTGGTACTTCGGACGTTACATTAATACTCAGATGAGTAACCATTAACAAACACCCCTTGTGTTCTGTTCATTACATAAGATTTAAACTAACGAAAGACGTTCCCTCGAATTTCATTATAGGCAAGTTTTTGAAGTAGAATGGCGTGATCTACCTTATCGAAAGCCTTGCAGAAGTCAGTGTCCATAGTAACTATTTTCTTCGCATTGTTCCGTTTCTGTTTAACTGCTTATAGTGCAGTCATTGAACCATTATTGCTCCGAATTTTGTTACTGTGAACCGAATTGCATACAATTTTGGAATTAGGTTTATCTTACCCTTAACTTCAAAAGTGAAAATGATTTGAACTCCTCTCTGGGGGTGGTTGCCACCCCTTCTCGGCGGTGATTTTTTTTTTTCAAAATAACCTCGGATATAGAAAGGCTAATTTTAAGCAAAAAATCATGTATAAAGTTTTTCGAAAAATTCAATACTTTTCAAGTTATTGGCAATTGAAAATTCGCAATTTTTTCACGTTTTTCATCGGTTTTTTGCAAATATCTCCAAAAATATACGTTTTATCGAAAATTGTATAGAGAACAAAATTATAGCAGGTAAAAAAAATTAACAATTTGGTAAAAAAGTATTCTAAGTGCAATATTAAGCTAGATATTAAAGATCAAAGCCGTTTTTTACTTTGTCTGAAATTTAATCAATGTGGTCAATGCCATCTAGCGGCGAGCAGGTGCATTTTATGCATTCTAATAAAAAAGGGTTTTGTAGTGCTTGAAATAAGCTTTAAAATGAGCACTATTAAAAGTCTTTTTCACGTAAAATAAGTGAGCTGTATTGCAAATAAGAGGAGCATTTAATGTTTTTTCTCTTAAATCAATGGGTTTCATAAATGCCATTTTCACCAAAATTAAAATTAATCGTATACCGCCTAGAATTATCTTTATTATGAATAGTTTGATAGATTGTATCAGTTTGGCTGCTTCAGGACACATATTTTTTTAAAAAGTCACGATAAAAAAAAAATAAAAATAAAAAAAAATTTAAAACACCCACCTTTTTTTCATAATATCTCAAAAATGACGACAGATACGTATAAAAGTGTAGGGATGAAAAATTTAGATATTTTTCTGACAAACAATTTGTTTATTTTTGTTTTTTCTGCGAAACAAAAATTGACGTAGATATGATTGTTTAAAGAGCGCGTGGCAGCGCAATCACAGCCTCTCTTAAGCCCTTTAACCCTTCACCGTTTTAGAAAATAGTTTTTTACTATATATTGCAATAAAGGATGTTGTAGCTCTCTTAATTACCTTTACAATGGTTTTTTATAAATTTTGATAGCATGAAAATTGAAGGAGTTATGGTCCAAAAACTTATCATATTTTTTTCTGCTTAGTAACTGAAAATTTCGGAGTGTGAATATTTGGAGCAATGTGAAAGTACGCAGTATAATAGAGACCCAAAACTATTGTAATATACATAATATGGCTCATATATTTTGGAAACGTAGGCATGAATACATACCAACGTTCTTATATGTATATATAACACATTTGAGTGAAGGGGCCAACGAAAAATGCGGATGCAGAAAAGTTGGTCTGTTTTGTAATAGTACCTGTGGAACGTGCAGTGGAGATAACTGCCAAAATAGCCCTCCAATTCAGCCAGAAGATGTTGAATGTGACAGCGACTCCGACATTGAGTCATGTATAATAATATTATATTTTAATAATAATAGTACAATTTTATATAATTTGTAAATATTTTATTCAATAAATGTCAATTTTTTACTCTAAATTATATTATTTTTAAATATTTAATCATATATATTTACTGTTTTAATTTAGGGGTAGTTTTAAGGTAGAAAAGCTTAAGAATATGATAATCATTTTCGAGAGTGTGGAATTATATTTAAATCCTTTTCATTTTATCAAAAAAAAATTTTTAACAATTTTTTATCAAGGTGTACTTTTCAAGGGTTGAAAGGGGGTTATAAATTTGATAATTATTATAGAGAATATAAAATATTACTTACTCTATGCTTACATCTTTTTATGTCATACCAAAGTATTTTTTTGTGATTTTTTCAATTTAGGGGTTGTTTGCAAGGGTTGTAAGATTTTCAAGGGGTTGAAAATGATTTTAATATATTACCTCATATTAAATCATTTTCAACCCCTTGATGTGTTAGAAAACACTTTACAATTTCACCACTTACTATTAGACATGTTTTCTAGCGATAAAATGGCTCAATGTCAATTTTTTCCATTAAGAGGTTGTTTACACCCCTTAAAAATAATAGGCGGATTTTAGATCATTTTCACTTTTAAAGTTAAGGGTAAGATGAGCCTAATTCCAAAATTTCATGCAAATCGGTTCACAGTAAAAAAATTCGGAGGTAAGACCGTATTTTTCGCTTCAATGACTGCACTATTAGTGCATTTTGTAAAACTTTGAGTACAGATAAGGTGCCAAGGGAAAGTATTGCCTTTGTAATGTAGTTGGTTAGCATTGGCAGAGTGAGAACTGTAGCATGTTGCAGCGACTTCTCGGGTCTGCAGCCGCAGGACGCCGAGGCCAACCTGCGCACCGCGCTGGAGGCGGCGGCCGAGCTGGGCGTGTCGCGGGTGATCTCCGCCGCCGACGTGCTGGAGCGCGCGCCCGACAGACTGGCCGTAAGTACCCCACTGTGCGCGCCGACGTGCTGGAGCGCGCGCCCGACAGACTGGCCGTAAGTACCCCACTGTGCGCGCCGACGTGCTGGAGCGCGCGCCCGACAGACTGGCCGTAAGTACCCCACTGTGCGCGCCGACGTGCTGGAGCGCGCGCCCGACAGACTGGCCGTAAGTACCCCACTGTGCGCGCCGACGTGCTGGAGCGCGCGCCCAACAGACTGGCCGTAAGTACCCCACTGTGCGCGCCGACGTGCTGGAGCGCGCGCCCGACAGACTGGCCGTAAGTACCCCACTGTGCGCGCCGACGTGCTGGAGCGCGCGCCCGACAGACTGGCCGTAAGTACCCCACTGTGCGCGCCGACGTGCTGGAGCGCGCGCCCGACAGACTGGCCGTAAGTACCCCACTGTGCGCGCCGACGTGCTGGAGCGCGCGCCCGACAGACTGGCCGTAAGTACCCCACTGTGCGCGCCGACGTGCTGGAGCGCGCGCCCGACAGACTGGCCGTAAGTACCCCACTGTGCGCGCCGACGTGCTGGAGCGCGCGCCCGACAGACTGGCCGTAAGTACCCCACTGTGCGCGCCGACGTGCTGGAGCGCGCGCCCAACAGACTGGCCGTAAGTACCCCACTGTGCGCGCCACACTATAGTGTCGCTGTCGTGGATTCGATTCCTGCATTGGTACAATACGTTTTGCTCTGCAGTTTTAATTTTTGTTAGTATCACTGTTTCAGGTACAAATAGTACAAGCCCAACTTAGTCCTATCTGCACATAAAGAGGTTTAGTGTAGTGTTATTGACGCTACTCGTATGTAATGAAAGGTTTGATATGGTTTCAGATAATGACGCATCTGTTTCAACTAAGAGCGCACTTCACGGGGAACGAGCTGCAAGTAGAACAATTAGGTAAGACTTAAATCATATCGGTGACTGTGGACGACAGCCAAGTCATGCCATTCCTCTATTCTATACTCAACTGTTAGTTTTAGAACAAAAGTGCTGTAATAAATTCCTTTCACCCTCTGGAGCCTAGGTGTAAGTTTTATAACTATTGCTTGGGGATTGAATTATTTAGTTTACTCATTTTAACTCATTTACATTAGTATATTAGCTAAAAACTATAAACTAAAAAAAAAAAAAAAAAATGTATCTTTATTAAAGGAAACATACACAACTATAACTGGTAATAGAGTAGTAATAAGATAATACATAATCCAATGAAGTCTCCGCCTATAATCAGCATCTATATAAAATTTTCTCAAAAAAGACTAAATAAAGAAAAAATTACTACCTACCATTAAAAAACAAAAAAGTACCATTAAAGTTAAAGTAGGTACCAATCTGAACTCGTACTAAAAATAATAATAATATAAATATTATACCCAATGAGGCATAACTATTTACCTAGAAAATGGTTTTACAAGTATTTCTTTAAGCCGGCATTGCTGACGCTAAACAAGAGTTGGAGATCTTGGTTATAGCTTAAACAAGATCTTAAAACAAAAGAGTTTTTTACATAATTCGTTCCAGCATGTTTAATACTAAATAATCGCTCGGATCTATTTATACAACTGCAGTTAAGAGTAACTTTACTTAAAACGTAAGGTGATTTAATTTTATAAATAATTACTTTATATAAGAAATGGATGTCTCGCATAACATGTCTATTCTCCAGAGATATTAAGGATGTTTTATGATAATATAGATCTCTATATTTTAGATGTTGTATATACTTAGTCTGACTGGTTTCGATATGTTTAATGTATTTTTTGTACATGGGACTCCAAACCACTAATGCAAATTCCAAATGACTCCTAACAAATGCATTAAAAAGTATATCAAAGGTATGAGCCCTTTTAAAAACTTCACCTATGCAGAGTATAAATCCTAACATATGGTAAGCTTTATCCACTATGTAATTTATGTGAGCTTCAAAGGTCAGCTTACTATCCAACATAACGCCTAGATCACGAATAATATCAACGCGTTCTAGATCCTGCCCATATAAGGTGTATGTAGCTAAAATAGGATTTTATTTTCTAGTAAAGTTTATGACATTACACTTTGAGATATTTAGGAAAAGTAAGATGCTATCACAGTAAAAACATAAATTATCTAAATCTTGCTGTAATGCCATACAGTCATTATAATTTTAAGTATTTTCTTATCATCCGCATAGAAATACAATTTAGAATTCTGAATAAATTTAAGCACTTCATTAACATTAATATCAAAAAATAAAGGACCCAAATGGGATCCTTGGGGGACTCCAGAAGTAACGGGAAAGAAACTAGAAGCGTATCCTGCAACAGCAACGGCCTGGCTACGATTAGATAGGTAGGATTTAACCCATCGCAGAAGGGTGCCATGTATACCGACCGCTTCCAGTTCTTCACAAGATGATAATGTGAAATTTTATCAAAAGCTTTGAAATAGTCAGTAAAGATGACATCCACCTGGAACCCCTCCGCCATGGCATTTAAGATGGCATCCGTATACTCGCAAAGATTGGTTTTAACTGACTTACCGCTAATGAAACCGCATTGGTTATCAATAATGTAGGGTCTTACAAAGGAAAATAAAATATCGTAAATGATTTTCTCAAAGAGCTTAGGAATGACAGATAATTTAGAAATAGGTCGAAAATTAGCAACTTTATGCCTTTTTCCCTTTTTAAACACAGGAGATAAAAAATATTTTTTCTATAAAATTAGGGAAAACGCCACTAGACTTACAAGATAATAATATTAAATCGGTGGTACAGATGCCCCGAGTGGTTGAGCCCTGACCCCCGCGCTAGGTATAGTCTGTGGTACAGAAGCCAGTCAGAGCCCTTCCACTCGCTATGACTCTCATAACTGGATAGTAAAACTTAAAACAACTCACCCTAAGGCCTTTGAGAGCGATACTGTTTGTGCGTTAATTTTTATTATACCACAATATGTGAATTCATAACTCTGAAATGGTCAAAAATTTGCGCAAAAATGTTTTTAAATGAATAAATAAAATTCTGAACTAGAGGATTACACGTGCAAGTAGTTTTATGCCACCAGTTAACACGCTGTTGCATATTTTTGGGGGATTTCATCAATCTAAGCGACCAAATATGAAATGGATCTTTGGTTGTTGTAAAACATCTATTGTCTCTGTATGTTTGTTAATTTTTACGTTTATAACTTAAAAATACAGGATTGATGTATATACGTTTTACGTTTTTTGTTGAATAACTTATAGAGGTTAAAAAAGAATATATTATATTTCTATCTAACATAATATTCTTTAAAAAATCAACTTATCTGAACCCCCGTTCATAGTAAATTAGGCGTAAAGGCATTGTCTTATATCCATCGGACTTGATTGAAGTGACAGATGATGGGTTATGCAGGAGCGGACGGCGACGAGTCGTCGTACCTAGTGGGGCGACACGACACGGACGCCGCCATCCCGCGCGAGCTGTTCTCCCGCGAGGTGGCCGTGCGCCGGTCGCGTCACCAGTACCCGCCCAACCTTATACGGTACGCTGTCACATACACATGCACTATCCTCCCGCGAGGTGGCCGCGCGCCGGTCGCGTCACCAGTACCCGCCCAACCTTATACGGTACGCTGTCACATTAACATGCACTATCCTCCCGCGATGTGGCGTGCGCCGGTCACGTCACCAGTACCCGCCCATCCTTATACGGTACGCTGTCACATACACATGCACTATCCTCCCGCGATGTGGCGTGCGCCGGTCACGTCACCAGTACCCGCCCATCCTTATACGGTACGCTGTCACATACACATGCACTATCCTCCTGCGAGGTGGCGTGCGCCGGTCGCGTCACCAGTACCCGCCCAACCTTATACGGTACGCTGTCACATACACGTGCACTATCCTCCCGCGAGGTGGCGTGCGCCGGTCGCGTCACCAGTACCCGCCCAACCTTATACGGTACGCTGTCACATTAACATGCACTATCCTCCCGCGAGGTGGCGTGCGCCGGTCGCGTCACCAGTACCCGCCCAACCTTATACGGTACGCTGTCACATACACATGCACTATCCTCCCGCGAGGTGGCCGCGCGCCGGTCGCGTCACCAGTACCCGCCCAACCTTATACGGTACGCTGTCACATTACCATGCACTATCCTCCCGCGATGTGGCGTGCGCCGGTCACGTCACCAGTACCCGCCCATCCTTATACGGTACGCTGTCACATACACATGCACTATCCTCCCGCGATGTGGCGTGCGCCGGTCACGTCACCAGTACCCGCCCATCCTTATACGGTACGCTGTCACATACACATGCACTATCCTCCCGCGAGGTGGCGTACGCCGGTCGCGTCACCAGTACCCGCCCAACCTTATACGGTACGCTGTCACATACACGTGCACTATCCTCCCGCGAGGTGGCGTGCGCCGGTCGCGTCACCAGTACCCGCCCAACCTTATACGGTACGCTGTCACATTAACATGCACTATCCTCCCGCGATGTGGCGTGCGCCGGTCACGTCACAGTACCCGCCCATCCTTATACGGTACGCTGTCACATACACATGCACTATCCTCCCGCGAGGTGGCGTGCGCCGGTCGCGTCACCAGTACCCGCCCAACCTTATACGGTACGCTGTCACATACACGTGCACTATCCTCCCGCGAGGTGGCGTGCGCCGGTCGCGTCACCAGTACCCGCCCATCCTTATACGGTACGCTGTCACATGCACTATCCTCCCGCGAGGTGGCGTGCGCCGGTCGCGTCACCAGTACCCGCCCATCCTTATATGGTACGCTGTCACATACACATGCACTATCCTCCCGCGAGGTGGCCGCGCGCCGATCGCGTCACCAGTACCCGCCCAACCTTATACGGTACGCTGTCACATACACATGCACTATCCTCCCGCGAGGTGGCCGCGCGCCGATCGCGTCACCAGTACCCGCCCAACCTTATACGGTACGCTGTCACATACACATGCACTATCCTTCCGCGAGGTGGCGTGCGCCGGTCACGTCACCAGTACCCGCCCATCCTTATACGGTACGCTGTCACATACACACGCACTATCAAAGTCAAAGTCAAAGTCAAAATCATTTATTTCATGTAAATCTTTACAGATATTTATGAATAGTCAAAAAAAAAAAAAAAGTTTAACAATGAGGTCTTAGAGTGCGTTTGGTTAGGCAGCTATTCATTAACAAAATAACGACAAATATTAATTGAACTTAGACACGATGGAATGGAAATCTTAATATTAAAATTACTACCGAACCGAACACACACTACATAACCAACTAGTGTAAGACTAGGTGGTTAGCTGATTCCATTGACCTGTCAATCATTAACTGCCATACAAGAGAGCCACCAAGGCGACCAACTTCACCGACCATATCCATGCCTTAAATATTTGTTGTAAATAAAAGCTAAGTAACCAATCACATATAAGTAAAGGTATAAGGATCGGTATTTTTAAGGGCATAAACACTAACTGTAAAGTCGATCCCCTCAGAGACACCCCGGAGAAAAAGAAACCAGCAAGTAAAAAACTCTAGTGCTTCACACAAACTAAAAGAGGGGTACAGCTATTGATTGACTTATGCTATAAAGCATACATATATATAATATATATATATAGTAACATACTCAAAATGCACCCCACTGATCAGCATGCGTAGAACACCCTATGGCAGATTATTTGTTACGGTACCAATGTACATAACTACACAGTATACTATTAGTATAAATTAAGTATAAATAAGTAGGTAATCATCAATGATTACCTTATCCAAAGACAAAATTTACAAAATTTATCCTCCCGCGAGGTGGCGTGCGCCGGTCGCGTCACCAGTACCCGCCCATCCTTATACGGTACGCTGTCACATGCACTATCCTCCCGCGAGGTGGCGTGCGCCGGTCGCGTCACCAGTACCCGCCCATCCTTATACGGTACGCTGTCACATACACACGCACTATCCTCCCGCGAGGTGGCGTGCGCCGGTCGCGTCACCAGTACCCGCCCATCCTTATACGGTACGCTGTCACATGCACTATCCTCCCGCGAGGTGGCGTGCGCCGGTCGCGTCACCAGTACCCGCCCATCCTTATACGGTACGCTGTCACATACACACGCACTATCCTACCGCGAGGTGGCGTGCGCCGGTCACGTCACCAGTACCCGCCCAACCTTATACGGTACACTGTCACATACACATGCACTATCCTTCCGCGAGGTGGCGTGCGCCGGTCACGTCACCAGTACCCGCCCATCCTTATACGGTACGCTGTCACATACACACGCACTATCCTCCCGCGAGGTGGCGTGCGCCGGTCACGTCACCAGTACCCGCCCAACCTTATACGGTACGCTGTCACATACACATGCACTATCCTTCCGCGAGGTGGCGTGCGCCGGTCACGTCACCAGTACCCGCCCATCCTTATACGGTACGCTGTCACATACACACGCACTATCCTCCCGCGAGGTGGCGTGCGCCGGTCACGTCACCAGTACCCGCCCATCCTTATACGGTACGCTGTCACATACACACGCACTATCCTCCCGCGAGGTGGCGTGCGCCGGTCGCGTCACCAGTACCCGCCCATCCTTATACGGTACGCTGTCACATGCACTATCCTCCCGCGAGGTGGCGTGCGCCGGTTGCGTCACCAGTACCCGCCCATCCTTATACGGTACGCTGTCACATACACATGCACTATCCTCCCGCGAGGTGGCGTGCGCCGGTCACGTCACCAGTACCCGCCCAACCTTATACGGTACGCTGTCACATACACATCAACTTAATGTTAATAAAGAATTTAATTATTAAAAACTTGGCTAAGCTAGGAATAAGGGCGACATGTTAGTATATTATCATTTTATTTTACAGCGTTGAGACAACTTACGGCTAACAATTATTTATAAAAAATTAACAACTAAAAACCATCAATAAGTTATCACAATAATATATTTCATTACGAGTGCGGAAAGCCTGTCATTGCAAAGAGTTCCGACAAATGTCCTCCCGAGCCGAGGCGCAGCCGAAGGTGAGGGTTGACAGTCGGAACAAGTTTCAAATTTCATTTCATTGGAATAAAAACACAACTAAACTCGCAAAGAAAATTTCTAGAAAATGGCCCAACCGTAAAAGAATATAAGCAGAGTTTTTTTTTTGTTTCCTTCACCCATTTGGGGTAGGCAAAGGGAACTATGCCCATACAGCCAAGTCTTCAGTAGAATTTTTTTATTGATATGAAATGAAAATGAAATTCAATGAGATGAAATGAAACCTAACCTAACTCATTGAATCAAATCATTAAATCTGATATTGAAACAAATTAGTAGCTTCTTTTTAGAAATATTTGCATGAATCATAAAAACTTCTATGATTTTTTTTTAGTAAAAACTTCGTGGTTGTTTTTTTATTATTTTTAATAGACATTATTTTGACAGTTGGGAAAGAGAACGCACGAGTTCGGAAAAGGTAAAAAAATTGGTCGAGTATGTAATAGCCTACATCCCGAACGCTATACGTCCCTGAAATGCGCCACTTTTTGAGCCAGTTGCTCAAAAAGTGGCGTGGCAGTTGCATCAAATATTAAAAATAGTTTATGTTTATTACAAAAAATACAAAAATAGTGTTTATACACAATTGTCACCACCAGTATGAAATATAGCAATCGTGTCTTCGCTGTCGCTAAGCTGATTATAGAAGTAGTATTGTGTGTTCCAGGCAGGAGAGTCCGCTGCGCACCCCCGACGACCAGTTGCCGCTCAGCACTGAGGTAGCCTTAGTCATTGTTACCGTATACGACGGCGGGCTCCTTACGAGACTACTCTACTCCTGTACTTTTAAGATACGGCTACTAAACAGCCAGTTAGGAGAGAGAGACAATGTTCTTCGCTATCCTATCCGTGCGGGTGTCGGGTCCATCGTGTGCTTGAAAGGCAGGGAAATGACTGCAGCGTTCCCGGACTTGGGACCGCAAAATAGGGTTAACGGCCTATTAACTCTCCCCTGCACTGTGTTCACTACCCTCTATACTCAAACAAATACTATATGATCCTGTTAGCGCCATCTTGGAAACACGTTCCATAAAAGTTCCGACCTTCGATCTTGGAAGGCCAAGATCCTTCAATAGACGATGCAAAGACCTTGCATCGTCATAAAATGTATAAATACAAGTTAGTATTTATCGGCGCTTATTTTTCCGGCAGTTTCCTGTTTGTTAAGATGCACATGGTGTGCAAATAAAAAAGATATATGATTTCAGAGTCCACCAGTGCGGCCGGACAAGCTGATGACCCGCAAGGAGCTGACGGACCCCTTCGGCTCCGACGAGGAGGATGAACAGCCTCCAGGTACAACAAACAGCAATGCTTATGGAGGCTCAGCAACTATTTGGGTTTTATTTCTGATATTGTTAGCTAGTAGACAATGCCCAAGGCATTAAGTTCGCCTTTGTACATAACTTTTGTTTACTGTGCAATAAAGTGTTTAAATAAATAAATAAATTTGTTGACTCAGCTGCAAGCTTTGACACTGATCAAACCAAACAATTACCCAGTGTGATTTTTAACTGTTGAGCCGTAGTCTACTAAATCAACTTTATATCAGCATCACATAGACGTTAATCTATAATTAGTTAGACAAGTGGCTGGAGTACCGCGTCCTAGTACTTAATTATGTTTTCGCCGCGTTCATAACCAGAGTTTGATATCGCAATATTCAAATACGAAAAAAACTATCATTTGATAACTCAGTCATCTAAGAAGATTTTTTTATTACTTTTTGATAACTGGGTTATATACGAATAATTTGATAACCAGTGTTCTAGGAAGTTTTTTTTTGAGATCAATAATTTTATTAACAGAAAATTCATTCTTGTTACATAATGATTCTTATGACAATGTCATAGAACAATAAAAAAATACTTTTTTTTTCTTTGATGACTTCCTAGCCGGTTACATACCTCTAACAATTCTATGACATTGTCATATTATGAATGTCATAGAATTGTTATGAAAACGCATGGCCGTTATTTGATAACTAAAAAAAACAACCTTGACATTAATAGTAATCATAATATGTAGGACAATTTACACATTGCTCTTGTCACAAACTAAGCTCTAGGCTTGTACTATGTGTCCCAGAAACAACAATATAATACATATTTAATTGTATAAGCACCCGGACCATGGACTTAAATAAAAATATATATTGCTTTTAGTTATAGCAAAACAAGAAAGGGACAGCCCCGTGAGAGACGTGTCCCCGCCTTCCCCTACGGAGACACAGTCGAGCGCGCCCCTCAAGCCCCCGGAGCTACCCAAGCCTACCCCGGTAACTATATATATTGTTTCATGCTGCGCTTGCTGCCTTAATCATACAAATATGCTAACCCCTTATTCATAAATACAGATATTTTGTTAAAGTGTTGCTTGTTTGTTCTTAGACAAAGTAAGAGACAAAACTCCATTTTAACTAAAATGCTCTGAAGTCTTTATAAATAAGGTGAAGACTCCGAAGTGGCAAAATCAGAGTATCTTTAAAATGCCAATAAACATTTATATAAAAATAATATTGCAAGACAGAATAGGTCAAATAAATATTATATGTCGATCGTAAAACGTACTTGGCTTATTATAAAGTTAAAATTTATTATAGGTAGGATACGTCAGCTAAAAGTGGATTATGGGCAAAGCCGGGGCAACAAAAGTTTTTCACTCTGATTTCTTAATGCCACTTCTACGAGTGTCGTTGTATTGTCCTATTAATTGCCAATTTGTATAAACAAATAGACTTTAAAGTGTTTACTAATTGATATTTTTAAATACTTGTTTTGATTAATAGCTTTTTGGAGCTAATTTTCGTTGTGATGTTTTTGACTTATATTTAATAATTAAGAATATATCATCCTCCATACATAACGCAAACCTAAAACTAAAGCTTATAAACCTCATTCTTGCATGTTTGTGCGTGTCGATTCAAAATGGCGGCCGAATGCTTCTGATTGGTTGGAAATCACGTGTGGTGCTATGGAATTGGTCGCGATGTTGTGACGTCAGCAATTACTGTCGAGGCATGACGAGCTTAAGGAGAGAGCGAGACAGCTGCTCGAGGCGACCAAGCGGGAAGCGAGGGAGGGAGAGATTGGTATGAGAAATACTTCCAAGGACCGAGATGACGACGTCGTCGACAAGCACGACGAATATATTGTTAATGGCGGACTGAAGAATGGAGATGTGAGTCCAAAAAAGGTAATTTTAGTTATTTACATATAACTTGATGTTTTCAAAATATTTTGAATACGTTTTTTTTTTAATCTGTTTTTTTTTGGACGGGCTTTGGTCATATTAATTGACCATGTCAGCCCCATTGATAAGTTGCAGTTTTTGACACTGGAACTTTTTACATAATTATTATAAATTTACATTATTATTATATACACATTTTTTTATATTATATCTAGCTTTCTCTACTTTTTCTATATATATTTACAAAATTGTAAAGCATTCTCGCCGTATCAGATGTTGGTTCGGCGAGAATGCTATTAAATGCACCAACATCCCAAATATTTACATTTAAGTCTGCTATCAAAATTTTCCTTTCCGACTCACACTTGACACATTCCCACAATAAATGAACAATTCTATGAAAACAATTTTTTTTTTCCTATATTTCGCCTTTTTACGGGCGTCTTCGGGCGATTTGTTTTGTTAAAGATAAATTGTGTTGTAATTAGTTATGTACATATCTCTCTACAAGAAAGGGGCCGACCCGCACATTACATAATAGGAACGCAATGTTTTAAACTATTTAATTACAATATTTGTATTTCTAATATAAGATTTAATACTTAGCAATCAAGCGAAGAGGAAAGACAAGCGGCACTACGAGAGAGGGCTAGAAAACTGATCGCGAATGCTAGAGCAGGCATAGTGAGGTGCGTTGAGTTTTAAATTAATCTAGAACCAAAATATAACCGTAATACGATGATAGATAAAGTTAACGTTCAATATTTTATCCTCTAGTATATGAAAATGTTTTGCGTTATTAATTTAATCTATCATCATAATTAGTTACCAACGCACTTGATTGGTAGAAACATAACGTAATGACTACCGTTTGGAGTGCGTGGCCCCCTTGGCGACTCATATCTCACATAAGATATGTAGGTACGTGTCTTTGCCCAGGTTTCCCGTCACCGGGTATTTATAAATTATAAAGAGACGTATTAGCATAGTTCGTGGTTGACACAGTAGAAACTTATTGGATCACGGCATGTATCTGATCTGACTTTGTATCTACCTGATGGCAAGCAGATCTACAAAGTCAATGAATGGGGTCGATCAATAATATCGATTGCTGTTTAACAATATTGATTGCTCCCACTATGCAGGGTAAATGATGCGGTTACGAAATGGACGACAAAGACGTTGCATTACGAGTCTATTTTAATACCCTCGCTGCTTTATTATTAAATTAATCGCTGGCTTCGTAATCGCACCGAGAATACCACCTCGACAAGAAATCAATGCAGAAGTCTCCGGAAAAGTGAACTCACAGACTAAAACGGAAACATGGCTATGTGACGGCATTTGTATGTGTATGGGCGGTGGTAACAACTCTGGTCGGATACCGATCCTTATACCTTTATTTATATGTGATTGGTCACTTACATTTTATTTACAATACATATTTAAGGCGCGAATAAGGTCGGTGAAGTTGGTCGCCTTGGTGGCTCTCTTGTATGGCAGATAATGATTGACAGGTCAATGTAATCAGCTAACCACCTAGTCTTACACTAGTTGGTATGTAGTGTGTGTTTGGTTCGATAGTATTTTTCATATTAAGATTTCCATTCCATCGCGTTTAAGTTCTAAATCTGATATCGAGGTATAATAAATATTTGTCGTTCTTTGTTTACTGGATAGCTGCCTAACCAAACGCACTCTAAGGCTTCAGCCTTAGGCAACTATTATTTAAAAAAATGTTTAACAATGACCTGTTAAACTTTTTTATTGATGATAAATATATGTAAAGATTTACATGAAACAAAGGATTGACTTGTGTACCCCGCGCGTTGCAGCCCCGCGTCGCCGGGCGGGCCCGCGCGCGGCGCCGTGGAGATCATCAGCCGCCAGTCCGTGCTCGACGAGATCGCAGCAGGTAACACCACCACGCATGCCCCCAAACTACTTCATCGGCGCTCCAATGTCTTTACAAATTAGCCGACAGATTACCCTGACAAGTGCAATAATTTTCAATGATCGAGTAAAGATTGTGTTAGCATTCGAATGTTAGAAAAATGGTAGCAAAATTCGCCTTTCTTTACAAAAGTTTATTTTTACAAGAGCTCCACATATGAACTTGCATCCATCTGATCTGATATTAAGCAGTATGCAATGTCCAGGAATGTAGCAACCAGAGATATACATGGTGACTTTGAATGGATGTACTTTGGGCTAATATGAGGTTCTACTGATCAATACGAACAACTTTTCCCATGGAACCATGTGCCGCAAATGAAAAAAAATATTGCCTTCTCCATACAAACTAGTAACTTTAAAATGACCAATTTGTATGGGGAAGCCAAATTTTTTTTTTCATTTGCGACACATGGTTTCATGGGAAAAGTTGTTCTATTTGATCAGCAGAACCTCATGTTAGACCAAAGTACATCCTTTCAAATTCACCCTGTATAACAGAAAGTGATTTAGATTATATTTCAAACATTTTATGGCCAATGCATGAAATGTTTGAAATATAATCCCAACAAGCCATGTCATGCTATGAACATGATTTATATGAGTTATAAAGCGATATATAGTCGCCAACAGGTCGGGCACATGCGTTACCACTATCGGTTGGAATCCAGTCAGGCTTCACATTTAGTCTTGAATATGAAGCCAGCCCCAGCAGTTCCGACATAGATAGCAATCGTAAAGAATATTAACGATCGGTAATTTTTAACGAAAACAATCGCTTGCCATAGCGATGTCTACTTCAAATGCAAGTCTCTACTTGCGAGATAGCAAGTAAAATCATAAACTAATATGTCAAAAAGATAACGATGAACCGAAGCTATAGACCATTTTTTACTTATATTGTTTTAATTTATTATAGCTTAAATAATAATTCTCCAGTAAAAAAAAATTTCTTTAAAATATTGTATTTATATATCAAAGATATTACTAATATAACAAATAAATACACCTTTATTGAAATATTTATGCCCCCAAATCTTTATGTCGCCAAATAAAATTTATTTTTTCGTCCTTAGATATTATTATTTATTACTTTGTAACGCTAAGAGTAAGCGTCAGTTGTTAAGTGTCACTTTTTGTAAACAAAACGAGAAAAACTAAAAGAGAATGGGCATTTTGGTACTCGCTCCAATAGCAATCCGTGTGGTGTCATTGGATAGGTCTTTTAATATGCAAAAATATTTACTATCGCGACTTGCCCGAAAAGTTCCAGTTTTAGTAGATATCATAATTGCAAAAATACGATATTACGTACCTATCATGGTTGAAAAAATACGAAAAAATAACAATGTAAAACAACAAAAAACGAGAAATGTATTGTGTTTACTAATCATGCATAATATGCATGATTAGTATTAAAATTTCTGTTTTTTGTTGCCACGGTGACTGTTAGACCTCGGGGATAGGGAACTTTCCACTACTGACGGAAGAACAGATTATTTTACTTTCTTTGGGCACCTATCAACCGAAGCTGGCCCGATCCTACTGCAGCGAGCATTTGTCAAATGGACTATATATTTTAGAAATATATAGAGAAAGCGCACTCCGAGATTTACATGAATATGGCATAAACGAAGATGCTTGGCTTTTACGTGGACGCATACAGTCGCGTCACGTACGGTCAAAAACATATTATTGCTATGTATTGGTAAAAAACAATGTTAACGAAAATGAAACTAATATTCATAACATTTTATGCAATTATTACTGCACGTGTTTGACCGGACGAAGAACAGTCGGCACTTGTGCTCACATAGTTTCAATCGTGTGGTATCTAGGATTTGCCAGACATGAAGGCTTCACTGCTCCTGCAGCATTCCTCAACGATGTAATTATTGATAACGTTTAAAAAAATAAATAACGTTTCTTACTTTTACTATTTTTTCTTTTTTATCCCTGAGTGTTTATTCATTTTAGTACTAAAAATAAATAAAATCATAAATAAATCATAAATCATTTATTTGTTCACGAACACAGGTTTACAAAATTTTACAATTTCAGTTGTTAATACAATATTAAATAGTTCTCTATGTTCCGCCCGAGAGCATGTAAACATTTACAGTTGTATTTTATACCTACCTACCTAACAATTTATTAACCAAAACAATAAAAGACAATACAATAATTAAAATTCCCTTATACAAACATATAGTAGGTACTGTCAGTCATTAATATATTTTTAATCCATGTTTAAATAATTAGCACAACACAACATCAAACATTAATAGTTATCCAGTGATATATATATTGCCATCACTTATTATATTCTTATTACCCATTATATATCTATTACTAAAATATCTATATATTTCATGTTCATTATATTATTATCCTTATTTACATTATATATATTATTATCACTATTATTATTATTATTCATCATTATTATATTATTGTTATAATTTGTTTGTTTTATAGGTAAGTGTTAATATTTGCTTATCAATAATAATTATTATTTTGGTTTTATAAATTAATTACATTATAAACCAAGTATTATCGTTATTATTTATATATTAAGTATTGTAGGCCATTATCATTATTATTAGAATTATGAAGTTAACATTTATAGTAGAAACCAAGTTATTTAAGTTTTGTCAGCAAAAAAGCCTTCTCTTTAAAATGTCTAATATCGCCAGCATTACGTATGTCCTTTGGAAGCTTGTTGTAAATAAAAGGCGCCATGTAAAATACGCTCTTATGAAACAATTCTGTTTTGTGGTTTATTAAATTTAGCTTATCATTAGATCGTTCGCGGGCACAGAATGTATACAAATCCAGATTGCATTTTACAAAAACAGCACACTTATATATATACATACATGGAAGAGTTAAAAATTTTAAGTTTAAAAAGTGTGGTTTACATGAATCTGTTGTCTTTAAATGACAAATAGCTCTGACGCATTTTTTTGCGCTCTAAAAACAATTTCATTGTTTGTTGAGTTGCCCCAAAATATAATTGCGTATCTCACTATTGACGCAACATACCCATGATATGCATTTAATACAGCCGTTTTTTGGACAACTCTACTTAACCTGAATAGTACATAGGAATACTGACATATTTTTTTACATAACTTTTCAATATGTTGTTTCCAGTTAAGCTTGTAATCTATATGTACTCCTAGAAACTTTGTTAAAACAGTCTCCTCAATATGGAAGCCTTTATAATTAATATTAATTGTATTATTTTCTCTATCTCTTTGCATAAAGTTCATTAATTTAGTCTTAGTAAGATTAATTTTTATTTTTTTTAACCAGTCTACTATTGATGATAATGTGTTATTAATGTCAGATTCTAGATCATGAAGCTTATTGTCTATGAATAGTACTGTGCTGTCATCTGCAAATAGCGTTATTTGATGTTTTGATGCTGAGGGTAGATCATTGATATATATCAAAAACAATAGGGGTCCAAGCACACTCCCTTGTGGTACCTCATACTGAACTGTTCTAGAGTTTGAGTCGTAGACTGTTTCCCACTTTAATATTGCATTTATTTTAGTTATATGTGTAGTTTGAACTCTATCTTCCAAATAAGATTTTATAAGCCTATTTGCATTTCCCCTTACGCCATATAACGATAATTTATGTAGTAGTAATTGATGATCCACGTGATCAAACGCTTTAGACATATCCATAAAAATGGCCACGGTTTGCGTCCTTTTATCCATGCTCTTTACAACTTGGAATAAAAAGTCATAAATAGCCCTATTAATTGTTTTGTTTCTTCGAAACCCATATTGTTGGGGAACTAATATTTTATTTATTTCAAAGTATGTATAACGTTTCTTACTTTTACAATTTTTTCTTTTTTATCCCTGAGTGTTTATTCATTTTATTTAGTACTAAAAATAAATAACGTTTCTTACTTTTCTATTATTATTTTTTTATCCCTGAGTGTTTATTCATTTTAGTACTTATTAATCAGAATACACATGATTATATACAAGACAACGATATAATATCACCATTATCTTAACAAAATCAAACAAAAATAAGAAATATTTAACACAAAATAACTCCGTTTCCACACAAATATTTATTATTAATCCTTGTAAAAAGACCTTTTCAATGATTTATATATTATGGCTATTGGGCCGAGTACCAGGCTTCATGTATTTTTGCCCGTTGTCCTTTGTGATAATAATAAAAAAATGTGGAGCGAAAAATAAGCAATTGCAAATTTTGCTAAAATATTGTGTGTTTTTAGAGAAGTTTTTTTTAGCGACCGTAACTATAACTTTGCGGGGTGCCAAAATTCGTCCGTAGAGATTTTTGTCGATAACTTTGATAATAGAGACTACAAAAAATCGTTAAACGCAATCGTTACGAGCGACCGAATTCGCTAAGTTATCTATGTCGAGACTGCTGCCACTGATCTGTGGGTACTATAAATATGTTTCTAATAAATAAGGTTGTGCTTCGGATGCTTAGCCAGCTAAAGACTTGACAATTGTGTACAGTCTTTGCTTAAGAGTACGTTATTGTAAATTCACAAAAACATTACGAAACGAAGTAATAAACTTACAGAGTCACGTTCCAAAACACTTTTATATCTCTATCTGTCTCTTTTTTCCGAGAGATTCCGTAAGTTAATTACTACATAGTAATAACACCTTCGCTTTATGTTGGCTTTTACGTGTTACCAAGGAGTGTTCGGTATGAACACAAATACTGATGGTGTGTGTATTATCCAGCAGGGGGCGCTGAGCAACTCGGCGTGCGCGAGCGCCGCAGCCCAGGCAGCCGCGACGGCTCCGGCAGCCGCGACGGCTCGGGTAGCCGCGACGGCTCGGGCAGCCGCGACGGCTCGGGCAGCCCGGACGGCTCCGGTGAGTGCCGCACATCATACACAAAGCAGAATGCATCCACATAACATTGGTTGCATTCATTCTTGGACTTCCATACTGCTGCCCATCAAGTATGCATATACAGGGTGACTCTGAAAGGTCTAAATATGCTTAATTATGTAATTTAATATGTGCTTTGGGCTAATATGAGGCTCTGCAGATCTAATACGTTATTATTATTATTATATTGGCGTATCAAGGGCAATTTTCCAAGAGGGGCCTGCACCCCACTTGTTTGGTGTATATAAACTAGTAATGTTAAAATGACCAATTTGTATGGGGAGGCCAACATTTTTTTTCATTAGCGACACATGGATTCATGAGAAAACTTTTTCGATTTGATCAGTAGAGTCTCATATGAGTTGACATCTATAATTACAGAGATTCCCAAACTCCATCATTCAGATAAAAATAATTTAAATACAGAGGTTTCAAAACTTTATTTGATAAGTGAACATAATTTTAATTTAGAAGTTCCTAATCTGTTAAATGAAGATATTTTAAATATCTTCTAAAGTTCTAGGTTCCAAAACTATATAATTCAGATAATGTCTTAAATATATAGGTTCCAAAACTATATAATTCAGATAATGTCTTAAATATATAGGTTCCAAAACTATATAATTCAGATAATGTCTTAAATATATAGGTTCCAAAACTATATAATTCAGATAATGTCTTAAATATATAGGTTCCAAAACTATATAATTCAGATAATGTCTTAAATATATAGGTTCCAAAACTATATAATTCAGATAATGTCTTAAGTATATAGGTTCCAAAACTATATAATTCAGATAATGTCTTAAATATATAGGTTCCAAAACTATATAATTCAGATAATGTCTTAAATATATAGGTTCCAAAACTATATAATTCAGATAATGTCTTAAATATATAGGTTCCAAAACTATATAATTCAGATAATGTCTTAAATATATAGGTTCCAAAACTATATAATTCAGATAATGTCTTAAATATATAGGTTCCAAAACTATATAATTCAGATAATGTCTTAAATATGAAGGCTCCCAATGTTAATAATAAAAAAGAAGGCATTCGTAAAGAAGTGGTTAAACCTTTAATATATTTTATGGAAACTAACCTATCTGAGATTAAGGAGAATAACAATATGATTACTCGTATGGTAAATAATAAGATAATTAAAAAGCCTTTAAGTTCTAATATGGAAAATATTGAGGTAGTAAAGAGCAAACCCATTTATGGGAAAAGACACTACTATGTTTTTGTTACTACAGACTTAACAAAATTATTTACAAGAGATAAACAATCTTTTGAAATGTTTATACAAAGGATTATTCTTTCTAATGTTATTGTTAAACATTTTATGAAAATGTTATGGTGGGAAAAACTTAAGAGGACAATAAAATGGTCTTTATAGAAGAAGCATCCTCCATCCTGCATCCTCCGCAGCAGAAAATCGCTGTGGAGGATGTTTGAATATTTTCTTTTCGTTGCGGAGGATGTTGGAAACAACAATTCATAATAATATGTTTTTTTAATTTGTTTAATAAAAAACCTAATGTCAAATAATTTATTTGACATTGTCAGTCAAAATGTCGTAAACAAAGTTGTACAAACTAAATAATTAAATAGTTTTTAATTATAACGGCATTTGATTTTAATATAGGCAATCACCCGATAGCTAGCCAAGTAAGGCATTACTTTCTATCAGTTTTATTACATGAATTTATTTAGACCCACTGACCACAGGGTATCACACTGACACGGGGTATCCTAGCCCACTGACCCACAGGGGTCAGTGGGCAGTGGTGTATTTCAGCGTAACAATGTGTAATTGGGTTTTGGATTGAGTATGTTTATATTATGTATGTGTATATAAGAGTGTGTGTGAGTGTAGATGTAAGTGTATGCGTTTGTGTGTATGTATAAAAGTGTGTGGGTGTAGATGTACGTGTAAGTTTTTGTGTGAATGCATGTGTGTATATAACATTGCTCCCGCGCGGTTGTGTATGTATGTATGCATATATATATTTTTATTTATTTGCTAAGATAATATATATAATAGATAAGATATTTTTTTTTTTTTCAATTAAAAAAAAACTGGTCTTTATGATATTCATGTTTGAACATTTTAATCTATTATTTTTGTGAAACGCATTATCCGCGAGCAAAGAAAACAGGCTGCTTTAAAAATATATTATTAATATTGGAAGTTCATATGTCAATGTCACAAGCAAGTGGTTATCGCGAAGTGAAATCATAATTTGGGTCCGATAATACTCAATAGTTTTGTGCGAGAAGCCGAGAAACAAAACTATATTAGTCTAAGCTTCTCACACGGGTGCTATGCGCACCGCTAATTAATTTTAGAATAAACTTACCTTTGGCTGGTGGTTAGCTTAAGCGACGAGATCCCGGGGTACCCAAGGAATGCAATATCTTCGTTCTTCTTTGAAAACCAATCATGCCACCAGACACAATATCGCGTTGGTACAATATAATAAATATCAAACAACACACAACGCGACAAATCTGAATCACTTGTAGGCGTCTAATACATGGCGAACGAAACGCTACACAATTCTATTTATTATCTAGAAGACCACACAAATCATATTACGGAACAAAACACTTATATTTTACAAATTTCATTAAATCAAAAATAAATTAACTCAGGACTTCCATTTTACTCTGACACACAACTGACAAGTCATGACCACAGATTGACATTACCTATAAGATTTAATAGCAATAAATAATAAAAATAATACTTTTTTATTATTACCATGCGGTAAGATACATACACAATATATTATACTATATTAGTAGGCATTCATTTAATAAAGTTGCATATCGCACCACATTTATCCAATAGTTTGTTTTCAACATCTTTTAGTCTATTACGGCGTGTATGTACGTAGTACTCTATTTAATCTGTGATAGCGTGCTAGTGACGTGGCGCAGATTTTTTAGATTTCAGATTTCAAATATTAATATCTCAAAAACCAGTTAAGTATTTTAAAAATAAACAAAATTAGTTTCTTGCTATATTTTAGTTTGTTTTTATTATTTTGGTCGGAAGGCCATTGTTTGCTCCGTAGCAGTAGAGAGTGTTGTGCTTGCAGCAGCGGAGGAGAGCGCCTCGTCGGAGAGCCGCACGCCGCGCCGCGGGTCGCTGCACTCCTTCTCGGGGCTCTGCGACTCCGCGCCCGCCGACGAGGTACCACCGTGACCCGTGACCCGTGACCCGTGCCCCGTGGTCATAAATAACTCATATTAAACCTATCTTTTACACATATTCATTTTTGTTGCTAAAAAATAGACAAAACCTACTACAAGTAGAGTGTTCTTCAAGGCCTCTCGTACGAATACCGCTGTCAGTCTGTCGGGCAGATAAGGCTCCCCGGTCCGGCATGGACACGGCAGGAAATATATATTGACTCAAAAGGACATGTATCCAGAGCCGAGAACATATATTCCCTTTAGTAAATAAAAAAAAGGGAATATTTAGGTGGGAGGAAGCTTCTATGACTCGTTGTCCACCCATACAGATGCAATCACCGGCGAGTGACTACGTTTATGTCGCCTATTCGTAACCGCATTATTTAGCCAATAACATAATAGTGGGGTAACATAAATGTTAAACTATAATGTATTGTTCGCCCCATGCATGGACTTTTTAGATCTGCTTACTATCAGGTAGATGCAAAATCAAATGTCGTGCTTCAATAAATAAATAAATACATACTGAATATTGTAGTGAATTTATAAAGGATTTCTTGACAAGCTAACGTTTCTGTTATAAGAAACAGGATTTGGCCGCTGGTCGTAGATTTATATCAGCACCATAGCACGGCCAAGCTAAGACAAGATATAAATTCGCGAGCCGATGTCAAAAGTAACAATTTTTTTATATCAACCAATCAGTTGCAGCGCTCTGATAAAAAAAAATGTTTTGTTTGACATCGGCTCGCGACTTTATGTATTAGGGTATCCAGCGGAGGGATTAACCCGTCCTCATTTCGCAGATATTCGGCAGAGGCAACACCTATACAACCTGTTCTACAAGGTTAAACAATGAGTAGAGGACCTCACAAGGTTCCATGGCCAGACTTACTGTATTTATTAATGAAGGCATGTGACTTTGTATCTACTTGATGGTAA
Source organism: Monopis laevigella (assembly GCA_947458855.1). NCBI lineage: Eukaryota > Metazoa > Arthropoda > Insecta > Lepidoptera > Tineidae > Monopis > Monopis laevigella. The sequence continues at coordinate 1,223,725 of OX381577.1, forward strand.
GCACGACAACATAGCCCATGAATGGGTTTCATTGACGTCATGCCTTTATGTAATGTCTAGCAGGTGGCAGAACAAGGGTCGTACATTGCGAGCGAGATGTGCGCGCTGGAGCAGGAGCAGAGCAGCATCGACGTGAGAGCCGCGGCCCTGGAGAAGGAGCTGCGCCACGTGATGCAGCGCCCCGACCACACAGAGGTACTGCGCCATTCCAGCATATCTCCCGGACAGAGCAGCATCGACGTGAGAGCCGCGGCCCTGGAGAAGGAGCTGCGCCACGTGATGCAGCGCCCCGACTACACAGAGGTACTGCGCCATTCCAGCACATCTCCCGGACAGAGCAGCATCCACGTGAGAGCCGCGGCCCAGGAGAAGGAGCTGCGCCACGTGATGCAGCGCCCCGACCACACAGAGGTACTGCGCCATTCCAGCATATCTCCCGGACAGAGCAGCATCCACGTGAGAGCCGCGGCCCTGGAGAAGGAGCTGCGCCACGTGATGCAGCGCCCCGACTACACAGAGGTACTGCGCCATTCCAGCACATCTCCCGGACAGAGCAGCATCCACGTGAGAGCCGCGGCCCTGGAGAAGGAGCTGCGCCACGTGATGCAGCGCCCCGACCACACAGAGGTACTGCGCCATTCCAGCACATCTCCCGGACAGAGCAGCATCCACGTGAGAGCCGCGGCCCTGGAGAAGGAGCTGCGCCACGTGATGCAGCGCCCCGACCACACAGAGGTACTGCGCCATTCCAGCATATCTCCCGGACAGAGCAGCATCCACGTGAGAGCCGCGGCCCAGGAGAAGGAGCTGCGCCACGTGATGCAGCGCCCCGACCACACAGAGGTACTGCGCCATTCCAGCATATCTCCCGGACAGAGCAGCATCCACGTGAGAGCCGCGGCCCTGGAGAAGGAGCTGCGCCACGTGATGCAGCGCCCCGACTACACAGAGGTACTGCGCCATTCCAGCACATCTCCCGGACAGAGCAGCATCCACGTGAGAGCCGCGGCCCAGGAGAAGGAGCTGCGCCACGTGATGCAGCGCCCCGACCACACAGAGGTACTGCGCCATTCCAGCATATCTCCCGGACAGAGCAGCATCCACGTGAGAGCCGCGGCCCTGGAGAAGGAGCTGCGCCACGTGATGCAGCGCCCCGACTACACAGAGGTACTGCGCCATTCCAGCACATCTCCCGGACAGAGCAGCATCCACGTGAGAGCCGCGGCCCTGGAGAAGGAGCTGCGCCACGTGATGCAGCGCCCCGACCACACAGAGGTACTGCGCCATTCCAGCACATCTCCCGGACAGAGCAGCATCCACGTGAGAGCCGCGGCCCTGGAGAAGGAGCTGCGCCACGTGATGCAGCGCCCCGACCACACAGAGGTACTGCGCCATTCCAGCACATCTCCCGGACAGAGCAGCATCCACGTGAGAGCCCCGGCCCAGGAGAAGGAGCTGCGCCACGTGATGCAGCGCCTCGACCACACAGAGGTACTGCGCCATTCCAGCACATCTCCCGGACAGAGCAGCATCCACGTGAGAGCCCCGGCCCAGGAGAAGGAGCTGCGCCACGTGATGCAGCGCCCTGACCACACCAGAGTTACTGCGCCATTCCAGCACATCTCGAGACACATTCCGAGCAGTGTCCACGTGAGAGCCGCGGCCCAGGAAAAGGATCTGTGTTAGTCCAGCAAATCAAAATGTCGCTAGTTAGGACACATTAGTGTCTCCAAATTATCTTAAATCTCAACTTATCTCTTTAATTTCAAAATGTTAAGGCTTGCCTCGGGCTGCTTTCAGAAATAGCCATTAGATGATTAGCCGTCAGCCGTAGACCTGACGACAAATACATGGATCACGCGCGAACCATCGGATCCGAAAACAATGAGTAGCTAACGTCACAACACCACCGTTACGTCATATACACGTACACGTTTTATTATTTTTACAGAAAAAATGGCGAAAAGCACTGCTGATGTGTGTGCTCCCAGTCCCAAACCTCACGGTATCCTATCCCTTATACTTCCTATTATTATATTTAACTTAAATATTTTGCATCGAATGCTTGGAGTGAGAACAACAACCGAAGTCGTTTGACATGTCTAGTTGCCGTTCTCACTTCAACCAATCAGCGCCCAGTGATTACTTTCATTCTCACTTCTTTTGCGGCCATCTGTTGTTATCAAAACGGGAAAGACGATTTAAGGCCTTATGCACCTCCTGATTTTATCTCCATGCATTTAAGGCATTCAGGCGGTTCCATATACTATTATTAGTGTTATGGTCACGGGACCCACCAACCAACCTGCTTCAGCAGCGCCCGAGGGGCCGCGGAACACTCAAATATGTTTTTTTTTTAATTTTCACGGGAACGAAGTCGCGGAGCGCGGAAGGAAAGCTAGTATCAACTGCATGGCACCTGAGTCGCAGTAGTTGTATATGTGTGTATTCGACCGTCTTCGTTGAATAATGGTTGCGAATTTGGTGTTATATCCGGAGGTCATGGGTTCGATTTTCACCCATGCTAAAAATATTAGTACGTTTTTCTGTACAGTTACATCGAGAAAAATGCATATCAACATTGTTCGAAATTCCGAATAAAAAGGGGATTGCAGTGGATCATAACGTTTATTAGAAAATGATACATTAACAGTACATGACTGTCATGATAATTAATTAGTAACATATGTATGTACTGTTTTGAACAATATGCGGAGTTTTAAAATATAATATGTACAAGTAGGTTGTTTTTGGTACGCATAGTACAAGCTCAGATCTTAGTTTGTGACCAGAGCAATATGTGTAAATTGTCCTACGAATTATTATAATATAATTGTCGTACGCAGGAGGAGGACCGGCTGATGGCGCAGTGGTTCCACCTGGTGAACAAGAAGAACGCCCTGCTGCGCCGACAAATGCAGCTCAATATACTGTAAGTCCCTGAACTCTGTTCCCCGACAGTCGAACTGCAAAATAAAATTGGTACATTCGAAGCCATTTTTAACTTTAATCATTACATCAGAGAGTTCATTTTGGTGCAACCCGGCCTTAACGTCGTAGTATGCAGCAGTTGTTGTCGATAATTAGAGAGTAGCCGCAATTTGTAACCAGTTCAGTAACTCTATTTTTTTAATTAACTCTCGGCAAACACTACTTAATAATTATTTATATTTAAGAATTGCTGAACATAGAGTTAGCCGTCATAATGAAGTGGTTAGAATTATTGTTCAGTGGTATTGTTGTCTGCGGATATAACACGCACACACATATAAGAACATGTGCTGTGACGGCAAAAATTAAGTATTTTGGTTTGATATTTTTCATATACTTTTACAAAAACATTATATGTATCATGTATCATCACGGGTGCCTTACGGCGCCCGAGACCGCCTAGACGGCCCTAGGGTACCCAGCGAAGGGGTTTTAATCCCACCTCGTCGTAGCCGATGGTATGAGTCTACACCGAACAAGTGGCTAGCTCGTTGCGATGTTTTGAATAGACTCAAGAACCCATCTATAAACAGTTTCACAAGTTGGTATAGTGAAACCGGGACCGACAGCTTAACGTGCTCTCCGAGGCACTATAGTGGTGTTGTCAAACACATTATAAAAAATATTATTATTAAAAAAACATTATAATATGTGAATTATATTAGGTTTTCCGGTGTTTGGCCCCAGAGTAATGTGACGTTAAGATAATTGTGTACACCAGGGAACAGGAAGAAGACTTGAGTCGTCGCTGCGAGCTGCTGGCGCGGGAGCTGCGCCTGTCGCTGGCCGTGGACGAGTGGAGGAAGACTTCCGGCCAGAAGCGGCGGGAGCGACTGCTGCTACAGGTATTCCCTTATTACGTCCGGCACTCTAACATATGCAGTCAGGAGACATAGAAGTAGCAAATACTACTTTTTATTGTCGGAAATCCATTGTCAACATCCCCAGATGACTGTTTTTATAAACTGCCTTGCTCAATACAGTATTACACATTAGCGGAGTTACCAAGCCACTAATATTCCTGAAGGAGAGTAATCGAAAGCAGAACCAAGGATATCATTATTTTTGGAACTTACGTCAAGAATTTTTGGTTGTTTTTTATCTAATAATTGCAGATAATGATCTGCAAAAAATATTAGATGATTGAAAGGAAGGTTGAACGCCCCGAGCAATACATTAGACTGCTTTGTCCGCAGGAACTCCTGGCGGCCGTGAACAAGAGAGACAGGCTCGTACAGGAAATGGACGAACAAGAACGAGCGTGAGCATACTTTTGTTTATTACACTATTTTATTAATAGCTAATACTACTTGTGCATGTTTTACATTGCACGTTAGGATGGCTGCATCTTGTCGACCTTTTCTGACTTAGCGCTCCCCTCTCGGTGACTATACCTACTGAAGTCACAATGTAATTTTATTATTAGTCTACATTGTAATGCAGAATTGAGTGATGCTGCGCATGCTGTGTGCAGGGACAATAGCTTTGAAATATTCCTAAACTCAAAATGTTATTGCTGCACACAAATAAATAGATGTTGTAGACGGGCCAGACGCCCAATGATGGCTCACACTCTATCTACGAGTATTTATATAATTTTGACTGACAACTTTGACAATTTTGTTATCAGTTAATCTTACTGATTTTTATTTTTATATATGCCAATGACCGGAGTTGTGTACCAGGAACAACGACAAATATTATATTTTATGAACACCCAGACCGAATCACATTACACACTGAACAGAAGACCGTACTAATATTATTTGGGAATAATAATTATTATGGTTGGGAATTGAACCAACAACCTCCAGATGAACGCCAACTACTAGACCACGGAATTAGCTTAATTAGAATCTAAAATTAGCTAAACTAAGTCGGGATGCGCCAAGACAACATCGCTGCATCTGTAATTATTACAGTTTTTCTGTCAAAAATAGCGTCAAATATTATATCAGATCCACTTTCAACATAAAACTGGTACACCCGATGGTCCTGTTGGCGCGACCCCTCCATATCTCCTCCATAACTGTCAACATATCGTGTTACAGCATAGCGGACGACGACGAAATAGAAAGAAACCTGCTCCAAGTAGAAATACAGAAGAAAAACAACTGCGCCATACAGTGACTTACTTACATCGCTCGTTTTGTATTATAAATGTAATATTGACTAAATTATATGCATACATTGCGTGTGCGTGTGCTACAATGTCGAGGGATTTATAAATGTAACACTTTTAATTCCAGTCTATCACTAAAATACAAATTGTGATGGTATATTATATGTCACTTTGAATACCTAACGTTGTATAAATAGTGGTGTGTGGTAGTTTATTTCAACAATAAATGTTAGTTTCGGTGAAGTACCTTGAAGTAATGCACCTGACTGATAGTAACTAGCTATTTTAAATTAAACATTATTTAAATATTTTTTTAGAGAAACCGAGAATCCATTAAAATAAACCCCTCGACCTTATGGCTTTTAATGTTATAAATTGTCCATTAGAGTATTATCTAGGCCATTTATGTTCATAATGTTAATACTATTTTTAAAGGTTTTTTATTTATTTTTATGACATAGGTACAATGACATGTTAGAATATGATTATAGAATAATATACATTGTCGGGACTTGATAGCAATCGTTAGAAGATGATGGCTTATTTAAACGAAAATAAACAAACCTCAAACCGACATTTTATTTATATAACCACTGGATAAGATTTACTAAAACCTACCACCACTATACTGTAACCCGAAGCTACAAATAAAATAAAACGTTTATTTTGCTGGAATAAGCCACCAGGCCAAATAATAATCCTCAAGGCGGGGAATAATCCAAAATAATAATACTCATTTTGTACCCTTTAGCTTGTATCATTATAGTCATTAATTTTAGTTTAATAATTTAATATTTTTGTTATTAGATTATAGTTGTGTACAGAAGTTCGTCAAAGATGAATAGACGGAGGAACGCAATTATAGAGATATCAGCGTTGCAATGATGGAATATATTTTGCTTCAGAAGCCTGCTTTACTTTGGTTTGGCGCTATAGGTGGACGTATTGATTCGCCACTGTTTTACTAGTTTACACTTCGCTAAACTATGTGCTGTATGTACAAATACATATCTGTAGGTAAGCAGACCTGTAATCTCAATGAATGGGTTGGATCAATACGCTGTTGTTCGACAGTATTGGTCCTCCCACTATGCCGGATATATCTATCATGTAATAATCTTTGACGACGAACCTATTGTGAATTGTAATGTTTTAGTTATTTCTTTTGTTTATATTTTCTTTTAATTTTATTGATTGACAAATAATTATTTTTGTGTTATTTAATTATTGTGCGTACTAAGAATTTGTCTACTTAGAATTTAAATAATACTAAACTCTGAAATGAAATTCGAACTATTCATGTGTCTATAGCTAGCTATACTACTATTACTGTAATAGTAGTAGTATAGGGGGCTACTGCACTGGCCCAGATTTTAGAACGTTGATCAAATTAGTATATGATTAAAACCCAGCTGTAGTAAGTCTCTAACGGGCAATGTCAGAAAGTAATATATTAGCATCGAAATACACGAAACGTATCGCTCTCTATCCCCTTGTTTATGGTTAATGCTTTGTGCAGCGTGTAGTGGTACGGGGTGAGCGATGCGATCACGATCGCCAATCGAATCGCCACATCGATCGATAAAAATGTATAGGAATTTCACTCTATGGGTAGAGCCTGATCGACAAGAAACGTCAAATCCCATACATTTGGCTTTCGATGGGTATTTCGATTCGATTGGCTCTTTGGTACGGCCTCTGTTTCAACATGTTATAGGAGGCCGCGCGTTTTGAGCTTGGCGTCACTCAAATCTTTTTTTTTTTTTTGTTTTTATTTTAAATAATAAACAAGCATTATTGTATGAAATATAAAAAAAAACATTTATTTCACATAGGCCTGGTTTCTTGATGGATAGTCATCTCGACTAATTGTTAAATAATGTCAGTTATTTATGGCGTCTTTTATATGAATTTGAAATATGTTTTGACAAAAATCTCATAGAACACCCGACATTTTTAACTATAGTAACGTAAACTATCCATCGAGAAACCGGCCCTAAGTATTTAAAAACAGATTAAACAGAAGAAATAAAGATTAAAATATAAAGCCAGTGAAATATCTGATTATGGTTACAGTCGCCATTTACATATAATAATAACAATAATAAAAATGTATGGCTATATAGAGTAGGTATATTTAACAAAATATATTAGCTACATAATTATATTAAGAAGGCAAAAAATATTGTACGTGAAACAGTTTAGCGTGGCCCGTGATCGGTGGAAGCTTTCACGTGAAATTAGGGGTTAAGTTACCATTTTCAATAAATAAAATTACTCAAATGCTCCATTAGAATTTTTTGCATATATTAAACGTAAAAATAGATTTAACACACATTAATCAATTCTAAATTAACGTGCAAATCATTGGTGGATATTACTTTGTATTTTAATATCGAATTTCAATCAGAGTTTAAGCCAATATATACGAGTATCATAGCTGGGCACCGTTAATCAAATAGTTAACTTCGTTAATCGTTAATCCGCTACAAAAAAAGTTAGCTTCGTTAAACGTTAAAGCGTTACATTTCAGAAGAATTAACGCAACGTTAACGTTAATCGTTAATCCGTTAATAGGTAGTGTAAAATTGCATTTTTATTGCGTTGCGTTAGTGAACTTATAAAACTTGTTGGTTTAGGTTCTGGAAGTTAACAGGTTAGAAAAAATATTTTTTCTAAAAAATAACACCGACTTCAAAGTGATTACTAAAAAGTAATAAAATAATTTGGTTTAAACACGTATTATTAAAGTCGGCCGATCGTATGTAAATATTTCTACATTGTGTTTTTGACTCAACATCGTCCGACTTCAATAACACGTGCTTAAACCAAATTATTTTATTACATTTTAGTGACCACTGAAGTCGGTGTTATTTTTTAGAAAAAAAAAATATTTTACTCTTTTTAGTGTTATTTTCTCAAAATAGAAAAAGTCCTTATGTAAAAAATGGTTATTTGTTGATTTTTTCAAAAAGCGCTGAACCAATTTCGATAAAATTTATATGGGACCACCTCTGGAGCATGATATACCAAACAAAAAAAGAATTATCAATAATTGGCGGAGTAATTGCGTAATACACATACAAAAAAACATACAGCCGAATTGAGAACCTCCTCCTTTTTTGAAGTCGTTTAATAAAACAATACTTGTATAATTCAAATGTGTAATTTAATTGTCGGGCATAAGGTGCATATTCCCCTTCATGAACATTAACATGTCGAAGTTCTCATCTGAAAGAGAGGCTCTTTTTGGTGTTAAAATGTCTTTACTCGTGGAAAACAGACGTTCAACTGCAGAATGATCAAACGAAAATAATTACTTCGCAGTTTTCTCACTCACACGCACATATCTTGTTTTGTTTTTGTTTCACGCGCTGCCACGCGCCGCCCGGCACTCGTCGTTTCGTTTCATACTTGTCTGAACCTGTATTTCGCGCCGCGCCGTGGTGCCGTGCGGTAAATAGTAGGCATTGGATTAACGATTAACGGACTTCTGCATGTTAACGGAAGTTAACGTGTCCGTTAACATTTTTAAAAGTTAACTTAAAAGTTAATCCGTTAATCAAAATGTTAACTTCGTTAATTAACGATTAACGGATTAACGAGTTAATGCCCAGCTTTGACGAGTATGTATTAGTTACATAATGTATTAGGTTATATTTTGTTTATAATATGTTTTTGGTATTATACCAAAGAGTTTTATTTTTTACTAACATTATTTTTATGAAATTAGTGAAAAAAGTTTTTAAAGTTTTGGGCTCAAATGATATTTTGAACTAAATAATTAATGTAATATGACTATCGGCTGGTTTTAGGCTCCGATACCGCGAGTTCTCGTTCCAGTTGACATCAAAAACGCCGTCATCTCATACAAATGACATTTTCAAAATTCATAATATTATATAGTTTTATTTGTAATCAATTAAGTACTCAAACTATACTCTGTAAAATTTAACTTGATCGATGACAGAAGCCACTGCGTTTAAAAAGACATTTCTTTCCTTCTTTTTTCCTTTTTGTAGGAAAAAAAGAATATTCACCATATATATCAACAAAATACTTACTAAATTACGTATTTGATCAAATTGTAGAAAATAATCTGAATTACCATTTATTTACTTTTTCTCACCGAACCATCGGGGTCTCTACCTACTCTTGACGGTCACAAAAGTAGTAGAAGTCGATGTCATCATTTTCAGGCTCACTATCGCTGGAAGAGTCTCCTATATTAAATATTAATTCATTGTCTCGAAAATTGTCGAAGTTAATATATCGATCTTTTACTATACGATCTTGGGTATATATTTTAATGTATTTTCAAATCTTCAGATTAGCAATAGTATCGAATGGCTGTTTTGTTATGTTTTCACTACAATATAGCATGCGCAACACCATCCGCATCAGAATCAAAAACATTTGGAATTAATTCGATGCTTATTTTTTCATGTTATCAAAAGATTAATCGATATTTAGTATCGACAGCATCACATCACTAGCAATAAATGTCATAATAGCTGTCATCGATCAAGCTAAATTTTACGGAGGATAGTTATACAGTGGTCAATTCAAACAACGATTTTATTTTATTTATTTATTCACATCAAAAGTATTAACAGATTTGTTTTATAAGTTGCAGCTGAGTCACATATGGTAAATTAGGTACATTTTAAAATTATTTTACGTTTGATTTTTAACAAATTTCTCAAACAGCATGCACTGCAACTATTGAAGTACATGTTGTCCAGGTCTTAGAAAAAATAAGTTTCTAAGGTCTGGGTATATTTTGATAATTATTTGCTTCGGTTGGCACTTTATATCTTTGTTTTTCGAATTTTTTTGATGTTTCACATTTCGTAGTACCAAAAAGAGCGTTCTCGATCTCAACTCGAAAGAGATGTCACGGTATGGTGGTTACCTGCAGGTCCTGCTTGCTCCTTGGGTGGTAACAATCAGAAAACAACTATAGTTTTATTTTACGTTTTAATATATTTTACTTTTGGCAGTTGTGATTTTGATCATGCAAAATCAGAGTAAACTTAATGTGAAAATCCCATTATTTATTATGTTTTTGAGAAAGATTTACCAGGAGGTATGATACGGTAAACTCGATAAAATAAATTAAGAACCAAAGTTACTCCTTTGGAACTACTTTGCTCCAAAAAATTAACAATAAAATAATAATAATTCATTATAATAAATAAAATATAATATTACGTTAATCTTAAATAGTGGTGTTATGCATGCAATAAATCAAATTTAATTTCAAGCAAAAAATATATAGATAAATGAAATAAAAAAGATGTAACAAATTTTGGTGCAAAGTAGGATCCCTAATTATATAATGAAATTTTGACAGATGGTTAGCGCGACCGGATGTAATTGTTACTCTCATAGGCTATTGCATTGGATATAAGAGCGATGACAACTCAAATTACCAACGCATTGACAGATGGCTTTCGCGGTTTTCATAAAAAATAGTAATCCATGTGGATTTTTGGATTATCCAAAATTTTAATTAAAAATCTGATCACCTATTTATTGATTGGGAACACAATCGCAGAACTAAGTTATTATATTTTAAATACCCATACAATATTAAATAATATCCTTCATTAGTTTTTAATAATGATATTAATGTCGTGATATTTAAGTACAATTCGCCATTATACATTTTGATTTACTAACTAATTTATTTGTGTAGTCATAGTTTATTATTAAATATGTCATTTATTTAATTTGTCGCTGGTCACTATATAATATGAATTATTTATATTTTTTCATTATACATTACATAAGTGAACCAATGTCACTTGTTCTTTAATTAATTATTGTCTAGAATTAATTATATTAATTCACAATATTTCGTTTGGTGTAGTAACGGTGTCGTAAATAAAATAACATTGTTTAAATAAATAAGTCAACATTATAAATATATGACCCGCACCAATGAAGCAACGATTTATAAATGGCGTCAACGTGTGCTATCTCGTTCATATTATATTTCCGTCTATACTTACGCGCACACGCCGCGGTAAGGTTCCCAGAACAAGTACGTCTATACTCACGCGCACACGCCGCGGTATAGTTCCCAGAACAAGTACGTCTATACTCACGCGCACACGCCGCGGTAAGGTTCCCAGAACAAGTACGTCTATACTCACGCGCACACGCCGCATTATAGTTCCCAGGGCAAGTACGTCTATACTCACGCGCACACGCCGCGGTATAGTTCCCAGAACAAGTACGTCTGTACTCACGCGCACACGCCGCGGTATAGTTCCCAGGACAAGTACGTCTATACTCACGCGCATACGCCGCGGTATAGTTCCCAGGACAAGTACGTCTATACTCACGCGCACACGCCGCGGTATAGTTCCCAGGACAAGTACGTCTATATTCACGCGCACACGCCGCGGTATAGTTCCCAGGACAAGTACGTCTATACTCACGCGCACACGCCGCGGTATAGTTCCCAGAACAAGTACGTCTGTACTCACGCGCACACGCCGCGGTATAGTTCCCAGGACAAGTACGTCTATACTCACGCGCATACGCCGCGGTATAGTTCCCAGGACAAGTACGTCTATACTCACGCGCCACACGCCGCGGTATAGTTCCCAGGACAAGTACGTCTATATTCACGCGCACACGCCGCGGTATAGTTCCCAGGACAAGTACGTCTTTACTCACGCGCACACGCCGCGGTATAGTTCCCAGGACAAGTACGTCTATATTCACGCGCACACGCCGCGGTATAGTTCCCAGGACAAGTACGTCTATACTCACGCGCACACGCCGCGGTAAGGTTCCCAGAAAGAGTATGTCTGTCTTGACGCGTTCTAATCATTGAATACGTTTTCGATTGTATTTGTTATCTTTTAATAATTGTCGTTGAGTTTTGTTAAGTTTGGTTGTTAATTGTTTATAAATAAGAATAAAATTAAACTAAAATGTAGTTTAAAGCGTTGTTTGTTGGCTGTACCTATCAGACCGTAGTATCAGGTCGCCATTTATAAATCGTCTCTTTATTGGTGCGGCTTATATTTACATATTGTTTAATTGCCTTGTTGCGACATTATAATTGGAGGTGCTTATTTGATTTGTTAATGTAATTATTGTGAAATTTAATAATAATGTTTTTTTTATCTTGAACCAAATAATAAGGACAGACTTGTTACTTGTATTTCAAACACCATTTGTTCACAAACTTTAAATAAAATGCTTAATGACGATCAATGTACATATAATAATGTAAATGTTATTCTTATTGTATGTTACTAACACAAGTGTTTACTACTTATTCACGTGGTACACAACATACTTTTTTTTAAAAGGCCTACTAAAAATAACTACCTAAAATAAAAATATATAATTTTTGTTTTCAAATATATTTTTATAATATTATTAAGATCTCATTGCATTAAAAGTTTTATTGTAAAACACCCATTTCGTTTTACACAGAGTAAAAAGGAAATAGAAGTGGCATGAGAATGGACTGGACAAGACTGTCGAGCGATTATCTAATCCAAATATATGTTGAGGCTAAATGGTTGACACGGTTCCTAAACGTTCAGTTAGGTGAGGTGCAATAAACAAAACTAATATTTATAGGCCCAAGCGGAGAGAACTAAGAGATTTTTTTACAATTACAGATTTGTGTGTAACAATAAAAAATCAAAGTTTATTGAAGTAGACCTTCACCTATAACTTGTCTGGCTGCCTGGCTGGTGCATTCCACTTATATCTTCTTATGATCTGTCGCCATTTTGTGTAGTACGTTGCTATTAATATATTTGGGCCCGTAATAAAGTGATATTAACTTACATTTTGTTATTCTTTTTAAATATTTTGTATAGAAGACCATCGCATAAAATCTTCGATCATATAACCATTGGATGTAGCATATTATAGCTTGCTTACTTAGCAAGCTTTCCCCTCTGCCAAAATCCTGTCCATGTGAGGCCATATATAACACATGTACGCGTGCAATCGGCATCATTTAATATCGTTTGGTGTCGCAAGAAGGTCTCCACTCACTGAAACTAAAAGGTTAAAATGCAGTAATATTAATATTATTATACAGGTGTAAGTGCGTACGTAAGTACCAATAAATAATTTATTGAGCCAGGAATACCATCTTCGTCGCCAGATATCGTTGTACTATAATTGTGCAGTATAAACAAAATTCACGGTAAAATAATTAATCCTTATAATAATATGTATATAGAACAAATGTATTTGTCCAACCTGGTCGCACTGACCAGCGTAATTATGTGAAAGAACATCATACACATCAAACAAACAAAAATAAAACCACTATTTAAAAAGCCCCCAGCGGCCCCAGCCTAGTGGTTAAGTCACTGCGCAACTGATAACAAGGTTAAGCAGATGACAACAAAGCCAGCCTGGGATGGGTGACCGCTTTATACAACGAGGCTATTTCATCATAAACACCGCAACAAGCTCGCCACTTGTTAGGTGTTGCCTCCGAATACCATCGGCGAAATGAGGATGGGTTAATCCCTCCGCTGGGACCCTGAGGCCGTTTAAACGGTTCTCGGGAGCCAAATAGGCACCCATGATGGTATTTATTTTTTATTTATTTATTTAAAAAGCTGGGCATCAATACATGAGCAGAACCTAGGAAGATATTGCTGTCTATCCCGATCACATAATGTTAGCGTGATAGGAACGCAAAAAAATAACTAGCTTCAGATATAAAATAGTATAAATATATTTTGGTTATTGAATCTATTCAAAACATCGCGACGAGCTAGCCATTTGTTCGATGTAGACTTATACCATCGGCTACGATTAGGGCATGGAATACTGGATAGAATTTCATACCGGTAGTGATACCGGTATTTAAATTACCAGTATACCGAAATTTCGGTATTTTCGTCAGTGAACAGAACCACATGCCATTGAGATCCTCTCAAGAAAACTGGTGACGCGCTTGCTTCAAGGTTCTTCTACTATCCATGTGCTGACAGCCAGTCCTCGAACATGTCTCAGTTCTTGCTGCACGTCAACACCCGTTGGTGCCGATTGTGCAGAGAAGTTGACAAAATATAAAACGGTATTCTCTCTCAGAAGTACACCGGCGCGGCGGCTCGGAAGGGACAAGTCTCTTGAAATCGTCTCTATACTCGGTATACAGCAGCCTGGTGGGCAATTCTCGCGCTTTCGACATTCATCTCGATTCGAGATTTTTAAACGAAAAATGACTTAATATGTCATTTTTCGTTCAATATTTATATTTTTATTATTTATATATTAATATTTATTATTTATTTCGTTTAATGTTCGATATTTTTTCAGTGCAGAGTTCCCATACAACATGTTGCACTAAATACTCCACTACAATGGAACACCATTTTTTACGAAGTATATAATTATTGCCTAGATTATAGTTTCCCAAACTATGGGTCGCGACCCACTGCAGGGTTGCGAGCGAATATTGAGTGGGCCCTGCCTGTAGAACGTCGTACCAACCGACCGAACACCGAACGGCTGAAAAAAAAAATTATATTTGTTTGTTTTTTAAAAGGTCCTTTATTCATATTCGTAACAGTTAAATTTCCTAGAGATAGGTCCGGATTTTGTAAACTTGTATAAGCCCAGACAACTTTGGGAACCACTGGCCTAGATAATCAAATACCATGAATGAATCCACTTTTGGAAGTTTATCTGATTGAGCTTGCACAAAACCTGTTTCTACTTTCTTAGTACTCATAATTAATATCATTTTTTTTCTTAAAATTTCTCTAAATCACACTCTTAATGTAGGTAATATAATAATTATTTATTTACATAAATTTGTTAAACACCAGTCGCCGCTCCGTCGATTCGTAGGGCCCGTTCATCTTGGGAATGAGACATGATCACAATGATCATGATGACATTGTGCAAACTTGCGTTTTTTTTGGTTAATTTCAATCACAATGCCACAATTACCACTATCCAAATCGAACGCAATTGTTATGACAAATCTGTCAACTGTCACTTGTCAAGTAAAATATAGGTTAAATCGTACAATCCGCTAATTTTATATGCGAAATCTTTCTAAAATCATTTCGATTTAAAATACAATAAATTTGATTCTAAAAATATAAGACGGCTGCGACGTTTAAAACAACAACACTGTCACAACCACAAATGTCAAAATATGTTCACAACGCCTCACCTATCGACTGGGGTCATTGTGATCAGTTCACGGTAGCATTCTGGGCCAAAAAAAAACGGCCATTGTGGCAGATCACATCGCCACTTTTGCCGCCGAAATCTCAAAAAAAACGCATAAATATACAACGTGATCGTTGTGAACATGTTTCTGTCCCAAAACGAACGCAAGCTAAATGGAACGCATAGAAACATTGTAACAGAGTGCGACAAAAATATTGAAAAATGCTTAGAGAAGAAGAGATGCATATAGTGTAGTGACATTACCCAGTGTTAAAGTGTTAGTTTACGAACACGGCCCTGGAAAATAGTGAACGAAATGACCGGTTTCATTCGTTCCTAAGCCAGAGTGCCTCTCGCTTTTAATTCTCTACTTAAATTGGCGATTTTGGCTCACGCTTACCGTTGGCTTGAAGGCCAATGGAATGAAATTTCTCTAAGGCCCCAGGCTCTACCCATAGAGTAAAATTCCTATATCGATCGATTCGGCGATTCGAATGTGTTCTTTTTATAGAATCTCCCGGGGCCTTAGAGAAATTACACTCCATTCCATCGATGGAATCGCTCTCAGTCAAATAAGTATAAATTTTGACAGTTTTCAGTAGGCCTTGAAATCGGACGGAAAAATTGGTAGAGAAGTGGCAATTCCATAGAATCTATAGTAAGCCTGACCCACTCTGGAAATTTTTTGACATTGTTAGTATAGAATTGGTAGAGAAATCGCCAAATTTTCCATGTTCCGTAAGGACAACAGAAAAAAAAGTTGACGATTTCAATTCTGTCTGGAATAGGCTCACGGCTTGTTCGATTTATACTTTTTTTAAAGTTTTTATCATAGGAATGTTTGTTTGTATGTCCGAATGTTATTAAAGTTGTTACTACAGAGAGAATAGATTAATAAATTATTACTGCTTCAATAAAAAATCGTCCCAAAGTTTTAAAAATAAAGTGGATATTTTTATATAGGATATTGGTGTGTCGAATTTAAGGACAACTTCAAAAGCTTATCTTAATAAACTAATATGACAAGTTTTTAGATTGATTTTAGAATAAAAAATAAGGAATTGTCAATATGGCAAGATTATTTTTATAAATATCTAATCACCATAAGAGTGCCTTTGAAAGACCTAATTCAAACAAGGGCCTGGATTAACAACAATAATAGGTATTAAGTAGGATTGTTTTACATAAATTGTTCTAGTCATAAACTAAGCTATAAGCTTATTCTGTGTGTAGGTACCAAAAACAATTCTCCTACCTAATACATTATTATATTTTATAAGTAGGTAAGTTTATAGTCCCTTTGTGAAATATAATAAAGGTGCCTTGGATATGTTCATTTCTAAAGCATTAATCTGCTAAAGCTGAGGTTCCTAACTAACACAACCACATATGGTACAAGGTACAGATTAATAGGTAACAAATACAACATGTTCCATCCCACAAAGTAGTGTACCTATTATTATTAATTTACATCAACAACCTACCAAAAAGCAACTTGAAGGGTACTACCATTCCAATGTAACCTATTTGCTGATCATAAGTATATCAATTTAAATTAAAAATGAAAGTTATATGAGAATATTGACACTCAAATAGAAAACACTTTAAACATAGGTAATAAATAAATAGCTTCAGGAACACAGTCTTGATGCTTATAATTTTAAACCATATAGGTATAAGAATAAATTTAATAAAAAATAATAAAAGTTTATTGTTAAGTTAATAGTAATGTATAATACTAAGGATATATTTAGAAAGAATTATAAATATAAAACACACATAGGATAAGTTGAGTTATTTAATTACCAATACATAATTTATAATCTAAATTTATATACCTACACTTTTTGAAGTTAAATGAGGTAACTGTGCAATATGCAGGGCATGAAATAAGGTTTAAGTTGAGGAGGAATAGGGTAAATATTAGTGATATAGGTTCTATTTATTTTACATAAAATATAAGTAGTTTATTTTGTAAAAAAATATATTACATGTGTATATTTTTAGATATCTACACAATATTAATACACTCCATAAATATAGACTCACCATATCCAGGATTAAAATTATATGGCAGTTAATTATATTTTATAAGTTACCCGAGTGTATCAATAATGATTTGAAATTTATTTAATCTACAGACCAACTGGCTAAACTGTACATTAGCACCCGCTGATTTCAGCGTTCACATTTTTTTGGCAGAAGCACTTATATATGAGGAGTCTGTATGTAAAATATTTTTCGTCGGAAATTCCTAGTTTTCCAGAAATTAATTATTGAAATTCTTAAAAAATTAGAGGTGGGCGTTTTTCAATCAACGATGCCGGCATCGGATGCCAGTAAGAGATGCCGCGCAACGATGCGGGTTGACTTCCAGTTTCGGTGCCGAGAAAACGGATGCCGCATCGCATCGTCCCCGGCATCGGCATCGGCGCAACTCGCGTTTCGTTTTCGAGCGACCGCACCGCATCGACCGCGGCACCGGCATCGGGCGCAACATCTCGCGTTTCGTTTCCGAGCGTACCACAGCGCATCGACCGCGGCATCGGCACCGGCATCGGCGCAACATCTCGCGTTTCGTTTCCGAACGTACGGCACCGCAACTACCATGGGCATCGGCATCGGTGCAAGATCTCGTGTTTTGTTTTGACTCACAAAATGTTAATTAGTTTTTTTTTTTATTAATTATGTTAATTAGTTGTTTATTTTATTCAACTCCTATTGGGTACGTATTTATAAAAAAATCAAGTTTTTGATGTCATGTATTTTTTTTATTTCACTATATTATAATGTGCCCATGTCCGTCGTACATTAAATATTTATTATTATTTCAGGAGGGGGGGTCAAAACCGACAAAAAGAAAAATTATGTATTTATTTATTTTCTACTCCTATTTCGTACATTTCAGGAGGAGGGGGGGGGGGGGTAACCCCCCCCCCTCCTTAAAAAATACTGTATTAATTTAGTCTAGGTACTCATATCTCATATCAAAAATAGTGGGGTTGCCCCCCCCCCACACTAATAAAATTCCCTTCAGGCTTTAAGAAGCTTTTTTTGTCCATTCATGCTGTAGCAAAAAAACTAAAAAACGATGCCGGCATCGGATGCCGATTTGATGACAACGATGCGCATCGATGCCAAAAAAATACGAAAACGCCTATGTCTATAAAAAATACGACTTTTTTTTTCAATTCTGCATTATAATGCCAAAAGCCAAGGTATACCTTGGCTTTTAGCTTTTTTCAAGTTGTTGCCAATTACCTTTCGATAACAAAAATAAATTATAATTTAGCCAAATACGTTTTTTATTCACTACAAATCTATCTATACTATCTATACTAATATAATAAAGAGGAAAGATTTGTATTTTTGTATTTTTGTGTTTTTGTATGTATGTAATGAATAAACTCAAAAACTACTGGACCGATTGCAATATTTTTTTCACCATTAGAAAGCTGCATTATTCAGAAGTAACATAGGCTATATAATATCACGCTAGGTCCTATAGGTGTGGAGCAGTAACCAAAAATGTTTTAAAAACGGGGGAAAAGTATCGTTTCTGAGGCCTTCCGTGGCGTGCGCTGAGCATATAGTTAAAGTTATACAAACCTGTGCGAAGCCGGGACGGGCCGCCAGTCGTTTATAAAATACATTAATGTTTTTTTTTTTATAATAAACATATAAAAAGTAATTATAGTATTGCAGAAATTATAAATATAAATACTTTTTAAAATTTCGTGTGGAAACTAAGACTAGGGCACTTTCTTCATATTAATATCTAGTCAATTATTTTTTCTGGGGTGATTTACGATTACCCAAAGCTTAAATTTACGCCACTTGGAAAGTTTTCAAATTAGGCAGCAGGAGCGAGCGAATGGATAAGTACCCAAAACCGAATTGGATGGGTTAGGTTTAGAAGGTGTGCAGGAAGCGAGCGGATCGAAGCTTCCTGCCTCACCTTCGGCATTAGGTTATTTTTTTATAACCACGCAAAAACTTAAGTATCCAAGTTACCCTTAAGTATCAGGAGCGAGCGAAGCGAGCGAATGGATAAGTACCCAAAACCGAATTGGATGGGTTAGGTTTAGAAGGTGTGCAGGAAGCGAGCGGAGCGAAGCTTCCTGCCTCACCTTCGGCATTAGGTTATTTTTTTATAACCACGCAAAAACTTAAGTACCCAAGTTACCCTTAAGTATTTCCGTTGAGGGGGGGGCAATGAGGGGTAGCCACTCCTTCCCCCACCACCCACTCCCCCTCACCCTCAAATCAGCGGGTGCTAAAGTACACTTCTACAGACATAACCTCAAAACTTCAACCTTGAATATCTCTGAAACCAAGCATCTCCGACGAGGGGGAGGGGTACCGGGGGGTAGCCCTCCCTCCCCCCTTCCCCTCCCGTCCCCTCTCCCCCCTAAAATAAGCGGGTGCTAAAGTACAGTTTTACCAATAACAGAAACATTAATCCTCTTATTCAAGAAAACTTGTTTGAGTGTTTAGGCTGGAGTAATGTTTTATATCTTAATCAAAAAATATTTTCATTGGTAAAATACCAATGTCATACTTAAGTATGTTAGTTTAGATGGTCTCTGGGTACATTGCGGATGGTTTAGTGTCAATGAGTTATCATGACCAATGGTATTCTCAGTCTACCAATCAAGTGGCAAGCTCATAGTGGTATTTGTATAGACACAATATTTTGACTCCGTGGTGTTGTCAAATATTTTTTTTTAGAACATTAATTAAACAATAACTGATTGGTACACACCGGCAATTGAAGTTAGATCTAAAACTGTACTGTTAGTCCTATGGTCTAACCAAGTCGGACACCATGTTCTGTAGGGATATTGTAGGAAATATAAAGAAATAAAAGTTGATTTTCTCTAATCCATTGTTTTGATTTATAATTTTTACTCGCTGTTCTAATATACTCTCTAGCTTATAGTAGTAGGTACCAGAAAAAAATATACTAATACATTGTATTTTTTATGTAGGGTTTATAGCCACTTTTGTGATAAATACTAAAATGCTGTTACCAAGATACCCACCTACCCAATACAAAAACACATATGGTACAGGATACAGTTGTCTTTCACAATATTTACTTTGAGGCAATAGATGTTGACAAACAAATGCGCTAGTTCACATCGGTGTTTAAACTTGTGACCTAAAACTGTAGTTTTAATGTCTACAGTCTAACCAAGTAATGCACCATCTTTGGTAGGGATATTATAGGAAATATATATGAAAAAAAGTTGATATTCTCTAATCCATTGTTTTAATTCAATAATATAAACTGAAGGCCAGCTTTTCCAATATGTTGGCCAACTACTGCTTTAGTTGGTCTATTAATTACCGCTTTTTTTGTAAATTAGTATTTTATAGGGCACTTTAGTCCATTCATGCTTTATACTCTAACTAGGGGCTCCATTTTTTTTTACTTTCCACTTGTGTCTGGCCACACCTATAACAAAGACATTTATTAAAATCAAAAATAGTATCTTAATACATTCATTTATTAATAACAATATGTAGGCCATGTGTGGGAATCAAACTCACGAATATACTTTCATCTAATTCTGTAAGATATTGAAGAAGATTTTTTATGTACCTACAGCATAAAATAGGTACTTAAATATTGAAAAATAATGCTCAGCATGTTGTTCTGCCTAAAAATGATATGCCTATAATGTAATAAACATTTCCTACCAACTAAATGCTGCTAATCTAGACAAATGCTAACTTATTTATCATAACATAACATATCACACACGTTTAAAGTAGTTACAAAAACAGCTTAATCTTTGTAGCAGCAAACTATTTGATTAGGTATTACATCGCTAATAGTCAGGCTACAATTCGATGTGAACAAATTATAATGTATTTAGTTACAAGACGAGATTAAAGTTTTTTCAATTCAATTTCTTGTTTGTATGGCCTCTCGCTTTTCGCGAATTTTGCCAGTGTCTAGTTATGAAACAGGCACTATCACTAAGGAGTTAAAATAGTTAGATTACAAGTTACATTAGAATAGTCTTCTATTTTAGAAAAACTGTATTAGTATAAGACGAGACAATACATAAAATTGATAATATGTTACGATTAAGAGGGGGTACAGCACAAATTAGGATTGAAGTCATAAGGGCCAAAAGTTAACGAACACAGGACGACACAGACATCTGAAAAAGAAACAATTAGGAATTTAGAACAAAAATATATATACAGAGTTTAAAACACTATTTTATACCCTGTTATATAGTTATATAAAAAACATAAAAATGTAAAGTAAGAGATGTCAACCAAATTTTGAGAACCAATGAATCTATTGTACCTCACTCTTTCCAAAGAAATGGTGGGGCAAACAGCAGTATTTTTTTAATATATTTATGGTTAGCATCTCCGACTGTCACCGGAGGCCCTTGGGTAGGATTTATCAATAATAGAACTCTTATAGTTTTAATTTAAACTTCTTTATGTATTTAGCTAAGGCACATAGGCCAGAATAGCTAGACAATGTCAGTAGAGTATTTAGGTTTGTGGGGAGGGGTACATCAGATGGGAGAATGTCATACAATGAGCAAGTATGTATTGGACAGTTAAAAAATATATGTTCAAGGGTTCCCAACTCAGAGCCACAATCACATAGAACGCTTTCACGAACTTTAATTTTGTTAAGATGGATTGCGGAGCTGTTGTGCCCCAGCCTAAGTCGACAAATTGTAGAAGTAATTTGTTTACTAAAATTGTTAAAAGTAAAAAACCAAGGTTTTAAGTTTATATTTGGTTGTATTCTTCTATAGAATTTGGCTTTTTCAAGATCTTTATTCCAGGATGACTCCCACAGCGAAGCGAGATCTGATTTAGCTAAGGGATTCAGATCCTGTGTGTATATGGCAAAGTTGCCCATCAATCCAGTGACTGTTGCTTCCTTAGCCAGTCCATCAACAATCTCATTCCCTTCTATGCCACAATGGCTTGGAATCCAAGCCAAAATGACATCATAGCCAGAGTTATTACATTGGAGGAGAAGGTGTCTGATTTTAAGGGTAATAGGGTGAGGATTATTTGAGGAATACCTGTCATTCTTGAGTCCAGAATGGCACCCAGAAATTTGAATGATTGAAGTTGAGGGATGAGATGTTCATTAATTTTAATATTGAGGGTAGGGATTTTGTATTTTCTAGAAAAAATAACTGAAGCACATTTAGATGGGGATAGCAATAATCCATGGGAATCAAGCCAGTTGTTCAAATAATACAGAGCACTATTCAAAGGAGCCTGAGAATCCAGAATGTTATCCACTGATATGTAGAGAGCCAGATCATCTGCATATTGGAGAATATTACAGAAAGATGTGACAGATAAATCTAGATCAGAAGTATAGATATTGTAGAGGAGAGGGCTTAGGACAGATCCCTGTGGAAGGCCCCTCCAAATTGTTTGAGAAGGAAGATGGTAGCCATGATATCTTATATTAATAGTACGGGCAGATAGTAAGTTTACTATGACCTGAACAATCCTCACCGGGATGCTCAGCTTAAGCAATTTCTGCCTGAGCAGGGGAAGAAGGACACTATCATAAGCAGAACTTATATCAAGAAAAACCCCTACAACTTATTTATTATTTGAGAATGCAACTCTAATATCAGTGGACAAAACTCCAAGGCTGTCTGTTGTACCCTTACCTTTTCGGAAACCAAACTGGGATTTAGGAATAATGCCTCTATTTTCTATTATCCACTCTAAGCGGTTTTTAACCAGATGTTCCAGGATTTTACATATAACTGGAGAAAGAGCAATAGGTCTATAGGAAGTAGGGAGAGAGGGATCTTTATTAGGTTTTAATATGGGAATTATCATTTGATTTTTCCAAGGTTCAGGAGCAATACCATTGGAAAATGTTTTATTTATTATTTGAAGAAGGATATTTTGGAAGTTTAAACTAGATTTACATATAAAAGAATAAGGGATACTATCAAAACCCGGAGAGGAGTCATTGAGCTTGCTAAGAACGCAGTCAAATTCAGTCCTCTTGAAGGGTTCATTCATAGGATCCTGGCTATTAAGGAGGGCAGATAGTGGGGGTAAATTATCAAGGAGGGGGTCCAGGGGAGGGGCCATGGATTCAGAAAAACTTTGTAACCACCCTGATGGGTCATTAAAGGATGAGGTGTTGTTTGAGGACATGGCTCCACGAAACTTTTTGATATGTCTCCAAATAAAGGATGAAGGAAATTGAGGAGAAAGATTCTCACAGAATTTAAACCAGCCAGCTTTTTTTTTAGAGGATAAAAGTTTTCTAGTTTGAGCAGCTATTTTCTTATAATTAATAAAATTGGAAAGAGTCATCGCTGAGTTATATAATCTTTCTGCATCCCTGCGGCACTTGACCATTTTTGTAGACTGTGAATCCCACCAGGGGGGGGACAACACTCTTAGGCTTCTATTTACCTTTTTAGGTATACATTCATCCGCTGCCGAAATTAAAGATTTTACATATTCATCATAAATAGACAAATAGTTATTATCATTTACTATATCTAACAAATTACCTTTCTGTTCTGTAACTTGGGAAAATTTTGCCCAATCTGCAGATTCTAACTTATATTTACGGAGGGGATCAAAATCCAAAGTTATGGGGGAAGGAATAAGAGATGATATTAAAATTGGGTAGTGGTCACTCCCAAAAGACTCAGATAAGACTGACCAGGACAAGGAAGTGGACAAGGAGGGAGAACATAGGGACAGGTCTACAGCACTTGGGTGTTGGGTGGGATTAGGACGGCGGGTAACAGAACCATAATTTAAAATACAATAATTTAATGAGTCAATAAGGTCTAAAAAGTCAAAACCAAAAGTGTCTGCAGGGCGAGGGCCCCACATTGGATGGTGACAGTTAAAGTCTTCACAGATAATGACTGGAGGAGGAAGAGAAGAGAAGAGATATTCAAAAGTAGAAATATGGGATCGGTTGGGATGGGGAATATAAATAGATACAATAGTAATATCACCGGTCCTGATGGCAACAATATTGATATCAGGTGGATGAGGAGCAATGTGTATTTGGTAGAAAGGGATATGTCTACTAATAAAAACTGCGCTACCACCATATCCATCATCTCTGTCTTTCCTCAAAGTTCTTAAAATATAAACAAATAATATATACTTACATCATCAAGAAATCAACAATTTTACTGCATGTTTCCGTATCTGTGTATTTTTTTCCGTCGTAATATTATTTGGTGTACTTATTTTATAATTAACTACTTAATAAAACACCATAAATATAATATTTCGTTACATGTTTATGAAATACGAAATTTCCAAAATTTTGCTAAGTACTAATGACAGCTGCTGTCTGGAAAATAGTGAACGAAATGACCGGTTTCATTCGTTCCTAAGCCAAAGTGCCTCTCGCTTTGAATTCTCTACCCAAATTGGCGATTTTGGCTCACGCTTACCTTTGGCTTGAAGGCCAATGGAATGATATTTCCCCCCCTAAGGGCCCCCGTACTCTAGTAATCTGTACTGTTTATTTGTAATCTGTGCCCAACCAAAACCCAAAATGGCTGCCGTTGACGGTGGGGACGGTGGCTGTCAAAACAAAAAGTGATGATTTTATCTAGTTTGTTCAAGGGAAAGTTTTTATTAATAATTCCGTTCATAATTAGTTACGTATCCTTTTAAATTTATATGGCAACAACATATGAGTTCACTAAAATTAATGTAAACGAGGTACTAACTAAAGTTCAGTGATATTGACGTTCCTTGTGTTTTACCATTTACAAAAAGCAAGATGCAGCAATCTCTAGTAATTAAGCAGGGAGCTCAGGGTCAGGTGAACGTGCAAGGAGGCTTAGTGCCCATGACTGTGAGTTCGAGTCCTGCTTCAATGTCCAACGTGATGACTCTGAACAAAGCTCAGAATGTGGTCGCGTCACAGAACATGACCGCGGGGCAACAGACGATTATTCCCAATGTGCAGATCCTGAACATGCGTCCGGGTGCTCCTGGCGTGTCTGCCGCTAAATCCGTGGCCACTGTGTCGCCGCGGGTGGTGATCGGGAGTCCGCAGGTGGTGGGGGCTCGCGCTGCCGCTCCAGGGGTGAGTTCCAACCAATATCATGTAAATAATTGCTGTACATAATAAACACTGAAACATAATCATCCATGAACTCACAGTGCCTTGTATTAAGTGGTTTGTTTGATGCGAGTGGCTAAGTTAAACAAACATGAACAAATAATATCGGAGACATTTCTTTATTAGTTACTAGCTGTGCCCTGCTGTTTCATTTTAGTTACATTCATTGCACCACCACTATGTATCATTTGGGTAATGTTATATATATATAGTGTATAATGAAAAAAAAAACTAATTGGACATAAGAATATATATAAAGAATTGTGTATCAAATTTACTTTCCTAATTTCACTCAAGTGATGCAGATTTCTTTCAATAACATTTATAAATTTGGAGAAGTTAAATTTGTGAAACAATGTAAGTGAAGCCTTCATTGGGTAAAACTTAGACTACTTGCTTTATACACACTGATTAGGTTAGCAATAGTTTATAACATTTTAAATGGGAATGCAGTAAAGGAAGAATAAAGTTTATTGGCTCAAAATAAATTGACATCATATGAAATTATTCCTTTAAAGCATCTGGACTTTAGAGAAATAGCAACCTATAAATAAGTTTAAGATATGATAATATATGAAGCTTTATGGAGACTGTTGGTTTGCTCCATAACAACTCGCAACTTACAAACCACTTATAACTCTCATGGTTTTTGGTGTATCAATGCATTTAAATAATGATTTAATTGTCCTTAACTAAATACATATTGCTCGTCAATTCATGATGTTATGCATCATTTTCTTCCTGTCTTCTCTTACATTATTA